>JAUDYN010000001.1:2400000-3600000 GCA_030407005.1 Desarmillaria ectypa
CGATATTTCTTGATCTGACGTCTCGCTCCTTCTCGGCAGCTATTTTTTGCCTTTCGAGAGTGCAAATTTGTGACTAGAGCTCTTTCAGCTCATTTATAATTAGATTCAGTGTGGTTAACGGAGTGTAGGTGCCCGTCTGAGAAGGAGAGTCATCGCGCTGGAAATCGGTCAAGTGGTAGCAAATGGCCTCGAGAAAGAGTACATGCAAATGGTTTTTGGGCCCGTGGATGAACTGAGAAGCATAGGCAGTCCAGACCCTTCCTCTTCGCCCTTCAACGTCTGGACGGGATTAAGGGTGTACTCCGCCTTAGGTTGAGACAGAGGCTGGGAGGACGAAAATACATTAGTGGTTCTTTGGAAAGGCGTATTCAGGTCGGAGGTCGAACGTTTCAGAGGGGTCGATGGCGTTGGCTGAGAGTCGGGTGAGACCAGAGTATCTTCCCAAGCTAGTCGTTACCGGTCAGTTCAAACTGGCTTTACTGAACACCCCAAAACGTGCTAAAAAATCTGCAAGATCCAGGATCATCATTATCCTTGAAGCAACGGAGGAAGGCGTTGGGGGCATTGAACATGCTAATTTTGACTTAAATGCGATTATGACTGTACCGCTCCGGGTTGTTTTGAGTATGGGAAACCAGGCGTTTATCAGGAACATTGCAGTGGCATGTTACGTTGACTTTACTGCCGGCCCTATCCATGAGCGACTGAGGCACAATGTGCATGACGGAAGATAAAGTTACCAAATATAGATTGATACAATTGATCCGATCCCTCCGGAGTATTCGGAGATGATTCGTATTCAAACCACACTTCAAAACGTTACACAGCCAACAACTGATTCAATCAACATCATGATTGATAACTTTATTTAGAGTCCTGATTGTATTTTTCAAGCTGGAAATTGTCATGAGCATTCAACTGATACTTGGTTGGGATGTGGTGCCCTCACTCTTCAATGTCCTTTTCATACTTCCGAAGAGACTCCTTTAACCTGGATGAGATGTCAACATAAGGGTCAGAGTGAGTCAATACGAGCGTACATTTTGTTTTCAGCCTTTAGCTCGTCGACCAGGTTGGTTGTTGCTTTTGAAGCGGGCTCCTGCTCTTCAAGATTGCGAATTTTTTCAGCAAGCATTGAAAAGTCGCTGGTGATTGAGGCTAGGAGGCTGGATGGAGTGACACGAGTGCGAGAAGGCGACGGCGGCGCTTCGCATGACATCCGCCTCGGCAACGAGCTTGGTGGCGTCTGGAGTCCATCTTCCACGTTGTGCTCTTGATTTACAGGATTGAGGGTATATTCGCTTGTAGATGCGAACTTGGAATGCGAGGCGCTAGCAAACACATCGTCTTGTCCGAGAGCCTGCGTAATATCGTCGATTGGCTTCTTCTTGCTTGTCGGGGTAGACGGGAATCTAGCAAGAGATTGAGGGCTATCATCAGTCCGTGGTCGCTTGTGTGAAGACGGAGGATCTAGCGGGTAGTCGGCAAGGTTGCGTTTCAATGGAGAACCAGGAGGACTAGAAGGTAATGACGATTTGATGACTTCATCATCCCAAGCTGGAATATGTTAGTGGCTTGTACAGCTAGAATATCTGCTGCATCGCCCACCAAAGAAGCTGCATTGATTGGGATCATCCCGACTCTTCGCGCAGCGATAGTAGTCGCTGCTGCAGGCATGAGTTTATTATCATGGAACGGGAATGTTGATTGCATACCGTCCGGGATTCTTGAAGCTGTGTGAAGTATAACGAGCTGCACGGACGCCGCCGCCGCAGCTGCAGGGGATATTTCTGTGGGTGTCAACTTTGACCTGGGACATGGTGGCGTGTGAACGATGGCTCTTGCCAGAAACAACGTCGCCGTGGACGAGCACGGGAACGCACTATGCAAATGCGGACTTCGAGCGACGGTCATCACCTCCCGCGGTATAACTCATCCTGACCGCGATTATTACCGTTGTCCAAAGGAACGAAACGATTCTACTCTCTGTCGTTTGTTTGGTGAGCCCGTTCGGTTTTGGCACATTGAATTGAACTTTGAATTGCAAGATATATCCATGGATAGTCTGGGTGGACGAAGCGATCATGCCAACAGTCAAACGAAACTTGGCTACCGACGCCGAGCAAGGATCACCTTCAAAGCGCACCCGGACGGCTCACCCAACCACCCCAACCAAGAAACCTCTTTCCAACTTTCCTTCCACTCCTGCTAGTAAGCAGAAGCGCATCGAAGATATCAAGAGTGGTCTTATGTCGCCTACAACTCCAACTCCAACTCCAACTCCGGACAGCAAGAAGAACAGGCTTGAACACAACGAGCAGGGTGTGCGCGACGACGACGTTTTTTCGTCACCGTCATCGTCGCGGCAAAAAGAATACGTGCTGCCGCCTGTGAAACAGGAGGCAGACGATGAGGCACTTGTGCGACCTTCGACATTCTCTTTCAGTGTATCAACTTGATTCGAAACCTTCCTTAGCCTCAGGCTACACCCTGTTCAATACAAACGAACCTCGTCAACTCCGCCGAGTCAATTCTGAACGACATGACCGTACTTAGGGATGAGGTTTCAATGATATGGAGACTCAAATTAGCTGCAGAGCAGGGGAGGGATGCTAAGGCGAGGAAAATTGAGCAGCTCAAGGCAAGGATTCACGAGCTCGAAGCAGAAAACGAGAGGTATGTACTTCTTTTCTCTGTTTTGTGCTTCCAGTTCTCATATCAGGTCTCGAAGGTTGAAAAATCGGGTTTGATTATACTTCTGAACAATGCTAATATTTGTACCCGAATATTCAATTTCAATTCCTTTGATCTGAACCACTATGTCGCTCCTCATCCTCTCAGCATTTGCCGTTTCTCAAGTAACCTCAACTTTCTCTGCAGATGATCTCCGGTCTCTGATGGCAGATGTCTTTGCCGTCGTCTCATCGTCGTCCGATCCAGCATATACTCCTCGCATTGGAATCCTCACGGAGCGTCACCAAGCGTTGTTTATGCCTGCACGCCTATCTGATATAGGAACAGCAATGAAGATCGTGTCCGTGCCTCGTGAGGGTGGTGGCGGTTTGCCCGCAAGCACGTTAGTGCTAGATAAGGAATCAGGCGCGGTCAAGGCCGTGATCAATGCGCGGGAGCTGACTGCACTGAGGAATGCGGCAGGCACCCTTCTATCAACAACATTGGTGGGAATGACCGAGCCTCGAGTTCTGGTCGCGTTCGGAGCTGGCACACAGGTCGAGAAACACATTGAGTTGCATGTGAAGGCATTACCCACGATCAAACGCTGTGTCATCGTCAATCGCGCCATGAATAGCAGATTGCAGGGTTTGATGGCCAGATTGGCTACAACATGTCCCGGAGTCGAGTTGGTGGCTGCCCCACAAGACCATGTCAAGGATCTTCTAGCGTCAGCAGATATTATTGTCACAGCTACACCCGCTCTTGAACCGCTCTTCCCCTCGAACTGGGTGAGAGGCGGAACACACGTTGCACTCATTGGGAGCTACAAAAAGGAAATGCACGAGGTTGATCGCGCCTTGATAGAAAGGGCATTCAAAGGCATCCTGCTGGTGGACTCTAGAAAAGCATGTTATGCAGAAGCTGGGGAGTTGGAAGAAGGCGACCCGGTTGTCGAGATAGGTGAGGTCAAGCAATGGAGGAGGGGTGAATATGTTGAAGACTTTGATGGGCCCATTACTATGTTCAAGTCGGTTGGTGTCGGGCTTCAGGATGTCGCTATCGCTTGCGCTGTTGTTGAAAGAGCTCAAAGTCTCGGCGTAGGTCTTGTGGTGGAAGGGTACGATTGATCGTTGTGATAAGATACGGGAGACAATTATGTTAAGGAATTGACAACTACTACAGATAGTACTGCTATTTGCGGTTACGGTATGCCGCTTCCACAGCCAAGGCAACAAATTACGAAGACCCAGAAAGTCACCGCTGCCACTTGATAACAATTATACGTCGACGTCTCAAGTTTGTATAGCTGTTACATTGACTTGCCCAGTTGTGGGGCAACACCATTGCCCCAAATAGCTCCCATATCGATATTCCATGCTGCGTAGATTCATTTGGCTAGCAAGCGAAGGATGGATACAATGCTTCCGATATACCCGATACAAATGAACGTACAAGTTCCCCAAAATTGTAACAGCCCAAAAGGGGGTTCCGCTGGGTAAGGTTCGTTGCTATACTCCGACAGCGAACGGCTTGGTGTATTCATGGATCTATTCAACGGCGCTATTGAATGGATAGTTGGAAGGTTCTCTGGTGCAAGCGTGACCCTCATTGAGAATTTTCATTCAGAGCCGGTGTTGAAGAGCATATGTCCGAGGTTAGGGAGCTGCTTGCGGACCAAAGAATTGAAAGGAAAACATACGAGATCTGATTATCTCTCAACCTGCACGCGTCGTGCAATCAAGAGATTTGCTCCGTCGCTTACATATCGAACGAAGAGGCATCATTCTTTTGCCGAAAGTCCCAATTATGCCCATAAACATCCTGCCGGTTGCAGTACGCTACCTGACAGCATCACTTGAAAACAAGCAATTGTTTTGACTCGTCCCTTGACAAATATTTAACGTACGATAAACTGGCGCTTAGTCAAACCGGAAAGCTGAGAAGGGCGGGTGCGGAAAAGTTCCGAGGTTCAATCAGTCGAACTTTGGGGGGCCTAGCACTTACCCGGGTCGGTATGACCTACAGTAGATATCACCACTGTGTGAACAATTCAGAGTCTCCAAAGTTAAAATAACATTTAACGGTGCCCGGATTCGACACCGACGTCGGGGAAAATAGGCGATCGGCTGGTGCGGGACGAGCTGTCCTGAACCTACGTATATATGACCAGGTGAAAGAGGGGGAACGGGTAGGACTGGTGTTATGAGACAGCAAGTGTGCTGTCGCGTACAAAAAAAAAGGTATTTGTTTTGTTATATGGGGCAGCAACAACAGCGTGATATTCTCCTCACGTATTCGTTGTGTTCAAGAGGAGTTAGCTTCCCCGGCACAAAACATGGTGCCTGTCCATGCGTGTATGGGCGGTGTCTTTGTAAGAGAGCTTGAAGAAAAATGTAGTCTGTGTGGATTTGTGATAACCCAGCGATTGTGCAGTACTAATACCGCTGGGAACAGTGAACAGCATGATCAGGAGTTCCAAAGAATGATACTCAGAGCGCGATTCGCGCCATTGGCGGAACATGGTAGTTCTGTTGTATCCTATTGTATATTATGATCAAAAAGTCCTGGGGAAAATGACGCAAGTTAACACACATGACGAACGGGACCGACTCGGGAGTCGTAACTCATGAGTGGAAAGAAATCCAAGGAACATACCTTATATCAGTCATACGGAACATATGTGAGTGGAAATTGAAGACAACTGCTGCGCCCGATCGACGCCGGTATGCGGCGTTATTTGTGTAGTTTAAACTACGTAAAAGTGCAGAATTTGTGGGAACGAATTTCTGTAGACTCCGGCTACTTTGGTTGGAGATAAAATGCGGTCCTAGTGTCTGGCTTGAAAGACAATGCACCGAAAATCGTACCTAATACATCCGGATGCTGATGAGCCAATAAGGTAATACTTCACACAAGGCCTTGAAGTTAAAACGCGTTTTGGCTGTGTTGTCAATATTTTTCTTGGCTCTGCTGCCCTTGGCAATCCAAATTGATTGCTACCTGAGAATACTGAGTCAAAAGCACTCTTGGCGCTATCACCTGAAAATTAGGTGATGTCAGCGCTAGTGGGGCGGCATATGTCGCACAGATAGATGGGAAGTACTGAAATCGTCTGTAAGTAATATTCGGCAAAGGAAAGGTAGAAAGACCGTAGATGTACTTACACGTTATCAGGATCGATAGCCGCGTACCGGTTCAGCGTTCCGCGACATTTGTAGTGCCTGTTCCCTAATTCCAAGGTGGAATTTGTGTTTCTCGCAAACGCGTAAGTTTCACGCTCAAACACCAGCAGCAGGCTTTGCAGTATGGAAAATGCCACATAAATTGTATCTAGATCCAGCTTGGTGCAAAAAGTAGCAGGCAGGCGGCATTCTACCACGAGAGAGATTTCTCAGAATACTAGGCCAACATCAGGCAAAACGGGCTTAGCAGGAATGTTTGTCAAAGACACTGATAACGGAACGAGGTAGCAATTAGACGTATCAAAGATGGAGGAGACAAGCAGTAATGGTACAAGTGCAAAACAGGGGGTACCAATGGACACGGACTTTTCTTACTTTGAGCAGACTCAGCTGTGCATTACCGTAGCGTTGCATAAACATTACCCGTACAACAGGAGGATTTACTCGAGCACTTGCGTACTGGAAAACGAGATGGAAGATTTGGGATACCAATTTGGGCGATACACGATAACAGGGTTACATCCGTGACATTGCATCGTCGTTTTGAACAGTGAACGTCGACAGCAAGGATGATCTCCGTGGAAACCAAATACGTGGGTCCTTCCGATGGCTCAGAAACTGGGTTGGTGGTGCGGATAACAAAGCTAGTGGATTCGTACATGGTATGGGTTGGGAGTACAGGAAAAGAAAACGAGACAGTAGAAGGACGGCTCTGCAAAGACTGGGCGTTCGCGATGCCAGGAAAAAAGGTCAGTGATTAAAAACCCATTCAAGGGACAAAAATTGAGAGAAACAAAGATTGGAGGAGAACCAAATGGAACAAGCCTTTTTCGAAGTAATAATTGGGATGTAGCGTTATCGATGGCGCAAAGGATAGGTGAGGAAAGGATGAATTATTATGAAGGAAAACTGCTAAAGCAAGAACAGCGAAACGAACGGATAAAGCGATACATCTATCTGTTGACATTGAAGAAACTCAAGCAGTTCAAGTGGAGAGGGTGTTGAAGGAGATGCTGAGTTAAATAAATACAGTGGCTGCGTGATTAGCGTGACATGTGTATCAGAGTGACGACGACCTGGATTGCTCATCGCTCGCCGTCGTTTCGTTGTTGTTAATTGTACAATAACGGTTGCTGTCCGCTGGACGATGTCCGAGGCAGAACTGGCGTACATGATGACGGACCCAAACGAAGGATTTGACTTACCACGGTGGCAGACTCACATCGATCCGCTTTCGTCCTCTGCACAGGCCGCCCATTCCGCCTACTACGCTAACCCGCCTCCACCACCGCCTCAGCGTATAACCCAGCGACTTTCTCAGCTTGCCGACGAGCCGAATACCGGCACGTACCTACAGACCAGCCACAGTCCTGCCAGCGTCGCCCGAAGCTCCTCTCTTAACAGTGCCCGCCCTCGCCGCCACCAAGACGACCACTACGACGCCGCCCAGCCGAGTTCAGCCGTTCAAGCCGGTCCCTACTTTCCCTCCCTCCAGTATCAGCCGCCATCGCTCGCCCAGCCCGCCCAGCCCGCCTCATCTGGCTCCGACTCGTACAGCGACCTCTACTACCCTTCCGACTCCAAGCGCCAACCGAGTTCTCGCACCGGCAGGTCCCCACTTCGCACGCCGAACTCACTTCTCGACCCGTACGCGGCCCAACAGGCGCAGTACTCGCCGAGCTCGGCATATCCTTACGCTCATTCCCGTAGTCACTCACAGCAGGTCAAGACGGAGCCCATGTCGCCCTCTACAGCTTCAAGCCACGTTTATTCACCGACCTACCCCATGGACGCGACAAGTCCACAGCCGCCTCACATTAAACCGGCGATATCCAATCCCTCAACACCCCTCTCCTACCCCACCTCTCCTTCCTACTACCACCACGACCCAATGCCTGTCGACCCGCCCCCCAAACGGCGTGCCACGGGTTTTCGTCGCGTACGTGGCTCCAATGACCTCCATCCACGCACAGATGCTCCCATTGTAGGTCGTAGAATGGGCGGCGATGGCGCATATCTCTCTCCTCTGCGCCAGCTTACGACCAACATTCTCGACACTTATCGCATCTGTAACCCTCAGTTTAGATACGAATCAACACACAATCCCCGTAGGGTTCTCACCAAGCCCAGTAAGCCCGCCCATAACGAGGGCTATGACAACGATGACTATGATTATATCTTGTATGTCAATGACTGGCTAGGGACGGAAGATGGCCACAAGTGCGTGTCATTTCAATTTGCGCTCCTTCCGCTCTCATCCTCTTTAGATACCTCATTCTCGATATTCTCGGTCAGGGCACTTTTGGCCAGGTCGTCAAATGTCAAAACATGAAGACCCATGAAATCGTCGCCGTCAAGGTTGTCAAAAACAAGCCGGCTTACTTTAATCAGAGCATGATGGAGGTCACCATCCTCGAACTCTTGAATAAAAGCTGTGATCCCGATGATCAGCATCACATCCTTCGTCTCCGGGACTCTTTCATCCACCGTAATCACCTCTGTCTCGTATTCGAACTCCTGTCCTCCAACCTTTACGAACTTATCAAGCAGAACCAGTTCCAGGGTCTTAGTACCCAGCTTGTTAAAGTTTTTATGGCCCAGCTTCTCGATGCCATGACCGTCCTCAAGGACGCCCGCCTCATCCACTGTGATCTCAAACCGGAGAATATCCTTTTAAAGTCATTGCAATCGCCACAAATCAAGGTCATCGATTTCGGCTCAGCATGTCATGAGCGCCAGACTGTATATACGTATATTCAGTCACGCTTTTACCGCTCGCCAGAGGTCCTCTTGGGCATGTCGTACACTGCTTCTATCGACATGTGGTCTCTCGGATGTATTGCTGTTGAACTTTTTCTCGGCCTTCCTCTCTTTCCTGGGACAAGCGAGTATAACCAGCTTACGCGCATCGTCGAAATGCTTGGCATGCCCCCGCTTAGTATGCTCAATACGGGGAAGCAGACACAACAGTTCTTCGATGTGTACGAGGTGTGGAATCCTCATCTCAATGCGAACGAGAAAAAGTACAGACTCAAGACTATTGAACAATACTCCCGGGAACACAACACAAACGAGCAGCCAGGAAAGCAGTATTTTAAAGCTACAACGTTACCGGACATCATCAATACTGCACCTATGCCGTCAAGCAAGTCAGGTGGGAGAGGACAAGAAGTGGAGAAAGGTTCGTCAAGGCTGACAGGCATAACTTTGAAAGGGTTTGATCTTTCCCTCAGAGTTGAATAATCGCGCATCGTTCATCAACTTCTGTCAAGGCTTGTTGGATCTGAATCCAGTGACACGATGGACACCTCAGCAAGCCAGGCTGCATCCATTTATAACAGGAGAGAAATACACGAAGCCGTTTGTGGTGAGTTGTCTCATCCTATATCAATGTATCCCTACCAACCTATTACAGCCCGATGGCCTCAACCAAGCTCACCAACCGGTCCCATCGGGTGTGTCGGATCCGAAACGACCGTATGGTGGACTGGTACCTTCACAGCCCAAGGGTTCAAGGGCTTATCAGGATGCCGCAACATACAACCATCATCTGGCGCAGCATCAGGTGTACACGGCACAGGCGCAGTCCCAGGCTGCAAATACTTTCCGTAATCCGTATATGAATCAGCAACAGCCGTCTCAGCCACCACAGCCCCAGCAGTCCACCCCATCTTACCCCAATCAAACAGAACCGCCGGCACCAGGATTCCCACAAACGCAGCAATATTCCACTGCACCTCCCACAGGCGGACATCGGTTGTCGCATCAAAACTCTACGGGACACCTGAACAATAGTAATAACGTGCAGTCTTATACGACATCTTTGACCTCCTCCTCATCCGGAGGTCACTTGAATCCAAATGTCCCCTCGAACGCCTATTATCCTGCCCGTGGACGGGCAAATACCATTAACCAGATGGATTCGGTTCCACCGGCATTGGCGAGGTTACAACATATGAATCAAGATGTCATCGCCGGTCGGAACGCGCTGACGCCTGTGTTGAATCGGGACGATGCCATGCGGGAATGGGAAAGAAGGCAACAAGCAGGAGGGAAGCAACCTGCACAGACTTACCCTCAGCTCGAGTTTTTGCAGCAGCAAGCCGAACTTGCAGCCGCGTCAGGTATTTCAAGTTGGAATGCGGGTGGTGCTGTCCCGAATCGGTACCAACAGCCACCAACGAGCAAGCTTGCCCATTCGTATCATCCATCGCAACATGACGAAGACAACGGGAGCACTAGAAGGGATGCCGTGATGTCGAATGTACGGAGCGCTGCGAGAGGAGACGTGTATGGTGCGGCAGGGGTAATATCCAGTCCACCGCAGACATACACCAGTAGCGGGACGACGTCGGGCAACCGGTACGCTGCTACTTATCAGCCCTCACAGCAGGGCACGGTGTTCGATTCGGTGGATCGGCGGACAGACATTGGAAATATGTTTGTGCCAATGCAACCAGATTCATATGCTGGTGGTGGTGTGAGGCACCCCAGTCAAGCGGTTCCGCCGTCCTTTTATGGCGCAGGAGTCGTGTCTGCTGGCCAGCCTGGCAGAAATCCGTTTGGACAGGGAGAAACCAAGGATGCGAGAAGAGGCAGTGGAATGGACGCTTGGCCCAGATAATTTGGCAATTTCTTTCTGCCTTCTTGCTAGCAACATATTGACACAACTTACAAATTTGCAGCTTCTTCTTCTCACCTTTTCTACCCTTGACATTTCTGCAATCTCTGCACTTGCACACATTTTACACCTGATTCTTTTGCTGCACAATTCAATTGGCTGCGCCTCATTAACATGAGATTATCGAAGTTCTTTATCTTTGACTTGTATAAACATGGGATAATCAGGTCTATTTCTAAGGGAGGGCGTTGAAGATTTCTTCGACCTCCCATGCACCACCCCAGTACTTGATTTGACATTTTAGACCTAGTTTTTCACCCTCTTTGGCAATACGCCTCTGAAGACCGCGGAAACTTCGGCATAGTATCATATCTTGGCTGCAAGAACGTCAGGGATGCACGTGGCCGAAGGAGAAGCATACCTTCGCAATCTCAGAATAGGACAGAAATCATTGGTGCCGTCGCCGACATATATGATCTGGTCATATGCAGGGCCATGTCGAGCGAGGAACGCATCTAATTCTTCGCCTATTTCTGTGTGAAAAACCTCAAACTTCCACGAGAGGCAACAGATACCTTTGCACATGTTCGGACTGCAGCCAACCGTACAGTTGTGCTGTGGACCATGAGGATCGATTCTGCGTCGAAGATTGAGGAGACCCGATGGTTCCCATTCTGCCCGGTTGGTGACAATTTCTTCAAAGGCAGGCAGAAGGCCGTTTTTCTTGGTAATGTATGTTAAACCCTAGGAGGCAGGGGATTGGACGCTATTGTACCTCCAGGATGGTAGTGATGAAGATATTGTTGGCGTTAGAAAGGCAGAGAAAGGCAGTATGGCCCTCTTCCTTGAGATGTTTGATGCCACGAACCATGCCAGGGTGCTAGAGGGAGGCAACGATAAACTGAGAGATGGATAAAAAGATGAAGGCAGACATACAAAAGGCATGATCCTGAGAGCATCTTCGATCTGTTCTCTGGTAATTCCACGAGCATGAGCCTCACGTAGCGATTGAGAGCTTGAAAATATAGATCATTCCAGGGGGGTGGGGAAAGATGGTGACAGCGGAACTTACACCAAGTCTGTCCACTGAATGTGGTCCTTAAGGGTCTTCATTTTGCGGCGGAGATCTGGAGCCAAGACTTCAAATATCCATCGGTCAGAATCCTGGTCAGCCATAGACCAGTCAAAGTCGAATACGATGAGGCGTCGCATGAGGAGAAGATGGTGGTGGTGATGGAGAGGAATACTTATATCAGCTTACCTAACATTAATGGACCTTGACCGTCGACCACAGGGTATACGCATATAGGGTATATGCCTACCTCAGTCTGCACGGCAAAGGCATCCTACAAGAAACTGCCTGGTACCCTACAGCTTACCGACACCCATCTTCAGTGGACCCAGGACGGGAAAACGACACCCTCAGTGCGAGTTCCCAATGCAGAAGCCGCTTGTCTGTCTTTTTCACCTTGATACTGGCTGCTGCTGATGACCGCTTCCAGCTCTGTTCTGCAGCAAGGTTGGCGCAGCTCAAGTGCGAATGAAACTGGCCCTTGTGGGTGACGACACCGGCCACAATTTCACTTTCACGTCGCCCCAGCCAGTAGCGCTTAATGAACGCGAAAAGTTCAAGACAGAGCTGACCACCATCATTGGAAGGAACAAAGGCGCGCCTGACAGTGCGTCCAGGCTTCCCGTTTCTGCATACACTCATTCCACGTCGACCCCGGTGGCAAACGCGTCTCCGATAAAACCGTTGGTGTCACCACCCAAACCGTCGACGTCAAGAGCCGCCTCTGTTTCGAGCAATGAAAACAGAGCAACACCCATTCTCACGGGAAGTGACCCTGCGCAAGATTTCAGACTTCGAAAGACAATTCTTCTCGGTAATCCTGAACTGGGGGCATTGCACAGGGAGCTAGTCATTGGCGCGCAGATTACCGAGGCAGAATTTTGGGAAGGGAGGGAGGTATGCTCTTCCCGTAGTTTCCGCCGCCTTCTTCAATCTCACTCGACGACAGCATCTCGTCCTGGCTCAAGCGGCAGCAGAGAACCAACGAAAAGGCAAGCCCGGACAGTTGGTAGATCCCCGCCCGGAAACTGTTGAGGGCGGCGAAGTCAAAATTCGCATAACCCCTCAATTGGTTCATGACATCTTTGACGAATACCCTGTTGTAGCAAAGGCGTATAGTGACACTGTTCCTGACAAAGTACGGCAAATCTCTTGGTTCCTAATGTACTCTGTCCTCATCTGAGTGAATGAAGTTATCCGAAGAGCATTTTTGGAAGCGGTACTTCCAGTCAAAACTTTTCAATGCCCACCGTGCTTCTATTCGCTCTTCGGCAACACAACACGTAGTGAAAGCAGACCCGATATTTGATAAATACCTGGAAAAGGACGATGATGGTGTGTATTGGATCAAGTTATTTCTATTCCTCTTTGTTTCATCTTTCCTCAGAGCTGGAACCTAGAAGACAGCTGACGGACCAAGTGGAGCTATATGTCGATTTGGCAGCTACGCGTGAAGACCATGAAGAGGTACTCTCGTTGGTGTACTGTGTATCATTCATAGATTGACTTGCGAAAGACAGGGAACAGTAAAGACATCACGATGCAAGCTGGTCGACAGCGTGGTGCTTTACCTTTGATACGAAAATTCAACGAGCATTCGGAGCGATTATTGAATGCTGCTCTGTAAGTTACTTACATCCTTCTTTTCTCGCCGTGCTGACAATCTTTCAAGTGGCGAGGGCCCCCCAACAAAGCGCCGTCGAGTTGAGGTGTGCACTCCTCCCTGTGCTTACAATATATTTCTAATACGGTTATACGATGCCAGGATGATGCCCAAATTGATCTTGATGACTTGCATGACCTCGAAGCCTCTACTGGCATAGTTCTTGAAATGCAAGATAGGCAACGGTATTTTGAAGGCAGAAAGGCGGCCGATAGTGACGGCGCCAGGAAGGTTTGTATAATGATAACAGAAAGATTTTCTCATCGCTCACTTGTAATGTCAATGTCTGCAAAAGAATATCGATTTTGGTTCTATCATTCGAGAGGCCAAAAACAACATTAGCCAATGGGAGACTGACCTTGCTCAGGTACGTTCCAACTTAGTATTTCGAATGATCTAATCCTGGCTGTGCGCACGCTTTGTATAGTTGAAGCTGGAGCGGAAGCCCGGCGATGCAGCTCTTCTATCCATGACACAAAACGTTGCGGCCCGTTTAGACGTTAGGTCTAAAACAAGTACGTTCTTATTGTCATTTCAAGAGTCGTAGCCTATTGAATACCTCGGCAGATGATCTTCCTGACGGATTTTTCCGCCAAATGACATCCTGTCAGACGGCAGCCAATGAGTTTCTGCGGCAGTTTTGGTCTGTGACATATCCTTCTGGATATGACCTGTCCACCGCAGTCACTCCAGCACAGAAAGCAGCTAAAGCAACGAAAATGATCGGATACTTATCCAAAACACATGAGAAAGTGCAAGCTATTGTGCGAGCCGCTCAACAACAAGGATTAGATGCTAATAGGATAGAAATTGTGCGTTTTGTTCGTCTCTTCCTCATAACCACGAGAACGACTGAGTTTGTGTGAGGCCATGAAACCCGTTTTAACAGCCGTCGACCGCGCACTAACTTTCCATCGCAATAAAAAGGTCTCTCGTGGATCCTGAGAACAGTCGTTACTGCATCCACCATCATGTACTGATACATCTTGCATAGCTATCCCATAAATACGTGTTCATTACAATACAATACCATGTAATCACATCAAGATCCGTAGGGTCCTGGCTGCTTTTGTAAATGCGTGCCCGATGTCGTTGTGCACTCGTATGTAGTATACATTACAAGAAGGTGCAGACCCAGGCTGTAGAGGATGAAGAAAGCCCGTGCACGGCGGTTGCTCAGCATAGCCCGGGTAATCGTGAGAACACCGCGTTCGACAGCATTGAGGTTTTGATACGCCCGGGTCGCCTCCTGTAACAGCTTGTCATGAACGTGGGGCAACAATGATGCATAGACACATACTCGACCCCGAAATGCCTCAAATGGATTCATAGCCTCTTCGTACCGGGCTCTATACTTCCCTAGATCATCAGAAGAATTATTTGAAGGCGTAGGAAGTGGGTCCAGCTGCGAGGTCACTGGGCGAGATCCGGCCTCCTCTCTATAACTTTGCATATATCGCACTTTCTCATAGAGTTTAAGGTTATCAGCCTGTAGGTTCTTTACCTCTGAACGAAGGTCGGAGATAATTTGGAACTGTCTGCGTAGTTCCTACAGGCACGTTCAATTCAAAGTTAAAAAATCCCGACAAACATGCACATGCTCACCTCCTCAAGCTCGGCGTTCCGCTGACGGAATCTATCTCTTTGACTAGTCACAATGGGCAAAATCGAGGTGTCTGCAGAAGATGTAAACGGTATAGGCGTTGTACGGGCGGACGCATCCTTAAATACCGCGTAAACATATAGAAAAATGAACGGAAAGGAACGGTCAGTTCTCACCGCCTTTCGTCCGAGATCCAGCCCCGTCAGAACATCAGATGATTCTGGAGGAGTAATGTCGCCATTGCTTCTGTGTTTGTTCATTGACAACAGATCATTCTCTAGCTTCTCATTCAATGCCTTCTGCTTCTCCAGGTCGGCACCAGTAGAGCTGAGCTGGTCTTGAGCAGCTTGCAGTGAATTCTCGAGTTCGCCATGAAGGATCTAGACAACGAAAATGGGCATCGGGCTCTGCTATAGAAGGAAGGGCGTACTCGGAACTTCGTTAACTCCTCAAGAAGACGCTTATTTTTGGTCGCAAGAAGAGCCTCCAACGATTTGCCTTGCTGCGCATTCGTCTTGTCTGCATTGGGGTTGGGTAGTTGTAAACCCACTTCGTACCCATCAATTTGGTCGCCGTCCTCGTCGATGTCTTCGTCGAAACCGGCAAACTCCACATACTGCAAGGACATATATGAGAAAGACCTAGGGAATACTGTAATAGCTTCACCTTCATGATATCCAGCTCACGTTTGATCTCGTCGTAGTCATTGTATTGCTTCAACCGGTTTCTGAGAGTGTCAATTTCCGAAGCCTACGGACAGATGATGAAGCGAAGTGGTCGATGAGTCGGAAAACAATAATACCTTCTTCTGCATCTCCTTGGCAAAGTCATCGCTTGTCTTCTTAATGTGAGCCTCAAGCTCCGAGGTCGCAGCTTTCTGTAATTCCAGTGTTTGGGACGTGCGTTCCAGTTCAGCTTCATACTCGGTCACTTGGGCCTGAAGAGACTTTGCGCTGTAAAACGTTATGGTCAGGAAGGTCAATACCAGAGTAACTATCGTACCGGTCAGACGTGTCACTCCCGCTGCGCAAAACCTCAATCTCCGCGCGAAGTATCTCCTACGTGTCTGTTTTAACAATGAAATAAGTTGCTAGTGGCTGCATATGCACATTACGCCTTTCCACTGTCGCAACGCGACTGTTTGCACGTTCAAGGTCTGCCACCATCATATCGACCTCAGCGAACTTCGCCACCACTTCTTGATCTAGGATTTGAACTTAAGCGTTGGAAATGGGGCAGATGCGAGAAGAAGAGTTACCTTGCCTGGTACTGTGGTCTAAAAGCTTTGCCTGGTTAGTGTCATTGGACATTCGTAGGTCTCGGAGTTGCGCCGTGGTTAGGGAGATCTGTCGGTGAAGGTCCTGTTCCCTATAAAACAATGTTACTCATTGCAAGCAAGGCGAATAGTAAGGAATATATCTGCCTTTCTTCGTAATTCCTTAGTTTCTCGTCGTAAGTCGCGTTGAGTTCGTTCTCCTTCCGGGATACACGGTCATTAATCAGGTCCTCCATCTAGAAAACACATTGAGCTCCCTAGGAACATATACATCATTTTGAGACACTCACTGTCTTCTCTAGTTGCTCTACTTTTCCTTCAGCCTTCTTCTTGGCAGTTTCAATGCTGGCAGTCTCATTGATGCGACGTTTTAGGTCTGCATTTTCATCATGTAGACGACGCAGCTCTGTCTCCAGCTCGCGAGCTTCAGCAACCTTGACGGTTTGGTCCTGGGCGATAGGGTTAACTGAGTTGACCTTGAAATTCGAGTGTTTCATACTACGGCGGCCTCAAGAAGAGGATATGGGTCTGGAGCTTCGGCCAGAACTTTGTAGACATTCAGAAACGCATTTTCAGAGGCCTTCGAGCGCTTTGTGAGATTATCTATCTCAGTTTGATAAGCTAGTAACTAGTTTGAGGTTGTGGCTGTAAACGGAGTAACGTCATGGTGACCTTTGAGCAAGCCTTTAAATGCAGCCAGTTTCCCTTCATCCGGTATTTTTTTGAACTCTAAATAGTGGTTTTCAGACATTAATAAGATAAGGTCGAAAACTGGGTACCTTTGGTCTTGTCTGCAAGGGCTTTGCGACCAACAACGCTCTCCTTCTGGTTGTCGACGAGTTCTATGCCCTGAGGATCTAGAGATTTTTGTAGTTCTGAGAGGTTTATATCTTGAGAAACCAGACTAGTCAAGATGATAGATTGCTAGAAAGTAATAAAAGTACCTCTCCAAGTTGCGAGGGCACCAGAGAAGTTATGCTCTGTTGAGCTCATGGCGAATGCGCAAGAATGGACGGGCACGTGACGCGAAGGAAAATCAAAAAATACACTGTACGGAGTTACACGTTTATTTTTTGGTCTCATCGTGTCGGGTTGATGCAGAGTGTCCTGCGACAGCTTGGGTGGCGCAGTCTGGCGCAGTACGCTCTTCGACGCAGCCGGTATTCTCTCTGCGACCGTGCATATTCCGGAGCGCCCTTTATTCCTCCAGCGCAGCTGGCAGAGCAACCAAGGGTCAAGCTAACGATAGATGCCAATGGGGTACCGAACTGGAATGGGGCGACAACTGAAGAGGTGAATGCCGCCATTTCAGACGATGCAATGAAGGAAATGCTGCTTGATCCCGACATTCGTGGAAAGGCGAAACTTGCGCCGGAGTCTCCTTCCTTCTATACCGGTCGCGCTCCCTACTACGATACCATGACCTCCCTTCAAATGGCTCTAGGTCAAATACGGGCAACCCTCAAGACCCTCCAGCTCCTTCCTCTACCTCCATTTGCCCGCGCCAGTCTTCTACCTATGCCTCCGTTGTGGAAGAATCTCGAGGAGATGTCTTCCGAGGTCGGTATGAAGCTCAACACCACTCGCTATCGCCGTCTTCTTGTGGTCCTGAACGAGCTGCATGAATGTCTCCGTATAGCCACTACTGCAGGTCATACCGAGCTCGCAGACATGATTGAACAGGTCGTGGCCATGTTTGAACGTGGGGAGAGCCAGAAGGAAGAGTACATGTCTCGTGGAAAGAGGACGATAGCCGAATTGGATCAGTTCGGCCGTTCATACACGCTGGGCAGACGAAAGACCAGTTCTGCTCGCGTATGGATCATTCCCGTTCAGAACGCTCAACCAGCACCTGAGCCAGAAGCTGACCAGGATGCGACGCCGGCGGCTTCAGAGGCCATTTCTGATGCAGAGCTCCACGACCTATTCAGCGGTTTATCTTCACAGGAGCCAGCCTCGCCTTCAGAGACCGACACAAGTCCCTCTCCGCTGTCAAGTGTCTTTGACGAGGCCACTGAAGTGCAAGAGACGGACAATTCAACCCAGCCATCCTTCCGATCCAGTTTAGATAGTCTTTTACAGACTTCGGCCGATTCATCTGTGTCGCAAGCTTCGCCCGTCGACCAGGACGATCCTATACTTCAGAGCGACCCCATTCCCGAGGGTACGGACGATTCTTCTTCACTTCCTAACGACGACCACAATGTCGTTCATGACGGCTCAGACACTAGAATCCAGATGTCGCAGCATCCTCAACGAATAACTTCAAACGTTAAATCTGTTGATGTGCCAACCACGACGATACTTGTCAATAACCTCCCGTTATCGCAATACTTTCCACAAGTCGTTGACCGAGAACGCGTCGTATATCCCCTGAAGGTTGCAGGTGTTCTCGGAAAATTCAATGTTTTTACAATAACGCGTGGGGGTGGTTCCACCGGGCAAACTGGTGCCATCGCGCATGGCATCGCAAAAGGACTGCTGGCTCACGACCAAGAACTCCTCACAGTTTTGCGCAAAGGTGAATCATTCTGCTCCACTATGCATGTTCTAAACTCATGTTGGACAGCTAATCTGATTAAGCGCGACCCCCGTATGGTGGAGAGAAAAAAGACCGGTCTTGCCAAGGCAAGGAAGAGGGTAGGTGTTCTTTTTGCGTTGCCTATTTCCTACTCAACCTAGTTTGCAGTATACCTGGGTCAAACGGTAGTCTCGGTAGTCTCGAGGCTTGGCTTAGTATTACAAATTCACTCCAGACATGCACAACGCGTGATAGGATGTATTTACTAAAGATAATAAACATACAATAATGGTCAGAACATACATAAGATAATATGAAGTGAGGTGAAGCGAAGTGAAGTGAGTAATAACAAAATAAACATCATCATTGGAAATATATCTGCAAAACATCGTTTTGTCCAAAAGCCAGGTTACAGGAAGGACATTTGCGTTGCCGCGTAGATAGTCGGGCGTCTATGCAGTCTTTACAGAATGCTACAATCGTGTCATCATTGTGCGATCTGGGAAAGAGGAATAACATACTGTGCATGCATTTACTGAGTACAATTGTGCGCATTGATTGCTTACAAGTCGAACATTTCAGAAGGGACTATTATTGAACCATGAATAGGCGCGTCCAAGTGAAAGACTAGAAATCATACCATAGCCTCATCTAGTTGAACCTGTAGATCTGAATCTTTGACGGGTTTAGTCGCCGTCGCAGTAGCGGCCATCTTCTGCTTCGTCAATTGCCGCTCGTGGTCCTTCTTAAGGTGGGCTATATTTTCATCCTGTCTGCGCAACTCGGTCCTCTTGGACTCCAGTTGACTCTCCAGGTCTGCGACATGTTGTCGAATCTGCGCAAGAGATGTTAGTCACCATCCGAAACTTACAACTTGGAGACATACATCGACGAGACTCTGCTCAACAGCTTGGGTAGTATTGCGGAGCCTGTCATTATCCAACTGCATGTCCCTCAATTTTGACGCGGTAGCCCGGTAATCTGCAAGATAGTACTCTGATTCTTGTTTACATGCCGACTGTGATGAAGATGTAGTTAGGCAAAGTCACTGACAATCTTCGATTTCACTGACCATCTGTTGCTGCAGACTCCGCTCCATTTCCTTAGACCGCTCCTGGATCTTTTCATGTTTGTCGATGACCCTCTGCAAAGATTTGCGCTCGCCCTCTATTGCTTCCTTCTCTCGGACCGCTTGATAATACTTGTTTTCAGATTTGGCACGCTGAAATCGAGGATTAGAACGTAGATTGTCGATGCAATCCAAACTTACGTCGAGCCCGCTTTTCACTAAGCGGTCCTCTAAACTTGACAGGTCGAATACCTTATTCTTGAGTTGACGATCTAGGCCTTCCCATGCAACCGACAGTTTGTCCAATTCAGCATACAGGGAAGTTTCAGCCTACATTATATGTGAGCGTCAACGGAATACATTAGCTGAGGGAAAAGGTCACCTCAGCGTGCTGCGATTGTTGCAAACGAAGAGCATGTGTTTCTTCTTCTTTCTGTCTCAACCGCTCTATCAAAGCGGAGGATTCAGCAGAAACTGATGTGTCACCATACACCGAGTGATATTTCTGTAATTCTACTCGTGCCTGAGACAGCTGTCGCAAAACATCGGTATGCGCTGCAACAGCATCGGCGCGGTCAGTTTCATATGCCGACATTGCTTGACGACATGCTGTCAATTCCTCTTCAGCAGCACTGAATACTTTATTTTCAGTTCGCACCCTCTCAAAAATATTTCAAAGATCCGTACGTGAGGCGTTCCTGGAGAACTTGGGTGTACTTGACGTCAGATTGGTCTCCAAGCAGGAATGTCATGATATCCTCGTTGCCCGTCGAAGCTGCGAGTCGCGCGTGAGAGAGCTTGAGCTGAGTTTTCAAGATCTCAATGAAGTCCTGATGATAAATGAGGGACAAGCGAAGAGAACGCAACGAGGAAACTTGCGTGGCGATTGTCAGCCAAAGCTTTGTACTGTTCGAGAGATGCCATTTTCGTGGCATCCTTCTGTTTCCGCTCGTTCAGTTCCGCTTGTTGCTGGTCACGAATCTCCCGGAGCCGAGAGATGTCGGTATCTTTGCGAGCGATCATAGCTCTCAGTTCCTGGACTTGTTGGCCAAAATCGGTCTGGAACTTCAAATCACTGGACGCTGATACAAATTGGCCAAATGGACGCACTGGTATTGCATCTTCAGCAGTAACGCGTGCCTCCGTTGCTAATGTTAGCTCCTCCTTCAAGTTGGCGATGTCAGACTGCAACTCATTGTTGCTGAATTGTAGATGAGATATCTTCTCGATCGCGGCCTTGAAATGTGGGGTTTCTGATAACAGCTCTAAGGGCGGTGATTTAATCTGTGAAATGCATCAAAGAAAGGTAAGGGACGAAAACGACTTGCGGTACTTGACAAACTAAGTCGAATTTTTCTTTCCTCAGCTCCGTCACTTGGCGTTCTAATTCAGTGATGCGTCTATCCCGTTCCTCGGCCATAGTTTGCCAGTAAGAAGGTTTATCGTCCGCTGATATGTCTATATTTCCATTGACATGTCCGCCGAGATCAGTGGTATGCTGTTCATGAATTAAAAGGGCATCTTAGAACTCAAAACACGGGAAATACCAATTAACCAGCCACTCACTATGGGAGACGATATTTTCTCAGAAGACGCGCCTTTATCATGTCTAGTCTCGGCAGATAGCGAGTGGCTGGCAAGAACCGACTTGCTCTTAAGCCTTTCGCAACGATTTTCCGCCGCATTAAGTTGTTCCCGACAGTTTTCAGTCAGAGCTTCACTATCCTGCAATTTTTTACGAATAAGATCGAGTTGAGACCTAAGAGCAGCACACTACTTACACATGTCAGCTCCCGTTGACCGTCAACTACAAACACCACCCACCTCTGTTTGAGCGTTTTGCCACTTTAGATACGTCTCATCGGTAAGCAAGTTGAAACCGGTGTTTCCTCCCATTTCGACCAGTCGAGAGACGAGGGCTAGAGTTACATTCCGGTAATTCTCAAAGTTGATTTGCAGTCGTTGAGCATCTTCCTCTTCAAAATACGCGGTGAGGTCAAAAACCTCTATCGCACGTCACTATATGAGTGTGAAGAATAATAAAATAAAGAAAGGAATGACCTTCCACGCCATTATTCGTTGAAGGTAAGTCTTCTGGTTTCACAAGCAGCCGTATAGTCTCTACAAGCTGAGTCGGACGCGGGAGAGTCAATGAAACTTGAGCAACGTAGAATATAACTCATACCTGCGACCAACACGCCGAAATAGCAGCCAACCCAGTTTCACAGGTATCCCTCCTTCGCTCCAGTTCCACAACTCTGCTTTGGCTACGTTCGTATTCACGGAAATAATGTTTCATTCTACGATATATGGCTTCCTTGCGAAAATTCTGGCATGAGAAGATGAGATATATGCCATTTCAGAATGTAGAGAAAAGCGTAATACCTCAAGTTTGTCGCCGTCTGCTGGTTCTGGTGGATCCGTAGTGCCATTAACAAGAGGTTCCCCATTTTCATCGGACAAGATGCGCTTCTTGGTGACTGGGTTGTCTTCCTCACCGCTAAGGGATCGCTTTTTGGAAGCCATTACGGTAGACGGTGAACGACAATTGCAAGCTCAATTGTCGGACCAACTATATTTCAAACTCCGTCAGCGGATTACTAAAATTGTGGCTGACGCCTGAGTCCGAGCACCCTGGCAAAGCTCGGATTGGGTGTTACGGCCTTGACGATATATTGTAATAAAAATAAAAATATGCTATAGTATAAAGATCAATGCTTAATCCGAATTTTTAGGACCACAGCAATAACAGTGTGCATACACTTTTTTCGGCATCAACGGCAAAGTGTTTGAAGTGTGAAGAGTAGCCAAACAGTGAAGCAAGTGGGTTTCTCCGCACGGTGACCTTGTCAGCGTACTAAGTTCGCGTCCAAAGTCATGGCTTCTTCATCTGGTATGCATATTTTATTTCTATGAATGCTCCATCACTCATCATGTTAGTCGTTGGAAAGCTTTCACGAGAAGAGTTTCGTCGTCAGAAAGATTTAGATGCGGCTCGAAAAGCCGGTACAGCGCCTGCCGCTTTGGATGAAGAAGGGAAACCTATCAATCCTCATATTCCTCGTATGCTATTTCACCTTACTGCACTATCGGTGTCTCACCTGTCATTTAGAATATATCTCCCAAGTACCATGGTATCTAGACACTGGAGCTCCAACCCTCAAACATCAGCGTCGACAAGATAGCGACCATTCGGAGACAAAATTTGATGCCTGGTATGATCGTGGTGCCAAGGCCGGACCTGCAGCTAAGAAGTATCGTAAAGGTGCCTGCGAGAACTGTGGGGCTATGACCCATAATAAGCGGGACTGTCTCGAACGACCCAGGAAGAAGGGCGCCAAGTTTACCAACAAAGATATTCAGGCAGACGAGGTCATACAAGAAGTCTCTGTTGGATATGCTGCAAAGCGGGACCGATGGAATGGATATGATGTTGCCGATCACAAACAGGTGTACGACGAATATGCTGCCATTGAGGCCGCACGGCAAAAATTGCGCGAGGAGGAGATCGACAACCAGACAACGACTGACTTGGCTGCAGTTCGGAGGGTGGCAAAAGCTGGTAAAGCTGAAAATCAACAAGGAGATCCCGATTTTGGCTCAAGTGATGAGGAGGACGGTGATGAAGACAAGTATGCAGACGCTGCCGATGCCGTAGGACAAAAGCTGGATGCCAAAACACGTATCACAGTTCGCAATCTACGTATTCGAGAAGATACTGCCAAATATCTTGTCAATCTCGATCCCTCAAGCGCCTACTATGACCCGAAAACGCGTTCCATGCGCGATGCTCCTTTGCAAAATGTGCCGCCTGAAGAGGTGTGTTTCTCAAACCTTTCTGCCCCCTCCTTCTCCTGATATATCAGTATAGGCCAAATTTGCCGGGGACAACTTTCTGCGTTATTCTGGGGATGCCCCTGACGTCCAGCAGTTGCAACTTTTTGCATGGCAAGCTGCCGCACGAGGAAATGATGTACATCTGAATGCTAATCCCACTCAGGGAGAGCTGCTACATTCAGAGTTCAAGAAACGCAAGGAAGAGCTCAAAGAGACCTCCAAAGTTAGCATCCTGGCAAAGTACGGAGGAGAAGAGTATCTGCACGCTGCGCCACAAGAACTACGGCAAGGTCAAACAGAAGATTATGTGGAATATTCTCGTACCGGGCAGGTGATAAAAGGTCGTGAACGTGCTAAAGCCAGGTCTAAATATCCTGAAGACGGTATGTTGACAATTTTTATATTGGCTAATCGGACATGCTAAGTTGTTCCTAGTTCTGGCCAATAATCACATCGCCGTTTGGGGTTCTTGGTACGATACGGCAACCGGTACCTGGGGGTACGCGTGCTGTCACTCAACACTTCACATCTCCTACTGCTCTGGTCAGGCAGGCATTGATGCTGCTAAAGGCTCGAGTGCCCAGAGTCTCTTGTCGACGCATCCCAAACCCAGTGATCCACCCTCATCTATCCCTGATCACCCTGCATCCAAAGAGGTGATACAGCAAAATTACGACAAGAAAAGGATGGGAGAGGGGGACATCAAACTGGACAAAGATCGCCTTATGCAGGCCATGAAGGATGAAAAGAAACGGAAAAAGGGAGACGATGATGACCGTGATGGACCCGGGAAGAAGTCAAAGAGCAGCTGGGAAGGCGGCAGTCATGATGTGACGGAGGAAGAACTCGGTATGTATCATATGTTTCTATACCCCAGACGAAGGAGATCTCAATTAATCTGCAGAGGCGTATCGGATGCACAGGCGAATAACAGAGGACCCTATGGCGGGTTATGTCGACGCAGAGGATTGAGTCAGTCATATCGCATGTTAATATTTCACTTCTATGTAACTTGGCAAGTTATTTATGGTTTTATGGCGACCATATGCTGTTATTACGGTCAAGTCATCGCATTTGTGCCCCCCTTGCGAATCTTGATCGTCGCATACGATGTTTTCGGTTCTTTTGATGAAGCTGAATGTTACGGGAAATGTGCTTAGATGACTCTGTCGCCTATAAGGTAACAAAACAAAAGATGAAAGCAAAGATCGACGTGCTACAAATCTAGTTACTATATACTAAGCAGCGCAAGGTATGTATAAAGGTCTTCGTGCCACGGTCAAAGTCTCAAACTGACCACATCATCTTCCTCTAGCTCTACAATCTCGCAATCGTCGGTACTACCGTTGCCAATTTGCGTCTCCACACAGGTGAAATCTACCTCTTGGTCTCCAAGTACGGTCATTGGTTGATGCCATACTGCGGTATCATAGACTATGCCCTGTCCGGGTCGTGCCAAGAAGGCTCGCAAAGACTTCATATCCGGTTTATCTCCTCCATTTGCAACAACGACCAGATATCCCGTTCCGTTGTTGGAACCGATTGGAATGAATGCCTGATTTGTATATCGATGTCGTTCCATCACATTCACGTTGATCTTTCCATCGTGGACATTTATCGGTTTGCAGCGATAGACGGACAGACCAGTAGTAGCACCCAAGGTGTTTGGGTATCGATTCTCCAGCAACGCCAACTTGTGGAACTTGGTTGCGGTACCACCGTTCGCGGGGGTGACATTTATACCCTTGGGAACAGCAGCATGGTCTTGGTAGGCCTGGACGACCTTCCCAAACGGCGCAAATGCTTCGGGTGTTAGGGTTAAGACTGGAACTGTGGAGGTGGGGGTGGCTGTGTTACTGGGGTTTGGGGTTGACATTGCGGGGACGGAAGAGGAACGGGACCCCATAACCCTCACCCGTTTTATACCCCCATCTGGATGTATGGTCACGCGCACATAAATATATGCTCGACCCTCGACGTTCTCGAGCTGGAAATAGTGTTGCCTATGGGGTCCAAGCTTTGTTCTTGGTAGTATTAGCGTCCATTCCTTTGAATCTAACGAGGCATGTGCTTCGCAACTCTCAGGGAAATTTCCTTTGAAATGTGCGGTATCAATTTCTATGTATTGCAGATATCCTGGGATGCCCCTATGAATCCGTCATTTACAATCACATCGAGTATTGGAAAAAGCATATCATACAGTTTGATTATGGCCCAATCCTTGTGTCCTTTTTGTCTACTACGTTTCGTCTCCCATCCATCGCCCATGTCTTTACCTCTCCCAGGTAGGACGAGATTAGAGCCTACACCAAAGTGCTGGTCGCTTGTTTCAACGACTGAACCTCCTGCAAAGACATGGGCAAGGTCAAAAATATGTGTCGGATCTTGCGGAATCACGGGTACAACGTGTCCGTAGACCCTGAGTCGTGCTATACCACCATCTGGATACATTTTAAGCTTGACGAAATTGACAGGTCCGGACCGAGGAATAGGAAGCAGATGGTGCGCATTGGGTCCCAGGTCAACGGGCGCTAAGAGCTCTTTCCACTATGCAACGGTAAGTAATACAAGAAGAGCATATCAACAATACCAATTACCCTAGAATCATCTTTGGATGGAAATTCGTCCGCATCACCTCGGAAGGCATCAACCGACGCCCTGGGTGCCTCGTTGCCATTAAAGTGCGACGTATCAATGTCAAAACCGACAATTGAGCCTGGGGTACCGAGTTGTATAATGCACCAATCATGGTCGGGATTGTGCCTCCTGGATTCCCAGCCACTGTAGAGAGCGCCGTTGGGTCCAAATTGACCCTTGAGGCTGATTGCCGGCTCCACAAGTAGCAGATGATAAGCCTTTGCGAAGAACTCATCAGAAACGCTGAGGACACGGCCACCGATGGCAACAGAAGATAATTCAATAGCGTCAAAGGGCATTGGATTGGAGATGGGGAGGGGGGAGAAGAAGGACTGAAGGTACTGATAACCTTTGAGAAAAGGAGGTACGGTCCGATATGAATTAGTATGTACTAAAATAGCAAGACGGAATTTTACTTGGCCGTGTTGTGCCGGATGAAAAACGGGCCGTGAATCGGATCGAAAGGGGACAAATATGAGGCATTCGCGTTCAGGAACTCTGTCAGTGTCATCCTCCCCCTCGTCTTGCACCATGATCCCTATTGCTCCTGCACCACCGGCACCCTCTGTACCGTCCTTTATCAACCCTTCTCAGATCGATGTCAACGACGAAAAGTCCAAACGGGCTCCGAAACGAAAGCGCACTGACACCCCCGACGAGTCGGGCACTGATGCGCCAGCTCGCAACACTCCACGACATGGTCCCAAGAAGAAAAAGGCTAACAGGGCATGTTTTCATTGCCAAAAAGCCCACTTGACCTGTGATGATAGTGTGTATCTTTCACCGCTTCATTTTTCCTTGGTCCATTCGCTCAATTTGTCTATATCTGCAGCACGTCCATGTCAACGCTGTACGAAACGTGGTATCGCGAACAGTTGTACAGAGGGTCACCGCAAAAAAGCCAAATACCTACTTGACGATGAGGAGCTGAATGAACTACGACGGAACAAGGGTCCGGCGCCGGACAAAACAGTGGATGCACCAGTCGAGGAGATCACAGAACCTGTTTTTGCACCATCCTTTGACGCCAATTTTCCGTTCGGCTCAGAGGCTGCCAACCTCGAGTATTCAATTTTGTCCGCGATACTTGGCAACCCGTCCCCGCCGGATTCGGCAAATACTCCACCCCCGGACTTTTGGCCGTCGGTGCCGTATAACCCGCCCTTTGTAACATACCCGTATCAGTCTGCCGATGAGACGGCACCTCCCCCGCCCCCCTCATCCGCCCCAGACCCTGAGCCGCCCTCGGCACAAGAGCCGCCGGCTTTGCACCCGCTCGCACCCCGCTATCCTCTCGACACCCGTCCTCGCTCACCTCCACTGCACTTCTCTGACGCTCCTGATCAGCCGACATCCAACTTGCAAACGATTAATGACCGCATTACCAAGCCTTACGATTATACCGAAGGCTATCATTTTTTGATGAAACACTTGCCCACTCGCTTCGAGAAGAACGATATACTCCGCATTGTCCGTGCCCTCGCTATCTTCCGCCCGTCCCTTATCGCCCTGCAAATGCCTCTGTCTCTCGACGACGAGGTCTTTGTCGAAAAATGTTTTCAGAGATCACTACTTGTGAGCCTTTGTTTCTCTGCGCGCATTATACTCACTCTTCCCAGGAACTCGATAAACTCATGTCCTTCTCTGGAACACCAACCGTTGTTTGGCGACGTACCGGTGAAATTTGTCTTGTCGCACCCGAGTTTTGCATGCTCACCGAATGGGCCATGGAGGATCTTGTCGGTCCTGGCAAAAGAAAATACATTTATGAGGTGACGCCGTGAAATTTCCTTCTTCCCTCGGCACCCTAACCTCGCTTAGCTCTTCGAGAACCAATCCGTCGTCGAATATTGGGAAAATTTTGCTTCCCACGCCTTTGAAAACACGACACAGTCAGTTTATTCTCATTGTGTTCTGCTCAAGCCCTCCGGTGCCCCTGTCCCCTCCACTTTTTGTTTCAGCATCCGGAGAGATCTCTTCGACCTGCCAAGCGTCGTAATTGGTACGTTATCTCGCGCATTTTCGATATCATACCTGACAAATTATTCAAGGACAATGGCTTCCTCTTCTCTAATGTATCTTTATCCTTTTCTTCAGCGTGTTCTCTTTTTTATTGTCTCTATACCTCCTGTACCTCATTACGCATAGCATCCACCAAAATAGCATCAGGATTTAAATCGCATATATATAGAAAACGGCTTGACAAAACCTGCATTCTTATTCGAAGGCTGCTACACTGTGTCCTGTACTGCAGCGTACTCGCTCTCTACACCCGGCTCAATGAAACTGGCATGCCCAAGAATCAACACCCCGGAAGCTCCAACCAACCAGAAAAAGGTCATTACTGGTGACGCGAGCCAAAGGAGCGGCAGACCTATAACGAACAGGCCTGTGTACAGGTGCTTTTGGGTCACCGTATGCTCGCCAAATTGCACAGGTTCAGGAGCTATTGAGATACTTCAATCAAAGCTAAATAAGAGCAAAAGATATGCCGCACCCCATTTGTTGATTACGGCAAACCCTCCAACGAGGAAACCCAACGCGATAAGTAGAAGAGGGTTGCTGATGAGCGCATACACCGCTAGAACAGCAATAATTAAGCCGTAGTTTCCTGTTATATACAGTGAGTTTTGTGTCATTCCCATGTCCCGAGCTGTGCAGACCTGAGAAGTACCGTGTGTTGTATGACACTCTCTACGTCGAATTAGAGGGATATCAAGTGAGTAACGAAAGGACATACAGATGTCGCCTGGTTCAAGTCTGCGGGCCTAGATATACGGTGATAGTCAAAAAACTCGCTCGGCGGGCGAATTGCTGAAAGACGGGTTTCCTGATTCAGGTGAAATATACTCAATGTACCGGGATAAAACAGAAAAGCAACATACGCGAAAAGCTTTGACAGCGTCTGAAACTCGCAACACTGCGTCCATGATGGATGAATATCGAGACAAGGGAAGAAAAAGCTGCTGTAGATGACGGCGGAAAGTGAAGGTGTACGTGGTGGCACAGCCTCACACTACAGTGCCTATAACATTCATCATTACTGCGCCGCAGGCACGTCCAGACTCCTTTCTTAGGTTTCCTTGCTCTCACTACTGCGCAGAACACTGCCAACGCCATGATTCGCCGCCCACCTACTCTCATCCGTATGTCCGACCTCGATGTGCAGGATGTTCGCGACATGGTCGCGCAACAGAAACAAGACTTTGATACTAGAAACACCTTTGTCAGTAAAATTGCGCAAACATATCAAGGCCCTCCTCCCGGTCCTGAGCGTGACAAAGAGCTTTTGGAGCATTTTCAGGCTGCTTCAGCATGGCAGGCCGCCAAAGAGGATAGGGAGAGACGACTGGGCATGAGCAACGGTGCGCACCTTTGTGTCGTGTCCGATAGACGGTTAATTAGAACATCACGACAGACAACGGGCCCAGTACATCTCGAAATTGATTGTATCTATAACACGGAGCGCGAGAGCCCATTGCTTGCGAGCGCAGCATACCTAGGGAGTTACTGTGATTCTATCTTATGGAAACCTTGTTGAACTCTGGGTATTCTTGAGAAAAACCAGCTAAACGTTGAAATCTCCGTTTCTTTTTTCTTCGTCACTCAACCACACCGCCAACATGCATATGTGCTCCCCCCAGAGACGAACCGCCGTCCTTAGGAAGGCCCAACGACACGTAAAGTAAATCGTCGATAAGGCTTCTGACTCGCCAATTTAAAGACCACGCCTTCAGTCTCTGCATGAGCAATGTCTGCCTTTTCGTTCAGTCAGCCAAACGAATTATGACAGCCGCCAGAGTATTGCCTGTTTCATGCCTATATCCGCCATCAAGGACAGTCGACATTTGTCTTCAGTGACAGTCTACAGTCGGAGCAATGAAGGTCAACCCATCACGCAGGGACGAACGCGTTCGGTGCCCTCCTTAGACGTGGGACGGCGACATACGTATTGAATTTTTACCTATTGAAAGCAACACAAACAGTCTTTTTCGTGTAACAAGTCCGTACATCTAAGCCGTACCCAAATCCTTCTACACAACCACGTTCGTAAACTTATCTCGGAAACCTAAAACCGTGGAAGGTCAAAGATTATACACTGCAAATGAAGTGAGGCAAACCTTGGAGATCTTTCTGGTCACACAAGACCGCTAGATCCAACCTCTGGAGATGCAGACACGCAGTCTTCAGACTGTCCCATAGTGCACGACTCATTATGCCTCGTTTGCCATCCAGCTTTTCGTTATCCGGAGCCGCGTCTGCATCCTGGAGTGCCAGCGCGTCCAAAATATGCTGCGCTGCCTCCTCATATCGCTATAAGGTAAACGGTTGTCAACAAGGATGCTCAACTAGACAAGTTGACTTACCCTTAGACTGATGCACGAAATCCCCAAATTATATCTGTTCATGACAAAAAGGAATCAGCCAAAACAATTGTGCGTGTTTGGAGAGAACGCAACCTGGCTCGAATATAAGTAGGGTTCATTTCAAGGGCCCGGTAATAATACTGCAATGCATCTTCAGCGTGACCACTATTAGCCATGGTTGCCCCGACACGATTGTAAAGAAGCCAGTCCTGCATTAAAAAGGTAACGAAATGGACCGGAAAAGAAATGATGCAATTTACCTCTGGTCTAATTGCCAGTGCTGTATGAAAACAATCCTGTGCCTTGGTATAATCCTGCATGCTCATTTAACACGTAATTTTTATTAGGAGAATAAGCCTTACCTCGCTACTGTTGAACAGCACGGCAAGAGCAATCTGCACGTCGGCGTCAATCCCTCCAGCATCGTTGCCAAGACGCGCCATGCCCATCAGGCACTCTACCAAACTCTGGCATATATCGGGTGTCCACTCATCCACCTTGGGAGGAATTTCTCTCTGTAGCGACATATATCTAGGATTGGGATTCCTTTTCACCCATTCCCACACTGCGCCATAGGTTCCGCCATGATTCCCGTCATTTGTCTGTGAAATCGCGAGAGCTAACCAGCTTTCGATGTGTTCCGGATCCAGTTCAACTGCTCTGCCGAGCGCCTGCAAAGCCTTTTGTTCTCTCTCGTTCTCTTGCTGCTTCACACCCAGTTCGTACCAGGCCCTAGCATTGGTGATATCCCTCTGCACGGCTGCTTCGAGTTCTAGAACGCTCTGACACGCATAAATGCATGAGCCTTTGCGGTTATTGCAAGGAAAGTATAGCCTACCTCAAAGACAGACAGACGCTCATCAGAATGTATCGCGTGGTTCCTCGTTCTTGTCGAGTCCCCAACAAGATATGGATTATTTCCCTGAAATTGATAGTTATTCAACGGCTTGATCGCTGATGCTTCAGCCTCAAGGCGATCCCAGTCATTCTGCAAGCGATCCCAAGTTGGGTCGACGGTAACTTGATTGGGTTTCGTTGCTTCGACGTCGCTCCAGAACTGAGAGTATTCTGCGTTTTCTTGTTTGAAATAGGCGTCATTGTTATTCAGCTGGTCAACGGCATTCAAATGTTCCTTGGTGCGAGAAGCGGAAGTAATTTGAGCCACGGGTGGAAGTTCAACGGCCTTGCCCTTCCCTTTCAAACTCGCAGACGGTGTGGAATAGGTTGTCGGAGCATAGCTTCCATCGTTCTCTACCATCTGATTCCCGTCGACAACGATGGTTCGATCCCTCAACTGTCTCATCAATCCCATGAACTGACTATTCTGAAACTTGGGATTATTTTCACCCTGGACGGTTTCCAAGAGCATCCCAGCTGTTCGCGCCAACTCGTCCTGTTCTCCCTGAAGTTGACTAGACTGATCCTCTTGTTTACGAAGTAGTTGCTCCTGCGACTCGAACTCGTTGTCCCAAGACAGCCCTATATCGATACAATAACATGATTCAAAGGTCGCAGCGTCCACGAATGGAAATCACTCACGAGTATCGAGTATAGCCGCTGGCGGGTTCGGAATATTCTTCGGCATTTGAGGGAGAAAAACGGGCCTTTGAGATGGCCCGTATGCGGCTACATTACTCCACGGTAGTGAATCTATATGTGCGTTAATACAAAATAAATTAAAGAATAAAATGTATAATACAATGTAAATGGGGTGTCGACGATCTCTGCGAAGGGCTAGGGCCGATTGCTGCAACTTGGTCGTGTGGCGATGGACTTGCAGAGGGCTGCTGGAGCATGAAATCTGCGGCCCAGCCAGACAACGTATTTGACTGTGGGTGATGATCTTGTTGTGCATTTAGAGCGGGCAGGGAAGAACCCAGGGCAGAAAAATCGAATGCACGGCTTGTAGTGAGCGGTTGAGGCGAAGCCGTGGAGAAGAAACGGGCGACATCCTGATCGACAACGGATGGTCCTGCTTGCTGAGTGCGAAATATCTGCGGTATTTTGAGATTGTAAGTATTAGAAAGTAGATAATACAATGAATACTCACCTGTCTTGAAGGCCCTGCATGTCCTACACCGAACTGATCCTGATAATCCTCAAATTAGCTGGATGACATGGCAGAAACAAAACAGTATACCTGCTGCACGCCTCGGTCCTGGTCAAACCGTTTCGAAAGGCCCTGAAGCGGATTTGTTGGCCCACATTCTGCTCCGCCAACAAGTAACGGTAGCGACATGCCTGTCGTATACTTGCTTGATTATGATGATGGTCCGATGACAGTCTTGGAATACCCAATTTACCGGTTGCCGGTTTCGGCATGCAAAAGACATAATGATTAAATTTGATATTACAATTTACAACCCTAACCCTAAGCTACCATCGCTTCTTCATTGCTGGCGCGTTTTGCATCATGTATTCGTCTACATTCTGCGCCGCCATCGGAGCGTACTGTTTGAATCAGTCAGTCTTCGATACATACATACAGCTTAGCTGGTCTGCTTACGATGTCTCTGCGAGATTATGGTCAGACAAGAAATCAACAATGAAATGAGGGAGCATACGTTCAACGCGTCCAACCTACTGAAAGTCTTCTTACACCCTTGACAAACATTCGCTTGTGCCTTGGCGGTATGGAGTGCCTGATGACGTCTGGTGGCAGCGATGAGAAGCTTTGACAAAATTCTGCGAGTATCGGAGACGTACTTGCAGTCATGTTGGCGGGCAAAACCCTTCTGGCAGCCAGGCCACTGACATACATATGGCCTCTCTTCGGTATGAGACCTTAGGTGACCTATAAATGGAGTAAGGGTAAACAATCAAACGCGAACTAGTGCGATTTACCTCTGAGGTTGAAGCGACGAGTGAAAGTGCTACCACAACCAGGTACCGGGCATTGAAAATGTGCTTCGTTTCTGCGCCTGTTCGCACTGGCAAGCTGAGTAGCGGAAGTAGTGACTTGCTGTTTCTCAACTTGAAGAATAGGTGGAAGGCGAGGCACGCCGCTGGCAGATGGATAATGATTGGCACCGACGCCACCCTGGCTAGAGCTTGCCTCAGGGCTCTGCGATGAACGAGCCGGACGGGACGATGACACTTCTAAATCTTTGTCAAGCTGTTCTGAGGGATGAGCGTTATCAGATGAAGGGATAGTGTCTTGAGGCACGGCATTTGTCGACTGAACGGTAAAGGCGACGGAGTTGGGAGCTGCGATGTAGGTGTAAGTGCGAGGACCATCCGGTTCAGTAGCAGGACCATCTGTGGGAATCAGAGCACCATCGCCTTGGCCATATATATTTTGGACAGGATACTGCTGTCTGCTGATAGTATCGAGGGCGATGGCAGCTGCGTGTTGTTGAAGATGGTGTTTCTGAATCCGTGGAGGTTGCGAAGACTCGGAAGAATTATTGGCTGCTGGCGTCGTCATGGGTAAAGGCCAAGCGGGTATGGGTGTCCCTCGCACGCCTGATGTTGCCTCTGCGGACATGCCTGCTATCAAATTCAAGGCCCGAAACAATCCCGAAAACTGCTGTTGATGCTCGTTGATGCTCCTATACAGCCTCTGTTCACAGGTAATTAGCTTTGTTCAATACTAAGTTAATCGTTTCACGTACAAAATGTAGACTGACCTATGTTGAAAAGGACAGGAGAAGTACGGTGTACAGTGTTGGCAGAGAGAGAAAGGGAGAAGCCCCTTTGCCGATCTGCTGCACAGCCCATGCACAGCAATGCGTCTAAATTCGGCATCTCCAATCATCGCTCCATGCTGTGCAATTGCGATAAGTGCTGTGCTGCTAAAGATGGGATTTCACTGGTAGATACTACATTTTACTAGTCGTTGGCTGTATACAGAATAACGGAACATTTGCAACGATACAGTTACTAGGAACTTGTAACAATTATATTCTGTCTTCCGGCGACCGACGTTTCATGACAGCTATCTAATGAGTAAGACAAATAAATATTGACATCATCTCGAACCAAGATGTGAATCCAATAAGCGCCGGCGACGCATCAACTCGGTCTCGCTAATCGTTTGACCCGTTTGTCTCGGTCCGCTTGATTTCTGCACGTCCTGATTCGCAGGCAATCGATAGCCGTCAACGAGTCCCAGCATTATCATGCAGTCGCGGTCGCGGTCAAGGAGGGTTTCTCCTTCAGAAGAGATTTCTGCTCCCGGAGGTGAAGTCGCTCCGTTCCTTTCATCAGATTGCACAAAGTCTACAGGTTTCTTGTCGCGTGGAGGACTTGTCGGTGATATACGACCCTGGTACTTCTTCGGCACGAACGTGATGCCCGTGTCATCAGTCTCTGTTTCCGAAGTAAAGGGACTAGTTGGTCTTCGGTCTGGGTAGTCGGCATGAGGCGATTCATGTCGGATAGGTGCCGTCTTGCCAACACTGTTAGCATGACTGAATCGCCCAAACGCTTGATAAATCCATTCAGCTAGTTCTTCAATGACCTAGGAAGAAGATTTTAGTCGTGTAGACAAGATTGCACACCAAAGCTTACAGCAATGGCTTCAGGCATGATTAGAGGCATCTGAAGATAACCATGGGACCACTCAGAGAAGATCACTATTTGAGCCCAATCATCCTCAGTTTCCCGTGCAAGCTGATCCCTTTCCTTTCTCATTGCAAGCATACGACTACCATCCAGGGGCACATCTGCAACGCTCATCCGCAGGGACTCGCCAACTTTGGGGCTCTTACCGGAAAGCGCCATGTCCAGTTCGATTTTACGCGCTCGTTTGGCCTCCCTGATACGGCCAGCAAAGACAACAGTATCATCCACAAACGGGTCCTTTTCTCCGCACTGCATTAGCAATGGAGGAAATTGGGCGAGGAGGTGACTGGGTGTAAGTATCGGTGATATTCGATAGTCGGTCGCGAAATCTGGATTGTGATTCGGACCAATGTACAGAATAGCCATTGCACGCATCTGGCAACACGAATCAGTGTGGGTGGATGATAACTCTGTTCAAGCCTACCATTGTAGGAGAGATGATCCTATCGGTAAAATAACTGGTCCTACTTGCCATCGTCAGACGGGTACCTGTGGGTCGCTTCGACTCTTGTGATACGTGTGATGCTTTGTGATCTGCAGCAGAAACAGCCGCGGATAGCTCCTCCTGTCGTTCGGAGTGCAACCCGGTAGCTGTCGGCGCAGTTGAGGGAATGGTAGGTGAGTCACACCTCGCATTATTCGGTAATAGCCTTTTATCCACTTTGCACAAAAAATCGTCTTCTTCTTCGCTTGAGGACCAGTTCCCATCAGCGGCGCTTATTCGGGGCCGTAAGAACGACTTTCGTGCGATTGGCACGCGTGTGGAAATTGGTGAGTGGACTCTCTCCTTTGACCGAGGTCCAGCTTCATCGTTACCACCTGCAAAACCAGGTATGTAAGTATCTTTCCAGCTGCTTCTCCGCTTAAGGCGCATCGGACAGGGAACGCCAGGTCTATTATCTCCAACTACACTGAGAGGATTCTATGGAGCAGTTAGATGTATGGAACACATGACATCAAAGCCAACATACGGTATTCTCTTTCAAACCATTGTATTCTTCAGGTAAGTTCCGTGGTCCTGAAAGATCCCCAGGCGGCTCTTCAGATCTCAAGATGCGAAGATTATCTGGAGTCATCCATGAAGTAAAATTGAAGTCAAGCGCAGCATAGCTAAGGGCCATGGCATGCGGTTTCGGGAGCGTCAGGGCATTGTGCGGCTGTTCAAGAATCCTCAAAACGACGTTGACCGCAATACAAGCACCACTTAGGAACACAAGTGAGTGATCGGGCGGGCTCGGAGATGATATGTGCTTACGCAGAATCCCCAGTGACTATGATCTTCAAGTTGTGGCCTGACATGCCAATGATTCTACCACCTAAGCAGGTGATGCTTCATGTATAATTCATGACAGTGGCTGAAGCTTACCAGATTCGACAAGCAGCCTATAAAGGTCGAATGCCTCGTCTATGGCAAAGGGGTGTGGATCTAGAAGACGGAAGGAGTCAATATGTATGATAATATGGGTCATCGATTTCAAGAATACATTCTGGCGCCTTCCCATAGTCTAGGGACAGAACAGGTTTTCCCGTTGACCTGGCCCACATCCGTAGACGGTCTTCGTGATGCTCAGGATTCATGGCTACGAACCCTCCTCCCGGTATATCGAGAATCAAGTCAGACGACTGACTTAGACTTTCCTTTGTAGAGGCAAAGAAAAGATACACAGTGATGGGTCGCTGGCAATGAGACGCTTTGGATCTCGCTAACAAAATCTTTCGGCGGACGGTGATGTGAGGTAGAGGCGCGAACGACCGTATCTACAGACGTAAAAGATAAATCTGGGTTTTTGGCATGTAAGGGGATGACTTACCCAAGGATTGGTGGTCTTTTCCCAGGTAGCCCGTAACATCTCGACAGTGGGCACAGCTCTGAATCGTCGTAGCTGATGGAAATCAGTTGTAACGGCATGACTTAAATAGCTGGAGCCTACCTTCTCATCCGCCTCATTAGGATATAACATATAGTAACCTGAGAACAATATAGAACAAAGATCCCGCAACCACTTGGGTCGTATTGACATGGCTGTTGCAAATCCTGCATCCAAACCAGTGATAATCCATGTTGCGCGATAATAAGATGGAGAATACTGCTATAATGTCAATTAAAAGTAGCAAGGGAGGTATATAAGACAAACAAGGTTAGCTAGAGGCTCTGGAGCTATTGGAAAACACGTATCAGGAAAGAGACAATATGACGGACGTCAAACTCCTCACATTGAAGTCCAAGTATCTTATCAAAGTTCCGTATAGCATATATAGCCGTTAACGTGCTGACAATAAGTTGCCACGGGGTGAAACGTCCTACACGATGTTAGACCTCCCAGAATGCTCGAAAGATGGAAGTGACAGTACTGAGATATCCGTTCAGACGGTTGAGCCAAAGGATCCGGGGCGGACCCGAGTTTCCTTGAAGAATGCGCCATAACCAAAATAAGATGACGAGAAAGACCTAAGACCAGGGTCGCGGTTACCATCTGCTCAAAGCGATAGGAAGAAATATTATTTGCTCACCTGCCTTCTCTTCCAGGAGGGATTGGGACGACCTACAAGATGGTCAATCATGCTACTGCAGAGCCAAAATTAAGGTCTGCTGGCTCGGGAGAGGCAAGCAGCAGTGGCATGGAACCCTCTGACCTTGCAGAATATAATCATGGTGCATTTGCATGTGATTTCTCACGGAAGGAACTTCTGATTTCAATAGAGCCAAACATTCGACGCCTTAGTCCAGACTCCTTTCTTTCGAACTGCCTCATCCGCATGACTTTGTGAAGAATTTAATCAGATTCAATGATGGGAAAATATATTGTAGTTCATGGCGGAGCTGGTTATCATGGGGAATCCTCAGAATCTTCAGTCAAACGCGCTCTCTGGCGGTGTGTGGTTTCCATTCAATGATTCTTAATGGTTCTTAAACGAACTCAGAGCATGCAAAAGAGCTTATAGAGAGTCCTCTAGTCCAGCGATAGAAGTCGTCGAAAACGCCGTATCCATACTTGAGGACGATCCATGTCTCAATGCAGGTCCATATCTCTTCGTAGTCCTTCATTGATATGCGATTTGACCTCTTCAAACAAGGCTTTGGATCAAATCTGACACTCCAGGGTACTGTTGAATGTGACGCAAGCATCATGGATGGCGCAAGGAAAGCTTTTGGAAGCGTTGGCGCCACTGCAGGTATAAAAGTCGAATGTGCAATGACGCTCTCCTCATGATTGCTGCTAGGCATTAAAAATCCCATTCGATTGGCGCGTTCGGTGCTAGAACATTCTCAACTTCCCGATCCGCTAGGACGTATTCCGCCTTTGTCTGCCATTCCATTGCTTGTAATCGCAAAGACTCATGATTGCGCAGAACGCTTGTTTCTCCGGGCGCCAATTTATTTGCCGAGCAACGTCTCGACAAGCGTTACATCGTAGATCCCGCCTCCCTTGCAAGCCAACAAGCTTTTGAAAATTGGAAATACTGGACTACGAATCTAAACCAGGCTACGCAAGGACTAGGGGTGGTCGACCGCGAAAAATTGCACGATGTTCAAGACACTGTCGGTGCCATCGCCTGGTGCGGTCCTTCAGATATTGCGGCTGGTGTTTCAAGGTCAGCTACTGTTCGTCCTTCGCTTCGTACACTATTAAAAAAAAACAACGCTTCCAGTGGCGGTTTACTGCTAAAACATTCTGGGAGGATTGGCGAGGTGAGAGCCTTCTTATTAGATGTAGATAGTCATGACTTTGTCTCTTTTTTTACAGGCAGCTATTTATGGTGCCGGATGCTGGGCGCAACGAGACGAAGCGGTCATAGACGGGAGGATACTAGTACGAGGAATAGCTTGCAGCGTTTCAGGTAATGTCAATCCTATTGCCTTTGTCGCTATTCACTGCCGTTTCAGGCGCCGGTGAAAATATAACTAAGTCTTCATTAGCCAAGCTTATTGGTCAAACCACTGGCGAGGCTCTTTCTTCCAATCAAGATATACATAACGTGCTGGAAAAGGCGTTAACGATAGATCTATGTGGCATGACCTTTCTTACTGCACCACTGATTATTCGGAGCTCACGCTGTCGCAGACGCATCCAAAGAATCCTGGGAACAAAATCCGAAAGCGGGGATAATCTTACTAACAGTTGAAGATGAGGGAAATACTAGTAGCGGCATGTTCTGTATTTCTTTCGAAAGTATTACACCTAATACTATTAGTAGTGCGACTATGGTGTGCCTTCACAACGGCGAGTATGGCCATCGCTTACATTTCGCCGTCCAATCCAAATCCGAAGGTACAGCCTGATTACCGCGAAAACATATGTGCAACTGATCGTTAATAGAGCGTCGTGCTTCGACGGCCCCATGGGAAGGATGCATGCAGCAAACATCCTTTAGTATTCATAACAGCTTTGTCGCTGTGAAAATAGAACGCATGGTGGATATAGTGTAGGAGCGGTATGGTCTTCTCTTAACCAGAGCCCTGTCTGGCACCGTTAGTGCCGTTGCTGCTGCCTTGTCCAATAGAGGCGCTGTGGGGTAATTGATATGACGTGGTATCCCCATTGCGGGCGGAGGCGGAAGGAGCTGCAGAACCTGTATGGCCCGGAGTTGGCGGTTGACTGGAAGAGGGCGTGCGCTGGACCAAGCCATTGGTTTGCGCCAAGAGAGGCTTTGCTGCGTTCAGTCGTTGCAGTGTTTTGATCGGAAATTTCGTTCTACCGACTTTAATAAATGTCCCCGTAAGGATGGAGTACTACCAACACTCACCGGCAGGTCGAACACACCGGTACTGGTTGACAAAATACTAAGAAGCAACATCAGACGCAATGCTGAAAAGGAAGGGATGAAGGTAACGTACTAGACAGGCATACTGAACATACAAAACCGATGTCGATTATATTTTTATGACAGAAGCAGGCTGCACGAAAGTCAATTCTGTCTTGTGTGGGGACAGAGAGCACCTTTCGTATAGAAGGCGGAGAGAGAAACGACATCTGGGATCTTGATGAGACTGCATACTGGGCAACAAGTCACATACATTGGACTGACGATCAGATATTGAAGAAGCGCATCCCGTCGTTCCAGTGATATGTAAGAACCTCCGGTCAAGTGTGCAGCCTGCTGTAAAAATACGGAGTCTGTACCGTATATCTGGCAAGCATCAACGACTACCTTCTACGACTGATTAGCCGACCAAGGAATAGAAGGGTGAGCATGATCATACCAGTTTCTGGGCCGAGAAGATGGCATTCATAATGGGAATGTAAGACGTAGTGAGATCCAGAGATACGGATAAGATGAGAATCCGGGGGTCGGTAGAACTAGCAGCCTCGAGGGGTTGAGACGTGTTGTCGGACGAGATGGTGGATGCAAGGGCAACCCTGTTAACGTCTAGAACATACAAGGTTTAGTTTAGTCAAAGTTAGTGTAGTAACCTTACAGCAAAGGGCCTTAGTCAACGCTCCGACCAGACCACAAGGCGCTAATGGGGCCATGAGAAGAGGTGAGAGGTAAAGTCGCATTGTGTACCTTCCTCTTCGTCGTCCATGAGCACATCCAGCTCGTCTCTGGTTCTCCGTACTATAGCGGAATCGACGACTTTGAACGCTACGTATGAGTTGGAGTCCATTTGCATCGTGGCGTCAGATTCCTGGTCAATTGAAGAATAGAGCATGACACTAAAGAGCATGAGCGACTGAAACGACGAAGATGGAGTAAGCCAACCTCTTGCCAGGAAGGGCGCCAAAGACAGCAAGGGTATTCTCATGCTTAGAGGCTAAGTGGGCGTTAAGGAAGACGAGTAGCTGGGAAAGAAAAGAGTTGAGAGCAAGGGGATAGGCATTAGAGGAGAGACCGGAAAGATGCCATTGAGTAGGGGACAAGTCTACGACGACGGACAGATGGGAACCAGTAGAATCATCCATGTACAAAGCAAAGACCGGATTGGGAAAGAGGCGGACCGACGGCAGGCATTAAATTATATTTAATTTTGGCCGGCTAAATAAATAAAGAAGAAACCATCGCATCGATCTTGATCTACCCTTCCCCAACGTTGACAACGAGGGCCATCATACGTGCACCTCTCCCCACCCCATATGACCATCAGATCTGTCGCCGAGTGCTTTATGCCTTCTCCCGTATGTTGCACACGGCGAGATCCGCGACTCGGTCGCACCTTTCGTCATTGTTACCAGTGATGCCCACGCCGTCAGCGGGTCGACTAACCCCTACGACCTGATTCGATTTCCCTCATGGAATATGTAGTGACTGCGGATAGACGAGGGTACGAAACGTACCCGAAGAGCGAAATTTAAGTTGAGGGACAGAAGCATCGCTGGATCGCTCATTACACGGCGGCCATTGGTGCAGAGTGCGGATTGAACGGAGTGGCGGATGGAAGACAGGGTGAAGGGTCCCTGGCCTGCTGACTGACGGTTACATTTGGGGCAGACAGAGACCAAAGTCGGCATCGACGGCGACGATGAACTCGAACAATTATTTCGGCAGAAGAGGCTCAATCCTATAGGCTGGACGGGGTGAATCACGGCGCCAAAGGAGACAATTTCCGCAGACGGTAACCACATCTGGAGCACTGATAAGGTGTGATCTGATGAAGACAGCGAATATATCTTCATGGTGAACAAGTAGAACTGTAGTATATACAGTATGTACAACGTAGGAGCATTATTTCCAACAGAAGCTGCGCAGAAATAGAGGAGAAAATATAGAAATGCAGGGGAGGACAACAAGGAGTAACATTATTTCGAGCTCAGCGGACGAATTGGGCATCAAAGGAGCCACATCGTCGACAGGGCTTCCGGGGACGGCCGAGACCGTGACCACGGCGTCGCTACCATCGATGCGTGCGAAAACCGTTCGTTGGCGATGCCTGACGCCCAGGTCAGCCCCCTCTTCGTCATCCCCCATCACCATCACCCTTCCTCCCCCATGTCCGCCCTCCACATCGACTATGACAGCGATGACATGCGTGTCGACTCGGACGACCAGTCTCGCCTCCACGACGCTGACGCTGATGCCGACGCTGATTCTGACGACGAGGCCACCGCTATGGACCTTGTAACCGACGTCGTTCTCCATGTCCCCAGCCTCTATTCTCGCCCTGTATGTCTTTCCTCGCTTGTTCATCGTCCTGACGCTGGCTTACGGCCCCTTTCTCCCTCAGGGTGATGCGGATTCTGTTCGTCGCCCTCATCCTCTCCTGCTCCCTGTGTTCTCAACTAATCTTTTTGTCTTTAGGGCTACGAAGATGAAGTAGAAGAGGAGGAAGAAGAAGAAGAAGACGACGACGAGGACGGCACCTACGCCGACGAGGAGTCCGTGAAGAAGAAGGTACCGCGAAAAAAGAAACGTCCCTCTGTCCCTGCCGCCACAAAACCACGTAGTATGTCTTGCACTTGTCTCTATTTGCCACCCGTTAACTTTTGTTAGTCCCTGCCCGCCATACATCGCCCTCCGATTCTGGTTCCGATTACGGTGTTCGTTCCAAGAAGAAGAGAAAGTCGCGCTCATCAGCCGATGAAGTGCGCGTTTCCAGCCGTGGCAACAAGGTCCCAAATTACGTCGATGATGTGCAAGACTTTGAAAAGTTTGACGAGGAAGACCATGACAACGGCTACTATGCAAACAACAGCATCCAGTATCAGGAAGAGGATGAGATAGAGCTTGTTCTGAGCCACTGTCGTGACGAAGGCCGAGAAAATGACCTCGAGGATCTATGGTTTGACAATATTGTACGTTAGCTAGGATAACAGTTTCTCGACCTCGACTAACCTTTTGACTTAGCGCTTCCATATCAAATGGAAAAACTTTTCACATCTACACAATACTGATGAGACGTATGAATTTTTGAAGCGTTTCAAGGGCCTCAAGCGTGTCGACAATTATATCAAGGGGTACAAGATATGGCAAGCCCGACTACAAGCACCAGGATTATCTCGTGAAGATCAGGTAGCCCACTTCGGCATATCACTCGTATCTTTGATCTCTGATTCAAACACAGGAAGCCCTCTTGTTAGAGAAGGAACGGGAAAAAGAGGACCTAGAAACTTTCCGCACAGTTGAACGAATCATCACCCATCGGGAAGGTGCAGAGGGCGAGGTAGAGTACTTTTGCAAGTGGACCAACCTCAACTATAGCTCCTGCACGTGGGAGTTACAGAAGGACGTCAATCCCATTGCCAAAGAGCAGATCGAAGCCTATCGACATCGCGAAGCGGAAGCTAAATTTCCATACAAGAGCGTCTCATATGCTAGAAATGGTCGCCCTACCTTCCAACCCATGGACAAGTCTCCGGATTATATATCAGAGACTGGCTGTGAGTTGAAGGACTTCCAGCTGACTGGCCTTAATTGGCTCGCCTACCTGTGGAGCCAAGGACAGAATGGCATCCTTGCCGATGAAATGGGACTTGGAAAGGTACGGTGCCGACCTGTATATTTTATCAACCACTCAGCGTTCCCTCTAGACTGTGCAGTCCGTCTCATTTCTCTCCTACCTTTTTCATGAAATGCACCAGTATGGTCCCTTTCTTGTGGTTGTTCCACTGTCGACTATCACTGCTTGGCAAATGCAGTTTTCTCTATGGGCGCCGGATATCAATGTCATCACATATATCGGAAACACCACTGCTCGCGAAGTTATTCGCACTTATGAGTTCGGAACATCAAATAAACGTCTTAAGATGAATGTATTACTGACGACCTATGAGCTGACATTGAAGGACGTCAAGCAGTTGGGCGATATCAAGTGGCAGGCGCTCGTTGTCGATGAGGTATTTTTATTATTTGAATTACACGTTAGTTCGTTAGTATGCTTACCTTTGCTCCTAGGCGCATCGTTTGAAGAATTCAGCCAGTTTGTTGTACGAGTCCCTCCAAGCCTTTTCCGCAGCATCAAAACTGCTTATCACCGGCACTCCTTTGCAAAACAATGTCAAAGGTTCGTCACCCGTGGCTCTCATATTCGTCTCTTACTGGTTTCTCAGAACTCATGGCCTTGATGCACTTTTTAATGCCTGAGAAATGTGAGCTCTGTTCCATTCATGTCTTCTACATTTTCTGATTTTTGCCGATGCAGTCGCTCTGAGTGATGAATTTGACTTGAACGATGCGGACCACGAGTCAAGGATCCAGGAGCTGCATAAGCAGCTAGAATCTTTTATGCTGCGAAGATTGAAGCGAGATGTCCTGAAGTCTCTGCCCTCCAAAAGTGAACGCATCTTGCGAGTGGAAATGAGTGCCCTCCAAACCCATTTCTACAAGAACATCTTGACGAAGGTTACACTTTCTTAGCTCTTTTCATAACTTCGTTCTCAAAGCCAGTCACAGAACTTCCAAGGCCTGGTTAAAAGTGCCAATGGAAACAACAACATCAGTCTGTTAAACATAGGTGCTTCTGGTCTTGCTTTCTTGCAGACATCGTGCTTATATCCTCATGGTAGCCATGGAGCTCAAGAAAGCAGCTAATCATCCATATCTATTCGATGGAGCGGAAATTCGTACAGATAATGATGAAGAGACGCTGAAAGGTCTTGTGATGAACAGCGGCAAGATGGTGCTGCTGGACAAACTTCTCGCCCGTCTCCGGCAAGACGGACATCGAGTGTTGATTTTTAGTCAAATGGTCAGAATGCTGGATATCCTGAGCGATTATATGAGCCTTCGGGGCTATCTTCATCAACGCTTAGATGGAATGGTGTCTTCTGAAGCTCGGAAGAAGTCGATAGATCACTTTAACGCTCCCGGTTCGCAGGATTTCGCTTTCCTACTGTCGACCCGTGCTGGTGGGCTGGGAATCAACTTGGAGACTGCAGATACTGTTGTGATATTCGATGTGAGTATCTCGTTATACCGCACCTTCCTCAGAAATCTTACCGTTTTACAGAGCGACTGGAATCCTCAGAATGACCTTCAGGCGATGGCTCGTGCACATCGAATTGGACAGAAATCGCATGTTAGCGTCTACCGCTTCGTCAGTAAGGACACTATGGAAGAAGATGTGTTAGAACGTGCCAAGAAGAAAATGGTTCTTGAATATGCTAGTAAGATATTTTAACTTCTCTAAGCGATCAGCCCTCAATTTCCTCCCAGTAATCAACCAGATGGACACTAGTCAAGCGCATCTCAGTTCCAAGGCCAATCAGCTGCGGGATTCGTCGAAACCAGAAAATTTGAGCAAGGACGAACTGACGGCGGTACTGAAATACGGGGCCCAAAAAATGTACGGTACTGCTTCCTTTTGATTGCTCGTTTCTCATAAAGCGCCTAGGTTTGACAAAGATGACTCTCAACAAAGTCAAAAACTCGATGAGATGGATCTCGATGATATACTGAATCGTGCGGAGGACCACGAAACGATGGAAGGTGGTGACGGAGGAACATCACTTGGTGGTGAAGGATTCTTGTCGCAATTTGCGGCCGTGAGCGATGTGAAGAACGACATGAACTGGGAGGATATCATACCTCTGGAAGAACGGCAGAAATTCGAGAAGGAGGAGGATAGTCGTAAGGCCGAGGAGTTCGCAGCCGAGGAGTCGCGGGATCGAAAGCGTACTCATGCTCAAGTGTCCTATGAGGGCATGGACGTAGACCATCCTCCTTCCACTTCGGCGCCTAAGAAGCCCAAAAATCCGGGACCGACTCGGAAGTCAGCCAGTCAGAAGGCGATGGAACTGAAGGAGAGAGACGTACGGGTGTTGATCAGGAGTTTGCAACGATGGGGAGATATACGGCAGCGATATGACGTTATAGTGAGTTGGTCGTCTTCAATGTCTGCTTGTACTCAACAAGGATCCTTAGGTGACCGAAGCAAAACTTGCAGACAAAAACAAGGGCATGATTTTAGATGTAGCTGATGATATCATCGCTATCTGTGCGCAAGCTGTTAAAGACAGTGAAGAGCAGAAGCGCCACCGAATAGACGCTGGCGAAACGTTGACGAATGCTCAGAAGAGCAAAGCGGTCTTGGTAACTTGCCGCGGCGTAGGCAACATCAACGCCGAAACTGTTCTGTCTCGTCATCGCGATCTACGGACTCTCTACGACATTCTTTCGGAGCTTCCAGACCCTTACAAATGGTCGATCCCAGTTGACAATATTAGACCGACACTGAACTGGTCAGGCCGGTGGGGTCCCCAAGACGATTCGATGCTTCTCGTCGGTGCATACCTATATGGCTTTGGGAATTGGGAAACGATGGCTAAGGATGAGAAATTGGGTCTTGAAGGCAAATTTTTCCTTGAAGAAGGCAAGAAAGGAGAAGACGCCGCGAGCCGCCCAATCCCAAACGCAATCCATCTTGTACGGCGTGGTGACTATCTACTCGGCATTCTTCGAGAGCACGACGAGAAATTACGTTCCTATGAGAGCTCTATACGCACCAAAGTCAAATCTTCAGCGTCACCTCCGCCGATAGCTTCGACGTCCCATGGCCTCAAGCGTCGTGCAGAAAGTGAGGCTGTAGCGTCAGTCGACGATAACAGCTCCAGGAAACGCAAACGTCGTCCAACACCAACTTTCACGGATTCAGAGTCTTCAGATGAATGGTCAGTTCTTCAGTTACTGATGAGAGCCTCGACTAATTCAAAATATGCAGTCCATCCATGGACGAAGCTGCAACGAAAGAAGAATTACGGCCAGTCAAGAAGCAGCTGGCGAGTAGCCTTACTTGTATTACGTGCCGCAATCCTAACATTGCTCCAGAAACAGCTCAAATTGTCTGGAGAGGACATGCCTCGCGACAACAAAGTTGCAATTCTGAAAGATTCCCTTGCTGCAATTGGACGTCGCATTGAGACCGTCTTGAACAATAAGGATGCTGCTGGCGAAGACCGGGAACGGTGGCGGCGGCATCTGTGGACGTGAGTTCGGTGTCTACATTTATATGACGAAACCAATTATGTCCCTAGATTCGTGACACTTTTCTGGCCCAAGAAAGTCAAGGCATCAAAATTGGAAGAAATACATGCAAAGATGGTCATGAAGGAGGGTGCACCGAGAGCTGCATCAGAATCAAGTTCTTCCAAGAAGCCTCGAACAAGTAATACTATATCAAAAGCGAATGGCTCCAGCGCCTCAAGGACTAATGGTAAATCTCATCGATAACGTTACTGTCTGTATGTTGCCCTCTTTCGTTTCTCGATCCACCCTACACCTATTATATATACTCTCCGCGCTGTCCTCCTGCAACCTTGTACTATCCATTGTAGAATCTCTGATGCCTTGGAAACCATTTCTCTTGTCATGAGGAATGAGGACCTGATCGTTGAGTCGGGCAACCGGTTAACTTGAAGGATCAGGGTGAAATTGCACAAGAGGCCGCCTATATAGCGACCTGCTCTAGTGTAAGGTCTGGCACAATACGGTGGGTAGTCTTGAGAGCTAAGGACTGGCATGGATAATAGTTCTGTACTTGGGGTGTGACATAACTTACCTCTCATCGCACATTCACACGAATACCGGATTTTGATTGTGCGATGTCAACACTAACAATAGGCAGCTCTGGATTTCCGCTTGTCCGACGCGGAGGCCTTTCGGAGATCGAGGCATGGGGCTCTTGTTCGTCAATCGTTTGCAAACGAGTACGGGTCAGAGAGGCTAGACAGCCATTAGCCATGCAAACACTTTGAACAAAAGACGGACGCACCTTGTATTATCTTCGTGTCAGCCTCGCGATGGAAGCTCTTCATAAGCGTAGAATAACGCTTTACTTGCCAGCTAAGCTGTGATGCAAGAGCTGTGTTACCCTGCTCAATGGCCCATTTCTTTTCCTCCTTAAAACGACGACGTTCGCTGTCAGCCAGGGAAGCTCGAGTGCGTAACGCCGCGACTTCGCGATCCAAAGGACTCATTGAGCCTCTGGGACCAATCATTTCCGAATTGGAATCAACAGAAGTAATGTCGGACGTGGTGTGTCTGGATGTGTTATGGCGTTGAGGATCTCGTTCGGTGGTTCTGCGACGGTGACGTGAAGAACGCTCCCGGTCACGATCCTGGGTCGTGTGGCCGTTTGCAAGTGTAGGATGAGTCTTCTTGCTACGTTTTTCTTTTGGCTTGTCAAAGACTCCTGACAGAATTTCTGTGCAGATGACTCCGAGCGCGACACCAACCAGGGTAACGATAGGCTTCGTAATGTCCTGGGTGAACGAAAATTCGACAAAAACCTTTGCAGCGATGCTGAAAGCGACGGGAATGCCAAGGTTGTACTGCTTGAAGGCGTACCAAAGCGCAACGCCCTGCCAAACTCCCACCAAAATAGAGGCCTGCAATGACGACTCATCCGAGCGCGTGAATTGATCCAGTAGAATGCGAGCACCTATACCAAGAAGGAGTGCAGGTGCCGTCGAGACTGTCATAACAGGCGTTCACCATCGACCGCCACGAGTGTAATGAGCAAAAATTTGGCATACTGAAGGTTGCCTCGAGGCAATTCGATGATAGGCCGGCAACACGTGGGATTTTACGTAAACACCTCACTTTTGGTTCTCTAGAGTCGGCCAATACATTCCTTTTCCTGCTTCTATCATATAGACGTTTCGCGGGGCGGCTGGGGCTCGAGAACTTGGTTAAGGAACTTCTCAGTGGGAAAGTGCTGGTGAGATTTGACCGGCTTGCATTGATCTGACATAGAGCGGCTGAATGCAGGAAATCTTGTTCTGCTGAGTCTTGAATTCCGCATTTGTAGCATTTTCTCCTGGATAACATCTGTGCTATCCTGTGCTATCCTTTCAGTGATAAGCGACAAGTGCAGTACTAGTGACCCAGTGCGTGTGACCGACGGGCCCTCTGCCAGTGTCACTAGGACATGTGGGCAGCTTCTGTTTCTTGATCAAGCTCGTGATTTTGCCCTCATCGTCTACCTAAGTACTATTCTGTGCTTTGATGGTACGCTTCTTCTCTACATTCTCCGGCGCACAATAATGCGCCAGCCGGCACGGCTCAGCTGCGACAATGCAGTACTGTTCGGCATATATAATGGGCAACTCTGAGGTTCGTTTGTTTCCCAGGCTCAAGACCGTTAATTGGGCTCGTCAGAATTGGCTTGGGTCTACTCAGGGACATCGACCAAGAAAAAAACTCCCTTCCCACATATATCTGCTACTTGAATATGTCTTCCAACAGTATGGAAACGCGAAAATTCCATCCGTTTCACATTGATCCGACATGGCTTTTTTACAAATATAATGCGAACTCGGTGTGTGCGTACTTTCTTGCAACGCTACTAGCCCATAGTACATTGCCTCACCGTTGTTACCGTTGTCACCGTAGGTGGAATTGGTGAAGCCCTCCCAGTAAGTATATAATATCGTCCATTTCAGTAGCGACGCTTCAAAATGCGTGGTCTGCGCTCGAAAATACATGGAGTGACGATATAGACACAGCCTACCGTTCTGTCGTTCTGTATGGACCTTTGCGGACGCTCACGCTCGTGCATGTGACCGATAACAATCGCTCCCGGGTGCAGTTGCTTTTCTTCCAAGTTTGCCATCGTGACCTTAAGTTCGCGGGAGACAAAGTTAAGGAAGAACATACTTTTGCGCAATATCCTCATTGTAACTTGTGTTAAGCATAGCATGTGCATCCTTTCATCCAGCTGACAGCTGGTATTCGTGAGAAAAATGCTTGTAGCACACATGGAATCATGCCTTCTTCCGTTTTATACTGCTCTTCAACTGGTCTCATGAGCTCAACGTTTGGTCGCATGTAATATATATGGCTTGCTGGCAACAAGTCATGGGGGTCCTTTGGCTTTCGCAGCTGATTTAGTGATTCGCAAACCTGAAGGCCGGTTAGTGTGTCTGTCGACTATAAAGTAATCCAAATCGTTCCGCATCAGCAGCAAGCATATTCACAATGGTCCAAATTCCCACTGCACTAGTTCTTCTCCTTTCTGTCGTCACTGCGAGCTTTGCACTTGTTACAAAGCGCACTGTTGCACAAGTCGAGGCTGACATTGCCAACATTGCAACCCAAGTCAACGCGCTCGACAATTCCATCAAGGCCTTTCCGAATACCGGAGGAAGCCTGATCAGTGCTCTCGTAGGATACTTCCTATGCCATTGAACTACCGCTGACACTTTCATCGTGTAGGCTATCCACAGTAGCGCAACATCATTGATTAGTACTCTTCAGACCGCGACTACTGACACTACAGTATGCCCATATGTTGACATCCAAAGAAATTGAATAATCTTTAGAAATCTGCAGGCGACTGCTGCTTTTAGTGAAAATGACGGCGCTACCATCCTCGCATCTGTTGAGGCCTTTGAGCCAACCATTCTCGACGCTCTTACTGCCATCGTTGCGAAGCGGCCTGCCTTTCAAGGTTTGTTGATACATCAGGGCTCTCAAAGTGTTGGTGATGAAGGTTAATCATTGTATTCGGGCCAACAGCTCTCCCCATTGGTGGGATTCCTGCCTTGGTACTCCAGGATCTCCACAACCTCAACTCCGGAACTACAGCATTCTCAAATGCGTTAATTGCCAACTCACCTGTATGACTTAATTGTTATAATCTGTCACTCTGCAGTTTTGATGTCCTTGTCTACAGGCTGATCTCTTAGACCAAGCCAACGGGATCAAATCGACGATCGGGAATGCATTTGACACTGCCATTGCCACGTATTCGGGCTGAAAGGAGGAGAGCAAGATTTCGATATATATTGTACGCGAAATTGCGCGTTATTTTTTATTTTATTGATGTCTGCTGTGGTGATCATTGCCATGGGCGAGAATGAGTTCAGATATTGTGTTGAATATTACTGTCTTCTATTGTCACTGATTGATGCATTTAACCGTCGCTAATCAGATGGGCAGGTTATAGAAGCGCCTTAGGAAAAGTGAACGGTGAGATGTGAACAGCCTTGCCAAAACGATTGGATAAACGTACGTATTAGCGTCAGGATTTCTTTACTCCACGCATCCTGTTCACTTCTTTCCACACCCTGTCCTCGACTCCTCCGCCATCCTCCGAGTCGATACATGTACGCCACCGCTCGAGATCATCAAACTCGATATTGATTGCCCGCACAATATTGGAGAGATATCCCAAATCAGAACTTAGCTGTGCAGAACCGGCTTGTGAGAGCGTAGGAATGGAGGGGAGAACTTCCTTCGTCAGATGAGTCAGCAACGTCCGACTCAGCGAGGATAGCCATGCAGACGACACCAGCTCTGGGCTCGGCCCTTGTGTTAAGGGCCTAGTTATGCTTTGCCGCCGTGCATGCCCTACGTACACGGGTTGAGATTCCAAAGGTATCTCGGGTTCGTCAATATGCGGGAGTGTATGCAAAGAGAAGGAAAGAGCATCATCATCAACATACACCTCGAATAACTGAGGAAGGTTTAGTAGGTTGTCCGCGACACGTTGTACTGTCTCGCTGGGCGACAAAGAGAAAAATGGAACTTGGAGTTCATTGACTTGTTGTGACTTGCCATTTTCTGGCGCGCTCCACAACGGCAGGGATGCATATCCGGACAATGGCTTCATGAGGGGCGAGAGAATAGTGCGCTGAAGACATTCTTGGCACGTCCTAGCAAGTAGATATACTGCCGCGCGTGCTTCGACCAAAAGAGGGTCGGTAGGGCGAGATTCCAGAAGGGTATGAAGATCGGGAGAGTGAAGACTGGACTGTGACAACAGTTGACTCTGGTTTGAACCAAATGTAGTCGGATCTTCGCGTGATAGGCGAAGGGTCGTGGATATCTGGGCGAGGCTGACACGAAGCTTATTCTCAAAAGATAACAATCGCTCAAAGACGCTTCGAGTGGAAGATAGAAGATGAAGGTAATGTTGGAACTCGGCCCAATCCTGTGGAGTATAATCTAGCCCAGATACGCCTTCTTCGGTAGAATTATATGTAGAAGAAGAGGGAGAAGATGCTTTACGCAGGTCGTTAGTCCGCATATCAACGAAAGACTTGAAGAAGCCATCCAACGCTTGTACAAGCCCCACTGCACCATATCCATGGGTGAAAGACACACAGCGTGTGACACTTTCTTTAGCGGCACCAAACACGTCTACAGCTCGCTCTCGCAAAAGACGTGCATCATCCGGATCTGCGTCATCACGCGCGCTATCGTTCTTGGTAATATGACGGAGATTTTCATCGAGGAAGCGCCTCTCGAGGGAAGCATATTCAACCTGAAAATCGAGGAAGGGCTGGAAGAGCTCTTGCTCCCACTCAAGGATGCTGGAAAGCTTGGTAATGCTCTGTGTTGAGGAAGAAGAACGGGCTGGGGTGTTGCGCCAAGACATAGACATCCGCATTGAACGTCGGCGCTTGTGGGCTGTAGGTTGGGATGTCGGTGACTCAGAGGTTTCTATGGAAGTCGCAGAGTGCTTAATCTTCTCCGTTACTTTCTCTGCTGCAACAGTGAAATCCTCCGTCATTTTGAAGAGAGAAATAAGAATTTTGAGAATAGAATCGCCGTGATGACCGAATAATGAGGTAAGCCGTTGAGCGAACGTGGGCTGAAGAGCAGACAGAACTGAAGATAGAAGTGCTGAGAGTGAGACTGCTGGGTCAGGAAAAATGAATGACATAGAGGCACATTCGAAGTTGAGGAGGGAGAGAAGATGCTCGTAGAATTTAGGAAGGAATTCGACAAGCGTCTGTGTGCCCTCCCCATCGCAATCCAATAATTGTGCATTCTGCCAGAGCGCTACCACCTCTGCTCTCCGAGAACCATTGTAATAGTTGCGAAATTCGTGTTCGCGTTGGATATCTGAAAAGATGGAGAAATAGCTCTTGCACGCTGCTAGGTCATGGACGTTGATCGCGGCAACCAAGGCAGAACTGAGGGAGGCTTCCAGCTGGTTCTGTAAATTGACCATGAGAGCGCGACGAGGGTCATATTCTGGAGTATTTTGAAAGACGACCATGCTGCGGCTGGCCTCCGAAAGTCGAGCAGCAGCTTTAGCATAATTGTGATCCGAAAGAAGTGATGTAACTTCAATTTCTAGGGTGCTCCAGCTCTCCGCCTCCCGCAGGACCTCGCGCGCCAATTCCATGTGGCTTTTCATAGTATCCAAAACGTGGAGCTTATTGAGGGCGTCCTGGGTAGACAGAGGCACCGCCTCCTTCGCTCGGGAACGGACACGAAGGAGCCTACTTTGGAGGGTGAGCGCACCGTCTTTCATGAAATGAAGGTCGTAGGTGAGTCTGGGAACAGCGCGAGAGACATCACGAACGGTTCTCTCCAGCTGGGACGATGTATCTTCTGAGGCAATGTTGAGAGATGCCAGGAGCTGTGTAACGTGTTGGTCGAGTTCAGCGAGATCAACGACATCTTCCTCTCTGTCCTCGGATGTTGGCAGCGTATCGTTGATCCATGAAATGACATCGTCGTATTCGCACAGGGTATCCAATGCTTGGACACTAGATGATGGAGCAACAGTCATGGTCGGGACCAGCAATGTCATATTATTACAGATACAAACAATGACGGCTAGTGAACCCGAATTTTCAATTGACCAACTACCAACCTAGTTCATACTTGGGAAATGGTACCACTACAACCCCATCGTCTGGTTCTCCCATGCTCTCCCAGCAAGTTCCACATAAAATACAAGGACTCTCACCCAATCGCAGATCGCCTACAATGGACCAGATTGCGGGTATTCTGTAGCATGCCCGACACAAATCTAGGGAGATCGGCGTCAGTTGCAGAGTGAAAGGATATCCAGATGACGGGTCTGAGAGACTCTTCAGTCTATGTGGGTGTTAGACATGGAACGGAAAAAAGAGAACGGAAGCATGCCTGATTTGTTCGACCAGGAAAAAGTGCTCGCAACTTCCTTGATGCAGAATCCAATACGGTTCGTTGATTCGAAGGGAAAGAGAACTCAGGATAGTATCATGGATGGACTCCGGCGCCTTGGTCAATGAACCGTGTTTTATTGAGTGCGTTGCGAGATACTGGAGCATTTTGCTAGGACGGGAGCGATATAGGACATCATACCGACAAATGGACCAGGAAGAACGTACTCGGCATAATCAGTTTCCTTCATACCGTCGCTATATAGAACATCTCCGATGCATACCACAGAATCAGAATTTGCTTTGACGGCTTGAGTACTCTGATCCCTGGGGACCCGTCTATGCGACACTATTTCCTCGGGAAGGTCGTTTGACGCGCAGGGCATCATCTCAACGATATCGCCCAAAGTCTGCGAAGTGAGAAGTGCGTGCTGAGATGTCCGCATGGTGGTACTGGATCCCTTAGTGTATATTGTGACGGTAATGATTGCAAAACTCGTGTCATCGGGCAAGGAAGTGCCAGCATTAGAATCGGAGGGTCTCTGCAATAAGTAAGGCGATCAACAATGTATTCTATGAGGCGTCACACGAACACATTTGTTAAGGGCGTTCTGATCTGAATTCTTGGGCGGCCTTACAAAAAGAGAAGCTTCTGGACAAAGACTGAAAGCAAATAAGAGTCACATTGAACTGCGATTGACAAGCTTACGGGTAGCTGGAGAGATGTATAGTCTGAAGTGTCTTGTTCCACTCAAGTACTGCTGACGAGTCTTCTTCATCACTGTCCGCAGTATTCTGAGTTTTGCGGCGAGTTTTGGTTGTGTTTTGAGTAGCATATAAAGCATCTATAGCAGCGTTATGTTTCTTGAGGACATATGCAGATAACTCCGGATTGTCCCAGGTTTTGCCGACAACATCACGAATGTCGCTTATACTGGAGAATGCATGAGTGCCGAAAACCGTAAATGCAGGTAAAACGCACTTGAAATCGTCCGTGTCTGCATCACCAACAAAGGCGTGCTGAGGAACATTAAAAGAGACAAAATCTGCGATAGGTATGGGTTCTGAAGGTGGCCCAAAGTAAAACTCGAGATTGCGAGCTAACCTAGCAGTAGCAGTCATGGTCCGTGCGTGAGAATAGCTGCGTTTGCGTCATCGACAAACTTTGACCAAAATCTCATGGAGATTTGAGATTTTGGACACAAATCTCGATCGAATGCATCGAACGCGTCTCGAGAGAAGCAGGAGAGAAGGGCTATTCGACACAGTGATAGTCGCCCCGCATTCACTTTTTACCTTCTACTTATGGCCATGCCACCGTTAATATCAACGCCAACAGTAAGGATAACGGTAACGGTCATTCAAGTTCCAGAGAGCAGTAGCAACAGAGCTACTGGCGGAGGCGCCGATTCCGGCACTGAGGGCAACAGTGGCGGCAGAGGAACTCCCAGCGCTAATGGCAACAGAGCAACTTGAAGGATGACGACCGCCATAGCATTATCCCCCTGGCTTAAATGCTCTCCCTAGCAGTTTTTCTACCGACAATTGCGAAAGAGTCCGGGGACTAGTTGGATTAGTGTAAGTATTGCTAGTTATTCTGTTGTAATTCTATGGCGTAGCTGTTATTGATAAATTATCTGCTATTATTCTCTGTCAATCGTAACTGTGATGGCTCGGCGTACCATAATCGTGCAGAGTGAAATGATATTACAGGTAACAGCTATGTGATGGCTACAAGCTAAAGGTAACTAGGTTCCAGGTTTGTAATGTACGCATTCCACTCTGCCCAGCTGGGAATAATTTCAGATAACAACGTCGTCCACGAGACACTAAGACTCACTCAAATCCTGCCGGAGCACCAGTCCACATGTTGATGGTATTGTTTCCTACTTCTTCTAACAACCCGAAGTCTGTATATGTTGAGGGCCCTGAAAATGGTGTCTGCGGATGACTGGAGGCCTGGAAATTGAAGGCATCGCCAACTTGAATGGCTCCAACTTCGTTGGCAGATGGTGTCAGATTTTCGTCGAAGTATTGTTGATCACCTTCATGATAATCATTACTAACATTCATGTCACAGGCGGCGTATATACTTACCAGATAATTGAGCATTTCGCGAGCTTGTTGGTATTGATTCGTACGAGTCCCATGCTTGAACAGCAGGAGCAGGCCCGGATAAATAGACAGATATATCGTTCTCCCGCGCGCGCTTTTTAGACGTGAAATCTTCCTCCGTAAGTGACGCATTGCCAATGGTCGAAATCCCATTAAGCATATCCCTTTGGTTCCGTAAGAAACCGGACGGCGAGGTGATTTGGTTAGCGGATAAATCTCACCATAGACGACCAGCAATATTCCACCTATGGAAACGTCAGTACACACACTATTGATGGCGTGAATAGGTACCTTTCAGAAGCATATTTCAAAGTTGCCTTGCACTTCTCGACATCAGCTAGCTCTTTTTGTAGATTCAAGGAAAGGCCAGCGCGTTTACCACTCCAGATGTTCATAGACAGAACAACTCCTGAAACGAAGGCTCCCATCTGCGATCAAGAGTCAGAGATAAGTAGAGACGAGTGGATGATAACTACAGACTATAATATGCGGTATAACTGTTTCGATTTTAGCGCAGTGGACGTCGACCACGTGGCTGCATGATCTAGCGGCATTCGTGCATATGGCGAGAGATGGGAAAGACAGAGGAGAGTCTGTATGCAGAAAAGGCCGATGTATCTGTATCTGCAGCATGTAGTACATGCAGTACAAAGCCGCAGATTGGAACAGGAAGGTAGAATCTTTACGGTGCGGATCCCAACGGACTAAGAATATGCTGCATCAACGACCGCATCCGGTAGCAAATAATTCACGAAGACATACGATGATCAGGGATGGAATCAACCCATGCGTTTAGTGAGGAATCTAAGTCTGCGACAAGACGTTGCTCCCAATCCTTGCCAGTAAGCCCTAGCATGGCACGAGACTTTTTGATGGAATACAGGGTCCTAAGCACAAACGCCAAAATCTCGCACAACTTGAGATGCAAACAGAAATATGTTATTTTTGAGGGCGTGTTTGGGGGCTGGTGAAAATGAACTCTTCCGTTGGGTTCGATCTCCCAATATTCGTCATCGCATTCGACTGGGGTTTCCAGGTCAAAACTGCGAGGAAAAATGTAAATACTGGAAACACAGTCATGAAGTTGACACACTCTTCATCCCGTATTATGGATGGTCGTCCGAGGAATAGACTGATGAGCCTATCGAGTGTGATAAGAGCCCTGTCATTTAACGAATGCCTATCAGTGTTTACTATCGACAGTGAGGCTGACGGACCAAAATGCCCTTTTCTTCAGCTCATCCTCGACGGTCGGCTGGTGACCTTCTGGCTTACGTCTATGCAATCCTATCTCGACCGCGAAACGCATTCCGATTCCAACCATGGTCCAGCCGAACTGAGGGACCGAAGTACCAAGAGAGTAAATCACTCCCATCTTCATACCAGAGTTAATAAACATACAAAGGTCCAAGGGAAAACAAACTTGCAGCATAATATTGCAGTTCGTACAACGACGGTGACTCATATATGGCGTTTTTGACGATACGTACTTGTTCAAAGAACTTCCAACCGGACGAAAGTTTTGCGTTAGGATCTGAGTAAACTCTTGGATCGTTGGAATATCTAGAAGCAATGGCAAGAACGAGTAGCAATGCAGCGCCAAAATTGTGATCCCGCAAATGAAGACCTTGGGCAATATTGTTGTCAAATGTAGGCCGGTGCAGCATGGGAAGAATAACGTTGATCGTGTTGAAGTAGATATCAACCAGTGAAAGTATTAGATCATCGTCTGGGAACACATAATGAGGTGTTTCTTGTTCTGCGGTTTCGCGCTCCCACTAACATCATCAACAGTTTGGAAGTAGCGTTGCAAATTAAGAGCACTGCTCACTGGCTGGAGTTCAAAATATTGATGATAGTCTGGCACAGAGAGGGCAGCTTCGTTACCCATAAACTCGGTTTTTATAGTCATGGCGCTTTTGACGAGTGAAAAGCTGCTGGAAGGGCCGAAATACCTGTTGCCAAATGTGTGTAGGGACATCCGTTTCATGTGCTCCAGCAGCTCAATGTGCGGAAGGTCATCTTCTGCGCTATCTGATGGTTCGGATAGTTGGCGGGGACTTGACGACTCGCCCCTGCTGTCTTGTAGTGATGGCGGGCTGTGATGCGGTTGAATCGGAGAATATTCCCGAAGAGCTTCACCCTCTGGTAGCACGACCTCCGGCTTGAGCTGGGACTTGTTAAACACGCCGGCAGATGAATGAAGCGGGTACGCAGTGCTCACCTCCTTCAACATATCCTCGAGCTTGTTGACGCGTTGTTCAAGTTCCTCTACATAACTACTGGAAGGAGGATGAGACCAAGAACGGAATGATGGACGTTAAATGTACTTTGTTTTTGGACCACGCTTCTACAGGGAATGAGTTGAGTTGTAGTATTAGACAAGCATGCCGGAGAAGCCTACCTTGACAGGATCGGTGTGCATACATTTTGAGTCGAATGCGATGCAGTTTGAACAGCGACCGCTTGGCATGGTCGCACTATCACCTGGGACATGGATGAAGCGGCTGGAACTGAGATGAAGCGAACATCAGGCCTACACTTGACTGGAAGATGTGTCAGATACGCCCCTAGAGACGATAAAGGGTGAAATACTTTTCTTCTTGCGACAAATATCGCAAGCGCCAGGAAGGCGACGTTTCTTTGAAGTTACGACAGAGGCGTCGTCTGTATATTCGCTTTCGAGCATGAGGAGGCGAGACGATTTTAATTACTTGAGTATGTTGTTTTTGACTCGATGCCGTCTGATATATATTCCTCGGCAACGCAACGGCTATATCCGCGTGACCGTCCCAAGCGCGCCTTTCCGGCTATTACCGGAGGTCAAGTCGAGCGTATTTCAAGCCGAGTCTGGGGCAACCCGACTCTTTCTGCTACCATCACAGGACAGGCCCCCAAATGCTCAACCGTGCCTCCAGTCGCTCCCTGCTGCGCAAGTTCCCCCGCCAAATCCCTCTCACCGTCAGTTTCTCTACCCTCAATACTTACAAACGTCCTTCTCTTGCTCCCTTTGCTTCTCCCTCCATTTGCGCGCGAAATATGTCTGCTACCCACGGTGGCGAGTCTACCCTCAGGCCTGAGCCAGATAAGGTCCTGCAAGATATCGCAGATTATGTTCACAACTTTCAAATTGACCCCACGGGGTTGGCGATGAAGACCGCGTCCCTTTGCTTGATTGATACCATTGGTTGCGGTCTCGAGGCATTGAGGTTCCCAGAGTGCACGAAACTACTTGGCCCCGTTGTTGAAGGCACCGTCGTTCCTAACGGTACGCTTCCACCCTTTCTGTCCTCCCTCAACTCCCCTCAAATCTCCATCCGGCACAGGCACCAAAGTACCCGGAACCAACTATCAGTTGGATCCCATCCGGGGCGCTTTCAACATAGGCACCATTATTCGGTGGCTTGATTTCAATGACTGCTTCCTAGCTGCTGAATGTATGTATCGTAAGAATCCTATCTATGTGCTTATTGCCTGACCGCCGTCTTCCAGGGGGTCATCCCTCTGACAATCTTGGTGCAATTCTTGCTGTCGCTGACCACCTTTCTCGTCAAGGACAGTCTTTTGCTGTCAAGGACCTCCTCGAAGGCATGATCAAGGCTCACGAAATACAGGGAGGTCTTGCCCTCCTCAATTCGTTCAACAGGGTCGGCTTGGACCACGTCGTTCTCGTCAAAGTCGCCTCCACTGCAGTGGTATCCAAGATGCTTGGACTCAACCGTGATCAGACGATCGATGCTATCTCACAAGCTTGGGTCGATGGTCAATCACTTCGTACCTATCGCCATGCTCCCAACACCGGACCTCGTAAATCCTGGGCGGCTGGTGATGCTTGCTCCCGTGCGGTCAACCTCGCCCTTCTTGTCAAGAAGGGTGAGAAGGGTCTCCCATCTGTTCTTACTGCCAAGACGTGGGGTTTCTATGATGTTCTATTCAAGGTAGTGACATCTGTAGCCGGTTATACGAAATGTCTAATTCTCTATCATGCAGGGCAAGCCTTTTGAGTTCCAGATCCCCTTCTCTTCCTACATCATGGAAAACGTCCTCTTCAAGATCTCTTATCCCGCCGAATTCCATGCTCAAACTGCCGTTGAGGCGGCTTATATCGTCCACGCAAAATTGAAAGAGCTGGGAAAGACTGCAGAGGACATCAAGAGCGTCAGAATCCGAACCCAAGAAGCTGCCATCAGGATTATTGACAAGAAGGGCCCACTCGACAACTTTGCTGACCGAGAGTGAGTGACTATATCGCAGTACCTGGTTCTGTTTTAACCCTTCCGCAGTCACGCCATCAACTACATGGTGGCGTATCCTTTGATTTTCGGCGAACTCACTTCGGAAAGCTAGTACGCGTGTTACTTGTCTATTCAAACGACTTTTTTCACTCACATCCCTTCTAGCACTGACGCCTCCGCCGCTGACCCACGCATCGACGCCCTTCGTGCCAAAATACACTGCGTTGAGGATAAGCGTTTCAGTGTCGAATATCACGAACCTTCCAAGCGGTCTATCGGTAACGCCCTCCTTGTCGAGTTGAACGATGGCACTGTGTTGGATGAGGTCGAGGTCGAATACCCCGTCGGACACAAGAGGCGTCGGGATGAGGGTACTCCCCTTTTGATTAAAAAGTTCACTAGGTAACTGTTCTTCTTTTCTTACTGCTTCGTCGTATTTACGGTTATTCAAAAGACATATCTCCCATCACTACGACGCAGCGCACCAGAAGAAGTGAGCGTCTAAGGCTGTGCTTGATATTGTTTGCGCTGACATGAATTGTAGGATTTTGGACATAGTCACAGGCGATTCTGTTCCATTCTGGAACCTCCCAGTTGATAAGTTTACCGACCTTTTCGTCAAGCCTTAGAAGTCTGCAGTCACAGAGCACTGTGGTTACTTCAGGCGTAAGTAAACCTTGCTGTCATTGTCATGTATCAAAGCTACAGAGTGGCAAAACATTTAGAATGACAGTTACATTTTGTACAAAACATATAAAGCTACATTTGACTGGGCCATGGATGCCTGAATACTGTACTACTAACAAAGCGAATCGAAAACATCAAAGCGAATGAAAGAGAAGGAAAGCCTAATTCACAGACTTCTTGTGCTTGTTCCTTCCCTTTCTGGCCAGATTTTCCTCTACCCCATTTCCCTTGTCGCTTCTATAGACATGTCTACTCTTTCGGTGATCTGTTGTATTGTTAAATGCCGATGCGAATCGCTGTTTTGCACCCAGGACAGACGGATCGGGATGAGGTCCCGATCTTCCGGCTTTTTGGGGGCTGGATGATCTATCGACTTTACGACGCAAGGGCGCTGGCGGCGGCGAGTGCGGATTGATATCTCTTAACATGGAAGAAAAGGGTGCAGTCGGTTCCAGGAATCCTTCTACGTCTTCTTCTGGAACGGCTGAGAGTCGGCGTTGAATGAGACGCGCCAGAGGGATTGAGCGCGGCTGTCGGGATATAGTGCGTAAGTGATTCTGGAATTCGGGCGAAGTAGGAGAAGGAGGCATGGAAGTACTGTGGCTGGGCTTGGAAACATTTATAGATGGTGCTGGCGGTAGCGGGCTGTTGGGAGGGAGGCCAGGAGGGGGTGGGGACATCTCAAAGAAGCCTTGGGAGTCATGGTAATATAGAGATCTATGGATTGTCGGTCGAGACGGACGTACAGAAAAATCGGGAGGATCATCGATGAAAATATCGGGGTTACTCATGCGCTTAACAACAAACCTCCGCAGCTCCGCATCCGGGTTCCTGGCTTCAAGGACAGGTCTTTGGAATCGATCGAATGGCATAGGAGGGTCATATTCGTGGTAAATCATGTCATTGGAGCTCGCAGAAAAGTAAGGAGACCATTGTGGTTCAGAAGAGTTGGGCGGAGTAGGTAGGGCGCTTTGCAGTTGCTTGATACGGTACTGATGGGCGATATCAATGGCAGACATACGAGGTCCAGTAGGAATAATAACTTGTGAGGTTAATTGTGGATTTGTGCGAGATTCAACAAAGAGGCGGGGGCCAGACTGAGGAAGAATCGGACTTATACGAGAGAAAGAGGAGGCAGAGTTATACGGATGATTTGTGTCTTTTGCGACTGAATTCGTCAACCATTGAATTCCAAGCCCAACGAGGCGGTCATCGGCGGCTGAGAGGTCCTGCAGAGGCTCTGAGAAAGATGCCCTTCTTGTTGACTCGAAGTTCGAGTGTCGTTCGTATCTTGAATTGCCGTGGCTTGCGCACAGATTGGGTTTGTCTGAGACAAATGACGAATTGACCTGTGGAGACTGCAACGTAGACACGTTATACTTCGAAAGAGCCGAAGTCGGAAGAATGGGAAAAGACTGAGAGTTCTGTCGCACAGCAAGTTGAAGGACTTGAGTTTTGAGCCGCTGTGATTGCGTGAGAGCAGAAGGAAGATGGACGGCCTTTCTTTCTTCATTGCTAGACGGATGCGGTCGAGGATCACCAGAAAGAGGTGCATCGGTACCAAGACCCCAGATCATTCGAGACATATCCTCTCCTTCGACGATGGTGCCTTCTGCACCACTATTACACAGTTAGTGATGAAAATGAATCATTGCCAGCCACTCACGATGGGCAACGAGCGTAGGGCAATGAGAGTGGGCCGTGTAATGCTGGTATCGGTCTGGGAGGAGAATTTGCCCAGGTTAACCACCCTAGAGAGATGTTGTGAGAGTATATAATGACACAGTGAAAGAAAATTGACCTTCATTTCCTTCAAAGGTGGGCTGCGACTCAGACTTTTGGTGGAGAAAAGATGCGGGGACTTGTACGTCGTTCCCGATGATCATGATAGATTCAGGAGAAGAAGGGGGAGAAGGTGTTCGTGGAAGACCAGAGCAGTGCAGTCGACGCGTTCGAATGTGTTGTAAGCTATTCTCTGAAGAAAGGTGAGTGCCGGAGGTATCGGTAGAGATCGAGGTGTCAAAGCATTCGGAGGAAAAGGAATCATCTTTGAGAAGAGAGGTTTTGGAATACTCAGTAAGAGATACAATGCGAGCACCTGATCCACCAGGATTTACCCTACTTGGAGGGGAAGTTTCTGGCAGAGACACCACGCGATCAGTGCCAGTTGGTACTTGAGAAGGGCCATTGAAAGGTAAACGAGGCTTGTGAAGGCGGCGCATGACTGGAGAGGATTCTAGCGATGAGGATGCATCGTTCAGGTCGGTATATGCGCTTAGTTCCGCTGGGGATGTAGCAACTACACCGGAAGGCGAAGAGACCGATGAAGACGGCAAAGGAACGGCAGAATCCGTTTGAACGGCACGGTCGACATACTCTCTGTCGTCAGCCATCAGCACAGAAAAGTGTTATCAACGTTGCTGCCAAGTGCTGCAGAACTTGATGGCAAAAGAAAGAATGGGTGGAGCAGGCGGTCAGCGGAAACTGAAAAGCCAAGAAGAGGTAAGCAAATAAGAGTAAATATCTAAACGCGTTGCGATCGGCGGACCTGTCCGAGGGCACGTGCCGGTACTCAGTGAGACTTTCATCTAAGATCAACATTCTCAGAGCGACATTTGATAGTAACGTACAGATATGCATGCGTCGAACCGATATATGAACATCCTTTTGAGATCTGGGAACAAGCATATCGTCTGGCCCTGACACCCTTTACTCTGTTACCGCGGTGAATGCCAAGCTTGTGCTCATCTGCATCATATAATGATTCACTCATTCCAACTCCATCAATTATCAGAAAGCATTACAGATGTACAGCGCTCTATTTCGCAATTGTCTGATCCGACTTTTCGTAATGTACGTGGGGGGCATTCTATCAACGCATGGAAATTATGACCGACTCGCGCTCTGCGGCGTGCTCAGTCCGTACCTTGTAACTTGGTGATATTAGATACGATACCACGGGCCTCTCTTTCAAAATTCTTCAAGAACTTATAAACTCTAAGCCCCACCTCTTTCTTCGTCAGTCCCTCATGTCTACCCTCCTGCCTCTCTTATTATTTACTGCCGGGCTGCTAGTCTCACCGGTCCTTTCCCAATCACTCTCCTTGACATCCAACTCTGGCGTATGCGAAACGACAGATGGCATATCACAAGTGTCAGGATACATAAATATATCCGATGATAGCGACGACGCATTTTGGTTTTGGTTTTTTGAAGCTCGAGATGATCCAGACACCAAACCTTTGACCCTATGGCTGAACGGTGGGCCAGGATGTTCGGCTATGATTGGGCTATTCCAAGGTAAATACTTCACTGGCTCATACCTACTTGACTTGAAGCGACGAGCGCTTATACTTGATTCCCAGAAAGCGGACCATGCACAATCAATGATAACGCAGAGGCCGTTTATAATCCTTACAGCTGGAATAACTTCAGCAACAGTAAGTTTTGTCTTCACACAATTTCTCTTCCTTTTCGTGATGCTTGTTGCACAGTGATCTACATTGACCAACCTTTTGGAGCCGGGTTTTCCAGAGGATCGACTCTGGTCAATTCGACAGATGAAGCGGCGGACTTCATGTGGCAAGCGTTCCAGATCTTATTCGATCATAACAAATTCAGCAGATTCAAAGGCAGAGAGTACGGTTCTAATATGTGTGCCTCCTGCCGATTTAACACAATTCTGGTTCACAGATTTATCATTGCAACAGAGTCCTATGGTGCTCGCTTTGGGCCGGTCTTTACACAGTACTTCCATGCACAAAATGCCAAAATTGAGAGCGGCAAGATCAATGGGACTCAGATAGAGGTTTCAAGATTGCTCATCAATAAGTGAGTAGTTGCGAGTTCATAGTTCTTCTGGTTCTTATGTATTTTCGTCGGAAGTGGTAAACACGATCCTGTAATTCAGATGCAAGCTTCGGTCGACTACGCAAGGCATGCTCCATCCTATGGACGCCTCGTCAATACATCCGTCTTAATGGATGTGGCAACGGCCTACAATGAAACTTGTCTACCCGCTCTACAAGATTGCTATGACGATGGTGATGCTGACACTTGTCATGATGCTATTGCTTCCTGCGTACGCTGGTTCCTGGATGATATACCTCCGTCATTTGATGATATCCTTCCCAGACTCATGACGTATTCAACCCCACGGTTGGAGAGAGAGACCCTAATGATTTGCGACAGAATTCCTCGACCCCTGCAGACGATGTCGTTCCTCCTACGTTCTACCTCGATTATCTTGATGATGAAAACGTACTCGATCTGATTGGCGCTCAAGGGTCGTACGATCAATGTGATGATAGTATCAAGTCGCGCTTTTCTCGCAGTGGAGAAACGGGGCGTTCTTTCCTGTCTAATCTAGCGGAAATTGCAAGCGAGGGCAAAGTCAAGCTTCTGATCTGGGTTAGCGTTTGAACCGTGTAATAAAAATTGAGGCTAAATGTAAGTTTTTTTTTTTCAGGCTGGAGACGCTGATATGAAGTAAGTCTGTGCGAAGCAGCCTAACTTTTGTCTGATGTTTTTCAGAGCCAACTGGCTGGGTATTCACGAATGCATTGCCTCGATGGATTGGCCGGGTCGTTCTGCATTCAATGAGACATCACTGTCGGCATTGACTATCAACGGAAAGACTGTCGGTCAATATAAAACTGTCGTTGACACCAATCTAACATTCGTGCATGTCATCATTATCATCATTACTCCTCCTGAAGTTCTTACGCATTCCACTTAGCCGAGTCTTTGAAGCCGGTCATTCCATGCCAGCATATCAACCTGAGGTTGCACAAACTGTCTTTGCCAGATTTTTGAATGGAGACGTTAACACTGACTAGATAAGGCAAGTGATGGCGCCTTCTTTATCCATTATCTGTAGCAATAAACTCTAGTATCATTATATCAATGGATATACGGCCTCTTGCACGGACTCAATCGCCTAAAGATCCTGAATTGCAATCATGCTACAGCCTTCTTGGTAAAAAAAGTCGACAGTTTAGCCATCCCTTTCACGTTCGCTTTCTTTAGCTTCTCCAATCCCTGAGAGCCCTTAGCCATTTTGCGTTTCTTGTCACCGTTGGTTTCTTTCGGGGTTTGAGTTCCCTTTCCGGACTTGGCCATTGTCGCCAAGCTTGCCTCTTCTAGCTGCTTCATGAAGGCGTTGAGGTCTGTGAAACTGGAACTTTGTGTCAATTATGGCAGGACAAGGACAACAACAGCATTACTTGTAGGATGCCACAAGAGACGCAGACTCTGGAGGTGGTAGATATTGACAGATGAGATCACAGGCGATTTTTGTCTTGGCCGCTAGATGTGTGAGTTGAGCTTTAAATGGCGCACCCTTTGGATTGACTTGGGACAGACCTGCGAGCAACCTTTCCCTTCCATCATCCAAGAGCCCATCTTTGGCTAAATTTCTTGTGATGTTGCGAGACATCTCAATCACCGGGAAAGAGGACATGTGGTCTACCTTTTTTCGGACATAGTCAACAACCTTGGTGGGTGAAAATCTGTAAACCGTAATATCGGAGGCCACTTCTGCCCAACGATACTGTCCACGTCAGAGCGTCTACACAACAAGGGGAACAATAAAACTCCCCTTTCATTTCACAGACACGTCGAAGGGCCCTCCTAGTGCAATCCGTCTCCAGAAAAGATGTGATATCAGTGACCAAAACAAGATCGTTCGACTTGACAGATAGCTTGGATATCGCGTCTTCGAACATGTCATCAGCCGGACGAAAGTTGCCAGAGGTTCCATCGGTCTAGGATCCTAGTGAGAACCAGAAGGACAGAATCATCAACCAACGTACAGGCAACGTAAATTTCAGAATCGGTATCAGTAAGAACGCTGTGTCGATGGGTGTCAGGATTAGCATCTTTCCGTCTGGCATGTTTGTATGAGTAAAAACACCTCCCATACTAAATGACCTCTTACCTGATATGATTTCCTCACCCAAGGTCCACGAACGAGCGCTTGTAGGCGAAACGCCTTGCACTTCAAGGATTTGTGTTGTCTGTGATGGCCGGTTGTAAGGGAGAAAAAGACAAGGCAATCCTGAAAAATAGGATGAGGAAACGTTGCAAGAAGTGTACTAAAGATATCGACCGGTTCTTGGATGTAGCAGACGAATGAAACGGCTTGGAGGAAGTACGCTGCCACCTGGGCTGCTCAGAGCTATAGCTTGCAGCATATCTGCCCCATGGCCATTAAAAAAGGAACCACTGAAAAGTTCAAATGCCTTGCCTGCGGGAAGGATACCAATATGCGTCGCCATCGCACTCGCTGGAGTAACTGGAGTGAAGGGATATCGTGACGGTGAAGAATAAGATCACAACAGGTGAACGCGACGCGTTGTTTTGTGTTGTTTTGTGTTGTTTTGTGTTGCTTACTCCCTCCCGTTAGTACTTGCAACTCTTGCTTGCTATTCTATTGCCAATACCTTTGACGCTGACCGACCACTGACATTAATTACATGGCACGATTGAGCCTGATTCTAAAAGAATCAGTGGTTTCTCCCACTATTCAACATGACTGTGAAAAAGTGCCAGTAACATCTGGTGGTACAAGTCTAGAATACATTTTTGCCACATTTTATATTAGCGAGTTTGTCTCTAATAGCAAGACAATGCCTATAATTCACGTTAGGCAAGAGAAGAAAGTGCATAGGTCCCAAAAAAGACTTACTGTGAACAATTTCGGGTACGCTTTGTGACACGACATCCACTGTCAGATCCGCTCCCGACGGTGTCTCGTATTCCTGATCTATACCAGGGAAACCAACAATTTCACCACGACGCGCTCTGGCGTAAACGCCTCTCCTATCAGTTCTTTCGCAATGCTCAAGAGGAGTGGCGACGTGAATCAAGAAGAAGTTACCACCGGCACCGCCAGAGTGTATGATGGTGTCTTTGGCTGCCTGTCTAATATGCTCTTGCGGGGCAATAGGCGCGGTGATCACAGCGGCGCCGGCTCGAGCTAACTCTGCGGCAACGAACGCGATTCTCTCTGTGTTTTCATGTCTCTGTGCCTCAGAGAACCCCATTTCTACGGAACTGTAATGAGCAGAAGTTATGACGTCCTAAGATATGTAGGACGAACCTGATGACCCTTCCTGCTTCACGTTTTCACCCAAAAGTAAAGAGACACTGCGGCCACCTTGTTCATTCAGTGACACTTGCAAGGCTTTGGCGATCTTGTTCTTTCCAGAATTATGGAGCCCCGTCAAAAATATAACGAATCCTTGCTGATTTCGAGGAGGATAGCTTTCTCGTAAAGTCTTGACGACGGCGCTGGAACACCGTTAGCAGAAATACGATGAGAAGAAGAAAGGAAATTTACTCATAACTGAACCAGTCAGGAATCGGCGCACCAGTTTTAAGGCGTCTGCGAAGTTCGGTGCCTGAAATATCAAGGGTTTGAACACCTTTTGGAACTTCGTCGGCTGGTTGGTATTCATCTGTCGAGGGCAAGTATGTCATTTGCTGGAACGGGACCATTTCTATCTGGAGTTCTTCGTGATACTTGGTGACCAGGTCCTGAGCGTCGTAAGGCCCGTAGAAATCCTTTCCTTGTGAGTTCTTTCCAGGTCCAGCATGGTCACGTCCAACAATGAAATGCGTTGCGCCAAAATTTTTACGAATGATTGCGTGCCATACGGCTTCTCGAGGGCCAGCCATTCGCATTGCCTGTCCGACAGTAAGCAAGAAGTATTTCACCTAGACAGGAACACATACAAGAGGGAGTAAGGCAAGGTGGCCCATTCCATTTGGATACTTGGCCATAATGGCCTCGTACACCCGAACTCTGGTATAGTGATCGACATCTCCAGGTTTTGTCAAACCAACGACAGGGTGAATCAAGACGTTCTGATATAAAGGAGTTACAGAAGCCATCATTACATCCAGAGTGAAGCTCGTACCGCTTGTCTTTGCCGGGCCGCGCGTACAGTGAGCTCCCGGTGGGCGCGATGCATAGGATTACGGGTCTGGAAAGCCACTACCTTTCTCCAAGACAATTTTTTGAAATGAGAACGCAACTCGGCAGGGGTGACTGCATGAGGAATGATCAATAACAGGATTTATTTAACGAACATGGGGACATACATCGCAGCGCAACATAGTCGAAATGTGCGGGGGCCTGGATCGCTTGGAGTTTGCCACCGATGTAGAAATCCTGCACGCGTCTCCTAAGATAGCTGACCGATGGATGAGCAGGATCGTCAGCGCCAAAGACTTGTACTGCCTCCTTGACGCGATCCGGTTTATAAATATCCTCGACTATCGTTCGTGTCAGACCCAGACAACCTTGAAAAAGAGAGACAGACCTGTAATAATTGCGAGGGGTTCTTCGTCTCGAGGGTCTCGTAGACAAAGCCTAGCACCAGGCTGAATGGACAGACGGTTAATGACTTGATCGGAAACATCTAATGTAATAGGTATCGGGAACAAGACTCCGCTTGCCAGGCGAAGTGTGTCGACAACACTATTAAAATGTTATCAGTCGATCAACAAAGTGATATGCAGGAACCAACTTTTGGTAATCTTTTTCGGTCATAAAACCCTCTAGAGGACTGAACCCTCCGTTGGTGATAAGCTCTAAATCACATAATTGTCGCTTGGAAAGGAAGTCGGTAAGGCAAAATGGTAGATAGAGGATCTGCTACCTCGGTGAGCACTAGCTCAGGTAAGGTTTCCGCCTCTTCTTTTAGTTGATGGGAAATAGTAGCGTCTCTGGCGACGAGATCCTTGGGTGGGATATGGTCAGACGCAACAGCCCAGAGATAATGGTAGTTATGCTCACTTTAAGAACACCACCGTGAGGATTATTGGACATGACTGACCGTTCTTATCGCGACAGAAGAAAGATGGGATACTGAAGGTATGAACCGCCAACGCAGAGATCGATGGCATTGCAATTTTTGTTTATAACCACCATAATGCTCAGAATCACGCAATCGCAGAGAAACTCGATCGTCTCTTAGCAAGCCAGCGCTATCGCATCCGGTAAGAATGAGATTCGCCGGCGATTACCCTATAGCAGTAGTGGCATATTTTCTCGGGGTCTAGGACAAAGATTAATACACTTGTGGACCGTTAAGGGCAGTCCATGTGAACCTGCGTGCTTTGTAATAAGTATCAAAGCAAAGCTTCTGTTCAAGAAGTATATGTACTGCTATTATATGTAGTAGATTGCCCCAGATAGAATACAAGTGGGCTATATACAGATGTCCGTTATTACACATAACCCCTCGTCATAATGCCCCTTCCGATGGACCTGCGAGGTGTAAGTGTATGGGACTTAATGACGACACAACCTGAACTCGACCGTCTCTCGGCTTCCAATTGGGTGGTCTTTGACCCCACCCTATCCATCCCCGGACTCTATCAGAACTGGTTTGGTCGTATACGCACTGCCTGTATCGATTCTCGCCGGCGGGATCCCAGGAAGGATCTATCCGGCTCTCCTTTACGGCAACGGAAGCAAGTTTGGTTTGTACATCGAACAAACCTATGTATTTGGAGTCAAGGGTGACGTTCGATTCTGCCTGAGCGTTTTGTATACGGAGGTTTAGTGGGACGGGCGGGGTGGAAGGGTCGTGGGAAACATTCAGTGTGAGCGGGCCATTGAAATTTTTGACAGTGCCGATGAAAATTAAAGGTTTGTCATATCGATTTGGCGCTAGAAGTACGACACTAGCATCAATTTCACTGCGAAATGCTCAGTCAACATTAAAACGGAGATGGGAGGAAAAAACCTGTTTCCCGTATCTAAAGAGAGGAATGTAGGTTGATGGCGATCTTTATCTTGCACCAACGTTATATTTGCATAGATAGGGCTGAGAGAGGGGACAAGGTATGGGCAAACATCCACGAACCAGAAATTTCACTTACCCTCCAACAGTGTCAAGCATCAGGCGCTCCGATGCATTAAATGTGCCGGTTATAGACGCAAGAGCATTTTTCACGGTTATCTGTGGTGCTTGCATAAACTAAAACAGACTTAACGCTCTTCCCAAACAGATAGGTGGTCGACTCACATCGCAAGTAATACCCATGGATGCTCCTTCGATGCTGACCTTGTTGAACGAAATATTGTCACCGAAATCTCCAAAGACTTGAGTGAACATGGGAAGGTAGGTTGCCAGGTAATCGATATTAATTGCAGAAGACATTTGAGGGAAAAGAAGGGTGATGGCAACAGATAAGGAATCATCACCACCCAAATGGCTGGGAACCTAATGACGTTCGATTGAGTAAATGCGACTAGCAAAAGGGCGGAATACACACATAAAGAGAGACCCCTCTGTCGCTTCCTACATCTGAAAAACATATATGTGTTCTCTGACGAAGTTTAAGACTTGAAGATTGCAAAGAAACAAGAAGCAGAATGGCATCCGCTGACGAGTCTGGGTTGATATCCACTGTAAGATTTCCAGCAATGCCAGCGGCGTCATTGACTTCGTGGGAAACATTAGAGCGAATCGAAAATGAATTGGATGGTGATAGTGTATGAGAAGTACTGTAAAGATGCATTAAAAAACGCGTTCCAGCCGGGGAAAAAGACGCACCTGGCAGAAAATAACGAGTGTGAAGGGTCGTCCTTTATTGTGTCCCATGAATTACACCCGAGTGTCTCTAACGACAAGATACCGTTATTGGCGAGGTTTTGAGAAGATATAGAGGCGTCATCATTGTGCCATGGTCCTGGAGGACCTCTATGTTTCTTGGAAAGTTGCTGCAAGAAGGTGAGGGAAGCCAGTGGAATGATCCGGAAGCAGACGTACCGTCACTATCAAGGGGACGCCAATTACCACAGAAATAACAACATAGATGACAAGGGCATATAATGTAGCGCGCCAAAACCGAGCGTCGACTTTGTTGTGGAGGGGCTTGCGGGTAGGAGTAAGGTTGTGTTGTGCTTGGGATGTTTCGTAGTCTGGTAGAGGCGATGAAGAGCGACCCACGGCTCTGTCTGGGAAGCGCAAAGTTGGACCAGCGACGGAAGAATCAAATTTAACCTGCTGGTCAGCTTCTTCAAGGATGATCATAGCTGGATGCGGCTCATGAAAGACGACCGCGACGATGGACTTGCGAACGCTGGGCAGTGCTTCTTCCCTTGGCCATATGACTAATCCGCAGTAATCCTTCAACGTTGATGCCCTGACATTCCTGACATTTGTTAAAAAATCCTACTAGTATTTCTTGTAAATTATCCCTACAGTTCTACATACTGGCCGGGTCCGTGTTCTTTTCCAGATGGTGCGAACACTGAAGAAATTGCGCGCAGAGCTCGCATCCAGAGCCGCAGCAGCATTCCGACACACTCCGCCGTGCTTTCCTTGCACACCCTAAATAGTGACGTAAACCGCATGCGGATTTCTTCAAACACGTTGCCTTTCCATTCGTGACCAATCCCTGGCGACGGTCGTGGCTGCAAAATCGGTCAAGTGTGTAGGCCGATGCTTCGGATATATTACTCACTTGACGAGGCACATTCTCGACTTCCCGAATGATATCCTCCTGCGACTTCGTGTGACTAATGTCTTGCCACATACCCCGGAAGATATTAGCAGCATTTAGGCTTTCACTGAAACGATGCAGGGTGTTTATCAACGCTACAACCTCAGATCGCTGAAGTAAATTCGAATTTGTGTCCGGACTTTGGACTATGTAAGCAGGTGACGAGCCGTTTGAGATAGAAAAGACGAACTCGAGTGCCTTATCATCCATTTCAAAGAGGATCTTAAGGGCAGTGGCAACGCCAGTGGTTTGGACTTTACCCCAGAGTCGACATTTATCACAGCCAATGCAATCCATAATGCGAGTCACGTTCCGGAAATGAGTTTTGAATTCCTCTCTTACCACCTGATTGTGTGTAATTGGTTGCTGATATATAGACGACATGATGATTAGGACTCACATTAGCGTTGTCACCTTGGAAGAGAACGGATTCGTCAAACTTTCCAGCGCGTTGGGCTATAGAGAGAACGTTAGACAGTTTCGCCTTCGTCTCCAGATCGTCTTCATGATTTCCTGTAGAGCAGTAGTCATAAGCCGAAAGATAGGGTCCAAGTCTGGCTACTGCGCGGAGAAGAAGGACCGTGTTGAAGTAGATGTACTGTAACCTCTCGGGGTAAGCGGCGACCCGGTTCACGAAACACTGGAGATTGGGAGCCTAGGGCATAATCTGAACATGCAGAATGAACAAGAGAGAAAAACTGTACCCATTCACCAGTAGTTTGATTGAGATACTCCAAACAGATATGAGTCGATATAGATGCATGTAGACCTTGTGTATGTGTCAGTGTGATGTATGATGGTCAGGTAACAGTGCCTACCAGACACAATTTTGTAATATACCCTCTTTTCTAAATACTGGTTGTCGCTGTCTTCATTGGGATGACTTGCGAGAGTATCCGGAACGGCAGCAGATGGCCTTCCTGGTTTGATGGCAGATTCAGAAAGACCAAAACAATTCTCTCGATAGATAGCACCCCACACGCCCCCCGCACCTGCACCAGAATATCCGGTGTAACGCTCAGGTATCAGTGAAAGATCGTAGTATTCCCCTTCTGCCAATAGATATAAATGATCAGAGAACAACGTAACGTGCATATCCTCACCTGTATTGTCATCTAGAAAACAATAATCTGAATCACGGTGATAGCAGCCAGGCAATGAATGAAGCTACACAATGCATCGTCAGCGCTACGGATGTGACAAGCTTGGTGACGACATACATCCTCTACAGGTGGGGCTTTGCTTAGAGCGGTTGCCCTCCACTTCTCAGGTATCTGACTCTAAAATATACCGTTAGAGATGAGGAAGGTCGCAAAATGTCGAGAAACTGACCTCGTCTACAGAAGTGATAGCGCAACCCGGATCATTACACAGTCCATAGTCGTCCCAGAACGGACAGTCGCGATACAAGTCTGCCTGGTAATATCGTTAAGAGCCGACTTTTTGCTGGATTGATAGACCTTACCTGGAAATATTTGAAGAATGGTGTCGCTACTAAATCGTGAAGATTCGCAAACAGATCCTCATTTACGCTTTCGACTGTTTCATAGTCGCATGAAGTTGTGTCTATGGGACCCGTCGGCTTTACCGCGGAATGAGAAATGATTACAGGAGCTGGAGAAACGACATACAGATGCATTCTCGCAAGACGTCTCCTTCACAGGTTGATATTCAAGAACGTGGTGGACATTCTGACCCTTGGCGCTCTTTGTCAGGCTTTCGGACAAAATAGAACTTGCGGTCGTAGTTGCAGGTAAGAAAGCTTGCAATATAAGAGCGATACGAAGGGCACGACAAAGACGGCTCATTTGAGATGGTACAGCGCCGGGGCAGAAAGGGTAGTTGGTGGTTGAATACAGTCCAAGGTGACGCCGGAGAAAAAAAGGATAGTTTGTGGCGAATATGCTGGACGTCACATCTTTAGTTCCACGTAGGAGGCGAGAACCACGTGGCCTGTTCTCGATCAGCCTCGAGCTCAGTCAGCCAGTAACTCAGACTCGACATGCATAGGTTATCAAACCTGTCTTCCAGGTATTAGGCGCGCCTAGTCATAGTATTTTCTAACATTACCAAGTACTGCATATATACAAGTCCACCCATGGCATGCATTTATATATATTTACTCCCATACCGCCTACCTTTCATGTAGCAGATAATACAGCAATATCCCAGGCGATCTGGAGTTCAGCCTATATTATTCATCCAAAGATTGCCGTTGCATAGTATAGGGTCTACATAGACCCTGCAAGCCACGTCAGGACTCAGGTGCAAAAAGTCGCACGGTACTGGAAACCACTCTTTTCCTCGCACCATCACTTACCATCAGCCGTTGCTTGGCTGTATTACTGGCGTACGAGCTGAATAACTGCTCGTCGCCTCGGTCTTTTTCCGTCAAAGGCTTTTCGTTTTCCGGACACCCGTAATGGCCCTCTCTGCTGCTGACCTCCAGGTGTGTAACCCTTCTGTCTTAGGAATCTTTTGTTTCATTCTATTATCATCCTTAGAGGAGGCACGAGCTCGAAGGCACCCCGGACCCATTCCCTTCTCTTGCAGAGGAGCCAGCTAGGCCTAGGACTCAGGCTCCTGTTACCCAGTTGGACACCACTTCCCAGGCAGCCTTTCCTTCTCTTGTGTCTGCAGCGCCCCCAGCCGCTTCCGCCCCAAAGTCAGCATGGGGTGCAGATGCCGGTCCTCGCATCAAGCCCAGTGTCGCTAGACAGCCCGTCTTCACTGACTCCTTCACCCTCGCTGCCATCGAGTTGACCGCTTCTGGAAAGGACCAAAAACCTCCGACCCTTGGTGAGGTCATGAAGCAAGTCATGATCAAGTATAAGGTTAAGCTGGATGCGTCTCGCAACGAGCGTACTCGTCAGACCACTTTCCACATCAAGGCCGACACTCAGAAGGAACTCGATAAAGCCAAGAGGAGCCTCCTTGCTCTTCTCAGTCCGGTGGTATGCCTCATTTATTCCTCTGCCGTCCTGTGTTTACGCTTTCTGGTTCCAGATTACACGTGTCATTCAAGCTCCTGCCTCGACAATCGCTAGCATTATCGGGCCTAAGGGTACGAACAAACTTTATACGCATCGACTAGCACTCAACATATGTATCAAGGTGCGATGCTGAAACAAATCCGCGATCAGACAAGTGTAAGGGTCGACATACCCCGCAGAGACACACTTGCCTTTCCAAATGGCCATGGGCATGTTAACGGCAACTCGTCAGGCAAAGCTACTCCCTCTCAGGATGATGAAGAGGAGGAGCTTCTTGTCCCGGTTACTTTGGTTGGCCCTCAGCCCTTGGCTTACGAGGCAGAGGCTCTTTTGAAGGAGATCATCTCCTCAAAGACCTCGAAGACTACGCAGCGCGTTCGCGACATCCCGGCCCACATCCTCCCATTTGTCACCGCTCGGAAGGCTCAGTTTGAGGCTGCAGCAGAGGGAGAGGAAATTAAGTTGACGCTGAATATTGTGGATCGTGAAATTACCGTCAGTGGTGATCGTGAAGCCGTTGGACGTGTCGTCGAAACGATCAGGGCTACCATTGATACCTTCAAAGCCGCGTTGACTTCTTTGAAGATGTCTTTGCCCAAACGACAGCACCGGTTACTCACCGGCACAGCGGCCCAAGAGGTAATGGCGAGAAGCAAGTGCGCTGTGATCGTGGCAAAACCGGATGAACCAAGTGACGAGATCACCGTCTGGGGCGATCCTAATGATCTAGCAGGCGGTCTTGCTGCGGTCATGGAGCAGGCAAACTCGAAATACATACACGAATTCCCGCTCCCCGGACCCATTGCAACATCACGACAACTTTTGACGTATATGACGTGTATCAACTATCCGAAGACGCTCATGACAGCCAGTCCGGAGGTCTCAGTCTACACGCCGTCCCTGGCTGCCATTGACAAGGCTCCGTCTCTGACCATCGACCTTGTCGGTGACAAGTCTGCCGTCGATGTAGTTGTTAGGCAAGTTTCGGAACTGATTGGAAAACTCATCGGCGCTACTCTTGAAGTCAATATTGATTGGCTTGTCCACCGCATCATCATGGGAAAGAACGCTAAGAAGTACGACCATCTTGGTTTTTGGCAGATTTACTAAGCACTTTCTCCAGAATCAAGCAGTTTCATGATATCCACAATGTTTCGGTATATTTCCCTAGCGAGGCTATGGAGCAGTCTTCGGTTCTCTTGGTATATGATCCGCTGTCGCCATCCGCATCACCTTCCCCGGACGAGAAAAGGAAGCATTTGGATGACGTGTCCAAGGAACTACTGAAGATGGCAAAGGACGCGGCTGATGTCAAGAGTGAAGTCGTTTCAGTAGCCAAACGTTGGCACGATTCCGTTGTGGGTGAAGGTGGCACCACTCTCAATGCGTACGTGTTTAAGCTTTTAATCCTTGCCATGACTGTTAATTGATCTGAATAAACTCAGTATTATTGGGGAAGATAAGACACTTTCTATTAAAGTCGGTGCCGATGCTGCAGATCCGTCGGGTGAAGATGTCATCCTTGTCCGTGGAGCAAGTGCAGATGTCGACCGAGCCGTCAAGGAGATTCTGAAGATTGTCGAAGATGCCAAGAACGACGAAATTGTGAACAGTTATGTATGTGCATCACATTACCAGCACCTTAGCTCAGCCTGACGTTGTGTCCAGTCTACAGAATTTGACATTGACAGAGAATTTGTTGGGCGCATCGTTGGTGCTCAAGGTGCCGGCGTTAACAAACTTCGCGACCAGCTTGGTGTTAAGGTAGACGTTTCTGACGATGACGAGAAGGAGAAAGAGGGTAGCAAGAAGAAGAAAGGCGTTCATCACAAGTCCAAGGTCACTGTGAGTATCTCTACTTTGAGCATATCGCGTCAAGCTTATATGTCTTTGAAGATCACTGGCAGAAAGGAGAACGTTGAGGAGGCAAAAAAACGGATTCTCACTCAGCTGGAGCGCATTGTGAGTGTACTCTCATTTGGTCTTGAATACACTATAGCGCCCATGTCCTCCAGGCCGATGAAACTTCGGAAGTGCTCAAGATTCCAAACCAATACCACTCATCATTGATTGGTTCAGGTGGCAAATATGCCATTCGACTCGAGGAGAAGTATTCCGTCAAGATCATCTTCCCTCGTCAGAATGCTGAGAATGGAGAAGATAAGACCCGCGAACAGTTGAAGTCGGATGAAGTCCTTGTGAAAGGCGGCAAGAAAGGTGTTGCTGGTGCCAAGGCTGAATTGCTCGAGGTACGTTCCGCACCATCCTTTTACACATGATGCTCATCTTTCCAGGCCCTTGAATTCGAGAAGGAATCGAATAACGTTCTCAAGTTCACTGTACCCACTCGTTCGGTTGCTCGAATCCTTGGGCGCGGAGGCGCATCCATCAATGAGATCAAGGATAATACTGAGGCTCAGATCGATGTTGATAAGGCTTCCGATGATTCCTCTGTCACCAACATCACCGTCAGAGGGACAAAGAAGGCCGTAGCTGCCGCCAAGGCTACTATTCTGGCCATTGCCGACCAGATTGCCGAGGAATGCAATGCCACCGTCGTTGTAGAAAGCAGGTTCCATCGTACTCTTATCGGCAGTGGTGGCCAAAGCCTCAAGGAGTTGGTTGCTCGTTGTGGGGGCCCCTCAGACCCCAAGGTTCTAGCCGGTCTCATCAGATTGTGAGAGAGTATCTTTCACTCCTGGTGAGCGGCTGTTTCAAGCCAGGCGAAAGTAGGCGAAAATGGGTGGATAACATAAAATTTTGACGAAGTCTTTTGACCACCGCAAAACGAGTCGGTATTCCCTTTAATGGTAAAGCCGGTGAATTTTGCTGTGGTCAAAAGACTTTGTCCAAATTTCATCTCTATTCTAATCATTTCCCTTGCTTTTTGACCGGCGCGAATCAGTCACCTGCCAGGGGTTTCCTGCTGAAGAAATCGTACTGAAATCAAATTGAATAGCCCTCGGCAAGGCGAACCTTCTGACGAAGTCCGTCTCCGTGGCGAGCAGAAGTTAGTCAACAAGGTCAAGGCGGAATTGGAAAAGGCCGTCGCCGCTCTGCGAGACCGCGTTGTTTTAGCTGTCGACATTCCAGCTACCCAGCACCGTGCTCTTATCGGTCGTGGGGGACAAAATCTGAACGAGATGCAGAACAAGCATAACGTACATATCCAGTTCCCCGGCTCTCGCTCATATGGACAATTTGGCGAACCTGAGAATGCATCAGCGTTTGCCGATGCAGATCCTGTAAATCTTGTCAAAGTTTCTGGTTCGCGGGCAGCCTGTGAAAAGGCTGTTGAGGAGCTGAAGGTAGATTCGGTTTATCCTCGTCGTGGTCAGGATACTCATAAACTTTCAAGACATTGGTGAAACCTGCTGTTCCTGAGGGAGTGACTGATATTGTGGACGTTCCTCTCAAGTATCATCATGTCATCTCTCAGCAAGGTCAATTCTTCCGGACTTTGCGCACGCTCGGGGTACAGATTGATCAGTCTGTTCATCCCCAGCAATCCGCTGTGCCCAGTCGTCCGTCGCCTTCTGATCCAGATGCCGCTAGTGCTCGGATCGATGCAGATGCAGATGCAGAAGAAGAAGCTACTTCTGATGCTGTCTGGGAAGTTGTTCCCAACTATCAGAACGTGGAGGAAGGAGACTCGACTTGGACCCTCAAAGCCCGGGATCAAGCTGCGTTGGACAAGGCACGTCAGCTCATCACTGATGCCGTGAATGCTGCTGCGCAAATGACCTCGGTCGGATTCCTCACTTTACCTGACCGCTCCCTGTTCCCAAGAATTGTTGGGTCCAAAGGCGCAAATGTGGCTCGTCTTCGCAATGAAACAGGTGTCGATATTACTGTTAGCAGAGAGAACAGCACGATTGTCATCATGGGTGAGTCCGAATGCCAACATCGTCTTATCGCTACTAACATTCATATTTCAGGTTCTGAAACTGACATAGTCGCCGCTAAAGATGCAATTCTGAAAATGTCGTCGACCCCTTCAGGTCGATCACAACGTCGACACGTTTGAGCTCTCTACATTACTGGATATTTAATTGGCATGTAGTTATGACGTTGGAACACTATTCATGAAGAGTCAGCTATGATTAAAATTACTGTCCTATTTGCCATTATACATCCTCTAAAGGTACACCGTCCACACCATATGAATCATCCAGTGGTACACCATCAAGATCATCGTCAACAGTGGGCTGGGGTGACTTGTCCGCTTCGTCTACTATAGGTTCACCGTCAACGTTGTCCATTGGTTCACCATCGATAGCATCCATCGACTCGCCATCCACATCCTCATCTGTTCCACGGGCACCGTCGCTGTCTAGGTCCATCGGCTCGCCATCCTGCTCTGTGTCTCCTTTTATCGCATCAGCGGATGCAAGGTGGAAAGTACTTGTTTTGAATTTAGAGCTGAAGGAGGGCCCAGCGTCCTGGGTTTCGCCTTTGTTTGCAGATGGCATCGATGTTGATTTGGCAACACCTTCCAGCCGGGATCTAAGCTCCCCCGTGTATTCGGCGGGGAATACAATCCAGTCATCCCAGACGTCGAGCACCGTAGTGATCTGTTTTTTGAACGTCTCTGCGGTGATTCGCCCCGGAAATGAATGATAGATGTTGGCAAGATGGTCAAAAACGATCCCTAGCCTAGACTGAAACTCTTGGCGAAATTTCCAGGCGCTGGGTACGGAGGATGCAGAGTTGTGTAGAATATCACATATCAAATACAACCGTGCGACTTTTCGAGGCACTGGGGTACTGTCGACAAGTAAGGAGGCAATAATAATATCGGCAACCTAAGTCAACTACAGTTAATAGAAGTCATCGAGGTGGAAAATCAGCCTGGCTAACCTCATGCGCCGCTTCTGCATGTTCAAGGCTAAATGCCATACAACGGGCAATTTCACCTCGTTTGCCTGACAATGCTCGGAGCATTGCTTCGAATCGCTTGCGAGCAAACTTTCCAAGCATAGTTTTGCGTACTCTTTCACGTTCCGAATCTTCTGCAGAATCGGTCGAGTAAACCGAGTTGTATCCCTGTATAAATGTATTAATTTGGGTGTCAAACAATACTTTGCTACTGAGATGCCCCGTACGTCATCAATGAATTCAGGTGACATTTCACGCTGATCTTGCATTAAATCGAGGTAGTATCCGTGACGTCGATGCTAAAAGATGACTTTAATTAGGCGGTACAGATACTGATTCCAATGAGACCTACGTCTGGACGAAAGAAGGCATATTTTGGATTGTTTTGTTCCCGCAGACGAAGATTCTTTTCATATTCGCTGCCTTGGCCTTTGATCTCGGCGACGACTGCCCGTATGAACGTGTCAGTCACAGCTTCACTCTCATCTATATGGCCGCGATAGGATGGGCTATTCGAACGACGCCGAGTTGATGGGCTACGTGAACGTGAACGTCGCGTGCGACTGTAGGAACGCCTTCGATGAGGGGATCTAGATCGACTGCGATTCCATGATGAACTTCGCGACCGCCTAGAGGACCTGTCTCGAAAATCTGCTCCGTGACCTCTTTCTTTTGAGCGACTTCGACTTCGCGTCTTGTGCAGATTTGAAACTACAGGTAAGAAAGACGATGAGATAGGGCCGTGTTTGGCAAGCTAGATATACACTTTCCATACATCGGCTTCGCCGCGACGGGCACAGCTTTGCTCCAACCCACTCTCAGAATAGAGCCGCCCCAGTCAAAGCCATCAAGCTCACGCAAGGCTTCCTCCGCATCCTTCCGTTTCATGAATGACACAAAACCACTTAGCCCACTGTTTTTGGTTCGCCTGGAGGCCGTCATATCGGCACCTGGACCAACTGTAGCATCGGTACGGGGCCACATTATTTTGACCTGAAGAAAAATACGATAAGGCAAAGGACGACGCGCGCGTATTGCATCATACCGATCCTACAGGTCCAACGCGCGCAAAGAAGACGCCTAGACTTTGTTCGGTAACATGTGGCGGTAAATTTGCCACGAAAACATTTGAGGTCTGCAAGGTGACAAGATTTATAAAATGATCGGGTTCTATGAAGATACATACCTGTGGGTCTCCTCTATCTTTACTCCCACTCTGTCCGTCGTAAGCTGTTTTGCCTTTAGCAATGCATTGTCTCTCAATCACTTGAGACGCACCTGCTAGAGCAGTGACAGATCGACCGTGTCCGTGAGCTAGTGGGTCGTCAGAATCGCTAGCAACCCTTTATAACACAATTGTAAATAACCATGACGAGAATATCTTGCTTCGCGTTCGGCTTGTTCCCTGTCTTAATATGAGTAACGCATTTCAACGGGGTGCAGACAGCATTGACCTTTTGATTTCTTCAAGAAAAGAATCCATTGCACGTTTGCCCTTGGGCTTAGGAGGAGCTGAGTTTGGCGGTGAAGGAGACTGAAGATGATGAAAAGCCCATCCCACCAGAAAGCAATGATAAACCTGACCTTGTTCCTTCCATGAGATCTCCTCTCTGACGAGACAGTTGAGTGGCCATATGTAGGCCCTGACTCTGCCGCCGTTCCTGCCTTGATGAACGTTGAGCGAGCTTTCCTGTCGTCACCTTCAAATACATCCAAAAATTCAGCGTAGGCTTTGGCTGCACTGGCTGCTTCTTCTCGTTTCTTTGCCTCCGCGGCCTCTTGTTCTTTCTCCCGGCGTGATTTCTTCAACTTTCCAGAAGCGTACTGGGTCACTTTTGCATCATCGACTGTCTTGGACTATGGTTTGTTGGTAAGCGTGAAACAGAAGAAAAATGGCCCTATGCATCGCACTGGGAACGAAGATTCGTCTTCTTCATTGTCGAAAAAATGGGACAAGTTAGAGGAGACTAGCTTGGACTTGGTCTTGTCCATGATGGAGGGAAGTATGTAGGAATGTGGTGTTGTTTGTCTCGAGCCGTCGCGTGTTGTCACCGTCACACCGCGTCGCCCATTAACATACACTCTGATTTCTTTCTCCACCATCAGCTGGCTTGACATCAGATGATTGTATACTTGTTTTTGCAGCATTTTATTCACACTCTCATTGTCTCCCTGTAGTCCTTATCTGCTGGTGTCCCTATGGACGAGGACATTCTCAGCGACGTCGTTCCAAGCAACATTGTTTCGCGCCAGGTAAGTTGAGCGCGCCTTCAGCAAATTTACTAGTGACGATATCGTGTAGGGTAGCCAAGGCGTAGAGAGTGAGTATGATGACGATGCAATTGCCGAACAGGGAGAAGAGAGTGTGGTACGCTGTTGTGAATTAGCTCCTCGATCTTTCTAAATGAGTTTAGAGCCCTCAGTTGGACAGCAAGAGTAACAGGAAGCAAAGAAAAGCGGATGCGGAAGATAAACTACAGGCCCAGCGCAAGGAAATGGATAAAGCAAAGGGGAGTTGCACCTCGACCCTCAGGTTCATTCTCTCAAGGGATAATATAGATTTCGGACGCCGTGAAACGATACACGTATCTTTTAGGGCAGACAGAGCTCTTCAAGCACTTTGTAGATATCAAGGTAAAACAACCACGCGTTGATTGGTGACTACTTCTTTACTGTATCTCCAGAGAGCACGCGATCCAGAATATGCTGCAATGTTGGATGCACAGCCCAAACCAAAAGGGCGAGGTCGCAAGAAAGTCGCGTGAGTCTTTGTTCAGTATTTCCTATTCTCAACCCGCAACGACTCTTCTTCAGCGATGACACCCGTCACCGTCGGTCTGAAAAGGAGGAGGACGAAGAACTGTTGAAGGACGGGGAAGCCGCTGCCGACGGGAATGACCAACCTTTCGTGTTCGAAGAATCCCCCAGCTGTGAGTTCCTCGTATTTTTGAGAAGCCGGGCACCTGACCCCTTGAACAGTCATCAATGGCACCATGCGCGGATATCAGTTGCAAGGTCTCAATTGGATGGTGTCTTTACACCACAATGGCTTAAACGGTATACTGGCAGATGAAATGGTGAGTGTCGTTTATCATGCTCGTCTGTTCGTCCCTTTACTTTACCGTCAAGGGTCTTGGGAAAACACTGCAGACCATCTCCTTCCTATCCTATCTCAAGCACTACCGTGACATCTCCGGCCCACATTTGGTTGTTGTTCCTAAATCTACACTGCAAAACTGGCAACGTGAATTCGAACAATGGACCCCCGATGTCAAAGCAGTTGTCCTTACCGGCACCAAGGAGGAGCGGAGTAACATCATCACCAACTGCCTAATCCCACAGGATTTTGAGGTTTGCATCACCTCATATGAAATTTGTCTTATCGAGAAGTCAGCGCTGAAGAAATTCTCCTTCGAATACATTGTCATCGATGAGGCTCATAGGATCAAGAACGTAGACTCCATCTTGTCACAGATTGTCCGAGCATTCACGTCTCGTGGGCGTATGCTGATTACTGGAACCCCCCTGCAGAACAACTTGAAGGAGTTATTCGCTCTCCTGAATTTTATTTGTCCCGAAATTTTCGTCAACTACGAAGACCTAGACAGTTTCTTACATAAGGATTCGGACGGTACCGACCAGGAGGAGGAGAAAAGCAAGAGGGTCGTCGAAGCTCTGCATAAAATTCTTCGACCCTTCTTGCTGCGACGCGTTAAGTCTGATGTGGAGAAGAATCTTCTCCCTAGTAAATTCTCTGCTGTCCTTTGCAATTCGATGCTGATCGTGTTTCTAGAAAAGGAGATCAACATCTACGTGGGTCTCACGGAAATGCAGCGCAAATGGTACAGGTCTGTCCTGGAAAAGGATATCGATGCTGTGAACGGTTTGTCCGCTACCACACCTTTTTTCAGTCACCTCACATAAACGTTCCAGGACTCACTGGCAAGAAAGAAGGCAAGACCAGACTAATGAACATGGTCATGCAGGTCGGTGATCTCACTTATCTCGCTTAGCGTCAGACACTCATCATCTCTTAGCTGCGGAAAGTGACATGCCATCCTTACCTTTTTGATGGCGCTGTGAGATTCATGCCTATTCAAGCTTTACATCGTAAAGCTGATATAGATGTCTGGTATAGGAACCAGGTCCTCCTTACACAACCGATGAACACCTAATACAGAATTCCGGTAAAATGGTCATCCTTGATAAATTACTGGCATATATGAAGTCAAAGGGTTCTCGTGTCCTGATATTTAGTCAGATGAGTCGTATGCTGGACATATTGGAGGATTACTGTCATTTCAGACACTATCGTAAGCATATTTTTCCTGTAGAGAGAAGTCCCAATTGACGTATTCTGGACCAGCGTATTGTCGCATTGACGGAAACACTGCTCATGACGATCGGGTGCTAGCCATTGACAACTACAATAAACCCGGCAGCGAAAAATTTATATTCTTGCTGACCACTCGTGCTGGTGGCCTAGGTATTAATTTAACCACCGCAGACATCGTTGTTCTTTATGACAGTGACTGGTATGACACTCGTTTCTATGCCTGTGGAGTTGATGCCATTATTGTGCTTTAGGAACCCTCAGGCCGATCTCCAAGCCATGGACCGCGCACACCGTATTGGCCAAACAAAGCAGGTCTACGTTTTCCGCTTTATCACTGAGGGTAGCGTCGAAGAAAGGATGTTGGAGCGTGCGGCTCAGAAACTGCGATTGGATCAGCTTGTCATCCAGCAAGGCCGCTCACAGCAGACCAAAGGTATTTTTCTGCTATTCCGCAAGTCCAACTCGGTATGACTCAGGGTACCAACAGCCGCTAATAAGGATGAATTGTTGGAAATGATTGCCCATGGAGCCGAGAAGATCATAAATTCATCAGGATCTGACGAGTGAGCATATCCTCTGGATATGCGTCTGGCATTTTGACCGAAGCACACTACTTAGGGCACTTTTCACCGAAGACATCGATGCCATTATTCAGCGTGGTGAAGAGCGTACCGTGGAGTTGAATAGTAAATACGAGGGTCTAAATTTCGAGGATCTCAGCAACTTCAAATCCGAAGCTTCTGTTCAGCAATGGGAGGGCGAGGATTTCCGCAACGGGGTGAGGTTTCTGATCAGAAGATTAGTTCATGGGTGCTGATGAGAGTTTCAACAGCAGCGAAAGAATTTGGGTCTTAGTCTACTTTCTTCTCTTTCCAAACGGGAACGTAAATCAAACTACTCAGTCGACCATTACTTTAAGGATACGCTTCGGGCAGGGCCGTCAAAACCTGACAAAGGGCCAAAACTTCCCCGTGCCCCCAAGCAGATTGCGATGTGCGTCTTCTCATCATAGCTGGCTCTAATACAAGCTTACGTTTCCGTGCTGGTATTTAGCCAAGATTTCCAATTCTTCCCGCCTCAATTAGCTGAACTGCAAGAGCGAGAATTAGCCGTTCACAAGGTACGGGGTGCTTTTGTTCGTGAAGCAGCTGCTTAATTCGTACTCTTCAGAGACTGAATGGTATCGGCGCGACTTTGAGAGAGCCTTCGGGACCAGAGGACCCTCCTGAGACGCTAGAGGAGGAGAGACGAGCAGCGCAAGAATTTATCGATACGGGTATGACTGAATCCAGCTTTCGTAGTCTATGGTCGTAACGGTTGAACACTTATATCATAGCCGAACCTCTTACCGAAGCTGAGATTGCGCAGAAGGAAGCTTATGCTGCTCAGGGTTTCCAATCCTGGGGTCGACGTGAATACCAGCAGTTCATCAAGGCGCTGGAAAATTATGGCTGGTACGTGGCTCGAGTCCGACCCTCTTTTCTACGCTGAAGTGATACCTGAATCGATGTAGGGGTTTGCCCCCTGAAGTGTATGCCAACGACATCCAGGATAAAACTCCCGAGGAGACTGCCAAGTACTACAAAGTCTTTGAAAAGAAATGGAAGACGCTTCCCGGTACGTGGGTTTTTGCGTTAGAAACTCTTACCTGTCGCTTACTTTCTGTGATTGTAAGATTATGAACGAATCCACGCGCGTATCGTCGAAGGCGAAAGCAAGAGATCTAAACGCGATGCACTTGAAACACTACTGGATAACAAAATGAAAACCGTCAGATATCCTATGCAGGAACTGGAAATCATTTACCCCCAGGCCAAAGGAAGAGTGTATAGTGAGGAAGAAGACCGGTATCTTCTCTTTCGACTATGGCACTACGGTATGCGATCGGACGACGTATACGAGAAGATCAAAAAGGACATCACGGAATTCCCGGTGTTTCGCTTTGATTGGTTCCTCAAAAGCCGGTCACCGCAGGAGCTACAAAGGCGGTGTCATACCCTTCTAGGGTTGATTGAGAAGGAGGCAGAGACAAATCAACTACTGCAACCAAAGGGGAAGGTGAGCTAACATGTTGTTGAATGAATGCAAATTCTTATCAAGCTGTAGAAACGGGGGATTGACCAGGTGCACAGATCAGATAAGAAGGAAGCGAAGAGTACTAAGAGGCCAGCGAAGAAGAGAAGGTCATAGACTCCGCCTTTCCTGACATGGTAGATTGTTTATATATTCATTTGTAATTTATTTTGCTTTCTTGTCGTTTTCCAAATTCCTCCTTCCCTCCAGCTTGAAAGCGCCGAAGGTTCAATGTGGTATAAGATGGATACAATGATTATTTTCTTTAGGCAACTACATCATCAGACTCCCGAGACCTCCTTGCATGTAAGCCATAGGCTTCATTGCAGGATGTGGACTGGCATCAAACTGGAAATAGTTTTGAACACCCGACGAATCGATCCGAATCTTGAAAATGATGAGCCAACGATGTCGAACAGTCAGACACGCAAAACATACAAAAGCCCCCTTGTTGCCAGCCTGATCCACGTAATTTGGCGCAGAGAAAACCTGTAGGCAAGATATCAAACGATGCCCGTACTAACTGCTCCATGATGATGCTTACCGTCGTACATAATCCCTCATGTTCAATTTCGTATCCGTCTAGGTTCAACCCGGAGTCAACGAGAGATCAAACTCCTGCGACTAAAAATTTACCTTGGCGGACTTCATGGCTACGGATAATGCCCGTGACTAGACCATCTTCAGAAAGCGCCCTTGCACAGATGTTGAGGTCTGATACATACCTTTATTGAATTGACACCATCTTCTTGTTACATCAGGACCAAATGCTATACCGACACCCTGAAGCTAGCCTTTTACGATGAGTTCGGAGGAGGTAGGACACTGGATCTTACACGTTTACTAGGCCCGCGGCCAGGCATGACTTGAGGGTCAGTCCATAGAAGCTAAAAGCCGAGTTTAATTCAATTTGATGGACATCCATTCGAGATATCCCTCACCTCGCCTATTCAGAAGCAGGGACCAATATCACAATCAGGGTAGCAACAATGCGGAAAGAACGAACACATTAACCCTTCCTGTCCGGGCTGTCGCCCAATACGGTCGATTTTTTTGACATCCTCCAGGGAAACATCATCTTTACTGAACAGCCCCCCATGCACGACAAAGTAGCGTTTTCTCCCGTCATCCGTCAAGATCGAGGCATCCTTCTTCGCAGGCGGCTTACTTGCACTGAGTAACGTTGCCAAGGGCACTAACACAAGGTCGCATGAAGATATCTCTGGACCAAAAACACGCACTCACGGGCAGTAAAAGCATGCGCGAAAAGCTAGACGCCATCAGTTCGACTACATGCAACGGAAGCAGACAGAGATTCCTAACCTTATACGACTGTTCGCCATGTTTGTGCTTAGCCTCACCTTCAAACCCATACGTGCGGTTCATCTCTTTTGCTTCATGGTTCCCTCTGTTGATGAACATGTATTGCGGGTATAACCCTAAACGTACTCAAACGTTAGCTCACAAGGTGAAATGATGAAGGGCCCATACTCACACTTGTACGCAAACGCTGTTAATATAACCTCTATTGACCATGATCCCCGATCGACAAGGTCTCCATTCATGAGGAGGTAGTGTTTCTCACTCGGTTCTCCTGTCATCGAAAACAGATGGAGCATATCGTAAAACTGACCTAGAACCCAATCAAAACCGAGACGATGAAACCAACCAAGAAAGATTCAACCAACCGTGGACATCACCAATAACGTCACAAGTAACGCCCTCTTCCAGAGATACCTCTACCATTGTCGATTCGGCCTGGAAGTGACGGTAGGCGCCTAGGACGATCTCCCATACATACCGCTTCGGTAGGGTTTTGCCCTTTTTAAACCACTCTACCATATCTTTGATAAAACTAAGCGTGATGTCGTACTTCCCGTCCGTCAATGGGAGTTTTGGACCGCTGTACGTCGTCTCAACGTCGCATCCCCCTGAATCGTCAAATATCAATAGCCAAACAGAAAGCACTCCCCTCTGCAAGACGAACCCTCAGCTATGATTTCGTAGCATCTCTCAGTGGGGTCCTTCTCCCCTTCCACCTCGATGGCCTGACATCTTCCACATTAGCAGCCAACACCCATCCAACGTGCCCAACGCACCTTTTCAAACTCGATCTTTTTTATAAGCTTCTGCGTAGACACCATCTGGGCACGGACAGTTTCATTTTTGGGTTCCAGAGCGATGACTTTGCGGAAATCGGGGACGGCTTTTTGGGGCTGGAGGATTTGCAAGTAGCATGTTGCTCGTCTAAGGGTTTGTTGGGTTCAGATCTTTGGGTTGGGCATTGTTTCAGTGACCACTCCCTTACCTGTAGTACGCTTTTGCGTATTTGGGATCCAGGCGGACGGCATGGGCTAATGGCGAGGTCAGTGTGTACGCCCTCAGGGAAGTCACAGAACCACCTACAGGCATCCGTCAGCGCGTACCCAAACTCTTCGAGTTTCATCCTAGCATAGGCCCTATTACACCATAATGTAGGTTCATGAGGGTTCTTGTCGATGGCTTCCGTGTACAGACGAATAGCAGTGGTGAAATCATGACCTTGAGATGAAAACGAAACGGCAAAAAATTAATGAAAAAGGTGTTTTCATTTCCGCGCGTCGAAATGATCAGCTGCACATGAGGGAATGGAAAAAGGTTGACGGACTAGTGAAGGCTTTGTTGGCCTGGGCTTTGAGATCGGCAGCCAGGGCCTTATCGGCGTCAGAGACTTCTTCGTCGGAGAGCTTCAAGGAAGCTATATGAGGTGATGGCTGAGACGATGGCGGCGTCGAGGCGGAGGTTGAAGGGGACGAAGGTTCAGATGATGGAGTCGAAGTACTGCTCATAGTCAAACAAGTCGAGACCTTCTCACGCTGCTTGCCGCATTTGAACTTGTAAATTTTCGTCAAACAATAATGTTATAAAAAAAAAACAAGTATAACTAATGCTGTCCTCTACCAATGGCACTTGTCCAGATTGAAGTACTTTCCAAGACGGTGATTCGGGTCATAGGCGTTCACGTTCTGAAGGAACCCATTCAAGAGCTGGTGAAGGCTGGAGGAACACTCTCGTCATAGTGCACAGAAATTCGCAGTATACAACGCACTAGTCAAGGTTATTCTGGCACCGGCAGCAGGGACCGTCTGCAGCAGCAGTCGCATCGGCCTGCCGATACCGTCAATCTGACGCTCAACACTCCAAGGACAAAAATGGCTTACATAGGTCATTCCTTTGTACCAACCATTATAGTTCCCACAGGTAAGAAGAAAATCACCATTATTAGCAGCGAGCTGTTTCGAAAAGTACTTGCAGCCTGTCAAAATATTGTAGTCCTGTATAAAGCGATATGTTAATTGAACGGAGATGAAGATCTGAGAGAATTTCTACGGGATCATAACAATTCCCATTCGGCGCATCATTGCACTTGTCTGGAGTCAACTGCATAAGCCCCACTTCACCCGCACCACCAGTAGTGGATGGATTACACGTAGACTGTCGAGGCTGAGCAACCGAAACGAGCGTTCAGCGACCGGCAGACATACCTCTTGCAAAGCAAAAGACGCTATGAGTATCGATGGAACGCCAAATGTCTGAGCACATTTCTCAAATATTGGGAGAAACTGCTCGCAAGATTTGAACGGACTATCGGGTTTCTTTATTGCTTCGGGCAAGTCCATTATAAAAGGAGCCACTTGGTCTATCGACATATATGGGGGCGTCCAACCACTACCGCTAATACCACAGTTGAAGTAGTCGATGCGTCCCATCTTTCCCGAGGTAGCGGTAGTCGATTCTAACGAGTGTCAAGCCCGAAAAGCGATGGCAAAGAATAAACTTGGACATACCAGTTACACCCCTCGGACCACAGGTGCTCGAGTCTGTAATGTGGACAATATCATTATGCACGCTTAGTGGTTGCTGGTTCTGCGACCGAGTAATTATGACTGTAGAGCAAAGTAAATGGGCCAGAAAAGTACCCTATGTTTCCGAACGGCGCAGCGGGGCATTTCCGCGGAAGGAATGCTGCGGGTACTATGCCGAGAGTGCCGACGGGTGTATAATAAATCGCCGTGAGAATTTGCAAAGGAAAGAAGGACGAAGAGGAAAAGAGTGGATTTCAAGTTCATGGCAATTTAGGCTGAGTGTTGTGGTAAGAGCTGTAGGACTTTTGGCTGCCCCTTTATGAACGTCACGTTTTCTGTGACGCGCTAAACGTCAAGCTTGCTGTCTTGTCGATCGTAGCGCTCATCACCTAGTGGTACAACTCATTTGACTATCGCTCCTATACAACATTAAGTCCCGCAAAACACTTATGATTCAATTCCTACGTACCAATTCAATATACACCATGGAAGAGAAAGACAAAAAAAGTACATAAAAGCATACAAATGGGCCCCGAGCCAGAGAATTGCACCAGTTCAAGTCACAAGTATTGCATGGGTTTAAGAGGAAAGAAATCGCATGTATGCCAATCATGTATGAACACGAGAGAAGGGGAGGAATAAAAGTACAGGAAAAAAAAAAGAGATGAGAGAAAAGGGAGAAAATCTCTAATGCTACTGCGGACACAACGTATGCGCACTCCAAGGATAAATCGGACCCGGATCGCCAAGTTTTGTACTATAAAGATCGATGAACGGGGCTGACTCATGGTCACACCCAAGGGCTTTGTCCCAGGATTCGACACTGCAGGTCAAATCATGGAACGATCCTGACATGTTGTCATCCAAAAAGGTCGACATCTGGATCGTCCTGTCCCCAGAAGAGGTCGAAGATGAAGATGAGGGAGAGTACGTGAGGCCTGGTGTGGGCGGGCTTGTATAATTCGATGCCATATTCTTGTACGGCCCGGTTAGTGACTGACATCAAGTGGTCAGAAGAAAACAGGGCTAACCTGACTGGTAAGAGAATGAACGGGAATACTGACGTCGACTTGGATATCATACGAGGACGAAGCATGCGAGCTATCCAGCAGATGGATCTGGTGCTCGAGTGTTCGAGCACCAGATGCATCTGCCGGAAGCGTCGAGCAGCGCTTCAATCCCCGTTGTTTCGCAGTCGGAGTCAACGTCTGATCACTCAAAAATGGCGGCGGCAGAGAAAGCAGGAGATTACTCTCGCTTCGACACCTTACGACAGGTCGGGTGGCGGGGGTGGGTTCGACGACAGGCGTCTTGCCTACCCAGAGACGCCAGCCCAGGGCATCACCCAGAGCGCGCTCGCACCGGCTGATCTCTCTCGGCTGCAGCCCAGAGAGTTTGGCCCATGCACGATTGGAGTAGCACTTGTCCTGCATAAACTTGGACGCGAGAATGAGCGAGGCAAGAAAGGCCCGCCGGGGGCATAGGAGCGGGGAGGGCATGGGTGGAGCAGGGAGCAGAACGGTCTTGTGTCCATCATTATAGGTAGGCGGTGTGTCGGTTGACATCTTATCGGTACCCTCCATGGACATCTTTATGGTATCCATCACATCACTCCCCGGATCAACAAGGGTGTCCAAACTGAGACTGAGCTCGAGCTCGAGCTCTGCCTGAGTAGCGGGGGTGATTCTGTCAGCCAATTCCGGCTCTCCTCTCGGGCCCTGACCAGCTTTTTCTAGCTGGACGAGCTCGAGGACGTTGGGCCGTATAGCGGCGAGATAACATAATGCGGTTTGTAATACACTTCCAGAAGTTTTGGAGCGACGGAGGACTTCGTGAACAAAACCTTTGAGGGGGATAAGAGTCTTGTTGGGCCCGTCTGATTGGCTGGATGGGTATTCGTCGGAGGTTTCGTAGGTTGGTGTGACGGGAGAGGGGAGCTGTCGTGTGTTTCGCTTGGAAATCGTTGTGGATGTGATTGGGATTGATAGAGTGGGATGCATGACTAGAACAGTAAGATCGCTGTTGGATATAGCACGAGAAGTAATATAAACTTGTGGGATATCTTGTGGGCGCCATATATCGCATAGGGCCTTTACAGCTTGGTCTGGCGCCTGGATTAGAAAAAAAAAGAAAGATGAAGCTGGTAAGGGTAAGAGACTGACCGACTAGTCCTAAGGCATACTTTGTCTTTAGATTGGTGGTGATTGGGTGGCGTGGGAGGTCTAGATCGGATGTGGGCGGAGAAGTCGGTGGAGTGGAAGGCGGTGAGCGGGGAGTGGAAGCGGAAGATGGAATCGAAGCATACGGCTGCCAACGAACCCTTGTGCGAGTAGCAGGTGGGGCCCGATGGGCAAGAGAATGAATCGAGGAGTGCATAGACCGGCGCCAAAATTGATAGAGATATTGAGTTGGGTAAAAGTTTCTTAAAAAGATGATGGAAATTGTGGTTATTGGGATGAGATGGGCTGATACTGATACTGCAAGTTGAAAATGGGGTAAGCTGGAATGAGCAGGGATTTAGACGTTAATAGTGTAGACATTAGGTGGGAAAGCAATCAAGGTATGGTCAGAAACAGAGTCGGAGGCAAGAGTTGGAATTGAGGCAAGGATTTGTTGGTTCGGGGTGCAATAACGGACTACGTCGGTGGTGAACATCGTGACAATATAGTCAGAGGCGGATGCCCAAGTCTGAGAGACTAGGACGATCCGATGACAAAGTCTTTTCGAAAAACGATAAGACTTTGTGCTAGAGTCGTAGGGAAAGCCTGGTAAATTTGGGACGGTAGAGCACTGAGAATCTGAGAAACAGCGGTAGCAACGATGGCGAAGAGTCGGTCGGTCTGGTAGCGCCCCTTTCCTTTTTCCACGCCATCTGACTCAAGGCATCGCCACCAACATAGTCACATGACGTTTATTGACTCGAGATTGGTTTGCGACTCGGATCATCGGATTGGCCAAAACAAAACAATGCTCAACCCATGAGGCAAACACTTGGCATTCTCTCCATTTCTGACTGCGTATTTGCGATGAACGGCGCCGAAGCATTCGTGGGACTAAGCGAGTTTGCTTATTTACCCGCAGTACGCACAGGATTCATTTACAGTCATAATTTACTACCAGTCATCATCGGTTAGAATTCCCGACGGACCGCACGTTGACGACGAATAATGATGAGTCTCATTTGTATCCAAGCGGAGGAATTCTCGCACTGTGGGTTTGCGAATAGTGCAAAGGAAGGGTGGCTGTTAGGTTATACCCATCAGCAATATATCAGTACAAATCATTCGTTGAAAAAGTCCAGCGCAGTATCTTTAGTTTGAATAGCACGCCAAGTAATGGCCTGGCCATCGGCGTTCTTGTTTCCTTCATCAGTAAAGAGGGAATGGAACATGACGTCGTCCGTAGAACCACCAGGGGGATCATGAATGCTACGCCCTGTCAAGTAAAGACTCGACAAGAAACAGCAGGTCGACGTACCGTACATGAATGTAACCCTCTCCTTCATCATCGTTGATGGCTGGGAGGCGAATCTTTCCAAGGATGATAGTGCCATAGGAGGTGGATGCACTGCGAACGAGTACAAGATCCTCCTGTGGAAAGGTAAGACAAGACTTGGGAACTACAAGGCAAGCAAACCTTCAAGTTAAGGGCCACCAAGTCATCATCACTGACTCCGTTTGCCCTGGACCACATCTTGGGCTCATGCTTGTCCCAGTCTTTGCGAGATTTGAGAATCTCAAACTTGATACGACCAAGGACCTTGCTAAATGCGAGCAAAGCGTTGGTATGGGGCGGGTGAGGATCGTTGAATACTAGTTCTTCGGCAGATGCTGGACAGGGTTAGCTAAGCTGCGATATGTAGGGAGACAGGCATACCCATGATGACAGTTAAAGAGTGATCGGAGAAGCAAATCAAAGTTGGACTACAGTATAGATATTCCTCTCAGCAGAATAGCACTAAAAGGTTGCTGCATCATAGAGACAGGGCATACTGAAGTAGAAATAATTGTCATATTATTCATCCGTCTTTCATGCAAGTCTCTACTACGTATACAGGAACGTTATCCTAGGCAATGGCTCCCATCACATGATCAAAGTAGTGCCGCGCGCTCGGCATATCCCTGCGACACGGCATCATCGGCAACACCCTCAAGTCCGGTATGCCCGTGTCAAGGAACCCGGGGCTCGTTCTTGCTCATGCACTCACCTTGTGAAATATATATACACGTTCCCATCTCCTCAATATATTTCTACATTCGAATCTCGTACTGGATAGTAAAGCGACAGACACAACCTAAGCCACTCGTTTAATCCTCTCGATAATGTGAATTCGATTCCATGTGTATCCAAAAATAGACCATCGTCATTTGACGCCCGGTAATACACTATCCGTATGCTCGTCCTGAGGTCTCCCATGTGGAGAACCCAATAAATATGCTTCTATCTGACTTTGACCGTACCCAATGTTATCCATCTTCCTGTCCCTCCTTCTCTGTGGTGCTGCCTCATCTCGTACCATCAACCTTACCAGTCGAGCCTTGAACCCATCTAATGTTCCTCTCGACGATTTCTTCAAAGGCACAGACTTACAGCAAGTTAACTCTTTTGTACCTAAACCCCCCCCCTCTCTCTGACTTTTGATCAGATGGTTTGGGAACATCTCAGGTAGTGAACGCCACCTCCCACGTTTCCTTTGACTGAATCTGTCAAGTCGGGACGCCTCCACAGGAAATAACCGTAAGCATCTGTAAAAATAGACTCGTCGTCACCTTGCAACCGTCTCTCAGGTCGTATTTGATACTGGCAGCCAAACACTAGAATTCGCTAGTACGTGTTCTTCCAATGTGAGCTCCCACCTAGTACGAGTGTAACAGGTACCCTCTGTGGGAGCTGCAACCAAGTCAAGTTCAATCCTACCCAGAGCTCCACCTTTGTTGATGGTAGAAGGACAAGCAGCATTACCTTTTCCACAGGCGTCGGTGTCGACCCCGTCGTGGGTGCCAACTACAGACTCACCCTCCGAAGCGCGACGGACACAGTGTCGATTGCGGGATTCAAGGTCCCTAATGTCGGTCTGTTCCTCATCACAGACCAGACCCCTGCGTTTTCCATTGATCCGTTCAGTGGGATCCAAGGCATGGGTGCACAGGCTACAGGTCTCTTTGCCGGTTTGGTAGCTCAAGGACTTCCGTGTTTGTCTACAGTTTCTCTCACGACGCTTCCCTAACTTTTCAACAGCACTGTTCAGCTTGTACTTGACCCCACTTTCAGTCGGGAACGCGGAACTAACTCTGGGTGGAATCGACGAAACGAAATTCAAAGGTGGATTATATACTCTTCCATTGGATTATGCTCAATTCTCTTTAGGTGATCTCGTCTTTGCGTCGCTCCCTGCGGCCCGAACCGGTGTCTGGCGGCTGCCGTCGCCGGGAATCTCTGTCAATGGAAAAACGACATCGCTGCTGCGCACGACGCGAAGCATCATCTTTGATAGTGGGACTAGCAACGTTCTCTTCTCTACTGACACAACAGAGGTATGCACCGAGATCATACCAAGAATGTGGCACCTACTCACTTGATTAGGCCATCTACGCGCTCATTTCTCCCGACATTGTTCCTCACGCCTCCGAGCCCGGCACCTACGGCATCGCATGCGACCGGATCCCTTCCCTCGCTGCCGCCATCTCCATCGCGTTCACTGCGCAAGGCGGGAAAGTATTCGACCTCACGATTCCATCTTCCGAGCTCAGCGTCGGTCCCTTTGCCGATGACCCGACCGTGTGCCAGACCCTCATAAACGCCTTTGACGGTCTGGAGCTCGTGGGTGGGAGTCTGCTCAAGCACTATTATAGTGTCTGGGACGTCGGTGGCCAAAGAATGGGCTTTGCAGAGGTTGTTTAATTATTTAAATGTTCATTCTAGCAAAACAGTGTTTATGGACAGCGGTGTGATAATATATAATATATATACAATTGTCATTGGTATCGATGGTGTTGGCCTACCATGTGTCTTTCGTGCGCTGAATGATACTACGACATTGTCAATATCCAAAAAAAACAAAGCAAGCAAAGCATACACGCACATACGATTCAACTGGAGGCATCAGACTAGTGGGCGTACTCCACTGAGGAACAGGCATCTGACGGTTGTGACTATGACTGGCAGCCGGGCGGTACTGCATCGACCCATACGCATCTTGTTGCTGTTCGTACCGGGTGTAACAACTCATATCCTGTGTCATCCCCATCTCCGGGGCGTACCCAGACCTTACGCTAAGCACAAACTCAGTACCAAGGTAAGTGAAGCGAAATAAAACTTACCATTGCCGACGTACGTGTTCTGATTCTGGGGACATCACCGGGGGTAGCTGCAAGTATGGATCACTAAGAGAGATATCATTAGCATCGATTCAGAGTAGACCGCGGAGGTAAACGAACTTGTGGCGTCGTGAGGCGAGGGGGGGTAAACCGACGTCTATCACCGTGCGCCGCGGAGGAGTCGCGTCTCGAGTCGGCGGTGTTGTAGAATCTTCGGATACTGAAGAACTCGCTGTTGATGGTCTCCCTTCAAACGAGTCCTTCCTCCCCGGCTGTTTCTTCCGTGGAGGCACGCCGTCAGGCCATGTGCACTAGACAAACAAGAAAAGACATAAATAATTAATGATAAAGAATCCAAGATGAGAGAACGTACATCCCGTTGCCCATGTGTACAGCGCATGCAGTTTGGTTTCGTCTCGTCACACTGAATGGATGAGATTTGGAAGCTTGACTTGGCCGTAGTACGCACCTTGATCTTTTTCACGCGACATGTCATACAGCCCGTCTTGCTACGGGTATATTTCGGCCGTTTGCGCTGGGCCTGGGCATCTGTGAGTGGTGGCGAGTGTGGCGGGTAGTACTGTTGCTGAGGAGGTGGTGGAAGGTAATTCTGTGCTGAGCTAGAAGAGTATATGTTATGTCAAAAGTCGGAGAGATAAATGACGGAGAAAAGACATACAAAGACATAACAGCGTAAAGTGGGGTGCTAATAGTATGAGGCGCTGTGGACGACGCATCGTAGTCAAGTTTTTATATAAAGTATAAAACGAGCTGGGTCTGCCCTGGACTGTCACGCATAACCGGGGTGATCACCGAGATCTAAGGGTCGGCGCTCGTGTGACGGAGACATGGTTAGAACGCGCCATACACCATGCAACCAATAATTTCTGATATGTCCTCCCTCCCCCTTCATGACGGAAAGAGTGAGGCATTTCGGCTTCTTTCTGTCAGGGCACTGCACAGTGCACCGTGCTTTGCTCGGAAAAGTCCCAACAGTAACATTATGGCTTCGAAGAAGGTCGATCAAGCCCAGTGATGCGCATTCTCCTCGTCGGTCTAACCCGATCAATTTCAAATTCCGTTTCATTCCGGTTATTCACACACATATTCTTACTGGCTGCCTTGTTATTGTATTTGTTAAAATAAAAAAAAAAGGTCTTGAGCAAGTACGAAACAGTCCAGCTACACCCAGGGTCGTATCTCCACACACCGCGGCATTCTACTCGGATAGATCCTCCGTGGAATGGTCACACGCATCGGGTCATTAATGACATGATTTCTCGACCTATATATGTCGTAAATCCCTTTCGCATGCAAATCATGCACATTTTGACGTGTAAAGGTATACCCATCGTACATAATAATTATCATCCAGAGTCAACCGTAAAACGCTCCAGACCAACAGCTCAAAACCGCGGCATGTCCACGGACCGAATCGCTCTACAAATCCACCGAGGGGTTTCAGTCCGGATATCGTGTTTTTTTTTTATTACCCCGAGGACCACACTCGTATTCTCTGTCGCCGCCGTTAAAACGTAAAATCCATCAACGTCGAGCACCCCACAGTACACACTCTTTCCAATCCGTTCTATCAACGCAGTAATCGCCGGACGAATGACTCAGGTCTGCGCAACGGAGCATAGATTTTATCGGAGACTTGTTAGTGACCTGCCCGATCAGAAATTCAAAATATCCAATTGTTGTGCGATGTGGGTCCGGACAGACTCTGACCCAAATCCCGCTTCAGCTATAAGCAAAATTTTCAAACCCAAAAAGCATACGGCGCCGCTCAGGTACAAAGAGCGCATCATCGTCATTTATTTCCCTAATTCCCTCGCCGCTCATAGGATCCGCACTTTCCACCCAACCCTGTTTGCGGCCAATTGCGCTAGAATGGCTTCCTTACTATCGACGACTTACCAATCGACCCTTGATCTTACACGGAGAGGTTGCATGTTTCGCGTGGTAACACTGGCACCGAGGCTGTTCAAAGTCAACTAATTCTCTGAAAATTCTCTGAATTTGTGTAATAACATGATGCAACATAATAAAAAGTTCCTTTATGGCCGCATGGTGAAGAACGTTAACTCTTTCGGGGGTTGAGATGGACACGACTCTCCGGGTGCGAAATTCCGTCTCCGGTCAGTTGGGGGGGGGGGGGTCCGTTTAGTACTAGCCTTCATCGAGAATCCGCCCACGCGTAACTTTTTCTTTTACAGTTCGTGCCGGCTTCGAGATCGTCGATCCTGATAGGATCTGCTCGTTTAACGTTCGCGGAATACTAACGCGCTTCACTTGGTTCCCGGACTCTCTTGCGTCCTCCTAGACTTACGGCCACCCCTCTACCCTCCCCATGTGCTACAGTGGAGCACCAATGATGTCAGAACCCTTTTACAAGAAAAGATTTTTTCTCGAACGATATTCACGGACATTTTTTTTGGCTACGCTCAATATCCGTCTTTCTAATCGCCGGCCTTGAATGCGTCATAAGGCCTCGTGGGCTTGGTTTGAGGGACCCCTTCTCCCCCAGTTCACTTTGAATTCCAAATATTTTAGCTACGTCAATTTGAACAGGCTCAGGTCCCGAACCATTTTATTGATTCGGTTATATATTATTGATCAAAATTCGCCGGAAGACCAAGTCGTATGGATCCAGCCACTCAAAACGCTCTTTGGCTGTGCAGAAATTTAAAACTAGAAACTTTTGCAGTATATGCTATGTAATGACACAGGAACAGAGATATTGGAAACAATTGCGTGGCTAGGTAGGGTGTTTGTATCTACGGATGGGCAGTGCATCAGCAAGTAAAAGGCAACTGAAAACGACGAGTTGACGTGTAAATGTACAGTTACATAGAACCCTTGTGGCCATACAACATGACCTGAGAAAGAAAAAAAAGATTATAGGCGACGAGATGCAGGATGAGATGATCGACGTTTGACTACGAGAAAAACCAAAGAGTTCGAAAGCAGATATCCAAAAGGAATACACTTGAAAGACAGCTCATCAGAAAGCCCAAGAAAAAGGACTTGATTAACTTACAGTCCGATATTACGTTGACGATATGTTGGAAGAAGAATCTAAACCTCCAGGTGACCCCCCGGAAGAATCCGTCCGTTGGCTAGAAGACGGCCGCGAATTCGTCCTTTTTTGAACGGTGAGTTTGTCGCTCATCATCATATTAGTGAAAGAACTAAACTGATCTCGGGACCGCCGGCTCGACTTCGGCCATCCCCAAACTTGTCGGATCCATCGCGCCATGTGCACTTCTTGCTTCATGACACCGACGATCCAACGATGTTCCAACATATCTTGAGGTTTTGGTCTTGCCATCGCGTCAACCGTCAACCTTGGATCATATGCACATCACTTGGGATCATAACAAAACATGATATTTGGTGTACGTACGTTTCCTTGATGAAATCTTTCATGTCATCACTCCACTGTAAACCGCCACCGTCTTCCAAACGAGGAGGCTAAGAATATATATGAGAATGTAATCTCGAGAGCACGCAAATGACTCACTTCGCCTGTGGTGATATACATCATCAGTTCAATAGGTGGTAGGTCGTTAGGGAAAGGGAATCGATTTTGAACCAGCTCTAATAACGAGATGCCCGTCGACCAAACATCGGATCGTATGGTGTATTCATGGCCACAAATTCGTTCGGGCTAAGAAATCAGTGATCAACGAGATGAGCGTGATAACTATAGCAACCACCTACTGCCATGTACATACTCGTACCAGTAAACGTACCAGCCATTGAATCTATCAACTCTCCGGAGACACCGAAATCGCAGAGTTTGACGACCCCTTCTCGGGAGAGAAGAATATTCGACGGCTTGATGTCTCTGTGAATTGTCTTCTTCCTGTGCAAGTAGGCAAGTCCTTGCAAAACCTAAGTGATTTCTATTACTGAGATTCAATACGTGAGCCTTGAATACGTACCCCTTCGGCGATACGCCCAGCTATTTTTTCCCCCACGACAGCGTCTCTTTCTTTGATCCGTTTGCTAATGGCTTCGAGACTGCCACCCTCGCCGTATTCCATGAGTATCTTGACCTCGCTGGAAGACGGAGACATATATGCTCCATGGAAAAGAATGATGTTGATGTGTTCTGTGGATGATATGATGGATAGTTCGCGTAATAATTGCTTCATGGGTGCCCCTCTGGTGGTTATGGTCTTACGAGCCATAATCTTACCGGTTCTTTTGTCTCTAACTTTATGGACAGCGCCCCCAGCGCCCTCGCCAAGTGAAGCGATCTGCTCAAGAACATCATCAGACCAAAGCAGAGATGATGATTTTTGTGCAGGAATAGCATCATCCTCAGGCTGGAAATCAGATACTGAAGAAGAGGCTGTTCTGATCTTAAGATCAGTTAATAATGTGCGAACTTCGTCAATGGGCTCGGAGGGTTTCTGCGTAAGAGCGGGTCTAGTGGTGTCGGAAGAAGCGGGGCGAATAGTCATATCATCGGGGCCATTAAGCGCCTTTGTGTTGATACTAAGACGGGGGCCGCCGTAGTAATCGTAAACAGGTGAATCGCCAGAGGTACTATTGTCCGAGCCATTCGAGGCGGGGATGGACACACGAATAACAGGTTTTGGGGAGGATGGCTTGGGGATAACCAAACGAGGTGGTGAAAGGGAATCGGATATTCTAGACTTTCGAATATTGAGAGGCGCTGTTTCTGGGAGATTTACGGGTGGCGCTGGAGACGCAGAACGAAAGCTGCGTGGCCCCATTGGGCGAGAATGAGTCTGCATGATGGTCGTAAGGAAAGCGAGGCAATATGGAAGGTTCCCTAGTCGTGCCCAGATCGATGATGCCGGTGAAATAATACCAGTACAGCCGCCGTTATAACGGTATCAGTCTGTATGAGACGGACAATGGGACAACGCTTGGAATTGGATACGCGCCCAGACCCATGTCAGATCTGTGTGTGCCTGTTTGCTTTGCACGCCGTCGCCTTTCTGCTTCGTCTCCATCATGTCACTGTCTGTTGCCCTAGATCATCCTGGGTTCGTACTGACCTTTTTACCAATAGAACCCATTAATACTGTCTTACAGCGTTCATCCCCAAACATTGATTGGAAAAGCTTTAATTCGGGCTCGACGTTCACCTGTACATCCAAGTCTTACTCTTGATTTTCGTGATAACACCGCCTTCCAAATCCTCGTCGATGGGTATGACCCTGCTCACCCTGGCGTACCCAAAGAACTCGACTTTGACCCTCTATTTGACAACATCCTTGCTAAAGGTGAAGCTTTGGACCTGACTGTCGTCGATTGCGCCTTTGTCACTTTGTCTGACAAGGCTTTCGAGCGGAAGCACAATCCCGACGTTGATCGGCCCGTGGATGATCTAAGATGGGATCAAAAACATCTCGGACTGGCTTTTAAATTCTCTGAGGAGAAACCGCAGTGGCATTGTGTTTGGGCAATGCTTGAGGACCACGATGAAGAACAGGGGACATGTATATTCCGTAGCTATGGGGATGTTTATCTTCAACCTCTGCACCGTTTCCCGCGAAAGCCCAGGAAAAGACTAAGCCTGGCGTAACTCTTCCCAGGTGACAGGACCTGATACAGTATCGGTCTGTAAGTTTTGATTCACTCTGTATAATTCTAGTCAACGTAACCGTTTGATAGATGCATCTTCCCTATCCCCTTACAGACCTATATTTGCATACCCACTCGCTGTAATTCTTGCATTAAATCTCGTGTTGTAACCTGTCATACCTACCAGCTACCACTGTATTGTTTGCACCTATCCTTTGCTCTGTCATATCACTATATGTATCTATGCATCCATCTCGGTATTTTCGGTGTCAAGCTGGCCACCAACGAGTATCTATGTCTGATTCTGGTTGTTTGGTAACTTTGCGCTGGAACCAAATATCGCCGCAAGGTCTTGGGTGGTGACCACGCCTAATTATTTTCTCCTTGATGCTGCAGTCGGGTACGGCGGTCCAGTCATCCGCAAAGGATGTATTTGGTGATCGATGCATATACATGTGTATTGAAGGTTAGAGACATGATATCAATCAAACATCCAATACAGTATGCAGACCATACACGATGTCGCTGACGATCCGGTGGGGCTGATAAGACACTGCCCGCTCGCTATCAAAAGATACCAGGTCTTTTAAGATAATTTTGAAACACCTTTCACCTAATGGACGTATCTCTTTGCGACCATGTATCATACAAGGCACACAGATGATGATGGGGCCTAATGATGGACTGAAAATGCGAAAATCTCGGAAGGTAACCAGGAAGCTTGATCACACAAGATGTGACCTTTAAACCTGGGTTATATGGTTTCCGCGAAATGCCAATGATACACCGATCTCCTGACATAACTACTAGGCTCTGGAGGGAATCGTGATCTTTCAAGAAGTAGTCTATAGCGCTCATTCAGATGCTGAAATAAACAATGGCTCCGAACTATTTCTCCCATCATGTCCCGCAGCCGGGTATTCAATAAAAACATCGAGTAAGCTTGTCTTCGTTTCCAAGGGCGGTGACATATGGTCTGTTCAGAGAAACAACATTGTGGCGTAGCTCGACGACGAATTCCCTTCCTCAAAGATCATGAACTTGGACCCCGGGCCGACGCCCAATTGAAGGTCCGACTCAGGGAGATCGGAGATGAAATTGATCGGAGCGGCAACAGCCGGTAGACTAACCTACTGTTTTACCTTCATAGTCCATGTCCGGTGCAACACCAAATTCTCGTATTTCATTCGCCTCATTGTCCACAAACAACTTGGGCACGGTTAGGAAGCTGAACTCTGTGCTGTTTCCAATCAAATACTCGGAGAAATTCTACAATGACATATTGAATCCTGATTACGAGGAATTTTGTAAGCTTGGTTAGTTTTTTCTCTAGTCTGATTGGTCTGCGTTGCGCCCTGTATTGGAAACGTTAACTAAACCTTTTAGTGTACTATAATGACGTCCCAGGTCCGTTATCGTTTGGGCTACCTGTAAATGGTGGCGCTGAAGCTGACTCTATACAGTCGGCACGATCTGCTGTCGTTTGGAAACCAAAGGAGATCAGACACTCCTCTACCTCATGACGATGGGTATTCTTGCAGTGAGTTAATCCGGTGCCTCATCACGTATGCTGAGTTATTGACGGAAACAGCCCTATCGTTCAAGAAAGTTGGGCTCTGAGAGTCTCGACCTGATCCTTCGTGCCGCATCATCTCATCAACAACCGAAAATCGATAAAATATATCTCCATGTCCAAATATCTAATGGCGACGCGAAGAAGTTCTACGAGCGACATGGTTTCCAGGAAGTCGGGATTCATAAAGACTATTACAAGAAAATTGCCCCTCACGATGCTTGGATTCTTGAAAAGACGGTTTTAGCTGCTTGATACAAAGTCTTGGCTCTGAGATTCTAGAGTCTCGATATTTTGTATGTCAGATTGATGGCTATTAGTACAGAAAACTGATACAGTATTGTTTTCAGGCCTCGAGTAGCTGAAATGCCGCTGGCTTCAACTAATAGGGGGCTTTATGTAGGAGGGAGAAGAACTGTCAATGAATTAGAGGAGCATTGGCTGGCATCCTTCCCACTATCTTCTAATTTATATCATGTTGTCGTCAAACGTGCCACATTTTTTCACAAGCTGGTAAAAGTCTGAGCGAGTGTATCCAAAAGCTAATGAAAGACCAAACCTGATGACGTTTCAACGCGTCCTTTCTCGTAAAGGTTTTCCCGCAACCACCATTACAAGTGTAGGGCTTCGAACCAGAATGGGTCTTTTCGTGACGCTTCAAGTCATGCTGTCGATGGAACGATAGGGAGCACATGTCACAGCCAAATGCGCGGGGGAGAGACATGGCATATTCGGAGGAAAAGGGAGGCGACGAGGACATGGACATGTCGTACGAAGGAGAATGAACCATTGCCGGCTCCTGAGATTGCCCGTAATGAGATTGTCCGTAAGGCTGAGGGTACGGAGAATATACAGGAGAATGAGGAGGATACGAAGAGTTGGTATGATGGTGAGAATAACCGTGGGATGGGTGAGTTGGAGATTGTGGTGGTGGTGATACTTGACTAGAGTGATAGTTATGCGAACTTCGCCCCATAGGAGCCGGCGGAGAGTGATCAGGCACGGCGGGGTAGCTCGATCGGTGGTGGCTTATGCCATTTGCGCCGGTTGGTTGGGCGTAGGACTGATTTGGGGAAGAATAATGTCCACCGGAATGCGAATATGATGCATCAAGACGCCGGCTGACGCCACCAAGAGCTGGGTTATAATCCTGAGGCGCAGGAACGTAGGACGTCGAAGGATACCCGCTCATATTGCTCGAAGAATACTCTTCGCTTGGCCTCTGCTCAGCTGAATGGCCGGTATTGTGTCCACGGTAATAAGGATAGTCACCCATGGTCGACAGAAAGAGAGCGTGCAGACTTGGGCGTTGATAGAACTGTTTATGGGTTTCCAAAGGATGCGCGACGACTAGTTAGGAAGGAGGGTAACAGAGGTAGAATTATAGGCAGACTGCCAAGTTGACGCGTTCATTGGTGCCTGATGATCTGGTTTGGATAGGCCCCCAGGAGCAGAACAAATTGCGCGTGTTGGTCGGTCGTCCTAAAGAAAGTTAGTCTGTTATTTGTGCGCAGCCGATGACTTTATGTTGTAAAGCGTGACCAGGTGCGTTTTGGACAGCAAATAACATTATCTAAGGAGGAGTCTAAGATCAGGGAGGGAAAGAGGGAACTAGCCCCTCATCTCAGATCCTTGGAGTTGTCACGTCGATGTAAAATCAAGGCACTGCCTTTTCTGTCGAGTATTCCGGGCTACCCTGCATCTCGTCGCTGGTAATAGCTTCCTGTTCAGGCGTAGTGACCACCGCGCTATCGCTCATCAGTATGAAATCATATGATATTACTGTCTAACTGTGTCGGAGATGGCCATGGACTTGAACTCAGAACAGGCAGCTCAGAGATTCAAGCCTTCAGTTTTCAGTTGCTCCTCATGCTGTGGTTAACTGCGAAATGACAGGACATCGGTAAGAATGTGGTTTCAGTGTTGACATGATCAGTCCGAATCACCGTTGTAGACCGTGATCTACTGTATAGAAAAATTTTGACCTGTAAATTAAGGTCGACAGAGCTGCAATGCTTACCTAGGTCCGAGCTAGGTCCGTAAACAGCTAAACTTGCGGTTCCAAATGTTTAGTTACTGAAAAAAGTCAGAACGCAACCGGCGATTTCCTATGAATAGGAAATATCACGTGACTGTCTCTGTTTCATCAACATCAGTGTCATACCGTTCAAGTTGTTGAACCCTTTGTCCTCTATTAGCAGGAAAGGTTTAGATCAGGCCAAATACGTTTAGGCCCTCCGACTAAAGGTCTTCTTCTTCATCAAATTTAGCGTTCAATTCAAGTCAATTCCTCATCACCTACGCCCAATGGCTGACAGAATTTCATCCAGGCAACACCCAACACGCGGACGCTAGGACTGCAATGCAAAATGCGGCATAGACTTACTATGGCCACTCGGTTTGTTGAGCAGGCAATAGCCCTAGACCGTCGCAACGCACGAAATAATTGCTTCAGAAGCTCAGGTACCCACTAGTGTATGTCCTACTTACGAAAACTGCCAACTTCGCTTTGCACCGAAAGGAACCAGTTATTCAATTCGTATGTCTGGATCCACGCCGAATTTAGTCGTTCACGTCCATCATCACTTAATAAATGCACTAGTCGATTCGTTCCCCATCACTTTCCCTGCTGTCCATCTTCTGTCAAGGACTCTTGTCCCGCATTTTCGTCTACTGGAGGTCAATCAATGCTTAACATGCTTAACATAGTTTCTCTTGTCGGCTGCAAAAGATTTCATAAACCAATTTGACACTTGCATCTGGCGCTCCAAAGGTACGTCTTTTTGTCTACACGATCATTTGTCGATAGCCAAACTCAAGAGTGAGCCAGGAAATCGCGCCTTCCCGCCCTCTCTTCACCCAGACAAGGGGCTGGTGGTCGGAACAAGGTGTTATCAGGTTGTAATTTTCAAATATACTGCGAGAATGACAGATTTCAAGCGCCGAAAAACAATGGGTGTTTAAGATATTTCGATTTGCTCTTGATATTTAACCCCAGCACCAAGAAAAAGCGCTTGCCCGTCTATAGCCTGAGGACTCCATGGGGATGTAGGTTTGTGGTCACCGTGTTTACGATGCCGTCGCACAATATATATCGGAGATGGTCCATCCTCTTGCTTCCAGCCATCATCATTCCACTAGGGTTCGAGACTCGGGTGTCCGCTCGTCAATGGACTTTCTACTGCAGAACCTTCCAAGGTCACCGCATCGGGCACGTACCAGACTCGCACTGAAGATAAACATGTGACATATTCCTACGGTCAGCACTTCTCTTCATGTATTGACCTACATTGTAGGTTTTGCTCGAAGCAAATTTGTGTGATCTATCTTGTTTTTAATCTGCAGTATGACAGAGCCAATCAGTCGGATTGAGCGGGATTTCATAGTCGCGGCGGGGGATAGAGCTACCTCCACTTATCCTCCGCTGTCCTGTGCGTCCGAACATGCCCGACATGCCGAGAAGGCCGAGAATCCTTTGCCCTAGTACGGCCTACGCCGAGCCTGCGCGCCACTCTGTCCCTGTTCTGCGAGGCTGCTGAGAAGTTTCTTTGGCGTGGTGACGGTCGGAGAATGTAATGCTCCGATGCTTACTGGCGCTAGTCCGACTTACAGCAGCGTGTATCCAGCAGAAGCACCCACACAAGAGTACGAGAATTTTGTGATGCTGTAATGCAGACAAAGGATAAAATTTATTACACTTCGCAAACCGCATAAATCACACCGCAAATGGAAGAATTTTAGGTATACTAGAAAATCACGAAACTTGACAGGAAACTCGTCCTGAAACTGACCTTGCCCGCCATTTTTCTAATTTCGGGACTAGTTTGCAGTCAAGTTTCTTTAGTCACACGATCATTTCGGTATGGCTGAAAATTTTCCGTTTGCGGTGTCAAAGTGACGGGCCACTCCTGTCATGCCTGAGTTTCCGCACGATGGAAATGCAAAGTGGCACTGAAAAAAATTCCTTATACAGTTTCCGTCCGGTCAGAAACAGAATTCTCCCCGCCAAAATCTGATTTCCAACAGAATGTCTCAAGAAATTTTTTTCTAGCTCCGCGAACCATTTCCGTTAAATTTCCTTTGTGTTGACATTATTAGAGGTCATTCAAGTATGTACGGCCCGGGAGCTCCCGGACTCCGGAGGTTGCCAAATCGGAGTCGAAACTTGATATAACAGATACGCCACATCAGCGAAGATAAGATAAACGATGCGACTCTCATCGTTGCTCTTGTATACCGTTAGCGCTTTGGCAACATTCCACGAATCCATTGAAGATGCAGGTACGGAGCAAATGGCCTAGTATCCCTTACACTTCATTCATAGTTTGTCCTCCTAGCGCGCATAGCGCGAAGGCTTGTGGATGTATCCCCTCTTTCTGTTGGAACCATGGCTACCGTCTTTCCATCTGACGATCCATTACTACCCGGTCAATCATGTTCTGAAGGAAACATTTCCTGTCTGATACCACTCTCCTCCAGGTTACCCCTTTTCTTTGCAGGAGTATTATGCCAGGTAAAAGAAAATGCCTCTCGTTGCGTAGACTCGGAAGCGTCTTGATGAACAACACCGAAACAGCTGCCTTGCTAATGGATCACTCACCCTTCTATTCCTACCTATATCCCGCCACAGTCGGAACATATTGGCCTCGCCTTCACATCTAGTTTCTATCTCAATCACCTCGGAGTTACCTGCGGCCCATAAACCCCGTGTGTCATTGCTGGGGAACGTGACAATCTTCACGAATATTGGAAGTGTTGACAATTTGACGGAAATCAAGAAATGCTACCTGGAGAAACATCCTGACGCCAAGAGATGGTTGCCAAGCGATGACGAAGGGGCGCATCTCGTGAGTCCATTAAAGCTGAGTGATGTACCAATCTCATTATTGTTGTGTCCAGTCTTATTGGGCTAGATTTGATCCTGAAGTATGCAATGTAGAATCTGGAACGATGAAGTACTGACTGTTCAACAGAGTGTCTATTTTGTCGGTGGCTTTGGCGGGTCCGTCTTGTCACCTCATTCCTGTATTGAGAGACGTTGCTGAGCTGACGCTAGGCGCCATTATATCGGGTTCATACCTATGGATCTCTATCAGAACGCGATTCCTTTGGATGATTCAGCTGACGCCTATCCATACGTGTTCCAGAAACAGGAATCGTAGAGCAGGGGGGTACGGCGGAATCGGAATCGCAACCAAAGCGTTGGCCTTGTTTTAAAACTACCACAATTCAATAGTTAACTATCTATGCCGCAATTGCAACAAATTTTAGGCATTCTGAATAAAGTGAAAATCGATCGTTAGTACTTGTGTAACTTTTTTCAAGTGAGCTGAGTCAACCATGTGTATGACGTCACGCGTCGCGGCGATAACGATCAAAATTCTTAATTGAATTTTCAGCAGTTGTACAGTCTGGAATCTGCTCTCCTCAAAATATTTCACTCTTCACAGGCTCTGCTCAGAAATATGTCCAATGTATATGGGGTATGGATTGCATGCTGTCAGTCTAAAAATGTCTGATTCGCATTTTCCGGCTCGCAAGCAGTAAATCAGATTACGAAAATGGTCGCAGCAACCGACTGATTCACCGATCCCCTCCATCATAGGGCGGACTACATATTCTCCCAACTTCTATGCTATACTGAAGTCAGTTAGAGTCAGTTTCTTCTATATACTAGCGCAGTGACCGCACTAATCCTGATAATTTCACAGCGGGGACATCCCGCCGGCCCCTGATCTAAAATATCCAAATCAACATCGCTTCCAGGGCAGTCCCTGGCATAGCAGCCAGGTGTCCTTACTCCAATGCTGAGTCTGGTCCTGGGGTTCCGATTTACCGATGACAGATCGGCCACCCTTTCTTGTTTCGACTACTACTTTCAGCCCTATCATCTCATCGTCAAGTATTTTCTGTCATGTCTGGGTATCAATGATCACGCGAAAACTTTAACTCGGCCAAGGGCGGTGAGAAAATGGGAAATGTAGAAACTTTCTCAAATGATTTGTTTGGACGCTAGCGGCACTCTGCCATTGATAACTATTCTTGGCAAAAGTAATGATTTTCCCGCGAAAAACTTCGGGTAGGTTACACGGACTGATGTGATCTCGGATGGTTATGATCACTAGATTTATGAATGCTGGCCTAATAATGCGTGAGTACTACTTGTCATCTTGAGCTACATTTACAAGAGTCTTTTCTTAGATTCTGCAATCAAACACTCGGCACAATAAGTTTCTTTGAAGTAATGGTCTCCTGTCATGGAGATGTTCATTTACAGATCGTCGTAGGATGATGTATACCACTTTTTCTTCGGAGCCCGCTCAGAATTTTCATCATTCCAAGTTGAACCGAGCTGCGAAGTCCGAAAAGAAAGGTCATTGGATTGTCCTCGTAGATTGAAATATTCGAAACATGGATCGATCATCACTTCTCAAGTCTGTGAAATGCCATGGATTACCGACCCTCCTATGATACCTTGGTTTCTCGGGACGCAGAACCTGAAACTCACGACCACGTGCTGCCGTTGCAGCCTTGCCGAGATCTTCAGGCTCAAGAACCCAAAGTGTAAGCGGTGGACTGAGCTAGCAGGTTGATTCCCTGTTCCCCTCGCTTGCCGCTTTCTGCACATGAAGACAGTGCATATCAACGATGAACAAGAATGCGATACATGCGTGGTCTGAAAGTTCACGTTTGGTCGGCTGTGCGGTAACTCCAATCACCCCACTTGGCTACTGCAAAGCGGGCTTGGATACCGTGGTCAAAATATCTTGACTGCACCGACTGGGGAATCAGGCACTACGGTGTGACACAGTACCTGTAATAAATTGCTCCCTTTATTGAATTTCACTACCTCCTTCCCTCTTCCTTCCCTCTCGTTTCCATCTCCATGTCGTACTCATATGGCAAGAAGAGGCATTCAAGGGATCGTCCTACTCTCCCGCCAATCCGCGATCTCTTTGGAGGTGAGCCTCTAGCTCCTCTGAAGATCCGCTTTTAATCGTAGAAACAGACGAGCTATCTCGGTCCGCGAGAGCTCCTCACGACTCACCCCCTTTGACCTTGGCACGTCTTAGTATGAGTGATGATGATCACGAAGTCCCCCCTCATACTTCGAGCTATCCTGGGCCGGGGGCTCCATACAGCACTGGACGCAACTCCATGGTACGTCACGTTGCCGTACAATGGCCTCCTCATGCCTGAAAGTCCTCTACATTTTCAGTCATCTGCTCAATACGTCCCTCCTGCGTCACGACCTTATCATGACCCGCCAAAGGCTTTTTACAATCATCAGCAATCGAGTTCAACATCCTCGTACACGACACCTACATTTTCCAAAACTAGATCCTCTGACAGTATTTATGGCAATCAGCCTGGAAGACCTTCTCTTGGAGCTCGTTCATCATCTTACATGAGTTCCCCAACATCAACTGCCTCTCCGAATAGGTTTCCCGTTCATCGCAACACCGTCCCACAGATGGATTATCCCCATGGTTCAGGGATGCATTTTTCCGATGCTCGACGTGATGATTTTAGTCGACAGCTAACGGAAGATAGACTTCTAGCCAATCGCCATCCTTCTGGCGAGAATCCGGCTACTCGCTATCCTTTCGATCAACGTCCATCGGCTAACACCTATCCGTCATCGGGTTTCCCTTCTCGCGTACCCGGAAATGCTCATCCCGCGCCCCCGTGGGCAATATCGACCACAGTGGACAGAAGCACGGCCGATGACGATGATCCTACGCCAACAGCTCGATACCGTGATGTAGGACCCTCATTCGGACGCTCGTCTGAAAGAGAGGATGAACTGATGGGTACATCTACTTCCAAGTACGAATGCACCTACTGTGGCAAGGGCTTTAACCGCCCCAGTAGTCTAAAAGTATGTTTTAATGTTTCTCGACTCCTGGGTATGTACTGGACTCGCGTCCTTCTAGATCCACATCAACAGTCATACAGGAGAAAAACGTGTGTACTACTTGTTGGCAATGCTATCATGCATGTTCTGACTCTCCCTTCACAAGCTTTTGTCTGCCCCGTTGAAAGCTGTGGAAGGAGCTTCAGTGTTCTCAGCAATATGCGTAGACACGCTCGTGTCCACACTCAGACTCCCTCGAGGCAGCAGGAGCTCTCTAGTGATGAAAGTAGCGAGATAATACCACCTCCTCAGTCAGCGTCATCGCACATGTCGCAGTCCTCCGGCGCGCCGTCTATAGCGTCGTCTCAATCACAATGGCAGCATCGTCGGGATAGCAGCGCATCTGCATCAAGTACCACGAGTTCCCGGAGAAGTCGCAGCGTCTCATCTGATGATTTTGATGAAACTGATGATCAGTTGCGACCAGAAAAACGAACTCGTCGTCACCTCAAATAAAATGATGTTCAACGTATCGCACTTATTTCCTTTTGGGCTTTTGGGCTATTCGCTAGATTGCGCTCCACTACAATCATTTTATGCATCCTCTCCATCCGCATCATACTATCTATTATTCGTCTCACTTACCGCTGTTGGCCATCATTTATTGCATCTATTTATTCGAGGTTCGCTTAGTTTGCCATGCCGCTCCTTCTACTTATTTATTGCCGAATCCAAACGTCCTCATCCGCTGTATTATAGGCATTAGACTACCTGTATCATTCATATCATTATCATGACAACCATCGCATTCATAAGTTCGCTCATTTCATGGTTGTGAAGATTACAGGATAAGGAAACAAGATGAACACATCTAAATATATTATGATAGATTAGTGATGCCGATCCAGCTCGTGGGGGTATAATTGTTAGTGACGAGTTAGAAAGCGGTGGGTAGTCAAAATGCCGGCGGAAAGAGGTTACATGGAAATGGCGCGACCCCTCCCTACCGTTTGCTGAGGCAAAGTCGACCGCCCTCTGGAATGCTCTTGGCCGTATGTGTTTGGTTGTGGGTAGAAGGCCTTGTCCGCTCTGACGTAGCTGATAGCTCGAGGACTCTTGTGAGTGAATCCAGCAAATGCAAGGGCCTTCCGTACGTCCAGGATTTCGGCTCCGTGAACTTCATGTCGAAGCAATGGATCACGAGTAGCATCAGCAGGTGCACCATTGGCAGGTTCAAGTGGCTGAAACAATCACCATTGATATGGGTACAATGATCTACGATTGTGCAGCATACCTCGGCAGGAATATCATCCTCAAAGTGACGGGTATCTTCAGGATACCGAAGCTCGGGAAGGTATGGTGCTTGATAGCGATGGATGTTCGCCCAATCAATTCCCCGGAACCAGGGATGGGCCTATAAGGGATATAAGGAATGTTTCGCAGTGACAAGGACGGAAATTACTTTGATGTGATCCGCTCCGTCAATATTTCCACCTACTGACATGAAGCCACTTCGCCTGGCCTGGACAATGAGCGAGTCGGGTCTTGAAACCGACGCCGATGCTTGCGACCCGAGACGGTCCTCGGGTTCGCAAAGCAACTGCGTCATCAAGTCTACTGCCTCACGAGATACGCGGGGTCGTGACGGGAAGCGCAACGTCTGTTTCCAATTTAAAATCTTCTGTCTGGTGATATGACGCTAGGAAATACGTGTTAGAGAGAGTCGCCTTTGGACGAGCTCGGCCATACCGAGTTGCTGACGAACGGGGGTCGGCTGGGACGTGACATCTAAGATTATCGGTCCAACGATGCGAAGCCGCTCACGCACCCATAAAGACATTCGTACATGATAACGCCAAGGCTCCACCAGTCACAGGAGTAAGAATAACCGTGCCCACGAATCACCTCAGGAGACACTGAAGCGTAAAAAGCCGGTTAAATCCCGAGTACCATCAAGGCAAAAAGCGAACTTACTGTATGAGTTCGTACCACAGCTAGATTCTTATTATTACAGAAAGTTGATCGGGGATAAGGGAATGAACGTACACAGAATACGCCAGCTAGGGAGAGAGAGCTTAGTTGTGCAAAGGGACATAATTTTGCAGGATACCTTTCTCCGATTTTTCTCTCTCCACGTGAAGAGTCCTCCTTCACCTTCTCCTCCCATCAACAGTTCTACATCCTTGCGATTCATCCGTTTCGTCTTTCGCCCATCAGAAATTCCGTTAGTATCCTCCAAATCAATCCCGTGTTTGTGTAGGAGATGCAAACGTTGCTGTTCATAATCTGAAAAGAAGATAAGAATCAGTTAGAACTTACTCAAGTAGACTAGATGTACAAGAAGTGTCGTGGGCCCAATGGAGATCGGTCCTAAATTTTGGGGGTATCAGTAGACGGACGTTATTGGGTGATACCTGACTGACGCTAAGCCAAAATCACTTAATTTGATATGACCTTCGGGATCGAACAAAAAATTCTGGCAACGAAGAACATCGAATGAATGATAAGATCCGGATAAGTAAGGGCATACGTCTGGCTTAATATCGCGGTGAATGAATCCGTGTTTATGACACGATTCAATAGCTAGAATCATCTGGTGGTAGGATACATCGTTAGCTGATAATGGGATCACGAAGGTGTCGGAGAACTTTCCTCGGCAACATAAAACCGAGTGAATTCTTCCTCAAATATGTCCCGTTCAATCAACAGGTTAAGAAGATCACCACCTCCCATATACTCCAAAACCTAGAGCGGCCATAACAAGGATGAAACCGGAAGATTGACGTGCAGAACATTGAAATGAAAGAAAGAAGTTCAGTGAACAGTCACCTGAGTCAGCCATGCCAACTTTGTCGAACGAATAACATACAAGAAACAGATTATCACGATCTTGGAAGCTATAGTGGAGTCTGACGATCCACTCCGCGCCTCCGGGAGAAGCAACTAAGGAGGCAGACTTGAGTATGTCACGCTCAGCGCGGACATGACCCTCCTGTCCTTTGCGTAACATATCTGTCTTCCGCAGCTAAAGAAGAATCAGCCAACGGCTCAGCAAAAGAAAGCACGGAACATTGTTGAAACCTGTTTCATGGCATATAGTTGGCCTGTAGACCGTTCTTTGACAAGAGAAACCACTCCAAAAGCACCTGTTGATAAAAAAGAAGGCATGGTAAACACAGGCTATATCGGAACGAAAAAAAATAATAACCGTGTCCGATTGTCTTCAGTATTGTGAACGCTGTGACATTAACTTTCTGTCTCTTCTCCCGCAAGTAATCAGTCTCATTCTGACGCCAGCGGGCACGCAAATTTTCCTTCTGAGCGATGCTGAGTTGCATATCCATCATATCTCTCTCCATAGCCAATCGTCTCTGTTCTCGGGAAGGTGTATGACGAAACAACGGAAAATAGAGATTTTCAAAATAGATGCGAGCAGAGACGGCCTTTTCCAAGGTGGCCAAAGACGGCGTGATAGGTTTGGGAACTGGAGGCATCTCGGGAAGATCTTTCACCGGAAGTTCATGTTCGTGCTGTTCCTCGGGATGTGTAACAAGACCGCCTCCCCAGCGGATTGTGGAGTTCCCAGGGCGCCCAGGAAGGCCTTCAACCGGAGACACAGAAACATTTTCTCGTGCCGCAGTGGTCAGGGTTGAGGAAGTTGTTGTGCTCATGCCGTTGACGACGCGAAGAGGGCCAAGAGCACCGGCGTCTATTATTTTGCTGGTACTCTGAGATGGTTGCACAGGGCTGACTACCTCATTGACGGGCCGCGCATCGTTGTTGTAGCGGATTCGATTCTTAATGGGGTTTGCCCAGCGGGGATCTAGGATACGTTGCATTAGAATTTGATTGCATTTTGGTGTGTATAGAGCACGGAAGCCTGACCTCCCAGCTTGCCTAGTCCGTCAGGCCCCCACCGCGTCAGCAGAGCCTCGGCCTGATCAGCATCTGAGGCGTGTACGAGGTGGCTGTAACATAGAGATAAGTATTGATACGGCAATATCGGTCGAACGTGAGTGACATACACAAAGCCCGTTGGACGCGACACCATGTCCTTGCTAATTCTGCGGCCCTTCTTAGGTGACACTGGGGGAATTTGGGCGGGATTGTTTGCCGGCATAGGACCAGAACCTATGTGCTCGTATCGCGGGCCTGCTACCACTTGTTCGGGGGCCTGAGCAATCCATTGTTGCAACAATCGGGATGGTGACGACGGGGTGGGTATCATAGATAAGAGATCATAGAAGCCCTTGTGAAGCAGGGTACCTCCCGGTAGAGTGCTAGTAGGTTCACTGTATGGATCAGGATTATAGTAGGACGAATAATAGGGGTTTCCTGGGGGATACATGTCGGTTGGTCTGGAGAGGGTATATTGGTTATACTTGAATCCCAATGGCGGAGCTGGCGGCGTCGGTAGGGGACGTCGAGAAGCCATTGGGATTGGCAAGGCCGTAGCAGAAAGAGTGCTCTAACGACTGTCGGAGAGACGCCAAAGCAGTCCCGATATGGATATCTAGTTTCCACGTGGCTTTTCTGATTACCTACTGCATCGCGATGACCTACTAACCAGTCATCCCCCTCATGTTCGTTTCAAAAAAAAAACACATTTTTCAGAGGGCAACTGGGTTCGTCACCGTTTCGCTACCGATCTTCGCTCGCACTTGGACATCAAGCCTCGCTTTGTTTCCGCTACTTGGTATCGCTTCTTTGGGCTCGCCAGTATCTTGGCTACGACATGCCCTACTTCATTCCTGCACCGTTGCTTGTAAAGTTGTATTCTCAGTTCCCTGCCCCTTGAACTCGATCTCTTTCATTTGTATGTAACGCGAACTAGCTCCGATCATTTGATCTTGGTCGTATTGTCATCATCGGGGCGAAGACACGGCTTGCGGACGGTCCAAGCCCTTTTACCGGTCTGCCATCACGGCATGCCACACAGAAAATAATAGTACGTACGGCAATCCACTTCTCACGAGCGGTCCTTCAGGCGCAAATCTACGATGGGAACTTGATATAGCAGTTTTGGCAATGATTTTTAAGATAAAATCCCTCTCACTTCAGCCGACACCCACGCTGATTTCATTTCCCTGTTCTGACATATATGTAACCTACAATTCGTGCTGCCGGGGCGTGTTCTTTCGGTGTTACTAGGTATACCTGCCCATAGCTTGTCTACGGCTTATTATTTTTTAGAGCTCCGTTCCATTATCCCCTGCGAACCTTGATCGTCCAACTGCGCCTTCTGCAATAAGCTGTGAGGGTACTTTGTTCCGTACCTCTCGCCCTCAACGTCGTTGAAACCACTTGTTTCTTTACACACATTGGACCTGGATCTGCACTCTCCAACTCGTGTTCTTTCCCCTAGCCCAACTACGCCCCGCCTCGTGTAATTGGCCTTTCTTGTACATGTCTCCCTCGTTGTCTGGTTCCTGATTTATTTACATTCCCGCATCGCCTTTTCTCGCTCACAGCGGCCTGCGTAGACACGCGTGTTTTTTCGTATATAACTCGGGGTCATCCTCGCTTTTTGCCACAGTAATATCGCCGACTTTCTCTTCTTCTTCTTCTAAACTATCCTTCATATTATCTACTTATGTCGAATCCCAAAGAGGATCGTTATTATGGCAGGTCAAGGAGTCCCCCTGTGGGAGACTCTCAAGGCGGCGGCTTTTTCCAGACGGGTCAGGGTGGGCGAACTGTGCTACCTCCTCTTTCTTCTGCTTTTCCAACCTCACGTTTTCCAGGTCTGTGTCTATGAGTGTTCAAATCTTCAACAGAAATTTATTGTCTGATTTTGATTAGTTCCCGTGGCATATTCTAACCAGTATCCTCAACAACGTTCTTCTCCAGGAAGATACGATTATACCTCCCAGTACTCGAGCCAATGGCAGCAAAATAGTGGAGGTGAGTCTTTGAATTCTCTATAGGCCTTGTACTAAACATGAACACTCAGCGTCTTCATTTGACTATTATGAAACCCAAGATAATCGATACGGCACTCAGCATACGTATCCGGTGTATTCATCTCGGACTTCTCCCATGATACCAGATACAGCAGTCGATTCCAGGAAATTACCCCCCCTTAATACTTCTCCACATGCCGGTTATCCTTCAGCATCTTCGACCATGCACGGCGGAAGTCATATTCGGTCACCGACAGCATCCTATCCTGCTACCTACAACGGTTATCCATCGAACGCATCGAGCTCCTACGCATACGGCATGTCGATGGCCGATTCAGCAAACATCCCGATGAGTTCTCATTCTCATACAGCCATGACTGACATGCGCTCGTCCTCTCCCTATGGACGAAATTTATCTCATGTTCCACCGCCCTCATACACTCCGCCACCGGTATCCCCTACCTCCGCTGATGACTCGCCAACCATCAAGAAAAAACGAAAACGTGCTGACGCCGCACAACTCAAAATTCTCAACGAGACCTACGCCCGCACTGCTTTCCCGTCAACGGAAGAGCGCCTTGCGTTGGCTAAATTATTGGATATGTCTGCGAGAAGCGTCCAGATTTGGTACTCATGTTATTTTTGCTACGATCATCGCCCTTTTACTTATCAAAATTTCTTACAGGTTTCAAAATAAAAGACAGTCGATGAGGCAAACCAGGCAGTCGTCGTCAAGTACCCACCAGTCTTTTTCTATGGCGTCTCAGGGCGATCCCCTAGTCGATGACATGGCGCATCTGTCTACTGGTGGCTACGAGGGCAACACGCCCATGTCGGGCTCGTCGTATATGTCTCGTTCTCCTCCACCGGACGCCCATGGCTCCCCTTCACTCACGTCGTCTCATCGCCGTGCTCGAAGCCAAGACACTGCAGTCGCTGATCAGAGGCAAATGTGGCCGCGTGGATATTGAGTAGTCGTAATTATCCTCAGCTTTCTTTCAAGACGTCCTATTTCTTCTTCCCGGGCCTATAATATTGTTACATCCGCTCCCTTGGAACCCTAGTCTATCTTCTCGCCGCAGTCCTAATCTATGAATCCGGTTTTTAATAATTACCTATTCATTAATATTCCACCGACAGGATGCCATCGCCCAATAGCTTCCTTCTCGATAGGACCACTTTATTTTACCTTATATATGTACCTAAGATATCATTGAATGATCGAGTGCTGGAGCACTACACACACCCGCCTGTCTATTACTACTTGGATTCCCAACCTCTTTGAGTCCGCGGCGGCAACTTCCACTTTTAACAGAAGCGGCAGATGGGGATCTGATCCGTCTGCTACGAATCTCAAAGATGTGCTCTGTGATTTGTTCCAAATTTGTTCTCAAAAAAAAAACGACGCCATGAGAGACTTAACTCCGTACATGATGGCCATTTTTTAAGTTTAAAGATACCCACCAACCACAAATTGGGGGGCGGGGAAGCTGTCGAACCGTTACTGCACATGGTCCAGGCTCCGCCCTGGTTTGTCAGCTGGCGTGAGTGGTGTAGCAGTTATGCGTGTCACAGAAACTTCATGGGCAATGAGATCCGAGGACTAATAGACATCGATTGGGCCCGCAGGGCTCGCTCACGTTCACGTCCACGGTCATATAAGATGATCATCTATAAGGGTACTATGTGAATCGAAATATCTATAATAGGAACCAACAAATATTATGCGTCGCTATCAGTGTCCTCCGGCTTCGGTCCACCATGCGTCAGCCAATGCAATTTTCGAAGTCTCCTTCTCTCTTCCTGAGCTTTAACCTGGTTACGAGTCAATTTCTTCTTCTTCTTGACTGCCGTCGCTTTCCCGCTACCCGCATCCTCAGCGCCGCTCCCGGCAGGGGTTCCAGCAGCAGAAGCAGCCGGAGTTTGATGTCTGGACCTGACCGGCGTGCTAGTTCCACTTCCTTTCTTATCGAGGAAAGCATCCTCAACAATAGCAGCTTTTCCCTGCTGAGTCATACGACCGGCATCGACGTTCCATATCTCTGGGCCTGTCAGAAGCGAGTCAGCGTGTTTCGATGATATCTACCGCACGAAATGAACTGACAAAGGGCGGAGACGAACTCGTGGTTATGAGAAATGATAACCTGTAATAGCTCAGGTTACGATACAGCAACAGAAACGCCGCACTTACTACAGCACCCGCCCAATCTCTAATCGCTACAGCCAACCCACCTAGCGCTTCACGATCCAAGAAATTACTCGGTTCGTCCAAGATACATATCTGATGTATAGCATATCAAAAGGTTGTACCAAACAGCAAGAATCTGCACATACTTGTGGGTTATTCCAGAGGCATGCTGCGATGACTAATTTAATCTTTTGCCCTGATCATCGGTAAGCAATTCGCAGCATGTTGCTACTAGAGATCAAACGCCTTACCTCCAGATAGCCCAGAGATCTCATTGTATTGCGCAATGTCCCCATCCAAACCGATATCTTCCAGGTGCTTTCGGACCAGATGCGCGGCGGTATCACGAGTACCAGCACCTTCTCGTGAAGACTCTAGGTCGTCGAATTGTTGAATAAGTTTAGTAAAGCCTTTGTTGATCAAGTCGTCACGCGGAACCCAGGTATTAAATCTGTGATCCAAACCACGCCACTTAATTTCATACTGGAAAGACTTCTTCAGCTTTTGTCGACCCATGAGAAGCTATGGATGAAGAATTGAGAATCACGCCACTCAGATACAATACGTGAACAACCAACCTCTAGTTTGCGTTTAGACCCATCCTTTCCTACCCACTCTGTGTCAAGGACTTGTTTTTCTTCATCAGTCAGGACACGAGTGGTTTTCTCCAATAGTTCACCTGAAACACATCAGGTCATGAAAGAAAAGTAAAGAATCGGCCATACGGTCATGCCCATCTTGGAAACGCCATTGAATGTAACCGATCGGAGTTTTTTCCAGGTGACGTTCTGCATTGTGGTTAGAAAACCCCAATACCACAGCCACGATCACGATCACCTATGTGGTGGGTTGCATGCTGTGATACATAACCAACCCGAAGAGCTGGGTGTTTGTACACAGTTCCCTCTTGAGGTACAGTCTCGCCCTGGATCAGCGATCAGACCTCATGAAATTTAGATTCGAGTAAACAGACCAGACCGTTAAGAGTTTGATCAACGTCGACTTCCCAGCACCGTTGGGACCCACGATACCAACACGACTATATGACAGTAAGGCAGAGTGAACAGCAGCAAGAAAAACACTGACCTTGATAAGGAGAGCGCACAGCTTACGTTGTAGAGACTAGGAGAGCTACGTCCAGGATATGTAAATGTGCAGTTGACCATCTTCAATATAGCTCGAGTATTGCTCCGCACACCCATTAAAGAACCAGGTGGTGGGAAGGAAAACTTGACAGAGGTGGCTGCTAGGGTGTAATAAGACTTAGCTTCGGGATGTCGTTCGACAAATGTAGAGAGATTTCCAGGGTAGTAAACAAGCTAAGAGTGTAGTAAGTACAAATCATAAGTACCACCAAGTGCAGGCGCACCTTCTTGCTTTCATAGTGTATGATATCTGTTGTTACGTTATCTAGAAAACTGTACATGTCTTCTCAAAAGATGTCGATGGTCTAGAAACCGATAGTACATACCCAGAGTCGTGACTGACAATTAGACAAGTGACCTTGTCGTGTGCTATAAGGTATTTCTCCAGCCATAGAACAGATGCACGATCCAACTACGGTTAAAAAAGTAAATCAAGGAGACACGCAAAACGACAGGCACCAACGTGATTAGTAGGCTGGGGAAGAGGACGTCAGGACATTTGAGAAGGTTTGATAGCTGAAGCAGTCACCTCATCCAACAGTAATAAGTCCGCATTATATAACATCGCCCTTGCAAGTTCGAGCTTCATTTTCCACCCTCCTGAAAGTCCGCCCACAGTGTCAGATTGCTTAGCATCATCAAACCCTACTTCCAATAGCTGATCCCGTATTTTGGAACGAGGAACATCTGCCAATGCTTTATCTTCAAATATAATGTCAGAATCAACTCCATATAAGCAGAAAAGAAGGCCAAACCTGCCGCAATGAAATCGAGCACAGACAACGAGCCATCTTCTCCTTGTAGGGAATGTTCTACCATGACACAACGGAGTTGGTCCTGGGGAGGGAAGTTCTCAACTTTACCGTCCCGAAGCTGCCACATGAGGGTTGATTTCCCAGACCCGTTTGTCCCGAGAATACCATAACGTCTTCCCCTGACAAGACGGAGGGTAGTATGAGAAAGCAATAGCAAAGCACCGTACGCGAGAGAGAAAAGGGTGTCACATAGGACTTCGTCCTTCTCGTCTCCAGTCTGAACAACATATTTGGACTGGTGTATGGTGAATGAGTTAACAATGATTGGCCATTTTATGAACTAACCTTTTCTAAGGCGTAGAAATGTTCCGACACAGCATTGGCGAAGGCAGAGGCTTTCTCTCCATTCAGCCACGGAGTCATGTACATACCGATGCAACGATTCCAAGCTTCCTTGTCCTTGATTCGACGATCGTAAACCAAGTCAGCCACCAACGATGCAACGAAGGCCAGAGAGTGGCCCAAAAGCGTCGAATTGGGGGCAAAAGGTCCGTTAAGAGTAGACGACGGGCTTCGAAGTTCCTCGGGTAGAAGGTTAAGTAGGGCTGCGAGAGCCGTAGCTGTCTCTCCTTCCATATCCCGATGATGAGAAGGAGGTCCTTCGGCGGAAGCTCCGGACTTAAGCAGCGTTTGGAGTGCAGCTTCGCCAAAGGCGCGAACCTGACATGGATGAGTTCTAACATGAACGGGCTCCACTGAATTAAACGCACCTCAGGAAATGCTGCTCCTTTTGCGATTTTCTGAGTTCCCTCCACGAGGGGACTAAGATACAGCGCAGCAACTTGTGGGTCTCGAACGAGTTTCACCAAATTTTCAATAACGACAACGGTACGTCGTTGAACCTCCATACTTCGGTCGTTCAGGGCACGGATCAAGAGAGGGACCAAAACAGCCAGAGCTGGCGCCGTTACTTCGGCAACAAACGTGGTTGACGATAGAGCTTTGATGCATGCTGGGACCGAATCGGGCGTTGACATACACTTTACAAGGACGGGGATGTGGGGAGCAAGATCTGGATTGGCCAGAGTTGTGCACAAAGCTGTGGCACATTTAATTGCAGCGGTAGACACCTATAAGATCATCATTATCAAAACGAAGGGTAGCCTTCGAAACCAACATACCTCCTGCTTTGTGTCATGCATGGCATTTTCGACCTTTGGTAATACGGTTCCCAACTGAGCAGCCACAGCATCCCGCGCCGAAGCGACGAATGATCGCAGTGCATCTAGGGCTCCAACCTTTGTCCTCCATTTGCCATTTTCTAAGATGACGGTCAATATGCCGTACAACTTTGGTACAGCTTCCGGTGGAAATAGCTTTAAGAGAGTCTTAACAGCAGAGGCAGCAGCGGATCGAACAACGTCGCCCTTGTCCATGTACAGATCGAATATGATCGGAAGAGATGGAATAAGGAGAGGTGTGACTCCTGCACCAAGAACAGTCGCTAAAGATTGGAAGGCAATTGCTGCAGATTCTCGCTCATAGCCCGATTTTTTGTTGGTCGCGAAACCATTTAGAGTTTGTAGGACGTGGTGGTCTCTGATGATAAAGATCAAGAAGGATAAGGGTAACTTCAGCGAGGATGTTATAAATGCTTACTCTAGAGACTGCAGACCATGCTTTGCGACCTCCCGAGCTATTCTATCAGCAGCACCCTTGGCATCTAGACGATATTGAGGAAGAATTAGAGTACAACGGCTAGCACGACAAACCTGGTGCAGTGGGTGCAGAGCGGAGGTTGTCTATAAGAGGAGTAAATGGATTCCCGAGAGGTGCTGGCATCGCTACAGGAGACATGGGGTAATTGGCGTGGTAGAGCGAGTATGCGTCGTGAAAATTACAGAGAGATCGTTGACAGAATACAATATGATGGGGGTATTAGAAGAGTGGTCGTACAAGTCTAGGAATCCGTCGATTTTATGGGTCGGGCTAACGAGTGCGCCTCGACAGTGCGGGCTCAAGTGAAGAGAAACAAATTTTGATGCCTCAATAATTTTTTGGACACGTGCACCGGTGGGAATCAAGTTGCCGGCCGCGTAAATCCGTATCGACTTAAAAGCACGCTTCAAGAAAGCCATCACTAAATACAAAAAAACTGGCACTAAGGAAAGCAGTACGTATGAGCTAACTTGTCCATGTTCTACAGAGTGGCCTATATTCCTTCGTCTGGATAATCCACCTTATCGTAAAGTCGTAAAGTCTCGTTCCAGTCCCTCTTTCTTCTTCTCCTGATAGAAAAGTACCGCCTCCCGCTATCCCAAGAGCTTCCAACGCTCCCTTTTTCCTTGCCGCCTGCTTTAGCAAAATATTCCTCGGGGTCTGGCGGCAATTCAAGAGAAATTGCTAGTGTCGTGACCCTTCTGTGCAATTGCGTCCTAATCTCCTTCATCGCCAACAAAGTGGGCTTTCCTACCAAAAGCAAACGAAAAAGAGCAGCGAAAGCACGAAATGATGATATGGAATCCTCTAGCCATCGTAACGACATCCACATCAAGCCTGGGACCACGAAGAACGAAAAAATCGCTATAGGAAGCGTCATTAAGACGACGGACAGCCAAACCACAAGCCCGGAAATTAATCCATACACTAGCTTGTACTGTGCAATCTCGTCCCAAGTATCGAAGATAGGGCCGGTTTTTTTGAACTCGTGGACGGCGTAAAATGTGGTTAAGAAGATTGGAGTCCACAAGAGCAAGCCAGGAAATGACAATGAAAGAAGTAACAAGGCCCAGGGAAATCGTATTGTCATACGATACAAGATGATATGTCGGGGAAGCGGTCGTTTAATACGATCATCCTTGATGCCCCAATGGGACAGTCTGTCCTGATACGACTAGAACGTAGAAGGCTGGCTGTTACAACGCTGACCGTCAGAGTGCAGGGCCGTCTCACCTTCAAGTCATTTAGAAGCTGCAAAAGCTCTTCATTGTCTTGTTCCTGATCTGCAATGCCTTCGGTCGCTTCGGTCGCTGCAGACTTGAACGCTTCCAGAAAAGTCCGCGCTACACGGACATGATCACCGAGGCTCATGTGAGTACCAAGGGGCGCGTAAATTCGGGCAGCAAGTTTGCTTGTCCTGATAAGGTTCCAAGATGGTGAGTCGAAAGTTCCAGAGCTGATTTGGCGATGCATGTTTGAGGTCATGGAACGAATATGAGTGTAGTCAGCGGGTTCCAAAAGCTCAGGATTGTCCTGTTGGGATATCAGACCACCTCTGTGGTGAGAATGGAACGCCGAGCTAACCTTAGGACTGAACTTCATTGGAGGATGGAACGTTACCAGAACATCGGAACGGAAATGTTGGCGGTGCCTGTAGGTAATCAGGAAGGAAAATCTAGATCGTCAAGTTTGTAGACCAACATGTACGTGATAGAGCAGTTCAACACATAGACTTCAAAATCAGGCTGGTCACGGTGCTTGGTGAGCACAGCTGATACTAAGCGCGCAACTGGGAATAAAATATGTCAATCATATGTGTCATACGTAACTGGTTGAATTGTTTCGTACCTCCAGTCTTGAGTGGGGCAATGCTTGGATGATATCTGTGCTCTCAGTTTAACAGCGCCATTGTCTGAAAACAACGATCTCACCTACTCATACCCTCAGGAAACAAGCAAACTGCATCGCCAGCTTCTAATGCCTATAACGTATGGTTATCTCTGATGTTTGAGAGAAAGAAAAGTGCGATGCACCTCTACCAGTTTCATCATGACTTGAGTATTGTCCGCGTCGCCTTCAGGAAAATCCCTTCGCCTTTTGATGGGAACTGTACCGGCAGCTTCGATGAGCCAGCTAGTGAATGTGCGATGGCCAAATTGGGTGGACTTTGCCGTGAGCCTCAGCATATTGCGTACCTGTGAACAGACATTAACGACAAGAAGTACCGCTACTATAGTAAAGCTTCGTACGCTTGGATGGATAGATGTCACAAGTAGCCTAAACGAATTAAAAGACTGTTCGGCTCCAAAGTTATTTGAAAGCTTACAATGCATCAGTAAGCGAGTTGCTGTGATTAGCACAGACAACACTAAACCAGGTCAATCAATGGTCCATGCTGGTGATCTCATTTCTCGCCTTACCATGGCTTTCCAGTTCTAGGAATGTAGTTCGTATTCTCGACGACGATAGTCCCGTAAAATATTTTGAGTACGAATTGGAAAAGGAGCCTGAAGCATGATGAGTACCTGGCCTTGAATCTGCCAGCATACGGTACCTGATCAGTGTGTATGCCCAAGGAGTGACTGGTTCATCACGCATAGTTGATCGCAGGTGCTGGCTAATCGGAATGGAAATTCAAGCCAACGAATAGCAGTCGATGACGTGGATTATTCATCATTGTGGGTCCGCATTGGTGCAGTCTAAATATCGGCCGAAAAGTCCGAATCAAGAATAAGGGGCTATAATGGCCTTGAAAACAACATCCTTCATAGATTAAGATAAACAGCATGTGTATTACAGTAATGAGAATACTAAAAGGCAAGGATCAACACATCGTTTATTTATTCTCAACTATTCTCGAGTGGACGGGGATCCCGGACCGGTGAGACGTCACATCTGGTGTGACATTTTTTTGCTCCTGGGGCACCATTCCTCAGGTTGCAACTCAACTCTTCCTCCAAGATGCAACGGGCACTTGAGAAGATACGACCACACACAGTATCATCACTTTCCCACCAGAAGATACCTGCTACTCTCTTACTTGCTCTGGAATCCACCATCGAGGAGCAGAAGACAGAACGGACACCAACAGCGTATTTCGCCCTCCTTTTGACGACGCTGGATGGGAACATTCAAAAACAAAATGTAGAAATGGGCGACGGGGATATTCTTCCAGCTTTGTTATATCTATTGGCGACGATCGCCCCATTTGTGTCACAACCAGTGCTTCGATCCAACCTACCGACTGTTTTATCCTTAACTGCACCATTGTTCCCCTCCCTTCTCACCCATGCACCACCTCTTCGATCTCAACTGTCGCTATATCATGCAATATTTATGGCCCTTGATCGCTCTCAGCTCGAGCTAAGGGATGTTCGTCAAGCATTTGCATCTATATTACAGCTTTGTCTTGACCCTCGCCCTAAAGTCCGTAAAAGGGCGTCTGACCTTGTAAAGGATGTCCTCGCATCACCTCCTGCACCCTTATTGCAGCATCCCTATGCAGATCGTGTTGCAGAATGGGTTACGGCAGCCCTAGTCGAAGTCAATCAAGGTCCTCTCTCTCGGTCCAAGCAAGGGAAATCTAGCCCAGGCGCAGAGCAAGCAATACATCTCTTGGCCTTTCTACGTCCGATTCTCTCATATCTTTCACCACCCGTAAGTAAGACAAATTTTAACTTCGAGCAATCTCACTTAGATACTTTCCAGTCTTTGCCACTGATACCCACCTTAATCCTGTCCCTACCCCGGCTCGGAAACACATTTCTTTCTCAAGCCGCGTATTCAACATTGTCAGACCTTTGTTCCTTGAATACGGAAGATGATTATTCACATACGACCACTTCAATCCCTGATATCCTCAAGGCAATCCTTTCTTTCCCGCCCTCACGTTCAGATGCATCACTGTCTTCTACTTGGATCCATCTCGTTGGAGAAGCGATGCTAGTGTATCGACGAACAAACCAAAGCCAATGTTCTGTCGAAGTCGGAAAGGCGTGGAAGACAGTATGGTTGTTTTTAGAATCGTCAGATTCTGCAATAAGAAAAGAAGCTTCGCATACACTCGGAGTCCTCTCACGATGCTTCAGCCTATCCATGATACATACGGCAGTCTCGGACAGCGAAAAGGCCGTCGTTGCCAAGGCCATCTCTCAGATTTCCAAGGCACTCGAGTCTTTGACGTATAATCGCGCGGTTCCGGACTTATTAGCTCTCACTTCATCCTTGATCGAAAATTTGTATTCTATTGAAGGTAGCATGCCGGCATTGGTGCAGGAACTGTGCGATCCTCTCATTAGACAGATTGGCCAACTCAGGACGCAGAAAGGGTTCGAATACCGAGAGTCTGCTGATTCGACGTTGGGCACTGCGATACGAGTTTTGGGACCACAAGTGCTGTTGAGCATCCTCCCTTTGAACCTAGAACCCAAAGATAGGTTGGTTGACCTTGTTGATGTTAGTTCGGAAAGTATTCTCATGTTCTGTGTTTCTAGGGACGCAGGTCATGAGCCGCGGGCTTATCTGTTACCTTTATTGGCACAGCCTCATCCATCGCCACTCTCTCACTTCGTGGACTATTTCGTTCCCTTCAGCGAGCGGATTTTCGATTTAGAGCAGAAGGCCGAAACAGAGGGACGGCAGTCTGAGAGTAAAGTCTGGCATGTACTTGTGGCGCAGACATGGGCAGGATTTGCGGGGTACTGCCACGGTACACCAGACTTGGAACAGGTAATTTCCCGGACTGCTGTTGGAGTTATTACTGACATCCCAAAAATATAGTCGCTAACACAGGCCTTCTCACAACTTCTCTCTCAGCTCCTGTATAGTCAACTGGAACTCAGACCCGCTGTCCTGAAAGGACTGAGAACTATGGTAGATTCGAATCGTGCTATTGCAGCATCGACTGAAGGTGCAGTGAACCCAAATCGCATCACTGCCGAGTTGGCTAGCCATAACATCGAATTCCTGCGAACACAAGCGGAGAGTTGGCTTGCCGTCTTCTTCAATGTATTTGGCAGTGTAGGTAGAGATAGTCGCAACTCTGTTGGGGACGTCATTGCCTCTTGGGTTTCCATTGCTGGAGAATCGGTATGTCATCTTCCTCAATCTCACGCCTCTCCTAATCTCAAAGCCACTAGAACATAGCTAAAGCCTACGCCAAAGTCCTTGAAATGTTCAAGACGAACTTGCACCAGCCACCCCATGGCTCCAGTGATGACAACATGGTCATAATTACTCAAGATCTCCTAATTATGCTTTTGTCCCACCTTTCTGCAACCGATGCCAATGCTCTGCTCACGCTTTGTTTGTCCGAAGAAGTTTTGTGTTCGAAAGACAACGGAGTGCAAAAACGAGGCTACAAAACTCTATGTAGACTTGTTGAATGTGGCAACGTCTCGATAGACACCGAATCCGTGATTCGTCAATTAGGAGAGTACACCGATGGTCTCGTTCCTGCTGCGAAGAAGGTGTGCCATGTCAGATCTTGGTCATTCTAGCAATAGCTGACGATCAACAGGACCGATTCGCTCTTTTAGCTTCCTTAGTACCTTCAATCCCGTCCTCCGCTATGCATCTCATTCCATCCTTAATACCCGAAGCTGTGCTCGGGACAAAAGAACCTTCTGATAAAGCCAGAAACGCTGCATTCGATCTTATCATCGCTATGGGTAGAAAGATGAGTGAAGGTGGTGTGGTCAAACGCAACATGATTGATGGCATGGACGAGGATTCACAGGAAGATGGTATGTTTTCTGCGGTCTGTTTCACGCAGAGCATCTAACGTATGATTATTAGCCACTGCGAATATCGAAGAGTTCATGATGATGATATCGGGCGGGCTCGCGGGCGCAACACCCCACATGATCAGTGCAACTGTAACTGCATTATCGCGTCTCGTGTTCGAGTTCAAAGGTGTGTGCGTTTATACGTTGCTCTTCCCCTCTAATCAAAACCTTAGATGAAATTTCGACACAAATGCACACCGAAATATTCACCACTCTCCTCGTGTTCCTCACTTCTGCAAATCGAGAGATTGTCAAATCAATTCTTGGCTTCGTCAAACTCGCTATTCACTCACTTCCTGTTGAAATCATCCGGCCACATCTGAACGTTCTCGTTCCCGGTCTGCTTGGTTGGTCGCATGATCACAAAAACCATTTCAAGGCCAAAGTCCGCCATATATTTGAACGAATACTGAGAAGATTCACTTGGGAGGAAGTGCACTCATGTGCTGGCGAAGACGAAGCTGCAAAAGTTATAATCAATATCAAGAAGCGGAAGGAGCGCGCCAAACGCAAGAAAGCCAATAAAGAGGAAAGTGACAATGACGTATGTAAATTCATCATTCAACGTTGTTTATGTTTGCTGATATCCTCGCCAGGTTCCCGTTAAAGCCACGACCGGTGATGCTTTCGAAGACGTCTTATACGGCAGTGAAAGCGAGCTCGAGGATAGTGATGATGAGCAAGAACCGACGAAGCCAACTAACCCTCGGAACCAACGGAAATTCGAAGGATCCCGCTTGCGGATGGACAACGACGAGCCCATGGATCTACTCCAAGGGACGGCGTCTCGTGTCACTAGTCAGTGTTCTTGCGTCTGCATGCACTACTATGCTGACCTTTTCCAACAGATGTACAATCAAGTCGCCGTCGAAAACCTGGACAAGAAGCCTCGCAGTTCAAGACGGATGATGACACTGGAAAAATGATCATTGATGACTCGGACAACGATGAGGCAGGCGATGCAAAGACAGATGTTGCTGGTGAAGCCTATCGCGAGAGTATTACGTCTGTAGATGGTTTCAAGCGAGGAGCCAACGGTCGGGTCAAGTTCAACAAGGACACCAAAAAACGGAGACGAGAAGATAGTGCCGTCGATGAGGACGTCGAGATGGGCGATGGCGACATCTCTTACAAAGTTCAGACATCCAAACGGAAGAGCGATGTGAAACTCGGCCATGAATTCAAAGCGAAGGTATAACGTTTCTACTCTGCAAGCTTTGCGTTACTGATTTGAATTATAGAGAGCGGGCGGGGACACAAAAAAGGGTACTCTGGATCCACATGCATATTTAACTCTTTCCCAGGCATCAAAACGAGGAGGGCGAAAGGGCCAGCCGCGGATGGGTATAGCAGGAAAACGATGATTTTGGAAGATACGGTATTCTTCCCGGCATCCAGCGATACAATATACTGTACATATTTGACCCGTGTAAGATGGTTGGAGGGTTCAACGGTATAATTTATGCTCTCGAGTACGAGAAATACTTGAACTTCATCCATACAATGTCTGATCATGCGGCGTCCCAAACAGGCCTTGATTCCAGCTACTGGGTTGCTTCCATTCCCCAATATTAGACTCTATCTCAGTCACTTTTGCAGTTACGATGGCCAGCATATGCGCATCCGCTCTATTGTCACCTTCCAAGACAAACTGAAGTAACGCCACTGTTGGAATCGTCCATTCGCGAGGTAAAGATGCTAGAATCCGACGCGTCAAGCCACCTCCAGGAATGAATGGAATATCTGGCTCGTCATTCTCGTTCTGTGGCCGTTGTGGGACAGGAGATGAGTATTTTGGTATCATTAGATCGCGAAATGGGAAAGAAGGGGTGTTTGGGAGTTGGATATAGTAGATCGGTGTCCTATTCAATGTTAGCGTCCAGAAAGTCTGCACATCTGGTCTGCACATACATCATCTGCGCATCAGTCCTGTTCGAAAGGTCAACACCGGAGAGAAGAATGACAGACGAGACCCCGGATTCTTTGAAGAAATTAAGCAAAGCGTCGACGAACTCTTGTTTTCGTGACTAGGCTCAATGAGTTCTGATTCTTAACTCCAGAAAGAAGAGAGGGTGCTGACTTTGAGTGTCGGAGACCGTTGCTGGAGGACAAGCAGATCTACACCATCCCTGCCGTATACTTGAAAGTTCAGCTATGTGACTCTGATGCCTTGGATAGCACAGGTGGATGGACTTACATTCAAATGGTGTGCTTATACCCACATCACCGTCATCCCTTCCACCTACTGCGGGGATGAAGAAAGAAGGATCAAATGTCCCCAATGAATGGAGAGTGAGTGAAGCGATGAGAAGGTCGGCAGCGAGCTGAGAGACGTTGGCAGTGGATACGATAGGCTGAGCATACTTGTGAGAAGATCTGGCAGGGTAAGAAAGAGAGTACAGACAACGATGAGAGTCTTGTTGAGCTTTGCGTTTGCTGTGGGATTGTAGAAAGGCATGACCGGTCAATGGAGAAGGCAGAACACGACGCGTGTCGATCGATCGCTGCATCCTGAATTAGTACTATCTGTTACTTTTCTACGTTACAAGGCACTCGCCATCACTGATACGTTCTCACGCGGCAAATGATAAGTATGGAGATGGTGGGAGACTGAGTAGTTATTTTCCCGCCATTTTGAAATGCCCAAGTTCAAGGTTGCGATATGGTCTGTGTCAAACTGTATATCGCTTCACGAATAGCGTCTCATGTCGTATTCTCAGTGGTGGAGGCATAAGTGGATTGTGCCTTGCTGTCCTTCTCTGCCGAGATCCTAGTATTCAAGTCGATATGTATGAGAGCGCCAGTCGATTCGCTGAAATCGGTGCTGTCCGTCTGTTCTACCTTGCCCGGTGGGCTAAGACCGCTTACCGATACTTTACACTACAAGGGAGTGATGATATGGTCACGTACATGGAAAATCTTCGAATCCATTGGGTTGGCAGAAGATTTTTCCCGTATTGCACATTCTCCTCCTGACGGGTCGATTGGTAGGGAATAGTTCCATCCACGGCATATATACCAGACTAAATTATGCAGGCGTTGGCTTTGACTACAGACGATCCGACCAAGTTGAGGAAGGGTTCCGATTTCGTCTCGTCGAGATGGCATGTGAGATCTTCATATACCTCGAGCTATTTTCTCTGTTCTGATAGGCTTCTCAGACGGATGTATTCGTTTTCACCGTGCGCATTTCCTCGACGTCCTGGTCAACTGTTTGCCTCCTGGAGTAGCACACTTCGGTAAACGACTAGCCGCCTATTCTGAGGACTCCGAGGCAGAGACCGTAACACTGAACTTTGTCGACGGAACTACGGAGACTTGCGACTTACTTGTAGGCTGCGATGGCATAAAGTCCACCGTCCGCAAACAAATGTTTGCTAAAGAAGGCGGACATGAACCTGTATTCACAGGAACGATTGCATACAGAGGCCTCATTCCTGTGCCAGCCCTTTGTTCCAAAGGAGCAGCTCATCGTACCGTCTCTACACCGATGATGGTGATTCCTTCGTCATACTATCGCATTATTTTCTCACTTATTTTCGTAGTATTGCGGCAAGGATAAGGTACAGGCGATTAGCTGTATATGCGTTCTTCACCAACATGTTGCAGCACGTCGTCAGCTACTCAATTTCACAAGGATCTATTGTCAATGTCATCACGTTTAGGTCTGATCCTGAGAGAGAGGGTTCCACCTATTCCGACTCTACGTGGGTGACAGAATGTTCTCAACAAGAGCTCCTCGACTGCTATTCTGGCTGGGAGCCGGAGGTCATTGAGATGCTTCAAGTAAGCGCTCATCTCTACGTATTCTTTCTTGGAACTAACAGAGTAATAGCTCATTGAAACCCCCACGCGCTGGGCGCTGCATCATTTACGTCCTTTACCTCGCTTTGTCAACAGAAGAGTAGTTTTAGTTGGGGATGCGGTGCGTGTTGTCGGACACATACCAAGGACATGGTTTCTGATCTTGTGAACTGCTTGAAGGCCCACGCAATGTCTCCCCACCAAGGTGCTGGTGCTGGTCAAGCTATCGAGGGACCGACCTTCTGTGTTTCATGTAGTCCGCTATATGCTGATACGGTCTCTTAGGATGCCTTCGTTCTCGCCCATCTGCTAAAGAAATCTACGTCATCAACGCTTCATCTTGCATGCGAGGCTTATCAACACGTCCGACTACCGCTTGCTAACCGGGTCCTCCGTGGGTCCTATGAATCTGGAAGGATGTACGAATTCACTAGCGAGTTCAGAGATGACTATCCTAGGCTCGGACTTGCTATAGAGAAGCAGTGGGCTTGGATAGATGAGACGGACCCAGCAGAGGATTTGCAAAGGGCAGTAGAATATTATAAGTCATTGTTATCTGATACATAAATTTATTGCTTCAGCTTCTCGACTAGCTGAGGTATCACTTCGTACAAATCCGCCACAAGTCCGACGTCAGCAACCTGGAAAATCGGCGCATCGGGGTCCTAAAAGTGATTGGCAGAGCAGTTAGTCAGTATTAAATTGCAAGACAATGTGAAATGGACCTTGTTCACGGCAACAATAAGTTTCGAGTCCTTCATTCCAGCCAAATGTTGAATGGCACCGGAGATCCCGAACGCCATGTAAAGCTCTGGCGCGACAACCTTGCCTGTCTGGCCCACCTGCAACGAGTTGTCTGCGTAACCCGCATCAACAGCGGCGCGTGAAGCACCGACAGCAGCACCCAGGATGTCAGCCAACGGATAAAGCGTGGCCTGGAATGTTTCAGCGTTCTTTAAAGGACGTCCACCAGAAACGACTCGACTCGCGACACCAAGGTCTGGACGATCGGATTTGGTCAGGGAGGTTTTGACGTGTTCAGTGGGCGAGTCTGAAACAGCTACGGGGTCCACTTCTTGGACGTCGACGCTTGCGCTTTCGTCGGACGGGGCTGCGGAAAAAGAAGTCCCTCTGACGGTAAAAAACTTGATGGGTATTGACGAAGGCGCCTTGACAGTAGCGATGGCGTTTCCAGCATAGATGGGACGGGTAAAGGTGGTGCTGTTTGAGGCAGCGTCGTGTTCAAGGGAAGTGATATCAGAAATTGCAGGTACGTCGAGCTGAGCAGCAACGCGGGGAAGCAATGATTTTGCAAAGGACGACGTGGCTGAGACGACATGAGTGTATGGCGTGTTTCCCAGCACTGCAGTAAGGAGGGGCGAGACTTGCTCTGGTATTGGTGCTGAATAAAGCTCGGATGTCGAGTGCAGCAGCCCTGTAAGGCCTTTGAGTCTACATCTCTCTGTTTAGCATGTAGTCGACGGAATCTTGGCGTATGAAACATACTTTTTTGCCTTTTCCACTACAGACGCCCCATCCGGACCTGATATGATGAGACCAGTAACTTGACCACCTAAGTGGGTCGCGGCAGTAAGGGCAGATAGAGAACCCGAGTCCAGGACACCTGCACGATGCTCAAGCAAAACAAGGGCATGCGGCGAAGCTGGAGTAGCGTATGCACGGACCAGAGGGCGATATGCACGGTGCACGGCTCCGAGTCGTAACATGGTGGATAAAAGCGAAGAATTTGAGAGTTGGCCCGAGTCGGCTTTCATCGGACCGGTGCTTTCGGCTTCTATATTCGGAGCGGGGCAGTAATCACAAGCTCCGCTTACTAGTTACCCCATTTTCTCACGCCGGCGGTCTGCTTAGGCATATCACTTCAGCGTCGCTCCATCAGTTCGCTTTTCTACCTATCTTTTCTTCTGCCTACCATGTCCTTCCAGTCGCTTGTCTCTGGCTCTGAATGCGCTGCGCCTGCAAATCCGCTCAACCAGGTCCTGAAGCATACAGACGGTGATCGCAGTCTACAACAAGTGCGATTGCTCGAGTCTTGATCATCAAAACATTCATTTATTGGAATTTTATCTTAGGATCGTCTTGCTGGACCATCGACATCAAGGGTGGGCAGATATTTATCCTTTAACCGACTCCAAATTGATCAGATTCTAGCTTCAATTTCTCCCTACAGCATCAGCCCCCGCTGCCAGTGAGCAAGATCTTGCCCTTGCTCGCCAATTTTTCGAAGCGAATGGTGCTGGTCCGATGTTACGACCCGCTTTCTCTACCACTGGGCCTGTTTTGGCTGGTCCAGCTGCACCAGAGTTCCATGAAGCATGGGTAGCGGAACAACAGACGCGTATGCGACATTTTGAAGCCCAGAAAGCCCAGAGTGCTTGGACGACGGAATTTGGGTCGTCAAAGCTCCTCCAACAGGGTCCGTCTGCCCCTCAGAACCTCGTCAGACCACAAGAATGTAGGTCAATCTATTATCTGTTCTACATTTTCACGAACGAAAACAGTCCAACAAAATTCGTCATATGGGCCTTCAATGGGGGTGTATTCTCCTCGAACGACGGGAATGTATGGCATGGGCATAGGCATGAATATGAATATGTACCAAGGCCCTAGTACAAGTTACATGGCGGACCAGGGCAAAGGGAAGGCAAGGAGTCGAGACGCTGACTTTGATGCCGCTTTTGAGCAGGCAGCCTCTCTCGTCCCAACCCAGGCGACCGAAGCTCGGATTGTCGAAGTTGAAGATGTGTCCGATCTGAACAAGGCTTTAGAGCAAGTACATTTGGAACCTACCCAAGTACAGCCTGGAAATGATTTCAGAAAGTATGTGACCAGAACTTGCTTTTTGCTGCTTGTACAGTAATGTCAATTCAATTTCAGGGTATGGGACCATCTTCAAAATTCTGATCTTCCACCGCCGAAAGAAGATTTGGCCAAATGGGAAGCCGAATTTAATCAACTGATGAATTCACAGCGAGAAGGCGACCTTGACTATGACTTTAGTAAAGTTATAGAGAATACATGGCAACAGGGCCTAGATAATGACCGGCAAGAGAATGTAGGGCCTGAACCAATCAAGTTCGACAGTGAAGGGATTCCTATCTTAGGCGACTACATTTTTGGTACGAACAATCTACTTCGATATCGTTGAATGACACGAAATCCTTTACAGAACCTAACAACAAATATCTAACGTCGACATCGACCAGTTCGCCCTTGGCAGAAGCCAAAGCACTGCTGGAACGGAATGGTTCTTTATCAGAAGCAGCACTTCTCCTAGAAGCCGCTATACAGAAAGGGGACCTTGGGGAAGGCGGATACGAGACATGGATATTGCTAGGAGAAACTCGTAACATGGACGAACGAGAAGAGGCTGGTATGCGCGCCTTGATGGAAGGGGTCAAGAGAGCCGAGGCTGCCGGTGCTGCTGGTGCTGGAATGCTGGTAATGTCGTGGTTCCCTAGACATAATTGTCACTCATCCAATCTTTAGTCTCTCGCGATTTCCTTTACGAACGAGTCATACGAAAGGGCTGCCCATACCATGCTCCTTCGTTGGATAACTGCTCGATACCCATCTCATCACGTCCCTCAGGATACATTCCGAGCTACACAACACACTGCATGGGATGCTAACAGCCGAATAACAGAAGTCTTCCTTGATCTCGCACGAACGCAGCACAACCAAGGTGTAATGGAATCAGAAGTACAAATTGCCCTAGGCGTTCTGTTCTACTCTACAAACGACTACGATAGGGCAAAAGATTGTTTCCAGTCTGCGCTTTCCCTGAGACCGCAGGACTACCTGTTGTGGAACAGACTGGGGTCGTCATTATCCAACGGGAACAAACCAGAAGAAGCTTTGGGTGCCTATAGAGAGGCATTGCAGTTAAGGCCTACATATACGCGGGCAATATACAATGTGGGAGTGGCCTGTGAGTGTCGTTTGTCTAGCATATTATACAGTCACTCATAACTACCCCAGGTTTGAACATTGGTGCACACAAAGAAGCTGCTGAGCATTTCCTGAGTGCGTTATCGATGCAAGAGCAGAGCGCTGGAGAAACTAGTGATCAGCTGTGGTTTACGCTTCGTAGGGCTTTGATGTCAATGGCAAGTACCGTCTCTAGACCCGTCCTATTTTCTGATCTTCTGATATTCACTTAGGACCGTGCAGACCTTGCGGACCGGGCCAAAGCTGGAACGAGCCTTGAGTCTTTCCGCAAAGAGGGTCTCGATTTCTAGTGTCGTAATAAGAGTGTGTAGTCTACAATGTAAAGCATGCGAGTTCAGATTCTGAAATGGATTCATCTTGATTGGTTCGTGGCGGTCCGAATAACACACACACGTGAGGTTATCACGAGAACTCCAGTGGGTTTACTTAAATACGGATCCTATTTTCGAATTGATATTCTGCTCTTTCCGCTCTGCGCACTATGTCGGTCGAAATGTCAAGCTCTGAGCTCCTTTCATGGAGCATCGGTAAACTGATTATTCTGCAGCCATACCATCCCGAAAGCTTCGACATCCGAAGTGAAGACAAACAGAATCTCGTGTGCTGTAACCCAAGTAAGTAAGCGGCCAATTTCCTCTTTGTTGCTACAATTCTCGTGCAGGATAAGGTAAAATCCCGTCGCATAAAAAATATCAGGACTCCGAGAATTGACATCTACTATAGGCTCGAGGCGGAGCGCAAGCTATGCGTAAGTCTTGAATTTCAATACTTGTGTGTGACGTACTTATATGTGGGCCAGTTTACGCAATCGGACTGACAGAGGAAGACATGGATAAGCCACAAGTATGGGTATTTCCAATCGATGATCGCCCAACGATCAAATGCACTGACATATCATTAGATCGGAATATCCTCAGTTTGGTGGGAAGGTACTACTCTCGTAATACTACTGTCGGTATCCCACCAGTGACATCGTCTCAATAGGGAATCCATGCAACACCCATCTTGTGTGCTACATTCGATTTCCAACGAGAATCCTGGACTGAATCGGAATTCCATAGCTCGACCTTGCGAAACATGTCAAAGCGGGATGCCAAGATGAAGGTCTTGTTGGACTGATGTTTAACACCATTGGTGTGAGGTAAGGGGATTTTTTGCTCGTTATGAGGTTCTGATCTTTGAGCACAGCGACGCAATTACGATGGGCACAGACGGTATTATATTTTGACTCTGACAGCAGTCCACTAAGAGGCCCAAATACTGACTCTCCGTCTTATCAGGCATGCGATATTCGTATGTTCTACTTATTTCGTGCGCCAGTTATGATTCATAACCGGGAAATTAGTCTTCCTAGTCGCGACATTATTGCCGACTCAATCGAAGCCGTACTTGTTCTTTCAATTTCCAAATCCGACGTTCGGCACTGATCCTCTGAGCTTCTGATAGGTCGTTATGGTATGTATTTGACTTGTTTGCTCACGAGAAAAACTAAACCAAGGAAGGCGCAACACTATGACGGGAACATATCCATCCCAGGGTGTGACAAGAATATGCCAGGTTGTCTAATGGCTGCTGTGCGCCACAATAGACCAACAATCATTGTTTATGGTGGTACAATTCAGGCGGGAACGCGACATGTAGGTTCGTGTCTTGTTTCTCATAGTCGCGTACGCCTCGCTGAGCTATGTGTAGATTGTCCTTCCATGGGATATAAGAAAGGTGGTACCGTCAACATCTCGGACGCTTTTGAGTCCTATGGTACGTGCTCCATAAGCTGAACTGAAATCGACAATTTACGATCTTAATTAGGGGCCTTTTCTATTGGTCAAATCAGCGATGAGGAACGATTTGATGTTGTTCGTCATGCCTGTCCTGGCGCTGGTGCTTGTGGTGGAATGTACACGTACGCCGTTACAAGAATCACTGTTGACATTCCCTTCACTGCACTTACTATAGCGCTAATACCATGAGCTCCGCGTTAGAGGTTCTTGGCATGTCCTTGCCATACTCTTCGAGCACGCCTGCTATTTATCCAGGTGGGTGGTTTCTTTTCTGTCGCAAGCGATATGACACGCCCTGCTGTAGAGAAAGTGCAGGAGTGTGCCAAAGCAGCGAAGTATCTGAAGAAGCTGTTGGAACATGATATCAAACCCAGGCACGTCGCCAAGGCGTCGGCCAGCTTGATATTCACTTTGGTAAAAGGAACATATTGACCCGCCAATCTTTCTTGAATGCCATCGTCATGGTCAATATACTCGGTGGTTCGACGAATGCAGTGAGCTCGCTCTTTTACATACGATGTAACACAATTCTAATATCTGTAGGTTCTACATTTCTTGGCTATGGCTAGGGCAGCAAACATTGAGGTGCTCTCGCCAACGGTAACCTCTGTTTTGAAGTTAACATTCGTTTCAATGCAGATAACAGTGGACGACTTCCAAGCGATTTCTGACAAGACTCCATACATCGCAGATCTCAAGTAAGATTTGCGATCGGCACGGTAGTATACTAATTTTCCGTAGGCCGTCTGGGAAGTATTACATGGAGGATGTCCACCGGGTCGGAGGCATCCCTGCGATCCTCAAGTACCTACTTAACCATACCGATCTAATCGATGGATCACAACTTACAGTAACCGGGAAAACTCTCGCACAAAACCTGGAAGACGTTCAAGAGCTTTCTTTTGAGAATCAGGATGTCATCAAGAAACTTGACAATCCTATCAAGAAAACTGGCCATCTTACGATCCTCCGAGGCAACCTTGCACCCGGGACAGCCGTTGCAAAACTCACTGGCAAGGAAGGTCTACGTTTCGAGGTATGTGGAGTCCTCCCTTCTTTTGGCATTATGCATATCTTCCGACAGGGCACGGCCAAATGCTTCGATAGGCTGGTTCCCTATTAGTTAACCAAGGTCCTCTTTACTAAGCTTCGACTATAGCCTCGAATGGTTCTTCCCTGCCTTGGAAGCTGGTGAGATCAAGCCGGGCATGGTGTTAATCTTCAGGTATCAAGGTCCCAAAGGTGAGTGCACTGAGCATGGCGTCCATCGTGAAATGGTGTGACATCTCTACAGGCGCGCCGGGAATGCCAGAGGTGTGTTTCCAGTATTCTTCGTTGAACCTTGCTTTTGCTGAAGGGCTTGATAGATGCTAGGTATGATGCCTGTTTATCAGCTCACTGCTGTCTTCTTTGACATTGACGATAAAGGGCCAACCGCTGCCCTTGCGGGTGCCGGTCTAAGTACAAGCACTGCTTTGATTACTGACGGAAGATTCTCCGGTAGGTGTTGCGCAATTCTAGGTCTAAAAACATCAATAGTGTTTCGTAGGAGCGAGTCGAGGCTTTATTATAGGTCATGTTGTTCCAGAGGCCCGTCTCGGAGGACCGATTGCTCTTGTCAAAGATGGAGACCTAATTGTCATCGACGCTGAGAAGAAAACGATTGATTGGTTAGTCAGCGAGGCAGAGCAGGGGAGACGCAAGAAAGAGTGGGATGCTTCGGACAAGAAGGAGCTGAACGTGAAAAGAGGGATTCTATTCCGATACGCGAGGGATGTTGCGGTAAGTAAGATCACTGATAGAACCCATTTTCATGACTGATATGCTCATAGCCCGCTAGTGTTGGAGCATATTGCGACTGAGATGTGAGATAAAGGCAAGGCGTAACTTCGTTTAAAAAAAATACAATCAAATAATATCACTGTCACAAAGAAATTCATCTAAGATTATGAGACGATTGTTCGCTCTGATAGCAAGTAAGAACTCACGATGACATGTCGTCAACGATCAGAATCTCTAGCCTGCTCTCGCTCCTCATCACGAAGGAGGGGCCGATCCTGGGCCGCAACTGCAACATCAGAACGAGAGTGAGCCGGGTTTAAACGCTCTAATTCTGAAGATTTCTCCCGTTCGGGGAAAGCGTGCTCGCCTGGCTTCCGTATTCCGATGAGGACCGCAGGGTCAGGGGGGATGACAATCGGTTCTTCTGGGTGCTTTGGTTTCTTGTGTATCTTGGGGGTAGCAAGGCCGGCCTCTACAGCACGTTTCGCTTTCCTTCTCTTTGACCTTTTTATGAAATATATAGTAAAACCGATGATCCAAGCTATACCCATGAGACCGCCGCAGATACTGCCTGCAATAATGGGTGTTTTGGCTTTTTGTCTGCAGTAACAATGTCAACGTCTGGATTTGATATAAGTGAGGGATTCTACCCATGTAGAGAAGCGGCTTCAGATGAAGAGGCATCACGTATGAAATAGAGGGTACGGGTAGCAGCTAGGAGAGACGGACGATGAGCATCCTTGGGGTCGGGAAAAGGGCACACGGACCATCGAGGGCGGGCATAGCTTGTTAGGGAATGGAGGGTAATAGTTGTTGGTAGACAAAAAGAAATCTATAGGATCATGGAAGTAGCAGTTTAAGTACAGACTTGGTCACCAGTGGGTGGCAGCGGCAAGTTACCGTACAGTGTTTGTATGACGTTGTTTCACATCCAAATTTAGACGCTTGTACCATTTAGAATTCGTTGTCATCGATATCTCCAGAAACGTGAACATCGCGCCTGCAGGCCCAACAAATCAACGTTCGAAAAATACTTATACGTATATAAGCCCAGCGCTCATTCCTGGAACATTCTTAGCAAGAAACCTGAATCGAACCACATTTACCTACGGTGATCCTCGGAGACCCTGGAGCGCGCTATCCCGTACTAAGCCCGCCCTGTGAACCTACGTAATATCATATATCAAGTTCTTTTTACTCCTAGAGGAAACCCGTATAGAATCATTCTTGTTGCCGGGGACCGGTTCGAGTCTACTCTCGAACTCCCTAAAGTGTTCAATACTGGTGAACTCACAGTGGATAGAGCAAAACTGCCAGATGACACGGAATATAGTATGTATATTGGGCATATCACAATGTATATCGTTTATTATCATTGCCCTACGGTACAGTACCAATGAGCCCCGCCGGACGCAAGAATACCTTTCCGGCCTTCAAGCTCAACGTTCGGCTATGAAAGTTATCGAGATCTATAGCAAGTGCTGGTCGTTCGGGCCCAGAAAATGTGCTGTAATAGATTACCTGCATCAATTACATATGTTCACGGAAACTATATATCTAGCAGCTCCCTAAGCACAGCAGAGGTATCAGAGATGTGTACCTACGTCTCCTGGTTCTAGTGAAGTGCCTGCAACTTGAAGATCATGAACACTCTCTAGTCCAACTCCTCTGAGAATCTTCCCAGCCCCTTCACTCTTCACCGCTTCCAGTTCTCTCTCACTCTTCACCAAAAGCATTCCTGCGTAACCAAGGGCATTGACGCTCAGATTATCGCCAGTTTCTTGAAGCACAAAGTTCTCCTCTCGTCGGGGTATAACGTGCATGTGTTCTAGCGTGATAATCACATTGTAGGAGGGCTTCCCGGCGGGATAATCAAGCGCGTGTCTGATGGTAGAAATCGCGAGATCTAAGAGTGAGAGGAAGGCCGTAGACAAGACATGCTCGATCTTATCTCTGGGCATAGACGAAAGACGTTGAGGAAAGCGAAAGACGTGGTTCGCATAGGGCAGCGATGTTAGAGAGAAGGGCTTGTCTGTCATAAATACGCTAAGGTATTCCATCTGGTTAAGGTAACGAATATACTGACCTGGCGCCTCCAGTGTCACGGCTCTTGCCAAAGCTTCGATCGGAGGACCATCATCATTCTCGACAGCGATGAGCTGGATATGCTTATGAGGTTGACTGGCGCCACTTAGGTCTCCACCTGTGCCCCATCTTAATTTCCTGAGTAATAGAAGTTAAATGAAAGACCTTACAGTTATAAAATGCGAACATATTCTGTCGCGCTTTATATGCTGCCGTAAGGAGCGCGTACGTTTGTACAAGGTCATCCGGAACGAGTGGCAAGGTCTGGGACTTGAATTCTAGAGAGAGATTTTGAATTATTGTTGTTTAGGCATTGTAGCGAAAGAGGCGACCTTTAGTGACTAGTAAGAAGTGGCTCCGAAGTATAGAATATTTGTTCATCTACGAAAGAGCTATCAGATCGTCAAGTTCCATGGCATGAGCGGCTCACCAACACAACATACTCCTCCTCCTGATCCTCATTTCTTAGATAACCAACAAACAGATTAGGATTATACGGTGGATTGAATGGATCAGGGCGCTGGTCCGAATCATTGGGGATCGAATCTGCGGTATGGAAGTCGAGCGATGGAAGCTGCGGTTTCTTCTGCAAAGCAGGGCACAAGCGAATCTCGTACTAGTAGAGTAGTCGAACGAAATACCGGTACTCTGAACTGGTATGACACACCTCCACACCTCCCTCTAGGTGTTTATGGATAGTGGAGGGGAAGAACAAAAGATCTCCCGAGTTCACCGCATTGTCGAAACTGGATGGTATCTTCGCGATTATCTCAGTGGAAAGCATCGGCCTAAAGTAGGAGTAGAGAGATGAATGCAGTGGCAGTCGGAGGCCAAGGAGCAGGGCAAACGATGACGCAGAGTAAATGTCAAATAGTATACCTGTCCCTGATGGTCACGCTATGATATCCAAATCCATTGCAACACTTTTACAAAGTACAAACAAGGGAAAAAAGGATATAGGTAAAGATAGGGAGAGAAATTTATCCAACTAAACGGCAGCAGAATGCCCAACCAGTAGGTCCCCTCCTCCTGCCCAATGAACCGGAGATGATGGCAGCGAACGATTAGGCCACTCCACCCTTTCCTCTATTCTGCTTCGCCTCTTCCATTTGCTCTCCGAGCATTTGAGCACGAGTATAACAAAACACCGCTATGAGAGACCATAAGCTAGCATTTGTACCCTGACAGCGAGTTTATTAGGTGAGTCGAGCTTCATAAAAGCAGTGGCAGCATACTTGATAGAACAGGATCGTCAAGAAGGACTGGAATAGCAGCAAGACGATCCTGAAAACGAAGCTCCGATGGATAGCTAGAGCCTTGAACTGCGGGAGTGGATATTCTACGACTATCAAGAAAGCACCAATGATCATGGTAAAAATCTGGATAATCGGCGCTTTGACGATGAGACTGATAAACACTGCAGCACCCGGTGCAGGCCTTGAGACGTGTGTGAGAAGCATCCAATTTGCAGAGAATGGCCACGTACTGAATTCCTCCTGGATCCCTGATAATGCCTCCAACAAAGTCCCAAAAGAATTTCCTGAAGAATAACCCAAAGAATGCGGACCACACAGCATCTGAGGATACGTCAGAAGGTTGAATGCAAAGGAACTGAAATGACTTGCAAGTGCTAGCAGAGATAGAGATAAAACGAGCGAGGTCATGCCAGATGAGATTCCCCATTCTTGAAATGATTTGCTTCAAGTCTACTTGAGTATTTGTGTGAGTCGGACAGGGAGAGCTCGCGGCAAATGTTTGAAGAGCAAGGAAGACTAGCTTCAAGAGCAGAAGGAGGAATAGTTGTGGAAAAAAGAAGGTGAAAAGGAGCGCAGCTCGAAAGTGAGAAAGGACTGAAGAAAGACAGATACGAACAATACTGATCTTAGCAACGGATTGACAGATGTCGGAATTTGAATTTCGGAGACTGCCAAATGGCAGTTACCACCCGCTCTGATCTCGGGCCTCCCGCGCTTTCTCCCTAGAAACTCTGTTACCAGATCTTTTAGTCCACGTTCGAACTGGCCAGGTTTGGACATGTCATTCATTGAATCAATAAATAAGTAGCTACCGAGGGCTTCATATTAAAAAGGCTGGGGTTGGTCCCTCGGTCTCATCGCATATTTAGTCTTAGCATCATTACGAACATTAAAACATGCACAGCTAGTGATCTGTCACCAAACCGGTTTGGTAGTTGAGGCGCCTTCAATGTAGGCACCGTTCGAGTTATTGGAATCGTGGACGTTGCAGAAGTCATACTCGGGGTTCTGGAGTGACTTGGGGTCATGCAGTCCCAGCCACTACTACCACCACTGTAGTAACCAATGGAGAGCCGCGACTGATAACGAAGTGCGCGAAGGGGCCCTAGTCGAATCGGCGTGTTATTATCGTCCCTCGCAGTTTCAAACATCTCTGGCATTTGCATAAGAAAGTCCGGTGTGCTTGGAGAGATATCATTATCTCTCGGTCTTGTCAAGCGCTTGTGACGATACAGAAGTAGTAAAAGGGCTACAAGGAGCGCTATTCCACTCATGCCACCAAGAACCGTGCCAACAATCGTGCCAGTTCCAACGCTCTTTCTATCTGATGGAGAAGCACCACTTGACCTATAGAAGTGTATTAATTCAGGACAAATGCACCAGAAGAGATCACGAACAAAGAGGATGCAACAGGCTGACGGGCCCCATTGACAACATCACCCCCTTCGTTGTTGGTCCTGTTAGAAGAATAAACGATAATGGCATCAATGTCGATAAACAGTCCAGTATCTGGTTCCTTGTCCACAGAGACGGTGAGCGCATGATTCTCTGGTCCAAGGCCGTTATAAAAGTACTGAGAGATAGCGTCAGCGAATTGTATTAGGGGGAATTGAAAGTTCCTTACTAAAATAACCTGCAGACATGATATGAGCAGTCGCATTGACTAAATAGTCTAAAGCCTTACATACCTGGGGGTGGAGCGAAGATACAAAACTGTTTGACCCACCAGAAAATGTCTTCTTTTGCCCATCTACAACTCGTAAGTTTGCGTGATCCGGCGAGACGGTACCACACAGTGCAACTGCATCCCCCATGAAGGAAAGCGACGCGCTAGCATCCGTAACATTTGTAAAACTAAAGACGGTGGAAAGTATTGGGCGCGCGCTGAGAAGACAATCATACTATAAAGTTCCGTTCATGAAAGTGGGCTTGTCGTTGACTCTCCAATCAGACTCTGAAGGGAGGTAGGAAATTGGGAGTCACTGTCATCGTATACAGCCGTAATGAGCTCGGGGCTAAGAGAGGGATAAGTTTCACACAATAATAAATAAGTCCTTGCGTACCCTGAGCCTACCTGGCATTCAATATCGATATAGTCGATATCGACGGCTGGGCCAGTGTTGGTGATGACAGCGGTATGATTACCATTTGGTAGACTAGATGCAGTCGCTAACAGTTGTCTACTCGAAGCCTGGATATTAAAAGATATCGTAGTTGTTGCGCCCTCCATAGAGGTAGTATGCAAAGACATGCCAGAATAGTTCTGTTAAATTATGCATGTCAGAAAAGGGTTTAAATATGTGGAAGCAAACTTGCAGGCAGAAAAGAATCGTCATTTGGGAAGTCGGTCCAAGCATCCATAGGGTCGTAAAAAATCAAAGGCGAAACGTCCTCAACTGCAGCCAAATGAAGAACATAACTTGAGTGTATGAACAAGAATCATACCTACCAAATTTAAAGAGGCCATCAAGGCTCGAGGCAGAAAGAGCCGAAGCCTAGAAGAAAGGGGAGGAAGAAAGGGAGGAGGAAGCGACAACGGCGCTCAGTAAGTTCAAGTAGCTGGTCCGAGTATGGCTGGGCACCTTGTGGTCCATGCAGGTCGAATGATACGCCAGGAAAATTTGCCATAAGGTCTGGATAAACTGATGTGGGCAGCAAGTATCATTCAAACTTAGTTGATCGACAAGTACAAAGGGCGGCAGTGCCATCAAGAGCAATGATCGGTGATGGCTACTTGTGGCCACGGACCCTGTAGAAGATTAGACATCGTCACGTTTCAGCCATGGCCGAAAGGAAGGGTACGGAGCAATGAAAAAAAGGTGCACACAAAAATATTGTCAATGTTAACAAAGTGGTTAATGCATATTAAAGTGAGGGCAAAGCCGGGCCTGGGCGAAGATCCCTTTCAAGCGAAACACAAGCAAATATCAATATAAAACTCTAATTGTAAGTGTTGCTTCGGTGCCGTTCACCGTCACGTAGATATGCCACTCAAAACGAAATCCGCCAAGGCCACGGATTCCAAAACTTCTGCCTCACGAGATCTGGTATCTCTGGGCCCGAGGCATCTTACGGAGAAGCGTGGAAAACGCGGCGATGATGGTCTTGCCAGGGAGAGACCTACCACTACTCGAGCCCTAGTTCTGCGGAACGGAAAACATGGCGCGAGAGGGACCGGAGAAGTGATGGTCATGTCGAGGTTGACTGGAAGGGAGAAGTTGGATTTACTCGCTGGTACGTCTATGCAGAATAGGACCCCTGCGCACCGCGTCTCTCATCGTACAAAACTAGAGGACCTCGTGAAAAGGTCCAAACAAGCAGTGATGACTCCGTTCAGACTAGAGACATGCCTCAAGATTGCGGAATCCCAGTTCAGCAGTACGTCTCTGTCCTCATCAAGTGGCATCGTGTTAGTTGATCTATATTTTTAGGTTACTTGGATGATATCACCAATCTCAAGGATCCCGACCTCTTCCACTCACTTATTGAAGCGGAGTTGAAAGCTCGTACCCTTACGAACAAGAACCCAGAGGAAACGATGCGAGATCCTGCGTTCATTGCCTCGACTATCACTATCAGGTGAGCTCGCAATTTGCTAGTGTTCACGTCAAGACCTATGTCATTTCATAGAATACACAATGTTTACTTGCTTGCTTCTGCTTGGAAAATTGTCGCGGACAATTTGTTTGACTTACAACTCGATGGTGTGTCGGATGACACGGTCGTCTACAAACTGCAAGACGAAGGATTCCGATCGCAATATTTGGTCTTGTACGACATGGTTAACATCATTGCTAAGCTTTGCCAAGACAAGTTTTCAGTGCTTGCAGCTACTTCGCGTATGTTTCCTTTATGTGTTCTGTGTAGATGACACACTCAGCACCTATTATAGCCCACTACGCCCGTTACTTTAAGGAGAAGGAGGGCACTACTGAGATTGAGTTTGATCGAGCCGGATTGAGAGCCGCTTGCCGTTCATTCCTCGACTCTATCATAATTGAGTTGTGCTTCCCGCAAGCGCCGTATCCGAAGGCAATCTTGTACCAGATTCTACACGATGCCATCGAAGAAGCCCCCAAAGAGGCCAGACGATTCCCTCAGTCCATGTGGGACTCCATAGGGGACCTTTCAGTATGTCAGCTATATCGAAACCCGTTACCGTCTTGACATGTTTATCAGGAAATAGTACGGCTTCAGGATATGATTGAAGCACCTTTGCTTGGCCCGAATGAGGATACCTGGAAGAGCTCAAATCGCACCATGCCCAAGGCTTACAGGCAATGGGAAAACGCCGAAATCAATTCTAACAAGGCTTCGGATAAGTGGGACACATTAGAGCCTCTTGTCCACCCCCTTGCTAAACTACAGAACCCCACTGCACTGAGAAATATGTGGAAGCAAATTCAACGGGTATGTGTATCTTGTTTCTAATCATGTCCCACTTGACCTTCGAATTAGAATTATATGTTGGTGTGCAACAAAGATCCTGACGGTATTTGGGGATTAACCGATGCACTATCGAAGTCCACCCCGTCGTGGCACTCGTACTGTTTACCCAATATCCTGGAGGAATTTGATGAGGAGTTAGACGGGATGCCCAAGCTGACTGGCACGAGGAAGAAGGTCTTAGCCATCACGGATGGTGCAGAAAGTGACGATTCTATGCCTCCGCTTCAGGAGGTTTCTGAGTCTGATGAGTTTGATTCGGATTGGAGTGAAACGGATGAAGATGACGATGACGACGAGGATGACGAAAGCGAATATGACACTGACGAAGAGGATGAAATGCGGGAAATGCTTCGAGAGGCGATGGATACCGCTATTGAAGCAGATTTCTTCACTGATGGGCTCGAGTCAGAAAATCCGTTCAATCAGGAGGATCGTAAGGGTAACCCATTTTTGAAGCTCCTTGGTTCTCTGCGTGGTATGTTTTTCCTGTTCGTGTACTGTCTAAAGTAACCGGAAAATCAGGTCGCATGTTTAACAACAGCCCGAAGCTTTCCTCCCGTGGCAAACCAGCGACCAAAACGGCAGCCAAAGCCAAAGGAACCACTCACGTTCCCGCCCCTGTTTCCACGAAAGGTAAGATTTTAGATATTTCTCGGATATCTTTCCTAATCTACACTGCTAGCACCAAGCCATAAAATCACAATGGAGGAAGTGGAGGACGAAGATGATATCGGTCAGGGCGCTAGCAGCAAGAAGAAAAAGAAGAAGCCTAGGAAAAAAAAGAAGCCAGCTGCGACCGAACCCGCATCACTGCCAGCCGCATCTGTACCCGCTCCCGTACTTGTTCCCAGTGCACCATCGCCTTCGGCAGCCAAACAGAAGCCCCAACCCCCTCCCACCAAACCGAGGGCCAACCCGGTAGCGAGCTCGGTGCATATGTCGACTACTTCAATACCACCCTTAGAGCCGACCGTGGCCCAATCTGGTCATTCCTATGCTCAAAACCTGGATGTTAAAGCCAAAGTCAAGTCCAGGTCTGACCAGCCTTCCTTGTTTACTAAAGGCGTCCTAGGACGTCTAGGAGTTGGCAGAGACAAGTCGAAGCAGGAGCCTGAGTCGAAGTCAACGAGGCGTAACTGGTTTGTTTCGATGCGTCGAAAGACAAAGGATTATCTCCACCAGATACTGAATACATCCGAGGATGTGACTAAAGGCCGTGCCGGCATGAAGTGGGATACATTCGTCAAGGTAGGATCCTGCCTCTTCTACAGCGCTTCACTCACTTCTTCCTAGGTTATGAAAGATATGGGCTTCGCTTATATCCCTAGCACAGCGGGATCCAGTGTTCGTTTTGACCCTCCAGATGATCGTGACAGGGTACGCGGTGTAAAATCTGTTACTTGCATTACCAACTGACGTGTCTGTGCAGTCTATCACCTTCCATAAACGTGAAGCAATTTTTTGTGTCTCGATGCCTGGTATTAACTCACAATTTACAGCGCACCCTGATTCCTTCATTCATCCAAAGATGCTGAAAGAGTTCAGCAAGAAACTGAAGAAATACTATGGCTGGGTCCCCGAAGACCTGGATTGATGTTGTCTCTTGTTACTGACTCGCTACGGACTCGGTAGCACGTTCACTCCGTTGAGGTGAACGCTGTGTTGTCTCTTTGCCATGGCCCCGTTCAAGTACGGTGTTCACTGTTGTATAGTAAATTAACGCTGGATTGTATGTACATACAGTCTCTTATTATTTTTTTATCCAGTCATCCCAAGTAGCTCTTAACTTTCCACATTGTCGACAAGGTCGTCAACTGAGGAATGCCAGCATCAGTACTGAACCACGCCAAAAGTGTGAGAAACCTACCAGATGCGAGAAACCATCTTCGCGTATTATGTCGCTGACCAAATGTTCCAGGTCGGATGGTGGAAGATCATACAGTTGCGTTGTTTCGCAAAGAGATGAAAGGACAGCATCCTTGATAGCAGAACTCGAAGTCGGGTGGGAGGCAGCAGGCTCCGTAATTGATGCGGATGTGGGAACGATAGACGTATGAGCTGCACTGTTCAGGTACGACTGCGACTCAGCCAGTTTTGGAGCGGGCGATGTGGTTGTTGGCAGAGGGGAACTAGCGGCGTTGAGCACAATAGGCGGCAGTAGCAACGGAAAACTCGGAGACGAAGACAGGACATGTGACGGGATATCTTGGCTAGATTGAGGAACTTCTTGGCGAGGAATTTCAGTTTGGGAGGCGGCAAAGGTGAAGTCAGGGTTGTTGAATGCAGGCACAATAGGATATTGATAAAGATAGGGAGCTTGAGATAGTGCAACAGAACTGGGAGGAAGCGCGGGTCGAAGAGTGCCTGATGATTGAAGAGGTGCAAGAGAAGATTCCACAGGAGCATGGGCAGGAGCAGGATTAGCTTTGCAAGGACAGACGGTTCGAATTGCATTGATGAGTTGAGAGACTGAAGCAGCAGAAGCGAACGTTATTTGAAAGCGTCGGTAAGTCTAGTTGCGTAAACGTGTCAAGTGCTAATGCAAGTCCAATTCAATGAAAATTTACCGGATTGGCAGAATATTCTCGGGGATGCAGATAGCGAATCCCAACGACCAAGTCTCGATAAACAGCTTTGAGAGGAAGGCCCTGTGATTGTCTCTGATGCTGGCGAAACGGAAGGGAAGAAAAGGACAGTAGATCAAGGTCTTCCTGTAAGATATTTCTATCTTTGAACGACGGCAGCGAATCGATTCTCGAGATACGTACAAACAAAACTTGATTTCCGGTAGTAGTATCCATTGGGTCGCCATTATCCATGGTCCAGATGATACGGAGCCTCACAGATTCGAGATCTCCTCCAGAAGCGTTCTTCGCATCAAGGACGAGCCGAATAGTCGGATTGGTGAAATGCTGCCATTCTGAGCCAGTCGAAGTGGGGTAGGACCGGGAATATTTTTGAAGGGTGAAGGTAGAGGTTGCGGTCGTTGAGGTAGACATAAGCGGAGTTGTTTATCCTTGTTGCCGCTCTTTCTTCCTCTCCTTCTCCATGGCGTCGCCGAAATGGCTTCCAAGACTTATGAAATCCGTCATGAAATCCTACCGCGTTCGAATACCCAAGTACGAAATGCCAATACGGCTACGTCCTGTATGTGTATTTCGCTTTCCTTCTCATCATTTCTTTGACGCACGCACACGTCAGTATTTCTTTGTCTTTACGTGTATCATCATGGTATCACTTGCCCTGCTTGGGTTCACCAACTTCTCGAGAGCGTTGCCTTTGAACGATAAGCTATTGCATTTCCTTTGCTTTTGCATAGCAACAGGCGTTTTCTACTTTATTTTTGATGTCGAAGAGTAGGTCACGTTTCCTCAGTACTTACCTCCTTCTGAGTCTCTTACATCTCCTAGAGACGCAAGGCGCATATGGTTCTGGAGGCATTCAGGACTCATTTTCACAGCTATCGTGTGTTTCTTTTGTGGTGGAATCCTTAGTGAAGTCGTCCAATCTCTGCTACCCGTATGTTTACTGCCAGACTTAGCGGTGTGGACGTAATAACAATTTGGTTTCAGTACAAAGAGTTCCAGCTTGGAGATGTTGTCGTGCGTTCATATTGTGCCTTATATCATATTATCGGTGTTCATCGTCCTCAATGTCCAGGCAAATCTACTCGGTTCTTCCCTCGGACTTTGGTCTGCGTACCATATGGAAAAGTACTACCGTCATCGAAGAGAGGTCCGCGGCGTGTTTCACTGTTGTTTCAACCTAGTGAATTTCATCTCGCAGATCGCCCGTTTGTATCGTCCTCTCGATACGGAACCTCTGTCAGACGAGGACGATGAAGACCCGCTGAGAGGGACCCAGCTCCTTCCGACCCATAATACCCAGACCACTAAAGGAAGCAAACCAATGACACGTATGACAGATGTTTGGGATGAGCAAGAGGAGCTGTTTGGGATTGGAGATGACAGTGATGGTGATGAACCTTCACGAGGGACTGGCGCTCCGGAGAACATAGTTGTCCCAAAAATACTTGTCACTCCCTCATAACCGTCTATCAAATGTATAGGTAAATTATTGCTTCATGGATGGACCCCGCATTTAATTATAATTGGAACAACAGTTATAGATTATCTTTGGATCGAGAATCTATGGATTTTAGGTCACTGGACAGTTTAGCTACTTCTTCAGCAACTTCGCTGATTTCTTGGTTTCTCTTTCCAATCAGGGCACTCAATCCACTACAGCCCTTGTCTGCAACAGCAACCACCTTCTCCAACATAGTGTCGTCCAAAGTTTTCTAATCAACTGTGGTTAGCGATCGACGGTTTATTTTGGGTGGGACGTACTTTCAGGTCCCTCTCCAGACCGTCAACCACTCGATGCCAATCTTCCCACCAACGCTGCTTTGCCTTTTCCCAATGCCCGACACCCCAGCGCACACCAAGAAGAGCTACTAGGGCACCAGCGCCCATAGCCGTCCCGACATCTACTCCTAGGAATCCAATAATGCTTTCACTGCCAGCCACCAGCCACTTAAGCCATCCAGCCCAGCCTATACCAATACCAGCAACGATGGAACCACCCATGCCAAGTACAACACGCTGTCCAGCGAGGTGTAGTCTGGCTGTGGGATACTGTACTAATTGAGCACGTCGGATGGCCAGGGGTTCCACCAAAGTGTCCGGCGTAAGCGGGTAAGATAACGATGATCTCATTTGAAGCAGAGTATTATGCAAAACTGAAGAATGGAGAGAACTAGTGCTCTCCGGGAATAACGCAAACATTGCGTCGGAGAACATCTGTTGCGTGTGGGAAAGACGCCCGGCGTGATATATGAGCTACAGGGAAGGATTTTCGGCTCGGTTCATGAATTGAAGCTGGTACATCCACGTCTGCTTACCTTTTCTTCGAGACTTCTTCCTGACCGCCCTACTGCGGCCGAGACGGTTGTCGTGATCTCATCCACCCTAGGTACCATTCTCCACCACGATAATCTGTCCATTTCCGAGGAAATTTCCTTCTGAGCAGCTCCTGCGATCTTATCTTCGGCAGACGTGGTTACACCGAAGACCTCGCCGAAGGCCTTGATCCGCTCTTCCTCAATCCGCTCTCGCAGCGTACTGACTTGAACAAAAAGCACATCTGACTTGATTCTTTCTAGCCGTATGCACTCGTTGGTGATAGCGAGAGCACCACATATATGGGACAAACAAGTCTGGGTCCGCAGGGCAGCCGATATATCTGCGGAAGACGTTTTCCCAGTCGCAGACATAATTCTCTTGATGGTATGTGTCAATGTCGAAGTCCCGGATCCGATATATTCATCTTGGTATCGCTGTATGGCTGATGGAGACTTTGGATTCGCTCTCAAGGCATCTAGGGCGGATAAGGCTCGTGAGGGATCAACAAATACGGCATTTATTGCGGTGTCATCGCCGAGATAATGCTGATAAAGGCAAGCAGGGTCGGGAACAGAAGAAGACGCGTAAGTGAATACGAAGATGCTGTGGGGATTAGTTAGGAATAATTTGTTAGCCAGGACGTCTCTTGGGGAGGTGGTGAATGGGTTGCAAACAATGATGGGAATATCAGCTTGGAGAAAAGCCCGCAGATGTTGCTTAGGCTGATGAGAGTCGATGTATGGTAACTCCTGTATCTGGATACGCGTGGGGTATTGATGGAAATAGGACGACTGGCAAGGGAAGAGGTGGGATTCACGCGTCGCAGGGTCTCCACTCCTATATCAAAGTCTTAGTCACAATGGCATACCATTGATTGGGTGGATTGATGTTGACATACAAAATGGTGAGGTTTGTTTGACCAGGAGGCACGTCGTTCCATCTGTGCGAAATGAGGTCATTTCTTGATGCATCGGACGCGAATGGCTCTTGTAAGAGACCAGTAACAAGATCCTTTGCCCCAGACCATTGATCAAGCTCTAGCACTGAACAAAAGTATCGGCTTATGAATGCAGAGGTGAAGAGTAGAGACACTGACTAGTGACGGTTAAAGGGACATCCTTGGCGTTTGAAACAAGATTGTCGTAGGTATCAGATAGAACGTCGTTCCATAGACGCAGCGATTGTTCGAACGGTATGCTTCCTGACGTCGACGATGACAGAACTCGGGGTAAGAGCTCTGTAGTCTTGTGCAAAAGAGTCAAGATGGAACTACGACTGGAGGAAGGAATGGTAGAGAAGAGACGGGCATTGAGACCTGTTCTAGAATATCGACAAAAACAGCTAACTGAAGATGCTCTGATTGGCGTTGCAGCAATACGACATGTTTGCATGGAGAGACAGGACAGGCACTTTGTAAGGAAACCGGATTGCATTGGTAATGTTTGGCGACGCCCTCCGGATGATACAGACCGATGACAAACTCGGGGAGAACTCTAGAGCTACCTAATGTTTACTCGGAGTGTTAGTACGAGTCCGCCGTTCTGTACGGGCCTGCAGCTGACACAAGATGTCATTAACCGGGTTTTTTGAGGTTTCTGATTTACACTCACTGTATATACGGCCACCCGTATACAATCTGTATGAATGATTTTAGTACCGCAAATTGTCTCACTAACAAGAACATTGACATGATAAGGACAGCCGAGTTATTGAATTGAACATTTAATTCTCTGCCTATCGCTATCTTCGTGTATTACTTATCAGCGCAATAGCAGCCCTGAATGTGGGAGTGTCCAGGGTCCGATACAAGTCCTACACAATATTCTTTCAAACTCCGAGTGGAGGAACCGGTTAAGTGGACGTGAAATCAGGCAATTCCAAGAGGTCAACCGGTCTGGCCTCTATTCCGCCTCAAGCCCGCCCTCTGTCTTGCCACCATGTCGTCGTCGTCCTCTACGACACAGAATGGCTCCCGTTCTCCTTCACCTCATACCCCAGATTCTTCTGACTCCTTGGAACACGTTGCCCACCATGAGCTAGGCCTGTCTTCCTGGTACAATACCGAGCACGACGGGTCTGCATATCTACAATCTCTTTGGGAGACAGATACTATCTTTCAGAGCCAGCCAAAATGTGAGGACGACAATATGCTGCAGCTCGATGACCTCATTGAAAGCCACGCGTACGATGAGTATGTCGGTTTCTCACGTATTCGTGTTTTGTTGCTTATCCGACTCTCCAGCTCTCCGGCTCTCAGTATTGAGTCGCCCTTTTCCATCATATCACCTAACTCACCTATGGGCGCCGTCGTGGAGCGCCCTGCGCCCTTGCTAGTCCAGTCTATGCATACAGATCCACCTGCTTTAGCAATGCCCAACTCCATGTCTGTGACAAAACCCATCCCTCCTCCAGCTTCTGTACCCCGGCGACAGGATTTTCTGTTGATGAACCACAAAGTCGTCCATCCTCCAAGGGAATCCTGTCTCAAGTACGTTCTGTTACCCCTCTGAGTCATTTACCCCAAGTCTTATCTGTCTCAGCCTTCCTATCATGTTTCCTAGTATACCGGAGGGTGGAACCAAGTCTCGCGTTGAAACTCAAGTCAGAGTTACCGTGGACTTGGCTGATCCAAGTTCTTCTTCTGAGCCATACAAATACGATCGTGTTGGCTCATGGAAATGGTTAAAGTTACCTCAAGGAACAGCTACTAAGAGGCGGACACGAAAACAGGGGAAAATAGGTTGGCTTCTCTGACCTTTTCCAAGTCTTTTGCTTGATTCTGCTGCAGATCCCGACCCACAAGACATACTTCATCTCAGCGTTAGTGTAACTTGCGCGTCACCGCCCCATAATACGGTGCTCAGTTGTTCTAGTTGTCGTGCTCGTGAGGTACTGCGATACTTGTCTTTATGCGGTACTATATTCTCAGTATCACTATCCAGGCCAAACGAGTTGCAAAAAAACTCGCCGCCCGAGTGCGCCCCGCACGATCCGATTCTGACTCTGGTGAAAGTCCCAACAACATTCCTACCAAGAACGGACAACGCGAGGATACTAGCAGCATAATCCAGTTCAATTGCTCCGAGGTCATCGATTTTTCCACCGGCTCTGTCGTCCTTCCATTGCGTATCACTTGCTATTGCCGCCACCATCGTGAAAAGGTTGGATTCAACGTCCATTTTACAATGATGGACCATACCGGTCGCATTGTTGGGACAGGGTCGTCGCGCCCTATCATGATTACGGATGACCACAAGACGTCGTCCAGTAAACATAACGACCTCGCTTCGACATTTACGACGCGTGATTATGAGTGGGCGCAGTTTGGACAAGCTCATGTTGAGTCGCCGATCGAGAGTCGCGCTCCATCGAAGCGTAAGAAAGACACGCCGTCAAATACCACCGGGACGAAAAAGCGTGCAAAACCATATGATCCTGCCTCGAAGCCGAGCAGGGTGAGCGGAGAAATTCCCGCATCGAGTGAACCTTCTCCTTCACCGTCACATGCAACGCTCCCATCCACCAGGTCGCCAACCCCTCCATCTCTAACTCCTTTGGATCCTTCACTGTCGTCTCAACCACCACAGCTACAGTACTCATCTTTTGACTCGGAATCTTCGCCTGATGGATTAATGACCCCAGCGGAGCATAATCTTGATATAGCAATGTCTTCGGCCACCACTGAGAGTGACTTTTCTGTCCCTTCTCCAGTCTCTCTTCCCGTGACGCCTCCTGCGCTAGTTATGCCCGCTCATCCCAATCCCATGCCCTTCATGTTCTTCGATCCATCTCAACCAGCTCCCCCTCTGGCACTACCCACAATCCATCGTCTTGTACCCAACTCTGGGCCGACACATGGTGGTATTGAAGTTACCGTCCTGGGAGCCAACTTTCATCCTTCCATCAATCTGAACTGCATTTTTGGGGAGGTCGCGGCTAGTTCAACACAACGATGGAGCGATAATACGCTGGTCTGTGTGCTCCCACCAAGAGCCACAGCTGGTGTAGTTGCCGTCTGGTTCGAAGGGTTCCCCAAATTAGAGGAGCATAGCAACGCGCCTCCACCGCTATTCACATATTCAGACGAGTCCGATAGGGCTTTGTGAGTACATTCCTTGATTCCATTCTATCCAATGTATATCTAATCCAGTCTACCGCAGAATGGAATTGGCCTTACAGGTTGTCGGTCTGAAGATGACCGGAAAGATTGAGGAGGCCAGGAACGTTGCCATGCGTATCGTTGGAAATGCTGGCGATCCATCAGACTCTCAAAATGGATCAAATATGACAAGCGCGATGCAACGTTCTCCTTTAACCCGGGACCTTCGACCACTTTTGCTTATCCGCGCAGGCGAAAACGAGGATTTCCAAAGCCTCATAATTGATTTTCTCTCTATCCTTGATGCACCCGTTGAATCTTCCGAGAAAGCAATATCCACTGAAGCCGCTATCTCGCATCAGAGTCCCAGTGGACAAACATTGCTCCATCTTGCCGCGTTCCTAAGCTTCCCTTTTCTCGTCCGCTTTTTGGTGGACCATGGAGCAGACCTGGATATGCGCGATCGGAATGGATATACTCCCCTTCATTTCGCTGCTTCTATAGGTAGCAAAGAATGTGTTCGATACCTCCTGGACGCGGGCGCAGACACGGAAATCGTGAATGCATTAGGAAAGACTGCCAGGGAGATTGCCATGGATGGCATGTTTGCAGAGTCGCAGGGTATTGATGACGGGCTCGAATCAGGTATTGAAACCGAGGAAGATGAAGAAGCCGAATGGGGAGATGCTGAGGAGGATGCCGATGCTATCATTCGAAAACGGGACAGGCGCTACGGCAATCGCAGACGGCCACGGCACTCCGATATTCCTCGAAGGGAGAAGGATAATGTCACGGACCACCTTTCTAGACCTCCCTCTCCCTCTTCGAAGTCCGAAAAGGCCATTTTGGCTGATGTGGACGAGAAACAATATACTTCGTTCACCGACCTCATCCAGAAGACCATTGCTCAACTTCCTGGTTCTCCCCAGTTACCTAACCTTCACATTCCTGGCATGCCCGCGGTTCCGTGGGGTGTTCTCCCGCAACTCCCGATAGTTTTCCCCGTCGTTGTCCCTTTACTACCGGCCTTCCTTAGTGGAGACAACGCAAACCGTGATGGTCTGGACGGCGATCAAACCGATGGGTCCTTGAAGAACAAATTTACTGGGGCAAAAGCTGCATATGAACTGCGTGCAACGTGGGAAAGATGGCTTGCAAATGGGGCCCCCATCAAGGACAGCGAACCACCCCCAATGTATACGCCTAGAGCGACAGAGGCCGGCCCATCGTCTGAATGCTTCGAGGAGACCGACGCCCCACGACCCGAAGGACGATCCTCCTCAAGAATATACAACTACGAGATGATGCCCGTCACGGAGCAAGAAGTGGATGCGTATACATATGAACCCAAAACGCAACCCAAAAAACGTTAGTGTCGTTCATCAACTACTGATATCAAAAGCTACGTATCTAACAAAATATGCAGAGGACCGAATGCTTTTGCTTTTCTGGCTACCCATCCTGATCAGTACGTGGATTTCTATTTCATCTCATGAGTAGATAATCTGACCGCTTATGCGCAGTTTCTCTTATTTGGGCTTGTCACAATGGCCTTCGGTTTGCCCTCGGTGCTCTGCGAGGAGTTGTGCCACTGAAATCTGGAATGCGTACTTGATGTATCGGGACTAGGACTGAGTACTGAGTACTGACCTACTGTTGTTTGCACATGCTCATGCGACATTCTTGCCACTGCTTTTCGTTGAAAGATTTTATTTTATTTGGTTGCTCTAAGTTATGCGGTTTTACTAGAGAACAAGTGTATGTCATAGATAATCGGATGCAAAGATTCCTTCGATAAACTCCACCATCCAGCGCTTTAATCGTCAAAGAGAGGCTGGAATAGCTGTAAAAGGTTTTGTATCAGCCTAGTATTTCTGATAATTAATGAAAAAGTGCGTACTTTTGACTCGTCCAACTGGTAAGATTGCGTTGGTCCAAAAGATTGTTCCTCCATCATGTCCGAGCTACCTGGATTATTTCCCAAGTCACTGGGTCGCCCATCCATCTCAAGGTCGAGCATGCTTTCACCAGCGTTGCCATCAAGCATCATGTCCACCTCCTCTGTAGTCATCTTGTCGAAGCCTAATCCAGACACATCTTCTGCTTCGTTGTGGGTAATCTGAGATGACGATGGGAAGAAAAGGGGCTCGCGTGGCCGCGGAGAAGGCGGCGGCGGCACCAACTCAGCCGCAGGATCTTCAGGAGCAGCTTGTGGTAATGAGGAAGGAGGAGGTTCGAGACTTGGGTGAGGCATAGAAGATTGTGCGGGAGTTGCATTCCGTGATTTCGACACAGAAGCAGAAGGGACCGACTGGCGGACGGCTTTCATGGGTTTCTTGAACCGTTTCTCGTCTCCATTGTCCTCTTCGTACTCGCGTTTGTGCCTGTTAATAAGCACTTGTTGGGGTTGACTATCAGGCATGCCCTGTACTTGGCTAGTTGATATAACGAACAGAGCTGCGAAACCGTCCCCTTCAATATCTATGAACAGAGGTGCTGCTGGATCTGTAAATCGTATATCCATAGTGACCGATATCGAGTCAGTGAATGCAATGGTGGCCTTTGAATGTCAACCTTCCAGATAGTTCACACATTTAAAGGTAGGCATGCTTACGTTGAATTCGCGAAGATGAAAGGCAATGACGGTGGGCGCGGCATATAGATTATAGACGTCAAATTCTTCCGAGCTTATTGACAGTTCTGTCGAAAGCTGAGATTTTCCTGAGTGTATTTTCAGTACCTCAATGCATGAGTAAGGAAAGAAACGGGTACCCTTGGAGTCAACGGATGATTCTAAACTCTTGACTTCGACCTCATGTTGTCCAAAGTTCCAGATGAGTTGAGGATCAGATTTGCCATTCTTTGTGGATGTAAAGTGTTCGATCATGTCCTTGATGGCTCTTGGTCCTATTGTTAAAAACGATTCTGTCGAATTATCTGGAATACCGGGAGCCATTAAGGACGTTGGTGTGGAGAGCAGGAGTCTATGCGTCTTTATGACACCTAATGGTGAGATGTAAATTGGATGACAAAATAGCGAAATAGATGACACCTACCATGTCTGCAATGTAGGCATACAATCAGCCTACTCTCTAGACCATCTTGAGCTTCATCGCCCATGTTGCCACCTTCTACGATAGACAGTTCACATTTTTCGACAGTTTTTTCGACAGTTCTGTGCTTGAGTATGGATAAAAGTGACTTGAAACCATCAGGAATAACTGTGGCAGACAGCAAAGACTGATGTACACACCTTGGTAAGAAGTTGGCTGGTTACCTGTATAACTTCTTCGACGTCGTCTACCAATGAGTCCAAAGAACCGACGTTGTATTTTTGGAAGAAATGCTTCTCGTATTTGAACCGACAGTACGCAGATTTGGACGAGTTCGTAGCAGACAAAGAGAGACATTCTGGCATGGCGTTCAGAGTCAGCTCGTCGCCATATCTTGAGATGCAGGTCAAGGCCTTGGTGAAAGCTGAAGATATTTAAAAAATCGAACATTCCATCGTGCGAGAAATGCTTACGTTTGAGTGCCGCAGCGTCTAACGTGGCCTGCATGTCGCGTCGCGGTTGATCGAGGTAAAGATGGTCGCGTCACGTTACGTCAGAGCTCGACGCATATTCAAAGCACGTGTTTATACTGGGTGTAATGGTACTTTAAAGAGCCCTAGTAATTATGCGGCCATAATACGGTAGGCTACGGTATCATATGCCTATACACTGACAGAGAAACTCGAGGACGCTGAGTAGGTCTCGGACAGGTCTGTGTCCGACCACATACCATGCACCTTTCATGTCCCTGCCTGCACTAACTCCGGAACACTCGAAAACGTGAACGTCTTAGTCGCTGTACTCGAAGATGTATTGATTATGAAATGTGTGCGCCTGCGGATGAAGTTCCAGAGTAATATTCAGGTGGAGAAGTTGTTGGTGCTCCGGTATAGGTTGTGAATAGATAAGCTGAAGGAGCCATTAGTGATATTCTGATCGAAAGCAAGAAGTCCTGCGCTCTTTATCACCGCCGCTTGAGTATTGTCAAGTTTGCTCGACTGTAGAAACCTGCTATCAGGGGATTATTTCGTGCGGTCAGAAAGGTTTACTGACGTCTGTACCACTACAAACGAACAAGCTAGTATTAAGCCCGAAATAAGAGTGTAGAAAGGTACAAGATAATAGGGCTTTTCAGGAATGCCCAGGCCGCAAAGTGGGTGCGCTGCTCTGGAGTGGTGAGGGCTCCATTTCCTGTAAAACAGCAAGTCTACCTGTCACCAAGAGTATCCATTCATACCTATCTCCATCATGTATATTTCGTCGTGAGCAGAAAACCAATTGCCGACAAATGAGCAACATTAGGCGTGATTATTGAAGTGATATACGACCAGGAGGCACTATCAAAGACATATCAGTTCCGTGGGTTGATTACGACGGCATGAGATCAGCTAGAATCACCGAACATTCTCCATAAATGTCCCTAGAGGGACTAAATACCGTGCGGCATACTACACCATGATGATGCCTACCACACGCGCCCCCCAGTCCCATACATTAGCATTTCCCCAGTTACACAAGCAAACTGTATCGGGCTGGACTGCTGCACTAATGCACCACTTCATCATTGTGTAACAGAAGACAACGCAATTGAAATCGACCCTACCCCATCTGACGATATCTGACAGTTGATTTTGAGTTACTAGAGATAGAATCAAAATAGAGTCTTTATCCAGTCAAGATGCAACAACGTACTACCAATCATCGCCTTCAAGTTGCTGAAAGGCGAGGTGAGCAAGCGCATGAAATCTTCGGCTAAGTTTGCGCACTTACGCAGCTATCGTTCCAATTTTCTGGGACATTACACTTATCTATGCGTGCATCAGCTTGTAGAATGTGGAGTAGATAGAACGAGGATATCGACCGTATTTCAGGTAGTCGATGCCCCACTCATTGAAAGTCGCTGCATCAATAGCTTCCATACCCAAGGAGCCTGTAAATCCAGAGCACATAGCAGTTCCAGCGTCGCTAGTAGAATAATTGAATACTTGATAAGGTGTGCAAGTTGAAGGCATGCAATACATACCCATATATACCAAATTTCAACCCAAGAGCAGAACCTGGTCGGCAACACTGCTGATTCCGTTCTGGAACTTGGTAGTCAGGGATAATCTTCTGATGGTAGGATTGCGCATTTTCTTAGACCAGAAGTCCTTATAAACAATACAGACTTAAGCGACTGTTCATAAGGAAGAATATCAGACTCGCACATGATGTTGATGTATTCATAGCCTACGTCCGCGAGGCCTAAGTCGATGACTGAGTTTGCGGCTGCAAGAACCTTTGCTTCGCTTATATCTGGAGAAGAATTGATGAAAAACTAGGGAATAGTGAGCATAATAGAATATTCACCACATCCATACACATTCCAAGTGTTCCAGCTAGTACGGCAGGTTTTAATCACACAGTAGACTTTTCAACCAGCAGATAGTCAACGTACCCTAAAGCTGGCGTCTTACCAGTTTGAGTCGAGGGAGGGTCGGTTGGCGCAGAGTCGACAAGTGCTGTCGAAGTCGTCGTCTGTGTCAATGCTTGTTGCAATACTAAGGAGCAGGCTTGAGTAACATTATGCCTGAAGGAAGATGAAAACCTGACCACTGAAGGTCTCCCCCTAAGTAGTATTTAATTATTCGGAGGGTTATAAGGTATATTTTCGGTGCTCAGAGTAATGAAGAACGCGGTTTTTTCCCGATCCTACCGCAAATCAGTAAATCATAACGGCCCGGCATGGTAGCAGTGGCAGCTTGATCGCCGAGGGGAAAGGCGCCGATAAATAAGAGGCAACAACGCGCTTAACCTCGCCCAGCATGATGGGCCCCCGCACGATGGATTCACGGACTCGTATGCCTTCTCTTTCTCGCCAAAAGTCGGCGAAGCAACTTATCAATCGCTATGAATCCATGACCTGTCCCACTACTCCTGCAGAGACTACTGTCCAGAAATCACTAAAGAAGGACCGACCTTCCGTTCGCCAGTCTTTTCGAAATCTTCTGGGTCTATTCAAAAATGCGGATGGAAAAATGAAGCTAAATAATGTCTTCCCTACTAGGCGGTCGCCGTCTGTGTCCCGCCACGATGAATCCTTGGTTTCGCGCAGGTCTTCTTTGACACAGACGACACCAGCACCTTTAACAGGATCGCTGCTGTATATTTCTAGGGTGTCCTTTTCTACCTCAAATAATACAACTCTCCCCGTATGGACTACTTGCACAGGGACTCTCGAAGGCGATTCTATCTCCTTGTCCTGGCTTTCGCCTCAAGGGCTCTCAAATACCCATTCTGTGTCGCTGAAAGGATGCACAGATGTTCGATCCCTTACAGTCGCTCAGCTGGAAGACGAGGAGCTGATATTTCTTCCCAGGAATGATAGTACAGATGAATTGAGGCTATTTGAACTAGCATTCGGAGACAAAGAGAAGGAGAAATTCGCTACGACCTCAGTCCGAGAGCGAGCGAGCTGGGTTAGTGCCATATGGTAATAGCATCACTCTCATTTGTTGGTTTTCCTCGGACTCACGGTCGTATCTCCATTCAGGGATGTTGTCCTATCCTCGCAGGACATCTCATGTCGCCACATGCAAAACAGTGCGGCTGCGTGCCATGACCAAGACGTGCCTTCCGAAGATCACACATTACCCCCCTCGCCGGCTACGCGCTCCTTGCCCGCACTGCCTGACCATGGCATTCTGTCTCCGTTGTCTTCGGCCCAGCCGGATAATTCCTTGAATCCTTCGCAAAAAGGTCATGATATATCAGGGGTTGATCGCGAGCTTTATGAATCTTCTTCAATCCCTCATCTAGGCAGACCCATGAACGGATCAAATTTCCAGAGCATCCGTATCGAAGCCATCAACGTTGAAAAACCCTTACCAGGCATTATAGGGCAGGAAAATGTACACCGAAAATCGTCGGCTGAAACAGAATCCATCTTCGATGCTTATGGCGGCAGCTGCTCAATCTTCCTTGATGAATCTCTTCACGCGGCAGAAGCTCCTGAACCTACCGACGCCACCTTCGATAACACACGGCCGCTGAAAGTCGATCTGCAACAAATATCCAACGAACTCACAGGCCTGCGGGAAAATGTCGACTCTGGACTGGCCAACACACGTCAACGTATTCAAGACATTAACGTACGCTTCGGACATACAGAGGCCCTTTTGAAATCTTTGTCCAACGACCTAACTAAGATGGCGGCATCTGTCCCTTCGATCCTACTGGTCAATCCTCAAACCGAGCATCTGATTCAAGCGGTGGAGGCTCTGAAACGCTCTCTGTATACAGAGTTATCCGTGGTCAAGGAATCTTTGGGTGCCACTCGACAGAACCTGCGATCTTCTGAGCCTGTAACTGCCTCTCAGGAGACTCCTCAACCTGGTGCTTTGAACGATCCAGCCTCTGCCAAAGTCATGCAGGAGAAATTGGAGGCTATTCTCACCGTTTTGAATGACAAAGCCGAGGTATCTATCCTTGCTTTACGAGAACGTGTTTGCGGCTTATTCTCCTTCAGTTACTGGGTATTCAAGAGCTTCTGCAAGAAGAAGCGAATCAACGTGCTTTACAAGGACAGCAGCAGGCTGATAGTGTCAGGTACCTAAATGAGTTAAACTCGGTCAGTCCTTTTCTTTGTGGACTGTTCCAATGTCGCTGAGCAAGGGTCCCAGTGGTTGGAATCATTTGTAACCAATGGTGCATCTCAAATCCAGGCCGTTCACGGGGCAGTGAAGCAAATACGCCACGTCCTCGGATGCGACGTTGAAGGCGACCAAGAACCAGGTTCACTTTTCAAATTAATGCAGGATATCAGAACATGCACAACTACCCTTCAAATATCTATTGACAATCTTGCCGGATTCACCAATTCCAGGAATTCCTTTAGTAAGCCATTCTCCATGCAATATCACTGACTTGACCGTTGTGAATATGCTCTTGAAGCCCCGGACAGCGTTGCCGAACTTCTGACGCGTCAAAATCAAGATCACGAGAATTTCTTTCGAGGAATAGCGGCAGGTATAACGCACTGTCCTTTCATTAAAGCTTTTCATAAGGATTCCATTTCTCAGAATTGTCTAATGAAATCAGAGGCGAGAGACTTCGATTTGTCGATGCCATGAAAGAAGCCACCGAAATTAATGTACAGAGTAGGTCAGACGCACCCTACACACCCATTTTTCTCATAGCTAGCACCACCAGCTCATGTAGAGGAATTCAAGAAGGAACTCAAGCGTGAAGTCCATGGAATGACACAAGAAATAGGCCGTCTCTATCGGGAACGACAGACCATGGAGAACCAGATTGCCGAGCTCTTTGCCTTTTACACCAAACAGAAGCAAGGCATAGTGAGTCACCGATTTTTGCTTATATCTTCACGCTTGACAACTTGCCTTCCCAGCCTTTCGCAGCAAATGTCATGCATCAAGCGCCGCCCTTCGTGCAGGCACCCGACCCATCTCAACGACGCCCCCTTCCCAGCCCGAAGAGGCACAGGCCCGGTTATTGATGCCTCATAATTCGGAAGGCTCTCGAGCGACGTACCGTTGGATTGGTTTTTCGAATATATTTGATTTAAGCACGCTGCGTTCATAAAGATATTCACAATCCGAATGCACCTCTATGTCTTGTGGATATGCATGTAGGTGTGAATAAGACCATTATTTTTTCGACAGGGCGTACTGCAATGCCTCGTACACGTCTGCTTCAATCTGGGCTTCGGCCTTGTCCTCCACAGAGCCATTTCCAGCTATGACCTTTTTCGCTTCGGCCAGGTTCGTACGGACGGCCTAGTGAAAAGTCAGATGTTTACTTGGGGCTGTCATAAGAGACACACCTCAGGCGAGAAGTCTGCCAGCGGCGCCGCTTCAATCACGTTGATAGTGAGCTTGCTACCAGGATGAACGGTTGCGAATCCGCCAGACACTGAAACAGCATGAAACTGAGCAGCTCAATAACAGCGACCGACCACATACCAAACCACTTCTTGGATGGACCGCCAGTAGCTTCAATGACCTCTACAATGCCAGGGCGAAGGGGCTCAACGGTAGGAACATGGTTAGCTAAAATACCCATGTCACCAGTAGCAGAGGGAGTGTTCACTTGCACAACGTCGGCAGAGGTAAAGATGGCCTGAAAAAATTCAGCAACAGCAGCATCGACTCCAAAACAAAGGACGTACTTGGTGAGGCATGACGAAAGACAGGCTGATTTTGTCTGCTGCGATAGCATATCCTCTCCTGCCCAAAGAAATACTAGAAGGAGCACGTCGAGCCGCCGTAGCGAGGAAACGTAGTGAAGCCATGATGACTTTAACTTTGAACCGGCGGTCGTGCGTTTACGGGGTGTTGGTCCGTGAATCGGTAACTTCCGGACCTCCCACGAAGGACAGCAATTATGTAATATTTTATTTATTTTATTAAATAGTTTAACGCATCTATAGACCAATAGTTCCATGATCCTTAGCACCGCCTGTGTAGTCCTCTGGTAAAAGTTCCGGTGCACGTCTCACGCCTCGCTCACTGAAATCGATGAGGACAAATCAAGCAAGATGAAATGGTTGGCACGTACATCTCGTCCACGGCTTTCATGAGATCATAGTTGATCTCCATGCTCACAACTGAGTCGCGCTTGTAATCTGGATGTTGTCGAACGAAGTTTCGCATCCAAGTTGCAGGTGTGACATACGATCCTGAGAAGAGCATTAAGAACGCTGCTATTGCCAACAATGGACATCGCGTATTACCGTTTGATCGTTTTCGAACTAGATCGAGGTACCGGTTAATCTTAGCCAAAGCATTTTCGTCGACTTCCAGAGTATCCACATAGTCGGAAATGACGCCAAGCAACCCTGGGAATGTTTCGCCCTTGGGAAGAGAGTAAGCCTTTCTCCGATGAGGAAAACGCAGATTAATACATCGCCATTCATGATTTCATTCATATTCATTTCACGGTATTCGTCTCGTACTGGCTCATGGTGAACCCCATTCTCGGGTAACGGAGCTGAAGGGAAGCAGTTTCGCATTTTCTTCTCCTTGGTGCGAGGCACCCCATCGCATGGCGTGCAAGATCCAGAAGACGCATTACTCGAGGAGTAGCCACTAGTACCTTCTCGGTAAAGGTTTTTGCGGAAGAAGAATTTCTCAGATCTAGCAGCATCCCTTCGCTGAGCCCTTGACATGTTCTCGTCCACCTAGATCAAGATTAAGTGAACACTGAATCGCGCCATGACAGAAGGAATCATGCCTTTGATATGGGCGTATAGAAATTGAGGTTGAAGCTCAGAATGGCCCTAGAAAGAAGAACCACGAACACTGCGAACGCAGCATTTTCGAAGTCGGTCATCTGAACCTCCATACTTCGAAACTCTACTCGCCAACCTATTGAAGAATTCGGTGGCGGAGGTTTGAATCGCAGCGTCTGCCAATTCGTTGATTGAATATTCTACAATGGAAGCGTTAGTATAATGGACCATTAAATTTGTTGCACCAACCTCGAAATGATCGCTGCTGGTCTCATCATCTTGATCGATGGTTTCGGAGAAGACGACCAGAGGGTCACGGATAAATAGATGTGCTATATGTTTCGATAACAGGTCATCAATGCCTGGAGCACACTCTTTACTCGACGTCTTGTACAAAACTGTGTGCGAAACGCACCATGCTGCATCAAGCGATCAAATATATCCTTGTCATATGGCACATCTGTGTCGTTATATTCCGGACGATTAGCCCAGTCTGTGGATATATATAGGTCAACACTGTCGTATCTGGACTTCGGAATTTTGTAACGATCATTTTTTAAAGGCTAAAATTAGCAGTCAGGATCTGAATAGTATCAGACTTGATGCACGCTCCGAACCTTCAAACCCCTTTCTTCCTCAGTGCGATCGTCAACGCTGCCCGCAATGACATTCCAGCGACAGTCTACATCAGTAATATAGCCACGCCAGAGTGGGCTTGCGGCAGTGAGTGCCAACTAAAGTTTTCTCGTCACTTTGTCAAACTAATTCAAGTAGAAGAGCCACACACCAAAATTGGACCAATAGGAATCAACGCGTCGTACATGCATCTCGCCTCGTTGACATTACAAGCTTGAAACGTTAATTGAAGACAAGAGCATCCCATTCCAAAACCCATCGCATCCAAGTAAACATGATTAGAAAGTGCGGCGCCGTTTTTTGCTTCTAGTAGACACGGTCAGTAGTCTGAAAACGCGTCTTAACTGACAAGAATAAGCACCGGGGTCTTCGGGATAGATTGAACGATTCCACGGGATTGTCGGGTCAATAAATGGGCGCGGTGTGTGTTCGTCGAAAAAAATAGGTAGATTTATGGCCACTTTGGATCCTCGTCTACGGCGAATATTGGCGGTAAGAGTGCTAAGAGCGTAGTTAGTCGTCTAGATTTGACAATCAATTAGTAGTCGATCTATCTCACTGACGGGAAGCGGGCGTGGGGGTTGGTGATCTCTTCCGGCAGAAAGAGACTGTGACTAGAAACAGCGTCTGAGGGATCGAAATAGGGCTCCGTAAACTGTCCTGGAACGCCTAGTCGAGGAAATGATGTGAAAGTTAGCGGAATCTCGTTTGGCTTGAGGTGTTGACGGGCCAAGCTCCGTCTGGGATGGATGTAAGCACGAGTATGCAAAGCGTAGGTCACCTCCACCTGTAGCGCATATTGCCTTCCACAGAAAGCAGATCAGAAATTGAGCCTGTGTAAGGCGAACCAGGGGTAGATTCCAACATATATCGACCATATTCTGGGTGGAAAGTTGGCACTGGAACACTGGAGACTGGACATTGAAATACAGCAGATATAAAGTTGGGTTAAGTACTTACGTGTTATCGCAGTCCGAACAGATATCATTGACAATAGAGAATAGTTTCTCCAAGATCTCCGTTTGACGTAACGACAGTTTTGCATTCTTGGCCTCGTCGTCGAATGAGACAACCATATATTCCACCTAGCCGCCTTGTGAATATCCGCGAGTTAGAGTAGAGGAGGAACAAACTTCGTCACCCCAGAGAAGCTCATCTCCATGTCGGTCCTTCAGACGATCCCATGTATGAAGGAACTGTGTGATACCGTGATATCTAACATGATCGGCATACTTTTTCGCTTCATCCCATGTTAGCGGCGTCCCAAGGTAGAGCAGACCCATGGTACGGTCGGATTCTATGCCAGGTAGCAGAAAGAGAAGCAAAGGGGGGCCTCGGGAAAGCAGAAGGAATTAGGCCAAATAGTATATAAAGCAAAGCAGTTTCGATTTGTAAGATCTGATCCTCCTATTGCGCCATATCCGGTTTGTCAGACAGCAAAGCAGAACCGGACATCTGAAAAAGGCATTTAGGCCATCAAAGCTCATCACTGCCAGCAGCTGTCTGGCAGGATCCAGTATTCTCAGGCAGACTATAGACCAACCAATGCGTGAATATAGAAACGAAATAAAGGTCGTACCTTGCCAGCTGTCGCTAATACGCTAATGTCCGACCGGGTCGACCTCGGCGTCAATCTAGGGACTCATTCTGATGGTCCTATCATATCCGTCCAATAACCATCATAGGTACATATAATTATGGAATCAAGATAATGCCCTAGCCATTCGCACCATTAGTGGCCCATTTCAGACATATCTTCAGAGCAAGAAGGACATGTCGGAGCGACCTTGTCCAGGCCTCCTCTTGGTTAAACTGCAGCTTGACCGAAACATCACCAATCTTATCTTTTACGACTCTGCCAGAGGCGATTAGTAGTTTCTTTTAGAAAACACGTTGCCCTTACTGATGAGGAAAATCGACAGAGGGATCCTGCGACTTGATATGATCCATGAGATGCTTCAGGCAATCGATAAAGGCCACCATGGCTAAATCAAACCGTCGATTATGGAGTAATCGGCCGAAGTGGAGGTCCCCAGAGCCATAGAGCTCGTAGTTGGATTTGTCGCCAGTAGCTTTTTCGATACGTGAAAAAGATCCCATGGGTATTAATCGATAGCTGACCAAGATTGAGAAACAAAAAGTCGATAAATAATGAAATTGCGCACTTCTCAAATGTGTAGTCAAGTTTGCGAGCAATGGTGTACATTAAAAGAAGCGTCTGCCCCCAAGCCGCGTTTATTTCAGCCCATTCGACCTAATACGGCTTCAGTTGCGAATAGGATTGAGAAACAATGCTTACTGGCACTCCAGGTACCCTTCCTAACCGTAGTCCGTTAATAGTCCCAAAAACGCCGTCATGACCAATGCAGAAAGCATCGTTATATACATTAGTACGCTCAAGTTTCTCGAGAGTCGCAGAATCCGCTGCGTATGCAGCACGAAGTGTCGCTAGCTGCACGGTTTGTTGGTCTATGGCCAAGACTTGTTCGTTGTGAGCGCGCCAGAATCTGTTCGGATAGGTTTCAATGTATTCCATGAATTCAATAATCAACGTACTCGTTTTCTTCGGCATCCAAATCCTTTTCCTCAAGCTCTAATAGCCGCAACTCTTCGTCTAGTTGCTCACGCTCACGTTCCGCCTCTAGAAGTTGTTCAATGGCAAGGCGTTCCTCTCCCTGTAGTTTATCAATCTTCCTCTCCGCTTCCTCTTTCGTCATCCCGCGTCCTTCTCGCTCCCTCTCCTTTTTAATCTCCTTCTCAAATGCTATGTAACCATCTCTTTCTTTCTTGGTTTCATCCAATTGACACTGTAGTGATGTGAGCAGGATCTGTGTACACTCTGCACAGAGAGGGTGGTCGATCTCTGTCCGTGAAGACAGGAAATTGAATAGTCTGGTAGTCGAACGCAGATGGTGGGACAGCGGCGACGGATTCGGTTGATCGAGAGCAGGTTTGAGCGGGGATGACGTTGGAGACTTGCTCGGGGAACTCCGCGCCTTCATGAGCCCTTTCTTTGGGCGCGGAGATGAAGGCGAAGAGGGGATATTACGGATCATACTGTCCTGCAAAAGCACGAAGGATTCATGCGGCGACAGTGCCCCATGTTCAGACAGTTTTCCTTGTGCACGGGGTGAAAGAGAAGAGAGAGCAGAAGATTTAGATTTTTGCCATGCAGATTTGACGGTCGAGTCTGCGGGAAGAGCAGCCAACTTGTCGGCTTCAGAAGTAAGACGCCCATGCGAAGACGACTGTGCAGTCGGAGCCGAAGTGACGATCATGTCATAGGCAGAAGGAGCCAAATCGACAAGGGAGGCATCCAACTAGAAACGACAACCATAAGTTTCAACAGGTAATGTTAGAAAGAGGCAGGTACGTGCTTGAAGTGGCTCCTTGCATTGCTGACATATAAGGCCTCCGGAACTCATGATTTAAACGTGTAAGTACGTGCTCTGAAAATGTGGTAATGATCCAGGGTACCTTGGCTGAGCGCAAGTGGTCGGAAGTCAAGCTTCAAGGAGGAAGTAGCTTGTTTGGGAATTTCAAATAGGAAACTTGCCCTTGAACGACAAAGTTCATCACCCTTCGGTGTTAAGGGTAAAGCTACTTCTCAGCAGATACTAATGGTTAGCCTCGATTATTTCTTCCGTTTGAGGGCGCTTGATCACGGTTCGCGGCATGCTCCAATGCTATGACTCTACCTTACTGCGAATAGAAGTCCGGATCCTTCATTTCGCGGGTCTTCAGGTCGTGGCGTCTTTAACTGTGCACTGGGATGTCCCCATACCGGTACTACCCCCGAATTTCTGACACACAATACGAACAATTTTACCCCGTCTTCGCAACCAATTCGTACCACACCTTATAAATAGTCAGGGTGGAAAGGTCTCCAGTTCTGAATCTGACCTCAACGACCTTCCCTACTTATTTCCTTCCCTACGTTTTAACCAACCTCCGCGGTTTGGCTCCCGATATTTCTCTATTCGATACAAGTTTATTCATCACATCTGTGCGCCTTTCTCTTGATCTGCCTTTACCTGCACTGACCAGCGTCTATATCTCCAGACAGAACATGAGAGGCCAAATGTTTGCTCTTGTCATCGGGATCGACAAGTACAAGTCGGGTTCCATTTGGGACTTGGACTCTTGCGTGTCCGATGCCCGAAGGATGAATCGCTGGCTGATGAGCGATCTTGGGGTACCAAAAGAGAACATATGCCTGCTTATCGACGCGGAAGCAACCAAGGCTGGCATTGAAACCACATTTCTGAGCCATCTAGTCAACAATCCTTCCATTCAGCGAGGGGACGCCATCCTGATTTATTTCGCCGGACACGGCAGCCTGATGCCATCTCCTCCAGATTGGTATAGCTGTATTTTATCCTCGCGGAAGGTACACACGCCGCCCAAGGTACAGGTTTTATGCCCATATGATCATGATACCAAGGGTCCAGAGGGTCGAATTTCCGGTCTTTCAGATCGATCCTTGAAAGCCCTCATTTGGGACTTATCTCAGGCGAAAGGAGATAACATTACGTTGATCGTAGACAGCTCCTTCACCCCTCCTCTGAAAATTCGTGACCGTCGCCATATTCGTTGGACTTCCACCCACAAAGCCACGCCCGACGACCTTCGCACCTCTCTATGGCCAAGCGCGCACGGTCAGCGTCATGAAACTTCTGGATTTCACGATGCCCAGACCTCTACTCACACCCTGGTTATCGCATGCGGGCTCAATCAGACGGCTGTAGAGGGGAAGCACGGCGGAAAGTTTACCTCCGCCTTTCTCGAGGCAGCCAAAGGCATACCTCTGCACCGGACGTCCTACGATCACTTGGTAGACCGCATGCTCTCCCAAGCGGGCGAGGACCTCAAAGACCAACGCCCCATTTGCATTGGACCCGACAAAACCCGATTCATCTTCGATACTACACTATTCCCACCCGACGAGAGCTACATCTCAATTGTTATTCTGGCTGCGAAAGCTGACTACTTTCGAGTTGAAGTCGGGCCGGCTCACGGCATCTTCAATGGCAATGAAATGTCCATTCATTCCTATAACTTCTCCGGTCCATATAACCCATCCATTGGCACCGTCGTCGTTACGGAAGTACATCCTACGTGGTGCCTTGTTCGTCGTAGGACCAACAGCATTCAAATTGAAACGGGGTGTTGGGCTCGCGTAAACCATCGCCGGACTCGCTCCAATTCTTGGTTGTCAACTACTAGCTCTGTGCTCCTTCCTTGGACCCGTGGTAAAGAAGGGGAAGGACGGAGGTCTATAACCCCTAAACCCTCACATTCTCTGGATGAGAAATGCCTAATTTCAACGTATCAAGACCAACCACCTGAAGAAGAGCCAATCGGTCGCCCGTCGTTGTTGTGCAAGTGTTTCAACGGTATTTTTTAGTGTAAAGAGCAAGCTCTCGTAAGTCTTGGCTTCGAGTCTTATTCGGTGGTATCCTCACAGCATGTTTTCACAGCCTCGTCCATCTCTTCAGAGATCGGAATACCTGAGGTGGTGCTGCGGCCGTACTATATTTCTTGACGACAAATCTATGTGGTATCTTTCTTTCTTCCGTTCACTCCCGCAAGTGGGATTACGGTATTCGGTACCTTGAAAGTACCATCTTAACTACCCATCAGGTTACTCATTCTTACGAGCCTATCTTCCAATTGCCTTCTGTATTGTACCACTCCTTCTACTTGAGAGGCCATGCATACTATTTTTATGTCAGATCCTCGCACAAATCTTTTGCACGTGCACAACAAATGCATTGAGATTGGTCGGTTTTCTCTCGATGCCTGCCGCCGCTGTGGCTGACCTGGTGGCGTGGGTCTTACGCGGGTCTGTGAGGTCTGTCACAAACCCCGTGATCAACATGCCTAACACGTAACAGTAACAGGTGACGTAAAAGGGCCACTTTGAACGATGCCATGACCTCTGAACCAGCTCCGAAATCATCCCAGGCCACTGAAAGTCTTATCAAACGTCTCGCTGGTCCGTCCACCGGCAAAGCAGGGTCAGTCATCCCGTTATCTTCCGAGCAGCTTCTCAAATTTAGTGCAGACTCGTCACAGACCAAACCGAAATCAACCGCGTTATCACTGAAGCCTCGAAAGGATCCAAATTTTATGAGGCACGCTAAATCCTTCCTGATTCAGTGAAACTCTATCAATACCCTCTCTGTGGCAACCAGAATGAAAAACGAAAAGACCAGGACCTTACAAACAGGATTAATAATATATTGAAGCTGCGTGATGAGGTGACGAAAGGAGTGGACATGCGTGCGTTGTATTAAGCCCATGATGACTACCGACGTTGAGGCTGATATCTGCTCAGGCAAAGTTGAGTCCAGTGTTGATGGCCTGGTTCGTGATACAATCTTGGAAGCCGCATCGATTATGCCAATGCAGTTTATAGCTTCAAGAGGTGGAACGGCAACGAGACTTGAGCCAAATCATTGTTCATGTTGATATGGATGCATTTTACGCGGTATGCACTTCTTATGAAGGCCACCCGTGTCTGCCGATATTTACTTTATCATGTATAGAACGTGGAGCTTCTTCACAATCCGGACCTCAAAGGAAAACCTTTCGGTGTATGCCGTTCTACTCTCGCCTGAAACGATTGACTGAACGTCGCATCTAGGTCGGTCATGGTGTTCTTACCACAGCCTCATACGAGGCGCGGAAACATGGAGTCCGCTCGGGCATGCCAGGTAAAAGATAACTTGTTTTTTGCTATGCAACTCAGGTGAAGCCGTTGTCAGGCTTCATTGCGAAGAAACTCTGTCCGGAACTCATTCTTGTCAAAATTAACTTCACGCGGTACAATGAGATGTCTCGGAAAGTTATGGATATTTTCGAACGATATGATCCCAACATGTGTCCTGCCGGGTGTGATGAAGGGTACTTAAAGTAGGCATCCTTTTGTGACACTCTTTGCCTTCGATGATCTGAGAATCCAGCATAACGTCATATTGCAAGGAACACGATATTACTCCAGATGATTGCGTCCAGGAGATGCGCCAAAAGGTATTTGAGGAGACCAACTTGACTGTTAGCGCCGGCATAGCACCCAATAAGGTGGTGCTGCACTGCTTTCGCGACGACGAAATGCTGACTTGACTTTCTCCTTTGAAGATGCTAGCGAAAGTGCGTGATATCCCCTATTTTGCAAGCCAACCTGGACTGATCGTTCTATAGATATGTTCTGACAAAGTAAATTTCTCGTACTCTTTGGACGGCCGCCGGCTTATTGTGTATGCCCTTACCAGAATAAGCCCAATGGTCAATTCCACCTGCCTTTTGATAGCCAAGAAATCATCGCCTTCATGCATGACTTATCAATTCGCAAGGTCCCTGGCATCGGGCGTGTCAACGAACGATTGCTAGAATCTGTGGGCATAAAGGTAGGCATTTACCTTACACCCTATGGCTGAATAGTTGATGGTTCCGGTCCCTCAGACGTGTGGTGATATCTACACTCACCGGGCAATGCTCTCAATGATGGACAAACAATTCGGGTTGCACTTTCTCCTTCGTACCCACCTGGGCATAGCATCCAATAATGTTCAGCCGCATCAGAGACAAGAACGAAAAAGCATAGGTGCAGAACGGTACCGTTTGATCTTATAGTTCACGAGTCAGATACTGAGTGAAGAACTAGTACTTTTAATCCTTTAGACGATAAAGAGAGGATTTTTCAGAAGCTCCAAGAAGTTGCTCAAGAACTGGAAGACGACATGAATAACAATGGGTGGACGGGACGGACGATTACTCTAAAGTTCAAGCTCGATACGTATCAAGGTATCTTGTCATATGCCAGCAGACCCGACCGACTACTACTGACTAGCCTGATCCTGATAGTATTCACTCGTGCCAAGTCTTTCGATCGCTGGATAACGAAGAAGGAGGAGCTGTTGAAGGTGTGTATGGACTTGTTGACATTTTTCATTTATATCGTACATCTCATCTCTTTCAGATAGGCAAGGAGCTGCTGCTGCCAGAGTTTCCGTTGAAACTCAGACTGATCGGCCTGCGAGTGACGAAGTTGAAAGATTTACATGCTGCATCGGATACGACGACTGGCATCAAACGGGTGGGTTTACTCGTCCCATTGCAAATACACACGTCATTGAGCTACGAACAGTTTTTCGAGTCTGTTGGCGGCGACCAATCCGCTTCCAACAAACGACTCAAGACTGGGCATGATAATGACCAGCCTCTAGACTCGCTGAAAACTCAAGACCACTGGGATGATGAAATGCCCGGATATCACGAGCTTGATGACACTGACAATGACATGGACGCCAACGAAGGAGACATGGATGAGAACCTGGAGCCCTTCTTCCGTTCTCGGCCGCCTGTCTCTGAGCCTGCGCGTTCTTCCCAGGACCCGGTTAGGATATCGATCAAACCTCGGAGCACTATAATGCGCCCGAGTTCATCGTTGTCCACAGCGAAGCTTTCGCAAGACTGTCCAGTTTGCGGGAAGACATTGACCACAGATAATAAAGGATTTAATGATCACATAGATTTTTGTCTAAGCCGGGGTATCATTTCACAGGTGCAAGCTGAAGCAAGCATCGGTACTTCTTCCAAACCCAAACAGAAGCTCGCTGGAAAACGGAGAAGGTGAACCTCTATCTATCGCTACATTGGTGTACACGTATTCGGAATGTATTATTACAATTTACCTCTGTGCGCCTTAAAAGATGCTTGTACTCCTTTTCCTGCTTGAATGTCCTTCATGCATTTAGCATCCACCTCCCTTCCTTTCGCTGCTAACTCGACGACTGTCAATTCTAGGTCCCTTGGGACACAGACAACGCCGTCTTTGTCACCGATCATCCAGTCCCCAGGATGAACAGTGACAGAGGGGAAATCATCTTCTGCTTGAATCACGACAGGAATGTCTATAGCCGAAGGGCGCGTGAATGGCGACTGGCCAAGAGTGGAATGGCCACGAGAGAACACGGGAAAATTGAGACTAGCGTGTTCACCAATGTCTCTGCAGCGACCCGAGATAATTACGCCTACAGCGGAACGAGCTTGAGCGCCGGCAGTCATTAAACCACCCCAGACGGCGTTTTTGAGTTCTAGGGACTTGGGTGAGAGAGGGGAAAGCGAAAACATAACATTCATCTTACTTGGAGGGGCATTGATGACAATAACAGAGGACGCAGGTACCGTGTCCACGAAGTGGGCGGAGAGTTTTGGAGCAGACTGGTCGAAGGCAAGAACCATCTGGACAGTGTAAGCAGGGCCGCAAACGGTGGTATCTGGTGGGAGAGTGGATATCAGGTTAATATCCGGTACGTAGCCCCCATGTGGTGTACCAAGCTTTATGAGCGCGTCAGAAATCTCGCAAGTCGAGTAATCCGCCAATTTGGACATGATCGTTGCAATCCAAGCTGCTCTCTGAATTGTTAGTCATCTCATCTCTTATCTTATCTACTTTCCCACGCTCCTCTAGCTTGCACACTAACCTCCATCATGACGGCCAGATCCCCTCCTGCTCGACCCCATATTGGTATCCATCCCACCAGCCATTTTTCATCTCTCGACTGGGGTGAGGATGATGCTTGGGACAGCGCTTCCGACTCGGAATCACCCAAACAATCTACCCTGTCTCTTACAGGTTCGCGCACGACTGCGCCAAGAGCTGTCCCGAAGCCTGCATACAACAAATCCGACTCTTCCTCGTCAGCGTTGGCTTTTTCGTATACCCATGTCAATGCCCCAAACTCTAGCTCATACCCTCCTCGTACGGAGGAGCCTGCTGCGCCCAAAACTGGTTGGACAATCGTCAGAAAATCCCCAAGCGACAAGGCTATCGAAAAATACAACTCATCAAGTCAGGATGACAGCTACGACAATATCACGTCACCCGAAGGCTTAGGGGATACAGATGGAGAGAGCGATATGATATTGGGCGAACTCGAGTACGATGCATCTGGGCCTGAAAATCCAAACCCACCCCCCGGCAAAGCCACGGTATATAAAAGTTCAATACGAGAAGATACCGATTCAATTTTAAACGGTATGCCTTGCTTGATAGTGACTTCATTTTTCTATGTTCATTTACGTTTGCACTTTAATTTCAAGATCCCCTTCATGGCATACGCCATCGTTCACGGAAAAACCGGTCTCCGTCATCCCCCAGAATATCAAAGGAAGGACATATAGAAGCCCCGGAAAAATCAGAGAAGTTGATGCGAGAAAAGTCGATACGAAGTAATCGTCGTCACAAGTTTGTCGAGTGTCTATCGAATGAGGACGTCAACATTGGTACGTTTCCCTAACGTGCGCGATTCCCGACACCAATGTACATCAACCTTAGCGGAATTACGGAAACTCTCATGGGCAGGCATTCCGGACGATTTGCGTCCCATGGCATGGCAGCTCCTTCTTGTGCGTCACAATCTTCATTAGCTATCCTCTCTCTGATTTTATGGTTCATTTTTTAGGGTTATCTTCCCTTGCCAACCCCACTTCGTACAATCACTCTCGCCCGAAAGCGCGAAGAATATATTTCTCTTGTCGAGGTGGCATTTGCCCGCGACCGAGAAGGTCTGGACCAGCAAATATGGCACCAGATTGAGATCGATGTACCCAGAACACGACCAGGTGTGAGGCTTTGGATGCACGCTGCTACTCAACGGGTATGTTGTGCTGTATCCTCCGACGCCCACGCTAAATTGTTTCCAGAGTCTGGAGCGGATTCTATACGTTTGGGCCATTCGACACCCGGCAAGCGGCTATGTGCAGGGAATAAATGACCTCGTGACTCCCTTTTTCCAGGTTTTCCTTTCTGCGTATATCGGTAAATGAGTTGCGTCCTTCATCATGGTACACTTGAACAAAGTTGTTTAGATTCTAATCCTGAGGATTTCGACCCTTCTTTACTCCCTTCTCAAGTTCTTGATGCGATAGAAGCAGACTCTTTTTGGTGTCTCTCTCGTCTACTTGATGGCATCCAAGATAATTATATATTTGCACAACCGGGAATACAAAGGAGCGTTCGACGGATGGCCGAACTTGTAGCCAGAATCGATGGTAACATCTCCTTCATCGTTCATTTCTTCGCAGCTAATGGTGATATCGACCTAGCGCCATTATTTGCTCATCTGGAAGCTCAAAGTGTTGAATTCATGCAATTCGCGTTTCGATGGATGAACTGTCTCCTTATGCGAGAAATAAGTGTGCAAAACACAATTCGGATGTGGGACACGTATCTGGTGCGCTGAACCTATCTCGTTTATTTGATAAGCCTCATTGAGTCCTTGTAGGCTGAAGGGCCAGATGCGTTTTCTCAATTCCATCTGTATGTTTGCTCGGCATTCTTGGTGAAGTGGAGCGATAAATTACGACAGATGGATTTCCAGGTAAGAAATTTCTTTCACCACTGTTGTTCCTTGCTCATCGTTGAAAGGGTATCATAATGTTTCTGCAGTCGCTTCCGACGCAGGACTGGGGCGACCACGAAATTGAAATGCTCCTTAGTGAGGCCTTCGTTCTCAACTCTATTTGGCATAATGCCCAGAGTCACTTTAACGCGAAATGAGCCGCGTGGTCATCTGAAATTGATCGGGAAGAGCTAGCTGAGAGTACCTATGGTTAACTTGGTTTGTGCAGCAGGACGCGATGGGTGTCAGTGCAAAGGCGGTGTATGATTTGAAGCAGGCAAAACTCGCTGTACAAGAGAAATGTACTATAAAGATGGACACACGGCGGTCTATTCATCTTTTGCCTTTACGAAGGAAATCTCTCTCTCTAGCGCATCTTTTAACGCATGCAGCTGGTCCTCGGTTTTGGTTCGAACTGAGTAACTCTGGGCAACGCCGTTTTCATCGTGGCCAACAAAACTGATAGCTTTGTTCGCGAGTGTCGGCTTCAATCCTGCGTAAAGGTTGAAATTCTGCAGAAGACGTTGAATTCATGGGCAGCAGATGAATCGAGCAAGAAACGGACCAAGTTGATTTTTCCGGTGCTGCTGTTCCGCTGAAGCACGCGACGCGTCCCCTTTTCCTTGTGTTTCTTCAGTCGGAGAACACCTGGAGGTTTACGTTGATATGAATTGTTCTGCACAGATATGGAACATACCATGGCCCATGTCTTGCCACTTCCCAGCCTCTTTATTCATCCAATAACTCTTCGCTTTAATGGAGTACATCGTTTCTTCGTCTTCTTCTCCTTCTCCTTCCTCATCGTGGGGGCTGTTTGCTAATAATATGGGAGGTGGAATAGTTTCTTCTCCATCAGGCTTTGAGCTTTCTTGCGCCGTATCGTCTTCGGTTGTGTCCTCTGAAGCAGGCTTGCTGCTAGAAGGAACACTAGTCTTGGCATTGGAATCTTTTGCCGTAACACCGAAGCCGAAACCAACTGGGTTGCCAATACTACCAGAAGATGGCTTTCCAAAGCCTCCGAATGAACTGAGCGCCCCCGAATTTGAGGATGTTGGCGCCGGTGGGGTTGCGAAGAAGTTAGAAGGTGCAGTGCCTCCTGTTATTGCACTCTTGGCCGCACCATTGTCCTTGGAATCAGAAGAGGCTCCAAATGCGAAAGATGAAGATGAGCCTTTGATTCCGAACGGGGACGGGGCCAAAGAGGGTCCGGATGCATTTGTAGCATCAGTATTCACCGGTTTAGAGAATAAAAAAGGAAGTTTACTGTCCGAACCTGAGATGCCTGAGAAGGTTGTCGAGCTTGAGGGAAATGACAATCCGTTCGATTTGGAGGCAGAAGATGACGGAGGAGCGAAGATGACGGGAGTGGCGGCAGAGGTTGATGAAGGGGGTTTCGACGTAGATTCTCCCGTAGGCATCGCAGGCTGGGGCTTCCCAAAGGCGGAGGAAAATATCGTCGGGGGGTTCACCTTTTGTTTCGTCGCTTCTGAAGTATCAAACTCTGCCTTTAATGCGAGGAGATGCTTCTTGTATGTTTCAAAATGTGTGTCTGACCAATCTGCGAGCGGGTCATCAGCATAGGCCTTCGTCACTGCGTCTATAAAGGACTTGTTTAAGCCACGTAATGATGTATAATACTTCTGCGCAGCACTGCTAGGACCGCCTGAAGCTTCAGCAGGTTTGGAAAAAGGTGGATTCTGAATTATGGACCCAATAGTCTTTGCTGCACTTGATGGAGCCGGGGCGATGACAGGAGGTACAAATGGTTGGGCCTTAAATGATGACATATTCCCAAAAACTGGTGCTGGGGAGGGATTTAGCGATGAGGGTGGAGAGACGCCCAGCCCAGACGCTGGGGATTCCGGTGGTGTAAAGGTAAATGAATGCGTGCTCCCTGGTGTTCCAAATCCTGAAAAAGACCCAAATTTCGAGGTAGGAACTGGCGCAGAGGGACTCTGAATAAAAATGAATAAAAGAGGAACAAATTGTCGCTATAAAAAGACGCACGTCTGTCGATGGAGATGCAATCACCGGGATTGCAGGGACTGTACTTCGTCGTGGAAGACCACGTATCCTAGAAGCAGCTTCAAAATTGCGATAATTAAAAAAAAAACAGACGAGTAGCGCACTTTCTTGTAGCTAACGTATCTTCATCAGCTTTCTGGAAGCCCTGTTGACCTTCCGTTTCCTCGACATCCTAGAAGTAGTCAGCCCATGAAGAAATGAGGACGAACAGAAATCACACCTCTTCCAGATCATCCTTAGAAAGTTGTTTTTCAGCGGCACGTTTCATTGCGCGACCGACGCGTTAGCCACGAAGCGGCAAAGTGAACTCGACAAGACGTTGTATTACATAATATGAGCCAAAAACAGATTACAATAGCAGAGACAAAATTGTCCCGGCAGTCTCCGATTGAGAGCGAACTTGATATTCGTTGGTTACAAGCCGCAAGCTCGAAGCTCAAAGGCTGAACATCCAGAGCTACGCAGATATCAAAAATTTAAAACCAAGTACGTAGCTAATTTTACACGTCATTGACGCCTAGCGCAACATATAATCATCTTTGTCTTCAAACCTGAGATCTCTCGGCCAATAATCAAAAAAACTCTCAACAGCCTCCATATCGACGTGGTCATTTAACCATTCAAAGTCACTAAGATCCAAAAAATACTCCTGATCTGCGATGAAGCACAGCTTAGCCAGCGGGTGATCAGAATTGATTCGCCATTCTACCACATTTTTAATCAGAGATTGCTCCGAAAAGTTGAGAATCATGTTGAGTCTCTGAAGATTTGGCCAGGGAGTAGACCCATCATTTTGTAGAGGTATGGCAAGATATCTGAGTATATGGGGAGCGTAAAAATTAGGATTCGACGAAGTGAACTCAGTCACCGAGGGGAACGACCTGAACAACTGCGTGTATTGACTTTCGAGGGAAAGACTAAAGTCGCAGAACGTAAGGTGGCGGAGGCCGGGGAATTTTGGAGAAATGGATGATGATAGGAAAAGATCCAGATCGCTATCGATTGCACCTTTAAGGATGAGGGAGTCCAGCAGTGGTGCTTCGAGGTTGAGCAGGAGCCCGCTGTAGACATATCCGCTGAATCCACAGATACGTAGCGACCTAAGCGATTGCATACGAATTAGGGTGCCCTCATTGCCTTGAGGCCACGGTACAGCTCCAATGATGTCTCCATACACGGATAGATGTATCAGGTTCTCGGTAGACATCAACATCTGCCGAAATGAATCATAGCGAAAGATTGTAAAGTTCGTTTGATCGAGATGAAGGGTGGTAGCAGTATTCAAGGGTGGGTGGAAGAAACGTACGCCTAGTCCACCCAGGCGCACGAAAGATAGGGCTGGACTGCCACCCCTGAAAATGCGAAGCGCCGTTGATCCACCTTCGAAATCACTTAGAGAAAGGGACATATATTGGAGATTAGAAGCCGCTACATCGCACAGGCGTGCGATAACGGGGTGAGCTTCTTCCTCCAGCTCTAATTCGATGACGCAACGGCGCCAGGAATGGACACGGCTACACACAGCGTCAAGAATGTTAGAATCGAGGTCGCAGCCATTGTTATTGGCGGCTTCAATTCGTACATCTAACAGGCTCCCGGCCGCACGATTCAAGTACGTATGCACGCATTCCCTCCAAGAGTCGACTGAAATGGTGATGCGGCACCAAAGAAGCTGGGTAGATATTGCAACATCTCGCCAATAGGAATTGACTTTGGAGACGGTGAGCTCAAAAGGAAAACCGGTGTGAGGAACATCGTGATCGCTACTCGGCAAAATCGGGGCGCAGTCGCCCTGACTTCCTGACTGACCGAGTAGAAAGATGTAGGACAATATCTCGGGAGGAAAGGAATGAACAGAAGCCGAAGGTTTCCCATCGCCCGAAGGTGATTCAGATATCCCCCGAGCAAGAAGTGGAGCCGCGCTGACGGACATGGCTGTCAGGGACTCTGAGTGTCCGTCTGATAACTGCGGAGGGCTCGGCACAGGTTTCACTTTTGAAAGAGTTAGTAGACGTACCATCACATCCATTTGAGTCGACTTTGATGGCAATAACTTGTGGGGCGTGTTCACTCCGGCTGTGAAAGATTTGTATTCGTACCGCTCATTGGCAGAAAACAGGGTCTAAGGGTTGGGCAACGGTAGAAAGTGTCACTCTGAAATTCTGATAATGAGGGAACGCAGCTTACCATAAGAAGGCAATATTCTCCAATCCGGCCAACGAGCTGGTTTGTAGAAGATTGTACATGTCTACATCCATCCATCCGACCTATTCCACCAAGTTCATTCTGCGATTGCGGATCGTGAAATCGTCTTCTTGAGGAATGCCGTCTGCCATAAAAGTATAAAGATGTGTCCTGACATAAGCTGATTCCCTTCGAAAAACTTTGAAATATGCGCCACAACACAAACTTTAAAGTATTCATATGTTACTAGAAGTACATGACCGCCAAATGGACGAAACTTCATATTTAGAAGGAATACGCCAATGAACTTAAGACGTCGATTGCAAGCGCTGTGTCAACTGAATCTACAAAGATGACGGTCAGAGGGCGAAGATAATCCTGATCAGTAATAGTTACCTCTGCCTTGGAGATGGTCCTCAATTCGCCAGGTGCCGAACAGTTTTTAGTGACAGCGACGCTAACTGCCGTATCGATAGCCCGTCCTACGGATCCCTTGGTCGCCACCCAGTACCTGATTTCTTCAGGGATCACTTCAATTATGGAAATACGCGGGTCATTTTTATCGCCCATGTGGATATCGTCCTTGAGGTCGCCGAAATAAGCAGATAAGCTAATACATATGTTAAGTTGCGGCGTTGCATTAACCTGAAGGCAATGAACGCACCCAGTAGACCAATGCTTGGCAATCGTTTCCTTGTCTCGGCTGACTCTGGCTCTTCCAGAATAGCTAATGGGTGACGTGAATCAATGTACATCCAAGGCACATAATTAACTCACGAAGCCCAGCTCGTGGTGTCAGTGTTGAGGAAGCTGACGTTGACGTGAGAATCGTTGTTAATTTCCTCAAACTTGTGGCTCGCATTGTTGGCAACAAAGGCGAGAACTAACTGAGTTCCGCTGAAAGCTACGAGGACGAGTCAAGACGGTTCAAATTATCAATTCCACGGGCATACGAGCGGAGGGCATCATGGCACGGGAGTGAAGATGGCCGTCTGCAGATCTTGTGGTGAGCATGCCGATCTTCACGGAATGGACAATCTCGTGCAGTCCTGCTGGGTATGAGTACAATACTTCAAGGTCCAAATAACGTGAATTACCTTCGATCTTCTGTTGGGGGGTGAGGTCCTCATTTTCGGCCGTCGCAGTGTAGGGGTCAAGACTGGTGGTCATAGTGGGTAGTCGAAGAAGTGAAGGTGGGAATCGATGAGATATGTCCCGGAATATATACGAGAAACGAGACTTGACGTCATGTGGCAGTCAAGACGAACTTTGGAGAGGAATGACGTCGCTCCATCGTCAACCTGAAGTTTTGTGTCAATTATAGCCAAAAGAACCGAAATGCCTTACTGCCTCATTGACAACCAAGTCCCACCGAGCTATAACAAAATTGACAGTATCAGAAATCCGCGCAGTACCTTATCAAAGTGACGGTATTTTGAGAGCAGGAGAATTATATGTATAAAAGATGGTGTAGACAAGTGGTGTATGGACGGGACGGTATCTACTGCAAGCCAGGGATAGATGAAGAAGCTGACTGTTGGGGAGCCATCGATGCAGGCACTGTATATCATATATATAAGCAAGAGCTGAATTGAAAAAGATGGTAGCGCACATGGAGCCATTTGTGGCCGTTGTCCTTCACTAAATACTCGAGATACAAGAACACCAACTCCCTCAAACACGCCAAGAAGGATACCACACGCTATGGCAGATCCTAAAGCAGATTTTGGACCACCTAAGTATCAGAAAAAGGGAGCGGTCAGTTGCTATAAGGGAAAGACGAAACAACAGCATACTTCGAGCAGCTAGACATCCACCAGTCATGAATCCAGATATGATAGCATTCCATGCATCCTCTTTTTGTCTCCAGCCCTTCACAGCACAATCGAATGTTGAGAACATTCCTCCCCATACGCCAAAATTACCGCCTGTAACTGGCGCTCGTGCCTTCATGGATGATATGGCACCGACAAACCGTTCACCCTGAACGAAGCAGTGAGAAGGAATTCTTCTGAATATGGCATGCACGTACTCTAGGAGAGTTCCGGGCACCCTTAATGCTATACCAGATACCGCCACCAACGGCACCCATTGCGAATGCACCACCGAAGTCATTGAGAATTACCCAGGGACTGGAGACATGTTTAGTGCGCTTGTGAGCTGATACGAAAAGACGCTTACCAGGGATCGCGGGAGTGATCTGCGTGGGCCATTGAGGAGAGTAAAGGGAGATGTGGGGGAGGCGGATGAAAGTAAGCACTGAGCTTGATTCGGGAATCGGAATGAAAAAGTTTCTTTCCCACAAGAGCACGTGATAGATACGCGTTGACATAATCACAAAACAATCGGCAACTCAGGTTTCAACATTCAACTTGGACCACCATCTCTGACCACCACAGTGCTACTAACAACAATGGAGCTCACACCGGCGTCTGCCGCACGTTGCTTTATGAAGGTCCATGTCCAGATCCCTCCTTCTCCTCTTCGTCTATACCACAGGCCCAGCTTGGCTTCCCCCATTCCTACCGCTAGCAGTTGTCTCAAAGAAAATACGACTCTCCCAAGAATACCCCGTAGTATGACGATCAAGAGAAAAGTAGACGATCAAGAGACAGCTGGTTCAGCTGCCAAGAAGATTAAATCGATTCCTACGGATGCGCCAGGTGTATACTGCCATCAATGTAATAGGAAGCGCGACCCTGCCGGTGGGTTTTAAGCATTGACACTTTGTAAGGTCAGCTAAATGTAGTCCTTAGACTGTCTTCAATGCTCCTCGACGCAAACGCGTTCTGGTCAGGTTGCGTCGCGTCGTTGCACCGTGAAATTCTGCCGTACCTGCCTCAAGAATCGATACGGCGAAGATTTGGACATCCTCAAGCTGTCCGATGGTTCGGTCAGCGAAGAGGGCCATATCAAAGAAGCAGGCTACGTATTCAGGTACGTCTGCGACTGAGGGCATGTCGCTCTCGCTGATAGCTGCGTCTGTAGATGCTATAAATGCAGGGACATTTGCAACTGTTCGCGTTGCAGAAAGGTTAAAGGGTTGACGCCTATTGGGTAAAGTCTTTGCCAATGTCGTCGATGCAGCCCGCTAATATATCTGCCAGGAACCAACTGCAGATTGCCCGTAAAGATGGCAGCAAATCCTCGGGTCCTACCGTCGCGAATGCCTTTTCCTCTGCAAAAAATGACTCCGGAGGACCTACCTCTACCAAGGCCCATACCACTACTGTCAGGAAGCCAAAGAAAAGAGCGATGCCAAGCGTGGCATGGACTAGCATCCAATCAAATCTCAGTGCTGCTGACGCTGAAGCACGGATTTTCATCAGAGAGTTTATTCTACGCTTTGCACAGTCAACGGGATCGCCTATCAGCAAAGTACATCTCGAAGAGATGGCTCATATTGGAGGGAAAGGACGCGCCAGTGACGATGACGAATTGGTTGAATGGGTAAGCGAACCTGCTGTCAAGTCCATTCTATTGTGGCTGTTGGGTCTTCTGTCGTCCAAAAAAAGCGACGAGTCTATCGAGAAAGTAATGAACATATTTTCTATCATGTTTGTCTACTCACACCCTTTTGCAGCTCATCAAAGTCTGCTCTAAAGATATCCGAGGATCAGGTGCTAACCTCAACAAGATGTGGGATAGTCTCGCCGTTCTGCGTCACTCCATCGAGAATATCAACGGCACAGTCTTCATACCCGACCCTCTACCCTGTCCGGACTCGGCAGTAACACACAACACTCGCAGTGCGCGAGGTTCGAACCGTCCCAACAACTCGATTTTCATTGCATCTTCCGCACAACTAGTTCCTATTGTCCTCAGCCTCATAGAGTCTGTGCTTCAGACACAGGCTATCAGAACCGAGATCGAGGATGGCGTGAAGCTCGGAAAAGATCAGACTAGAGAAAAGCAAGAAGCTGTGAGAAAGGAGCATGAACGGTGGGATGGCATGAAAGGGTTCACAGATAGTAAGAAAGGGCCCGAGGTCTGTTATTTTCCACTACACTGTATACAATACTAAATTCGAGAAATTCACAGGCGCAAGAGCTCAAAGTGAAACGTCGTGAACATAAAGAAATCCTCGAAAGCTTGGACAATGCGCTCAAAGTCGCCTCTCATGATTTCTCTGTGCGCTCGGGTCCTTTGGGCACAGACAAAGATGGTCGAATCTACTGGGCCCTCTCACCTGGCGTAAACGACCGTCAATATGCCACGCAGTATGTTTCCGCGATGGTATCGGGAATCAAGAAACCCAAGAAGGGGAAAGGCTGTACTCGCGCGGGAAAGGACGAATCGCCTCTGTTGGACTGGTCGTCCTTCATCGCTGTTTGGGGTCAGAAACCGAAGACGGGTACGCCATCAACCCACGAAGATGACAGTGACGAGGATGCGGAAATAGACCAATGGTGGGGTTTCTCAGATCCTGATGACATCAGGAAGCTAGCGGATTGGCTTTTCATTGTTTCAGGCCTGGATGAAGACAGGTCAGAAAGTTCCCCGACCGTCAGTGAGGCTGTCAGAAATGGTAATTCTGTTAAAGCTCTCGTTCATAATTTGAAGGAATATGCCACGGTTCTGGCATGGAGATGTAAGGATGAGAATGAATAGTTTGGGGCTCGTCGGAGAATGCTTCTGTTATCATTATTTCTTTCCTCGGTCTATTATGGTGCCTTGACGTTGACATAGATGATGCTTACAATACATTTGTATACCGGTGCTGTAATGTTACAGCCAACTCCTCCTGCCTCATTGAGCGACTGGCGCAGGCGCAAATACGTTCAGCGAGACGAACGGCAAGGACATGTTTGCACTTTGAAACTCCCTCAGTAATGAATGATGTAGGAGGGGAGGTAGTGAGGTGCTGACCATCAAGTGTGTCTTAGAGAGCAGAACAGCATAAATGTATGCAGGACAAGTGCAGAAACTGGACACAGGACCAGGGTTTAGGCCAATATTGACTGTGTGTGTTCCTGTAGACCCAACCACTTCGTAATAGACATGCCCCGAGATTGTTTCATACTTGATGACTACTGGGAGAATCAAATTCGAATCAAATAAAAAGTAAGCAAAAGATATTACCGTTTTCTCTGTCAATAATGTCGAGCGCGGCAAGTATTAATGAGTCAGGAAAGACTGCCTGGAGTCGGTGTAAGGCATCATCCGTAACTAAAAACATTCAAGGGTATATTCGCAACATAACTGCAACGTAGAAAGTACCTCCTGTAGGTTCTACTGAGTCTATTATAGCGTCGGCTATTTGCAGTATAGAAGGCGACATTGCTTGGGGTTGTCCGAGATCATAGCAGTTGAGGTCAGAGTTATCGTCCCGGTGTCCCGTGTCGAGGAGCAGAGTTTTACAGGGCGAGTTTTGCATAGTGGCGGTGCAACATTAACTCTCAGAATGACGGTCCAGTATCTTTTCTTCTTCGCCCAAGCGCACCATGAATTTCGCATACCAGAGCTACTTTCACTTTCGAAAATGTTTGGTTTTGAATTGAACTTGCCTGAAAGTCCAGACGATCAAGATCCTACTCGTCCGTTTCTAATTGTCGGTCTCCAATGCGAAAAGCACGCTGAATTGCTCGCAAGTCGAAGTATTTTGATCAAGTGTGTCGCGTCTTGTTTCGTGACCCTTGGTCTGACATTGCTACTAGATCGGTGTACGAATTCTACGGTCACGGATCGACGTATGAAGAGCTCCATCTCTGCAATCGCTGCAATCGCCACAAATGGGCTAAATACATACCAGACACGTCCTTCAAATTTCTTGTCACAGCATACAATCATAAAATACCTCAATCACGACAAAGAGAGATTGTTGAAAGCTTTGCCTATATGGGTTTCTTGGGGAAAATAGACATGAAAAACCCCGACATCGTGCTGGCTTGTTTTGAAGAGTGCAAGTTTTGTTTAATAACTGCTTGGTGAGTATTGCTAATATGCTCTCACGTAGACATCGACCGGCATGGTACCACCCGAGAAAAACATGAAGGAGATGGTTCATTTAGACAAGTATATTTTGGGAGGTTGGTGCGTTAGATCTTCGTGTAACACATTGAGGCGCACTCATATCGTGTTACTCAAGGTCGCCACAGGCTCCGCTCGCTCTCTAATAACCAAGTTCGACGTGAAGAAGCGGTCATACTACGGGAACACCAGTATGGAAGCCGAAATCTCTCTTCTCATGGCCAATCAGACACTGGTCAGTATCTTGAAGATGAGACCTTCATAATCTAAATTTTTATTCCCAGGCGTCCCCCGGTAAGCTGATTTACGATCCTTTTATGGGAACAGGAAGTATGGCCTATGTAGGTCAATCTCAGCTTTCGTCCAAAATCAGTGTTTCAGTGAGGAATCCAGCCGACAGCTTATTTTGGCGCGCAAATTTTTGGATCTGATATTGACGGGCGGCAAATGAGAGGGAAAGGTGACCTCTAATCATACACATTGGATAGAAATGTTTGATCTCTCTCGTACTAGGTGACACTCCTGGCATCATAAGAGCAGCAACACAGTATGGAGTGGCAACAAGAATTGTAGATCTATGTACTTTCGACATCACACAAAATCCCTGGCGATGCGGAGACCTTTTTGATGCTATTATAACTGATCCTCCTTGTACGTTCATCTATAGAGTCGTTACTAGGAAAAATGTCGCTGACTTCCTCTAAAGATGGTGTTCGGGCCGGTGCCAAAAGATTAGGTCGGAAACGAGAGTTGAGTCCTGCTAGAATGGCTGTATATCTTGAACACAGGGCATCTCCTAGACCGTATTCGTCGCTCTTGCATCGTCTTCTCTCTGATATCGCTGACATTGGTACAGGGACGATCAACCTTACATCCCCCCAACAAAACCGTACGAACTTTCCCGGCTTGCCGTTGACCTTGTGCTGCTCTCTAGGTATTTACTAAAGCCTGGAGGGAGGCTAGTATTTTTCCTTCCCACTGTGACAGATGAATACGAAGAGGTGGATATATATTCTATGCTTTGTCCTGGGATGGAGGTCATCGCGAACTCATTACAAGATTTTGGGTCATGGGGCCGTAGGGTCAGTGGCACCTTGTTTTCAATTTATGACTGACTGAATCTGTGTCAAGCTCGTAACCATACAAAAAGCCACTAGTGACACCTATCTGCCGCCTGTGCTTGAAGTGCAGGAACCTGTAGAACGCCAGCATGTTCCGGCACACAAGGGCTTCCGAGAAAAATACTTCCGCGGATTTAAACCTGAGAGCTAATTATGAGAAGTCACCAATGCATTTCGATTTAATTTACAGATCAAACAAATTAAATGGGACGGTTAAACAACAAAGAAAGGTATCGGTTATGTCACGGCGGAGTTTCCTCATCTGTTCTCTTTGTTTGCGTCGACTCTTGGAGTTTAATTTCATCCATACCCCTCCTCACTTGCTTTCCCTGCAGGAGTGTCACAAATGATGTCGCGGCTAACACGAACGCCCCATTGAATATCAATGCCTGGCGCATGTTAAGAGGCGGCTCTGCATCTGAACCGGCTCTCAATGCATCCATCACTAGGTCTATGAGCAAGTGCTGACAGGAACGAAGGATGAAACTACGAACCCAATATAAACATGATAGCGAAAAGATTTCCTCTGTTGACTTCGTGAGAAACGCAAATGAATTGGACCATCAAGACGTACCCAAACCATAACAATGAAGAACTTGCCTCCGAGTTCCTGGTCAGATCACAAGCCAACTCAAGTGCAACTGGTAGCATGGGAACAGATCCGACCCCTAGAATGGTCATGATGGCGAACAGCCCGCCGGTATTATTTGGCTTCACTTTCAACATTCCATCTTTAGTAGCGTATCAAAGAAGCGTTTCACCGGACACCAAACACACCTGCCCAAATCATGGATAACCACACCACAGCAACGATGGGTGCTGCGATCTTCATTGTGATGGCGAGATGCCTAGTAAAGACTCTGTCGAAAAGTGGCGCAGTGACTATTGCAGCAACGATACCCGTTAGAAGTAGACAGGCCTGTAATACATGAGTCAATTGTATATCAGAATCGAGATGCCGGCTCACCCCCATCAGTCCGCTAGTATCAGATGAATAACCAACAGGTCCCTGGTCTTAACATCAGTCTTAGCACAGATGTTGCATGAATTGTACCGACCATGATTTCTGCCGACAATAAGGCAAAAGTATTGGTTCTAAAGGAAGCCATGTCAGACCATACTACAATGAGAAGGCTTCACTTACGCGGCTACCAACGAGGAGAAGATGATCCATATAATCCCAAAATCAAAGCGTTCTCTCACAGTCATGTAATACTCTCCCGGTGTTTTATCTAGACCTCTGACCCGTTTGATGAAGGAGAGAAGAGACGGATGCGTTCGGGACGCCGCATATGCTTTAGTAAATAGCAGTTAGCGTATGAAAAAGCTGAGAAGGAAAGTCCATACTGGGCGGCGTAGGAGGAGCAGATCTTATGAGAAACACGAATGGAGCCGCGGCGGTTGATATGATGCCAAGGATAAGAATCTGTCAACTTTACGATCAACTGGAGTCAGGAAGCTAACGAGGATAAGACCAAGTCAAATTTGTTCCAACGCACTGACTGTCGAGTGTCACCCACAAGGGGACTGAGGAGTTGGCCAATGGCACCACCAATAGGATTAGCTATGACTTCGTGTCAGTAAAATATACAACAAGTGTTAGTTATAGGAAGAACACACAGATAGCTATTATCATTGTAGTGGTTGTCCTCCCCTGCAAGTTGAACCAAGTCTCAGAATACTTTGGACCGAGTACTTGGTAGATAGGCTGCGCAACCGACGCAAATAGCTGATACTTCCAGTGAGAAGGAAAGTAAAAGTGGCCATTTACTCGGCTTACTTGACCGAACATGAGTAACACATATGAGCTTTGTATGGACAGAGATTTGGCAGTCCCTGCATATCTTATCCACGAAGAGAGAATTAAACACAAAGCGCCAACGTCACACTGAATTCAGAGTCAGGGAGGTAGATCCTAGTAAGCAAAATGATACGCACGCATCGTCGAAGGCCGTATCGAGATATAAATGGCGGAATGAGAATCGCCACAGGGAGGTATATACATGCCATTATATTCCCCAGCCAGTTTACTCGGTTTAAAGAGAAGCCAAGTTCCAGAGACGCTGTAGACCACCAATGAGGATACGTGCAATCCGAAGACGGCGTGCACTTACTTTCGTTGGCTATAGGCCCAAACCACGGCCAACTCATAGCTGCGACGATGTTCAGAACAACCTGAAAGCCTGTAAGGTATTTCTGTAGGGGCGAAGAAAGTTGATTAAACAGACGAGGCTAAAGACACCAACAAAGCGACGTTTGTAGAGACGATATTCGAGGGGAGAGTGAGCCACATTGGAGGTGGTACCGATAGGATCTACTATAAGGCACTCCTTGTCTCGCTTGATAGGCTGTAGATCTGATAGCTCCTGGTCGATGACGGGCTTTTCCAGCTGCTGAGATGAATCGACGCTCATTATTACAGGATAGAGCAAGACCGAGGATGCGGACCTCCTACTTATCAGACTCTTTTATCGCAGGCACCGCGTGAATCAGAAGGTATATCCATGAGCTCAATACGGGCTCGGTCGACCAAGTAGCCAGGGGTCATATGCCACATGTGAAATTGACGTAATTCCGCTACATTTTGAATATTCTAGCTTGGCAAGCCGCTTTATAGAGACTAGCAGCAACTGAGCACCGTGACCAACACCTGGACCGACGACACCGGCCATACTTGGCGCGTCCTGTCATTGGTATCGTTGACCTCGAAGAGCCGAGGTTTGCTTGGAGGAGATTACAGTATGTACATTTATTAGCTGCGTAGTCGGTAGCCTTTGCAGATTTTTTACTGTTTTTCAACTTTCAATTTCCCCTGGACAGTAAAAAAATTAATTCTCTTCGACGTTCGGACTTCCACGCGACCGACAGCACTTGCGAGCCAGTTCATCTTGTTATTTCCATTTTGAGGTGTCACATAACGGCGAATAGCACACAACTAACCCCGTTTATATCACCAAGCATCTCCTTTTATCTGTCACCATGAGTGAATACTGGGTCTCGAAGAAAAAGTACTTTTGCAAGTATTGCGATATCTATATTACCGACGATGCCCCTTCTCGACAACAGCACGAAAATGGTCTTCGACACAAGGGAAATCGGGACAGGTTCATTCGGGGGTTGTACAAGGAGGGTGAAAGAAGGAAGAAGGATCAGGCAGAGGAGAAACGCGAAATGGCCAGGGTAGAACAGGTGTGCTTGTATCACATTCATTCTATATTCTGTCTTGACTTCCTATCAGGCTGCTCAAGCTGCATTTGCCGTCGATGTTGGTGCGGGATTTGCCAGACCGTCCATGGCGCAGCCGTCAACCTCCACTGCACCACCCAAGCCAAAACCAAAGTCATCGAACCTTTTTGCAGACTACTCCACGGCCGCATCGCTCGGATACATTGATCCAGATGCCGAGAGAATTTCACTGGAGGCTCAGCGTCGGAGGAGCGAAGGTATAGCTGGTAACTGGGAGGTTGTTGAGCCCACGCCAACTCAGGATACTGAGCCATCATCGTCTGAGGTTGCGGGGGTCAAACATCCAGTAGGTGACCACTCAGGCGAGGATTCTCGTCACTTCCAGCTACGCAAACGCTCTCTAGACACTGGACTCGGACGGATATACGATCCTGGTGCTATCCCCATCAAGCGTAAGAAGATAGAAGAGTCCGAGGCGGACATTTCTGAAAAAGCCGACTCATCCTCTGGGCAAGAATCACTGAATTCTTCTGATATCCCAGCATCAAAGTGGAAAAGGGCCGGAGAGATAAATGCAGATCCAAATGAGACCGAAACACGTTCGGACGCCGACGCTCCCGTCAAGGATGAGGAGGACGTCAAAGTTGAAGAAAGCGTGCCAGACATCAAACCCGACATCAATGGTGACGGCCCTGCTCCTGAGAAGGGCACAAGTCTGTTCCGGAAGCGTAAAACTGTTGTAGGCGGAACTAAAGGGAAGCGCTCAATATGACCGGGTATGTACGTACTCCTTACACGGAAAAGTGTATTCTGATCGCTACCATGGATATCAGAGTCACTGAATGGGTTACTAAGCGACCCGCGATGATCGCGTTTGGCATGGTGGACGAGGATACAATACAGTTTGAATAACATTTGGCTAACTTTTATACACAACATGCACCATTGACCTCATCAAGGTACGCCCTAGGACTACCAATCCCGCAAGGACCATCTCAAGCAATCACAGGAAGGAAGGACGATTACATCTCTACCTAAATCTTCCAAGTTGTTGGCGTTGAAATAATCAGGACGCCTGCGTTCTTCTTGTCCTCGGCACAAGTAATTCCGTGGCTGCGGAACAAGTCAGGTCTCGTAAATTGTAAAGGAGTATTGCACACCCTATCATTGCCTTCTCAACCGCAGGCTTCAACTTCGCTTTCCTTTGTTTGGAATGTAGACCCTTGCCAACGATCACACGCAGAGAATTCCCGCCTTCTTCAAGGACTATTTTAAAGGCTTTCTCCGTCTTGATTACAGCCTCTGAAGTCAGCAGCCCATGCAAGTCGATGGTAGGTATAGGGTTAGGCTGTAATGAGCGATTGCGTGCTGGAAATATCCGTCATTTAAGCTCACTCAAGGAAGATCAAAAACTTACCATGGTAATGCCGTCGTGCTGCCCGCTCGTGTAATTTGTCTATTTCTCGCGTGCAATCGTCGATTTCTTGCCTGAGAATGAACTCTTGGGCCCGGTCCTGCTGCTGGATGGCCTTGTTGAGACATGTCTTCAGGTTTTTCCTTGTCGTCTCATATGACCATGCTTGTCTGCGTAGCGCCTCGGCCCGACTGCTAAGCATCGGTGAGTCGGGAGAAGTTATGGCACTGGTTATCGATGGCGGTGAAGAGACCGCAGAGCTACGATCTTCTGGCAAAGTTATGGCTCTCTGTAGCACGGTGGCTGGTGCCGGAACAGGGATAGCATCTGAGTTCTCCGCCGTGACGGGCTCATCAATGACCGCCAAAGGCTCTGGATTTGGCGGAGCATGCGCTGCAAGCACACCGACCGAGGCACTAGAACCCTGAATGAACAGTGGATCCTGTCGCAAAGGCTCTTTATCCTCCTGATCCCATAAAAGAAGAGTCGGCGGATGGCGCAGATGCACAGGTGTCGTCAACGGGTCATCGTCGACAGACCCGCCTACACCTTTACCAGTGTCAAATCCTACTGGTGTTTGTAATGGATCATCTTCATCGCCAACGCCGATGTCTCCCTCAACACGAGACATTCTTGGGATCGCGTCACTGTCCAACCCTATCGGAAGGCTTCCATTATCCGATGACTCACATTGTAGGAGCATGGGTGGTGGTATAATGAGGTGATCAAGCCTGGGGGAGAAGGGTACCTCAATGGACATGGCGCTCAGGATATTGGGACTCGATAGTGGTTGTGGGGGCGGGGGAATCATAATACGAGGAGATGAATCCTTGATCGGCGATTCCGGATGATCAGAGGCGTCTTCATCTTGCGCGGGACAATCTCCCGCACCGTGATCATGCGGTGCTGCGGAAGGAGATGTCGGGTTTGGTGGGGATTGTTGCGGGAGTGGCATCTGTCTATCGCCAACTTCGTCTAGCAGAGTTGCCGGAGGTGTAGGAAGCTGGGAGGAAGGGGCAGAAGGAGGACGACCTGGATCGGTAGAGCCTATGGCGACTGGCATTGAAATAGAAATATCAGAGGCCCTGGCTTCACTGCGAGTAGTGTCAATAATCCTATCAATCACTGGCCTGACGGGGCTAGGCCTCACTTCTGCTCGAGGAAAGCGACGAACGGGGGAGCTAGTGGGGGCCATGTATTCAGTGTACACAGTTCGTCTGCTACCATTGGCTTTCCTCTCACGACTAGTGTCGTGTCCATGATGCGTGCCCAGAGCTTCCGAGAACAACACCCCCAGGAGTGTCCAGAGAATTGTCAGAAGGACTGAGAAAAGACTGTCAGACAATAAGAGGTCCAGGGATATTCGCAGCAGATATCCTAGGTATGAAACGCCTGGATTAGGAGAGGCATTAGCGGAGTAATGAATGCAAACGCCTTCCCAGAACCCAAGAAGCATTGGGCCGATCCTGTTTCTCTGTGAGCCACTAGTGAACTGGAGGGCGAGACGGATCCCAAGCCCCGCTATAACTGTAAAGATGCTGTCCATGCTGGCGTAGACTATGGTACATGATGAAGCCTCATTGAAGCCGTGTTACCCTCTCAGGGAACTTGTCTGGACCACGAGGCGCAGAAGATACAGGTCGTACGTAATAAAGTATTATTGTTTTTTTAGATGCCGCTTTGATTTCGGATATATCCGGGAAGTCACGATCAGGTGACAGTGTGACGGTCGCGACCTTTGTTGCCCTTTGTTAACCTCGACACTACCTCCACTATCGCATCAACCCCAGGGACACTGTCAGTGCGTTTCTCTGTTTCTACATAAACTGGGCTTAGTGTAATTGTGAACAGAATGTCCAGCTATCAACAACACTATTATCAGGATTATGCCAATGAGGATCAAGAGGATGACAGCGAAGATACTGACGACTGCGAAGAGGAATCAGAAATAACGGAGTATCTTTCATCACACTCTCATCAATCGCAGCCACACTACGCTGAACCAACGCCTGATCCAATGTACGCGCCTTTGGAATCAACGTCGTCATTCCAACGATACCAACCAGGTCAAGCATTAGCCCCCATTCTGACCGGAGAGACGCTGAACATAGACGACATCCGGTCATCGCCCCATTCTTCTTTGGATCCATTTTCAGGATATCCTGCAGACTACGCAGAACAACCCAGCTACTATCCCGACCAAGACTATGTACCGCCATTCAGAGATACCTACTCCAGCACTTTCACTGCGGGCACCGGCACAGCAGCGTACGCTTCCGGATACCTCTCCCGTGCTTCCTACGTGCCACCTCGTTCTCGGTCACCGACTCCTGCTGTCGACGATGAAGACTACCATGTTGTCGGCGATGAGAGTTATCACTATACCGGAGATTCCCAAGACCCAGAGAAAGGGGAGTACATTGACACATACCATGGGCAGCCAGATTATCCGGCAGAATACGACAGCCGCTATCCAGTCCAAATGTCAACGCAGGAATCAATATACTCTGCGGCTAGCGAATCCGACTCCACACCTATGGAAACACGCCATTTCGGTACCGCACCCAAAGGTCGCACAGAGCGCCGGCATCTGAAAAGGACTGTTGCTTTGAAGAATGGTCATCTCGTCACAGATCTCCCTATTCCACCCAAACTCGTTCTACCATGGCGAGGATCCCCAGAGACGTTATTCACCCGGTATTCCGCAGTGACTTGTGACCCCGATGACTTTTCGCGGAGTGGATATAGTCTACGGCAGTTTGAATCAAAGCGGACCACAGAAATTTTCATTGTCATAACAATGTATAATGTAAGTCGAACCTCCGGAGTGTGGGCATTTGTGATTACCCGATAAAAATTCAGGAAGATGAAGTTCTGTTCTGCAGAACGTTGTATGGGGTCATGCGCAATATATCTCAGCTATGCGCGCGCAAAAATTCAAAGACGTGGGGACGTAATGGATGGCAGAAAGTGAGGAACAACAGTATCCCGCATATTTGTTGAACGCTTATGCTTCAATCAGGTCGTCGTTTGCATTGTTGCGGACGGCCGAAAGAAAATCCACCCCAGGGTGCTGGATTGCCTCACGCTACTAGGCGTTTATCAGGAGGTTCCAAAGGAGATCACAGGCTTGAGAAAGGGCTTCAATGTTGATATGGTCTCCGCCCATCTTTATGAATACACAACATCCTTTGGCCTCGACCCCAATCTGCATTTCAAGTATCCCGATAAAGGAATTGTCCCTACCCAAATCATTTTCTGCATGAAGGAGAAGAATCAGAAGAAGATCAATAGCCATAGGTGGTTCTTCAATGCGTTCGCTCCTCTACTACAGGTGAGTTAGTAGTATCTGTCGTTACCCTCCTAATTCTTTTATTAGCCCAAAGTATGCGTGCTGCTGGACGTGGGAACATGCCCTGGAAGTAACAGCATTTATCGTTTGTGGAAGACGTTCGATCTCAATTCCAACGTTGGTGGGGCTTGTGGTGAGATCGCGGCCTTCAAAGGGAAGCGATGGTCGCTTTTACTCAACCCGTTAGGTACGCGCCAATACCCGCCGCGTTGACGCTGAAGAACTTAAGCCAGAATCCTTGTCCTAGTTGCTGCTCAGAACTTTGAATACAAGAATAGTTCAATATTGGACAAGCCCACGGAATCCATGTTCGGATATATTAGCGTTCTGGTAGGTACAGTTAGTGTCTATTGACTGTATACTAATTTACCACTCACCAGCCTGGCGCGTTCTCCGCGTACCGGTATGTCTCAACCTAGCGCACTTTTTGCGACGCTAAAAGTGCACCTAGATATTTTGCTCTGCAAAACGAAAACGGTATAGGACCGCTGGCTTCGTACTTTAAAGGGGAAGTGTTGCATGGTCGTGATACGGACATCTTCACCTCTAACATGTGTAAGTGTTTATGCTCATCCTTAAGTCACAATTTTGATCGTTACTTTGTATGTAGACCTTGCCGAAGACGTAAGGAACTTGTATTCTTGTCTGAACGTAGTTTCATCTTTCTCTTTCTAGCGTATACTCTGCTTCGAGCTCGTGGCGAAGGCGAAATCAAACTGGTGATTATGTTGCTCTCGAATCGCGCTAGGTCGCTAATGTTCTTACAGGGTTCTACGATATGTCAAAGGAGCCATTGGCGAGACGGATGTGCCTGATGCTCTCCCAGAATTCATGAGTCAACGTCGCCGATGGCTCAATGGATCGTTCTTTGCTGCAACATATGCTATCGCTCATACCCCGCAAATCTGGCGTTCCGGACACAGTCTCTCGCGGAAAATAAGTTTAACGATCGAGACCATGTATAATATCATGAATCTAACGTTCTCGTGGTTCAGCATTGTGAGACTTTTCCGATGTACAATCTAAATGCTGCTGAATAAATCCATAGGGAAACTTTTACTTGTTCTTTGTAAGCCCTTACTTTGTCGCGATGAAACCGTTATCTAATCTCAACACGTTACAGGTCGTTCTGACGTCTTCTCTAGAAGACAGCGCATTTGGAATATCTGGAATCAAATATCTTAATTGGTTTGCTCAGGTGAGTCTTGTCAATTTGTTTCTGCAGCTTAATGCCAATGCCGCGCAGTATTTTTTGGCATCCATCATAATATCACTATTCTTCATGTCTATGAGCATTAAACCCCAAACGTATGCTTCCTTCCATCGCTATTAGCTCAAGTGGCTGATCAGTGTTTTCCAGGGCAAAATGGAAGTACAAGTCCTTGTCGATTGCCCTTTGCGTCTGCATGATATACATGCTTACTGCATCCGTTGCTTGCGCGTTGAAAGCATACTCACAAGGAGGTAGCGCGAACACTATCATGCTCTTTAGTGTGATTATCACTTTCGGCAGTAAGTTCTCGTAACAACTTAATATACCAGGCTAATGTGTATTGGTTAGTCTATTTCATCAGTAGCGTGATAGCATTGGATCCGTCACATATGTTGACGAGTTTCCTGCAATATATGCTGCTTTCTCCGACGTTCATCAATATTCTCAATATGTAAGCTCTACTCCTCGACCATCATATGGTGTCTAACATTTCCTTCTTCAGCTATGCGTTCTCAAATTTGGACGACGTAAGCATTTGTTGATATCTGTTCGAGATTACTAGACGTACATTGCGTTGCAGATTTCCTGGGGGACCAAACAGGATGCCGAGGCTGAGCCGGAAGGGATGGTGGTGCGGCCCACTGCCTCCCAGGTGGACCTCGATTTCTATACGGAAGCCTCAACAAATGAGTTGTATGAGGAGGCTATAGCGAATCTCAAGAATCGGACTCCGGTCATAAAACCCAAGTCTACGTCACTTTCTGAACATGAAAAGGCACAAGCAGCTAAAGAGTACTACGCAAGCATACGTACCAATGTAAGCGATGGTCTCTCTGAAGGCTTGTTGGTTTCACCGATATCTATGATAGGTCTTGCTCACTTGGGTGTTAACAAATGTATGTCTAAAAATGTTGACTTGTATTTCATCCTCATGGGTTCCGTTTCAGGGTATTCTGCTGGCGCTGATATTGGGGAGCGGCAGCAATACTACCACCACTTTTAGCGAGGGATACACTCGTGCGAAAACATACCTGACCTTCATCCTCGTGTTTACCACCCTCGCCAACTCTATTGTATGTGACCGTCATTGGCCTCTGCTTAACGTGCTGATAAGATCATTCAGCGCTTTATTGCATCTACGATATATCTTCTCATGACCCTCATAACGGGGTAGACCAAGTAACATATCTTTATAGATATTATTATAAATGGCCTGAAGACTAGGCATCATGATATAATGCGCCATAATATAACAGTACTAGTTCAAAGCGTACTATGCACGCTCCTATGTTCTTTGGAGGATTATGTAGCACATCTACGAAAATAGATAAGCATAAAAAGATGTAGGAATCTCTGGTGCGCGCGCGGTTCTCCGGACTGGTCTACGCAGTCGGATCGCTGGGGAACGTGAAGGGGATGAAGCGGACCGGGCTTGACGCAAGCGAGTACGCAAAGGTAATGAACGCCGAGGTGTGATGTCGGCGTTTGGGTCCATTGTCAAAGACGCCAGGTTTACAGGTAGGCCGTGTTCACACCCCGACTCATCTGCCTCGATATCTGATTCTCCGATGACGGACCATACTTCATCGATGTCTGGTTCAACATCTGCGACGGGCTGTAAAGGCGGGGAATTCTCGGGTACCGTGGATAGACCTGTGGCAACATCGTTTAGAGACTCGACGTCAGAGGTGAATTCGGATTCAGTATCAAATTGGGAGAATGTGTCGATATCGGTTACAGGGGGGGTTGCAAGGGCGAAAGGTGCATGGGAGTCTGGACGAGTGACGTTGGGGCGCAGAAGGTAGGTAAGACGTTCACCGTCCTCTTCTTTGCCTACAGAAGTAATCAACAAGGGTAAAATGTTGGTAGATAGCGCTCACTGTAGCTGACAATCTCATGATACCTGGCGCAACAATGCACAACATATCTGCCGAAAGCATCATCGTTGGTGCACCAGACCAACTGCAGTGGGGTACGGGACACTTCAAAGATGGTTCCGGTGTCACCGATAGCTCTCCTGACCCCCGTGCTCGTCGTCTGAGGAGTGTCTGGTGACATGACTGTCCCACCGACATGCAACCAATCGACAACTTCCTGCTCTATATCTTGAACAAGAAGCTGGGCGCGCCCGCCAGCCTTGCGAAGATCCCGTCGCATCCCTTTAAGACTCAGTGAAAAGCGACCTGCATTGGCTGAGTTGGGATCTCTAGTCGGGAGATGGGCTCCAGGAGCTTTGACAGTCCGAGAGAGATACGGTGGTAAGGGTTCAGGAAATGTGGTCTTGTTGGACGGAGGATCCAAAACATAATCTTTCTTTGTCGCAGAGATGATATACGGGTTACCAACGAAGCGAGCTATAAACTTATCGTTGAATAACTCAAATCAGGATTGACGAATACAGACCGTTCTCTTTACGCTTGATCCACCTCTTCCCATCATTGTCGTTCCTCCTTCTCCCCTTCTTTAAGGGATAGGATGTGGAGAGAGATGTTGAAGGGGAAGGCCTGGATGTATGTAGATGGGAGTAACGGTCCGTGAGGCCACGATTGCGCAGAATAGATGGGAAAGACAGAGGAATTGGTCCTTGGTATTGATTTATAGAATTAGCGTTTGAAGTATCGTTGCTGCCGTCTGCCATAGCTGCGATATTGACTGGGCAATAACTCGTAGTGGTTGGGTACAAAGTGAGTCACGGTCTGCCAGCCGGGTCCCGGATCCGCAATCATGCACGACTAGCCCACACTACCAAGCTCCTCGTCGGCAATGACAGCGACTTTCTGACCCGGCAGTCGACTATTTATATACATAATTACATTCATTCCAAGAAATAAAGATGTGTAAATTATCTAAATGACAACGTCTACCTACTAGCATAAACAACGAAGAAATGGACAGTGAAGAGATGCAGTTTGATACAACGATAGATGAAAACTGATTATGGCTACAAAATGTTTAACGGAGGGATCCAAAAGAGATTATATCCATCGATATCGGACAAGGAATAAATGAAGTCCTTCGAGAACCCAGAGAAAGTCCCGACCCGGGATCGAAATTCTTTCATCTGAATCGTTCAGTTGTCTCCGACGGGTCCTAGGCCCTCGCCTGTGCTAGCGCAGCCGTGTTATTGGAACTGAGCTGGAAGGGCGACAATAATATCGATGGCAGGACATCCTCATCGCGGTTCTGCTGCTTTTCTGCCCCATGCGCTGAAAAGTCGAGTCTCCTGCTCCGAACACCATGCACCCCGGTCCCCCTTGGGTCGTCGCTATTATGGTCTGTAGAAGTGCTCGTCCGTCCCTTGGGTCGTGGCGTAGCGAGGACGGAAGAGCTGTAGAACGCGCCAGTTTGTGCCACGGGAGTGGAATACCGACTGTCGGTCGAAGGAGACGGTCGTTGGGCGGAAGTAGGGTTAGGTGAAGGTGCCGGCGCCTGTGAGATGGGACGCAACTGGGCATCCCTTCTGGTGGCACTTCTCGTTTGCATGGTGGTAGGTAAGTAAGAAGGAAAGTTCTGGTGATTAGTGCCGTTCCACAATTGCTGTGATGTTTGTACCCCTTTTATAGGTAAGATCAGTACAGAACCACACTGTCTCATTCATGTCTAGAAAAATGTTACCTTGCGTTTTCTTGTTCTAAGGTCAAAGCGCACTGCGTAACCGTGGAGAAAAGGGACAAGATCAACCTTATATATGCTTCACGGCAATACACCGTCACCTTTTTATGGCATATCTTGGATACCAAGGGCCTATTTGTGTTCAAACTAGCTCGGAGTTGACTCGTGGTAAGAGTCAAGGCTCACGCTCCAGCCCCTCGTACCATTTCACGCACGAATTTCAATTAACGCACATGACCGAGCTATAAAGCCGCGTGGTAAATGACCTTGTCGCGACTATAATTATAAGTTAATAGTTCTATCTGTCGGGACAAAATCCGAACATTGTTTGCCTATACAGTACATGAATGACCGAGAGAAATATAAGAAGTGGCAGAACATTCTTTTCCTCCTTCCTTCACGTTCGTCTAACCTCCTCGTACCGTATCACTTTCGTGTCTTCACTAGTCCTTCACCTTCTCTTCCTCTTCACAATGAACTTCTATCAGCCGTTGAGGCCCCCTCACCCGTTGAATCTTCCGCTCTTCAACACGTCCGCCCCAAAACGTGCGCCTCTTCCAAAACGCGCTCCTCTTTGGCGCGCCCAGGCGATGAAAACAGCCAAGGTCACGAAACTCACAAACGAACCCCCAAAACGTATGGCACCACAGTTTAGAAAGGACCGAGTGGAGACCATTGCGTCAGCTCTTCGACGCCACAAGCTTACTGGCCCTGCTCGTACGTCCAAACTGCCCGGCAGTAATCCGCCACTCCCTCATGAGGAGGACAATATCCCGAGTACCCCAACAGATAATATGGACGAGCTGGTCGCATCTCTGGATTCTACCCACCTCTATATTCTCACGGCCCACAGAAGTCAGATGGCTTTCGATACTAACCTCGCGCCAGAGGTGATGCGACAGCGCATGCAGAAGATTGAGGACCACGACGCCGCTGCCTCACAAGCGAAGTTGAAGCGTCATCTGGAACGAAAAAAGGCCGAGTATGAGGAGCGAAGGAAGAGGGCCGAACAAAAGAAGAAACGGGACGAGCAGGCGAAGGAAGCGAAACGAAAGCAGGACGACGAGGAGCGGGAGCGCAAACGCAAGCTGAAGGAGGCGCAGCAGGCCAAGGTTTCTCCTCCCCATGAGCCACCGTCTAAGCCAGTGAGTATCTCTTGTTAATCCTATAACTACCCCTAATCGAGGCTGTTATGTTAGACTTGCGAAGAGTCACCTTCGGCCGCACTGTACCGCCTGTACGAATTGAAGTGGGCGATTCTAAAGTCAGGCGACACAACATCTAGCGGTCATCCTACATTTGCGAACTTTCCTTGGCCATGTATCGAGACCATTTTCAGGGAGGAAGACCTCACGTCCCAAAAAGTCCGCGAGTTTCTTTTGGATCCTGCTAGGCCCAACGCGAAAGACAAGAGCAAGAAGGACATTATCAAAGAAGAGCTGTTGAGGTGGCATCCAGACAAGTTTATGAAGGTACTTCCGCTGGTGTATGAGAGCGAGAGGGAAAAGGTTAGCGCTGCAGCGAAGACTGTCGGGAGGCTGATGACGGAGTTGTTGCCCGAGTTCACTCGTACATAGATCTAGAGCGTGCATTTGTCGTTTCCATACTTTATATCGAGTAGACTGTAGCATTCCTGAACAGATTCTGTTTCAATCAAGTTCAGTGGAGTGAACCGTATCGTCTGTCTCACAGTGGGGGTAATGCGGTTTTCATTGGCGGCTTCCACTCTAAATAAAGGCTCAAGATTTTCACAAAGACTACTGACCCCGGAAGCCATGTTTCTGCAAACTTTGAGTAATTGTCGCGCTGCCCTAACTGCAGCATAGCTCGAATAGTAACTAGAGGTACAACTCTAGACGGTAGCTTCGGGCGGAGCGCACAAATCGGGTAATCTCCGGAAGGAGAACTCCGCCTGTACCAAGCAGAAACAAATAACGTGACTTGGGTTTGAACTTCGCGTGCCACATTTCAACCATTCCCCTTTGCGCGAAGCCCCCACCATGGTAAGCCCCTCACCGTCTAGAGACATTTTCACGCTCACACTCGTTTTAGTTCTACTCAGAAGCGATTTTGTCGCGGCGCGGTCCACTTGGAAAAGTATGGCTCGCTGCACACATGGAACGCAAATTGTCAAAGACGCAGACGTTACAGACGGACATTGAAGAATCCGTCGGTGCGCCTCTATTTGTCTCGCACCTAGCCCCTCTGACCTTTTCCTATAGGCGCCATAATGGGTCAAGATATAGAAATAATGGCACTGCGACTCAGCGGACAACTTCTTCTCGGTGTGGTGCGCATATATAGTAGGAAGGCCAAATATCTGTTAGATGACTGCAACGAGGCCCTGTTGAAAATCAAAATGGTTCGCCTGTTTGCATCGCTGTTGTCGCGCAGTTTCTTACAGTCTCCTCAAGGCGTTTCGTCCAGGAATCGTCGATATGAACGAAGACCAGCTTGTAGCCAACAAGAACGCGATTACACTCGCTAGCAACGACTTGGACTTGAATCTTTTTATTCCCGACGTAAACTGGTATGCTGTTGTTCTAACTCAAGTTCATTGATTCATGTGAGCACAGGGATATGGATTTCGAGGATCGCCCTTTACCACAGCAAGGGCATCAGCATCAAGCTCGTGTAGACGATATCACTTTACGAAATACCGAAGATTTTGGCCAGTTTGACTACAATGATCCTCTCGACTTGGGTTCCGCCGATGGAATTGGCTCCCAGGACTTCGATATAGATCTAGGTCTTGACTGGGGTGACGGTGCTGTCAACAATGACTCCATGGATGTCGATGGTCTGAGTGTCGACGGCAGCGTCGGTGTTGGGCGAGATGCAGCTCCAGGCCGGGACTCTATCGGAATAGATGCTCACTTGCTGGGCGGGGACGTAGACATAGACATGGATATCGACCTTCTTCGTCGTAGCAAGAGCCGAGAAGCTTCTGAACATCCTTTCGATGCCGACATGAACATTGACGTACCCGACTTTGGCGATGTAGACCTGGGTGACTTGGGTATCGGTTTTGATCTCCCAAATGACCTACCTTCCGACCTTCCTCAGGATGGCGAGAAGACACCTGGACAGACACGGTCGTCTTCGCGAGCTTGTGAGTCCTTTGGCAAACTTGAGTACTATGCCTCACTGCCGGCTTTAGCTTCTCCTCTCTCCGATGTTCCCCTCACCCCGCCTCCAATCGAAATGAATGGAGATGTGACTCCAATTCCTCCTGCCAAGGCACAACGAAAGCACAAGGAAAAGAAACAGATAATCGACGCTGTGACCGAGCTTCAAGGTGGTCCGGGGAATGGCCGAGGACGGCATGGCCTAGGTGCACCGGTAAATAAGGATGTAAGCGATATCCTCGTCGAACCCCACTTTCTTCCTCGATCATCTGTCGTGATGCGCTTGCTCGAGATTCGCAGCGACCCACTTGCGCACTTCCTTCCTACTAAGGTGACTCCCCAAGGCACTATCTTGTGTGCTGCACCCCCTGGATTGGCGCCCGAGTTGGCGGAGATGTTCATGCGACCAATCACCGGTTCGAAGAAACGCGGTATTTCTCCCGGCAAAGGCCCGAGCAAGCGCCGAAAGGTTGATGAAGCGAGTGTCCATGAGGACGACGAGGTTGAGCAAGGCCGTCGGGCGGAAAGTCTGGCTCCTAGTATTGCATTGGGGAGCGATGTCATGGGCCATGGTGTCAGTGTCGGACCTGAAGGGCTGGACTTCGGCGATCAAACGGGCGGTGCAGAGGACTTCCAGTTGGATGTTCCGGATCTGGATCTTGATATTGGTCTGGACGTTCGCGAGAAGTCTGCGGCGCCCTCAGACAGAAGTCGGATGTCAACGCCTGCCGGGGAATTGTTGGAGGACGGCGCGGACACTTATGCCGATCTCACGTGCCCCATTGCTATGTTCGATATCCGGCCATCGACACAAACTCAAGAGAAAGAAACAGAACCAACGGATACAGAAGGAAAAGGCTACAGCAAGAATACTGTCAAGGCTCTAGGTATTCTCAGGCGAGAGCTAAGACCTAGTGAGGATGATGATGCAGAGGAGAAAGTGATCAGTTTCCGCAAGATGGCTGACAAGGTACATCTTTCTTGAATTTGAGTTTTGAATATTAATAACGAGTATTCCAGGCGTCGCGTCGGGCTGCCGCTTCTTTCTTTTTCGAATTACTTGTCCTTGGAACTCGGGACTGTGTCAAACTGTCGCAACCGGGGCCGTTTGAAAACATCGAAGTCCGGGCCGAAGATAAATTATGGGAGCGTCAACACCACGGATCTGCTGAGCCGTCCGTACGTGGTGCATCGGTTACACGATCTATCGCATCCACTATGGGACTGTGATTGGATCCCGGTATCCTCCGTGTGAGATTTATTAGGACGTCTTGGATTTAATTAACGAACCTTTTACGTCCACTATCTATTACCCTACGTATATTATTTTTTTTTCGCTATCGTTTGTTGTGTTCATTACTATAGTGTAGCGTATGTTCTTTTCCCCAATGAGCAATTGTATCTATTGGCGTAGCCAGGATAATTGAAAGTGGGCGGGTTTAACAGATAAGGCTATACGTCCTTTCGACCCTTGGTAATAAAGTTGAACTTATACTTACACGGGTATGAGTCAGGCGCGTCCACGTGCTTTGCAGCAATATACCCCCCACGTTGGAAGGCTCTGCAAGCTGTTATGGCCTCATAAGTTTCGGTGAAGATGTGATTGATTTCTTTTTGTTTTTTGAGGAACGTACCTCCCCCACGCCAGGATTTGGGCGCTAAGCCCATTGTAAGTCCGCTCCACTGAGGAAATGCTTTAAGCACGCTCCGTCGCAGCAGTGTGGGACTCAAGCCTTGGTTATTTGTGCCACAGGTTCGGCCTCAGTGGCTCTATACTCACTAAAACCTCAGTCCTGTGCATGCTCGCTTCCTTTATCCGATCGTCCCGTAGCTCGTTTTCATCGTGTAGAATTCCGCTCCATGTGGCAGCAACTACCATTGGTTTATTACTGATATCCATCTGTTATGTATGTTATGTATCTCTTGGCAATCGGGTCGTCCTCTTTTTCTATACGTCGTTCGTTCCGTAGTTTCCAGATAAGCCACGCGGACTCAGTAACCAGTATTCGGTACAGCCGGGTAGCTCCGGGTATCAGTGTGCCCTTCTCACTCGTGAGCGACATCAGCGCTGCCCCTAGAATCGAGCCAAGGCGAACTGTAGGCCATGCAATTGTTGGGAATTTCCTCTCCCATAGCTGTTGTGCTAGGCGCCATATGATTCGTTGTGCTGGTATGCTGCATTCCAGCTGTATGTGTTCCATGGCCACCGTTGCCTCGCAGTAGGGGCACTGTGCTAGGTGCTCTCCCCCTTAGGGTTTTTTGTCATCTCTCCTGTTGCGTGTATGGCATGCATGATTTTCCATAGGAAGTTTCGATTTCACGGCTTAGATCTGGGTTCCGGAGTGAGAGCCAGATTTTCTCGTCTGTTGGGGCTACTGAATTTACCTCCCGAACTGTCTCCCGTATCATGTCTGTCGCTCTCCGTGGTTCCGGTGTAATATTCCTCAGGAGTAGTTTATATGCAAGCTGCTCCGCGGAGAGAGAACGCAGGTGGGATTTCTAGTTTCGGGGATGTGATTGATTTCTCATGCGTTGAACATCTGTATCAGAGTCTCGAACGTACGACATCGTAGATTCGTACCGGCATCACGATGATAATGATCGACAGTGCATATTGATTCAAATAGTGAAGTATTGATCCTCAAAGCTTCAACGGAACGTTTCAACCTTGGGGTATCGGCACTGGTACGTTCGCTTTTCCATCGATATCTAGCCCCACAGTAAACCTGCTGACCCAATTGTAACCACCCGCCGTGGCTGCGGCGTCCACGAGCTGAGTGTCATTGAGGAACAGGCGGAGGCCGTTGAACGTTTCTTCTGATACTCTGATATTCAGAGCGACCTCGTCCGCGTACATCATCGCGGCAGCGAGATGGGGCCCGAGTGATTGTGTTATGGTGGAAGAGTTGACGCTACCAAAGGGCCGGGTGAGACGGACAAAGAGGAGCTGTTCCGTTGTGAGACCTTCAGCGCGTCCGGCGGATTCGTGTTGTATCCTAGAGCGGGTATCAGACTAGAGTAAGAGTCTCCAAGCAGGGACTCTGTGTTACCACTGATATGCTGCATTGTTAATGGCTGCAGTACGCAGTATCTAAATCGTTCATGAGAACAATTTCAAGTGGCTCTCAGTGCCTTGACATACAAGCAATTCTCTCATATCGCCGGGTAGGGTATTATTGTCTCGTATAGCACCAAACACATTGTTCCACCCTGCTGCGACCGGCCGCGAGTTGAGGCTGATATTTCGAAACGGTTAGACGGGAGTGAGTTGAGGCTCTGGGCTCGGCCTTACAGGACACCGTCGAGGTCCAGCAGTACGCCGTTGGTACGTCGGGCCCGAATAGAATCCGCGAGCTGTGCATGAGCAGATAATGGTTAGTCAAGCTAATGAGAGGTAGTCTGTGCGTACAGGATCTGTGCCAGCCTCAGGGAAAATGTACGGTACCCGTGCTGGGATATTGTCATCTCTCTTACCGAGAGGCAGAGTCAGCAGAGAGGGGACGCAGGAGAGGATGAGGAGCAAGATGAAAAATGCCATGACTTCGCTTGCGCCGGGTCCATGTGCGCATTTAAATGTATGTCCATAATACTGCTGACACGCTGTTGCCGGCTGACTTACCAGATACACATAGCCATTCAGATCCATACCCGACCGTTCCGTTCGTGGGATGTATATGATCCCATGCGCAAGGTACTTGTGATCACGCAAGAATCGGAAAACTCGGTATTACTAGTATTAGTATCGGTATTACACGCGTTTGAAGACATACAAGGAGTTAATCTCCCAGTATGCCTCCTTGAATTTATCAGGATTGTTATCAACGACTACAAGCGGTTAGCGAAGACTAAAATTAGATGAAAATGACTCGACATACAATTTACACAGGTGGAATTGCCACAACCGGCAGAAGCAAATAAATTGCCCGCCAAGTCACCCTATGGGAATCAAGTTAAAGTCAAGGATGATCCCATGATGAGATGACACACGCAGAAAGTAAGATTAATCACGATCTTGTGACTATCAAAATGAGTCGAGTAGTCGCAGTCCTTTACAGGGAAAGTCGCGTCTGGTTCGCCCCAGCTTTCTGTTCCGATGCCGATATGCTTAAAGATAAATGGATTCTGGACCTCAAGTGGGACCCACGAACTGTCCCTAGGCCAAAACCAGACTTGGATGCCGGTTTCATTGGTTCTGCGCATCGCGTACCATCCACCGCAGATACTGTTAAATGGAGAACCGTAAGAGCCGTGTTGAGTAAAGGAGGTTCCGCAGCCCTGGTTGTAGTTGAAACTTGCGTCGCAGTTGGTTGACCGAGTTTGCCTTGGATAACGTTTGTGACTCGAGATAACATGAATTATGCAGGGAACCTACCCGCTCTGTAAACGCTCTTCAGGCATGGTGCAATTGGGTGTTGTGTGGAGAGAAGCGGTGTTGCTTGTATTGAGATTAACGCCTTCTATGATCTACATAACTGATGGTGAGCAACTGATGGGAATGGAGCAGGAGGAACAATATATTTACATCTATTTCACCGCCCTGAGGCCAAGGGCTTGACTGACTGAACGACCAAAAGGCCGGCCAAGTCGCACAACCAGCAGGCATGTGTTCGACGTCTAAGATAACGACAGATTGATCGTAGGCGGAGAATGATTCAATGCGAACGCTATCCCTGCCACGGGCATCGCTGGCAGAAATGACCTTGTCGGCGTCTGCGCGCATAAAAAACTTGGCATCATCGGCTGAAGCTGTGTGTGGTTGAACAAGTGGTCCTACGAAGGTAGATAATAGGCGATACCATAAGAGAGATTGTTGGCTATGGCCGTCTTCTTGTCGACGTAGTTGACGCGACCGTGAGTGGGATCGTTGAAGGTTTTCCAGTCAAAGCCAGAAAAGAAATCTGAGCCTATAAACTTGTCTTGAAAAGTAAACCAAGCAGGGTGAGCTTGCGCAGAGACAAAAAGAGCAGCGAGGAGCAAGGAATACATGTGCAGGAGAAGTAGACAGACAACATAGCAGACAGAAAAAGAGACAGACTTTATAGAACCGAGCAGCAACTTTTACCAGTAGCCCCTAGCTTGATGAACCAAGTGGTAAGCGATCCGATCAAATGCTGACGTAACAGCTTGACCAATGACCACCACGAGAAAGACAGTCAAGCAGTCCTCCTTGGTCAAATATTACCTTGTCGCTTACAACGTCCTCTCCATTCTCGGCTGGTCATGGATCCTTATCCTGACCCTTGTCCACGTATTCAACCTTGACGGCAATTCTGCTGCCATCCAGCCAACCACTGCCTCCGCCTTTTCTCGCATCCTCACATCCCTGCCATTCGTCCACGCTGACAAAATTTATTCTTCTCACGTCGGGTCTTGGCTGCCCCATTTTCTGCAACCTGTATATCGTCGTGCAACAACGACGTACTGGCGGATCGGGACCATCACCGCGTTCGTACAATCATGCGCCATCCTCGAAGTCGTCCATGTCCTGCTCGGCTGGGTGCGTAGTCCACTGTCAACGACAGCAATGCAAGTAGCCAGCAGACTGTACGCCATTTGGGGCGTCACTGAGCCATTCCAACGCGTTTGCTCGAATCCTCTCTACACGACCATGGTGTTCGCCTGGTCTGCCACTGAGGTCGTCCGCTACTCTTTCTATGCATCCACCCTTCTTGGTCATGAACCCAAGCAACTGCTATACCTGCGGTATACCCTCTTCTATGTCCTATATCCTCTCGGCGCTTCATCTGAAGCTTTCCTCAACTACGCAACCCTTCCTGCTTCCTCTCCAATACCTAGCTGGTTGTCATGGGCACAGGGTATGTGGAAACCCACAGACTACTTTCGTGGTCTTTTGTTCTTGATCTGGTGGCCAGGTGAGATATACCAGCCACTTCACTTCCTTTTCCTGTCTAATCCCTCGCAGGTCTCTATGTCATGTATACGCACATGATTGTCCAGAGACGAAAAGTCCTGGGTCCCGGGAAAGGTGCAAAAGCGAATTAATTTGTTATAAGGAGGATAGAGTAGTAGTGGAAACCCTCAGCGCCCCGTATTCAACTTGAACTTAAAATTTCCTGATTGATGCTTTTCGCAAACCCGATACGAGCTTCCCCTGGATGCGGTCCAAAATCGAAAGTGGTGTAATCTGTTCACGTCCTTTTTAGTGACACCTCCACAGAAACCAGAGTACATACACGATTTCAGGAATACTCCTCCCACAATCACCAAGTCGGCGTCCAATCCGCTACCATCATGCGAGAGCACACCCCCAACACAATAACTACACAACCAGCTCAGCAATAATGTGATGAAGACGCAATACCCAATCACCTCGAATTATTGTCTGTTTTTCCTGTTCATGATAATCAGGTTGCATGCACGGGCTGCCAGGTACTTTTTGAGCCTACCGAGGTCAAAATCTCGACGGTCGATGTAGAATTTATGGCCATTAAAGACGAGCGCGACATTAACCTCCGAATCACAAGGGTATTTGTACATCCCTAGATGCGCTCAGGTTATTCAATAGTCACATCTCTGACAAACCCACCTTGTCCAAGGTCGTCTGCACGGCTGGAACCCGGAATCTTACAATCCTTGTGAGCAGAGGCCAATGAAAAGAATCTCATTTATGAATACCATCATGTAGAGCTCATCTGTTACTAATCGAGAAGCATATATGAGCGTCGTCCCAGTGTCGATAATCTGAAGATTATCAGACGTGCTACATATACCAAGGTAGCTTTGACGACGTACGGCATTGAGTTCAAGAGACACCAAGGATTTCTGTTGGTGTCCCACAACCACAGCATCCATGAAAACGGTCCAATATGTCTACGACAATAGATTCAATCCCAGAAGGGCTCAACGGGTGGGATATCGTACTTCTGATTTGACGGATATGTAGAGAGGTTTCTCCCTTGCCTTTGTGGTATCCCAACATCCTAGACAGAGCTACAGAGAAAACGTTTAATAGATCGACCACTTTAGAGTGTGTCGGACGGAAAAACTTGCCTCTGAGCCCGTCTCTTGCTTCCTTGTGAGATACACTGAAAACATACGAGCTTCCACCAAGCCTGCTGCCATCATGTTCTCGAATAGTGTGGGCTGCTTGCAACGCGCTATGGATCCAAACGCCATTCCCAGTAAGCCATCATTTGGAAAGTAGTTGAAATCATCTGTCGTCCTACTGACGGCGCCAAAGGTCTGATTTTGAACAGCGATACCTGCAAATTTGATTGTCTCCGTAGCTAGCACTCCTCCGACACTTCCCGAGCCCTACGATAGCAGTTAGGACACATTCACGAGAGAGTATGTCAATTACTTACGTAGATCACCGAGAATTTCCTTCTCTTATTGATGTAGGAGCTGCTCTTTTCGGGGACAAACTGGTCTCTGATGCAAAATGGACAGTTTGCAGGGAACCAAAGGTCTGCAGAGCCCGTGTCAATGTCGACCGTGAGCGTTTGGAAGGGCGTGCCAATGCTGATCGAACTGTAATATAACATGTCAATGGTTCCGTCAATGAAGTCCGTAAGGCTAGCAACGACTGGTTTGATAATCGTCGAAATGGGATTTGGTGGTAGAACGGGCGACTGTGCGCTGCCGGTGTCGTTTGAAGCGTCGAAAAAGTAAGTATCTGGAATCTGGACGCCTTTGATGAAAAATTGAGCAAATTTGTATTTGGCTCTGAGAAGTCTGCGCTCGGCTCGCTATGGCGAGGTTGAGAAATGCAAGTGGGATATGGAGAGATACGCACCAGGAAAGCAGAATTGGATGCAAGGGCGTTAGGGTCACCTTGGAGAGAATGGCGGGATACAATTGGAAGTATATAACCAGGCGAAGCGTTTGCAGAGAGAAAGTAAGGCAGGAAAACGGAGACAGCGAGATAGTAATGTAGCATAAAGAGAGCATTGGGGCCAACCACGCCACCGTCGCGCACTATATATATACACCACCAACGCGTCTTGTTTGCCTCCGCGGCGCTCAAAATACAAAAATAAAATAATATCAATTCTCATAAGATCGTACAGCTGTCAACAGCGTTAAAAACCAATACACGCATATATGCAGGTCAGAAATCTCACCATCTAACATTAAACAGCTAGTAATAGCTCCTAACTCGACAACGGCGACCCAGGCTTGGCTTCCATCTCAATGTACGTTGCGCTCTGCTCCCTCGCTGCTCCAACAGAAGCCTGCGAGCCACCGTGGGACGGGCCAGCAGAGAACGGATCAGAGGGTAAGGAACGATGTTTCTCCCTGACCAAAATCGGAGCCGCAGTCGTTGGCGAAGGAACTGTGGCGACGATCGGACTGGGAGGTCTCTTCACATCACTACCACCGTGACCACTACTGCCATCCAGGTTCAGCCATTGTTCCCGATTCCTCCAGTGTCGAGGCGATCGCTTGTTGCGGAAGCGCATGAACACGATGGCAGCGATGGCAGCGACTACCACAGCTCCGACGACGCCCCCAGCGATGGCCCCGGTTCTTTTTGACGACGACGAGGCTGTGCTGCTGCTGCTGCTGTAGGTGGCGGGGTAAAGCGTCACTATCGCCGGCTTGACCTGTGTTATCGACCCAGACACGACAACCGTGTAGGGCGCAACCGTGATTATGGCCCCCGATGAGAGGGGCGTAACGACCGTGTACTCCGTCTTGGTGCTCAGCACTGTCGTCGTGCTTGTTGGGTGCAGCTGGGTTACTGTAAACCCTATAACAGAGATATTATCCGGTTCCGATATGCTCGAAATCTGCCGCGCCGCAAAGGGGCTGGCAAATGCCTGGGCGGCGACGAGGCACAATATCAAGCAGGCTTGCATCTTCGGGAACACTAGCCTCAATTGGCTGGTTAAAATACCAGTGAAAGCGATGCTACTCGGGACTTAGGCGCGTGTGAATCGTGCCGTCCGTTTTTATTTATACCGCGGATCAGCTAGATAACGTATCCAACGCTCCAATTTTCCACATGCCATTCAGTGAAGATCAATACAGTCGCCACGCCCTCATACTTTTCGGGACCGCATGCCAGTGCGACTATTAATACTATTACTTAGAGGTCAAATTTATTATCATAAATACAGTTGGCAATAATATAATACATAATCCTTCCACAAAACCTAATGCATACATTTACCTAGCGGCAACTTCGAAAGCTTTCTGAATCGATTCTAGCTCTTCTGTATGTCTGGAAAACTCAGCTTTTAGTCTCTGCATCGCCTCCACGTCCAACAACTCTACGTCTCCGTCGGAGTCAGTGATACTCCCTGCAGAATCGTCAAATGCATTCAACAGAGCATTCACCCTCTCTCGCTGTTCAACCAGTCTGGTGAATGACTTGATATAACGCCCATAAGCCGCCGCGTATCCCCGGCGCAAAGAGGCACGATCTGTGGGCAGCGGACGCTGAGTTTGTTGAGGATTAGGTGGATTGGAGGTTATGGATGAAGGTGTCGTGGTTGGGGGAGAAGGGAAGGGACCAGGTGATCGGTGCTGACGTTCCTGTTTGATTTCGCCTTCGTCTTCAGATGATGTATATATAGGTGAGCGGTGGCGACGCGACCGACTATTCCCGGCGCTTGTGCTGCCCGTCGTCACACGTGAAGACGACGCCTGAGGCGATTGGGACGCTGGCGGTGGACGCTGAGCAGCCTTCTTCGCAGGCACAGGCGGTGGAAGCGGTGAGGGTTCTTTCTTGATTGGCTTTGAATGTGCAGACAAGTCCGCCATTGGCTTCTTGTTCGACGAGGATTCCCTACTTCCGGAAGCTACTGCAGCACCTTCTGCAGTCTTCCGCCGCTTCGACTTCCCATATTCCTCGTCATCATCGTCTCGAGGCTTTTTGCGTTTGATGTTAGAGGTGGAAGATGCCAGGTCCCTGCTGCCTTTATCCCCGGGCCGTTCACCCCCAGAGTCCCGTCTTGACCGCTCAGAATCCGAACCGTGCCCATCTCCGGCTGACTGTTTGAGTTTCTTGATGCGCTGGATGGGAGCAGCAGAAACAGTGGTGCTTGGCGGCAGGTCTCGAGATCGACTTCTTTCCTCTGATTTGATACGTGAAGAAGTGCTGCCATCCTCTGATCTTGGAGCCTTGTACCCCGATCCTGGCGGCTTTCGAGTAAGAGCAGAAGGTGCAGTTTTTGTAGGAGGCGCGCTAGCAGACAGATTAGCTGCTCTGAGGTCTGCTTCCTTATCATTGGACGCCGTGGTCAGTTTAGGCTTGGCTTTAGGCTCGGCCTTAACTTCCACCGCTTTGCCTTTCCCCTTCTTCTCTTTCGCGGCTTTTGTGACCACAGGTCGCTTTGGGGGCGTCTCGGCCTTGGGGCCCGGAATTGGTGTTGTCGCCGGGGGACGGTATACAACGTGAGTCCAAGTTGAGTCGGATTCAGGAATGCCAAGGGAACTCAGAGCTACCCTTGCAGCTCGGGCTATGGTGTGTCGCTCTGATTCTGAAAGACCGGGCCATTCGTAAGGTCGGACGTGTTGGTAAGAGGTATTTTTGAGACGCAAGCGACCATCCTTCTTCGACGCGGACACAGGTTCAGCGATCTATGGTAACTATGATGAGCTAGTATAGACATCAAAACCAAGCGGTGCACCTCTTGCAAAACATCCAAAATTTCCTGTCGATGAGTGGCATCACAATTTGGGGCGACAGCTTTGACGGCGTCGTCGCTTTTGCGGTCTCCTTTTGCCAGATATCGAATAAGACGGAGTCTAAGGGACGACAGGGCGGCGGCGCGCGCTGGATTTGCCGGAGGAGATCTAGGACGTGGAGTTGGAGCAGAAGAAGTCGACGCTGCTGGAGCGGGGTTGGGGTTTGGTCGTGCTGCTTGATCAGAAGGACGTAGCGGCTTCCTAAACATCGACGAGGTAGCTTGTTGCTTCTTCTTTTGTTTCGTTGGAGGCGCAAGACCGGGAGGTGTGTCGATGAATTTTGTTTTGTGAACATCCTTCTGCTTGGCTGCTTCTAATGTACTCTGCTGGATCTGTTCAGAAAGGTCCTTGTCAAGGGTAGGCTCAACCGTGAGCTTTCCGGTGATATTTGCGTGTAATCTGAGAGGTGCATTGGGTTTGAGGGCAGAGGGCGTACGAAGGTAGAGTTCGTGGCGGATGTTTTCTTGCTGAGTTTTGATAGGAAAGAAGGCGCCATCGACATAGATTCCCTAGCAGAAAATATTCGAATTGACATTAGAAAATGAGACACAAGTCCAACGCACCGGCTTGTCACCAAACTCGAACTGTAATTGGGGATGCTCTGAGGCATCGAGAGCGTCGAGAGTCTGGCGTGACAGGCGAACGATATACGCCTGTTTCTGAGGATTGGACGGCAGAGCCTCTCCTGGTCGCGTATGGAAGCCCTGCAGCGCGTAGGTAGCGTCGGGCGGGAGCATGGTGGATGAGGATAAGATACGATTTCGTTGTGCCGCCCGAGCAAGCGGAGAAGGGCCCTAGACTAACACGTGCAAACTCCGACACAAATGCGATCACTTCGATCGTTTCCACTTTTAGGAGTTGTTTTACTGTTCAGCAGATGGCCTTGGTTGTTACCAGGAAGGCCAGAGACCTATCCGCTCGATATTCGTCTCTATGCAGCCCAATTCCATGATAATTTTCAAAGGATGATACAAAGTTCGACTAAGCCAAGCCCAGCGCTTATTCGAAGCTCGAAACATGCTGTTCACCCTGTTGTCATAGGGTCAAAATTCATCTGATGGTTAGTCGAGACGCCATCCCAGTAAAGGAATTACCGCTGGTTGGTGGGTCCAGGATCCCAGGTGGGAGCATGAGGCCACCACGACACGGCCACCGAGTCCACTTTCGTTGTATAAAAACCTCCTCTTTGCTTGCGAGGAAACCATCAACCTTCCTCTTTTCCCCATCGTATCATTCTTGCCCCCACCCCCCTCATTTCCCCCTCGTCCTGGTGTTCTCTGTGCAGCCGGATCTCTAGAATACTATGCTGTGTGAATTGACTGCGGCCCTCTTTCGACGTCTCTTGGGCCTTGTCGACCGTGCTCGCTGGACCAGACACTTGCCCGTACTCATTGTAGGCCATATTGTGACCTCATAGAGAGATTGGACACTCGATGTTAGTCTTAGTCCGCACTGTACTGTCTGTCCATCAGGGCTCTGGTTCATTCTTTTCTCATGTTCTGGGGAACACATCCAGTCTTTCTTAGTACCTTTCCTGTGACCCTGTCCGAGTTGCTCAGGCTCAGTCTTTGCCCTTCATACCGTCTCTTACATTTATATTGCATACTCTTGTTGCTTTGCCTCGGCTTTTGTTCACTATACTCGGCATTGATTGCTTGTTCTATACTGGTCCATTGTTTTTTTTTTTTGTGTGTACTGCCTCTTCAGTCATGACATAACAAGACTCTATCAGGTACACCAATGATATGACTCCTTCGTTGACATTGGACTGACCTGATAGGTTGGATGTTTGCCTTTCGAACGTAAGAGGATAAGTATGGCTTCCAACGAAGCGTCAATGATGTGATGTGTAGATACATGATTGCGTACTACTGACCGCTACAGCCCCCGGGGAAAGGTGTGCTCCCTTGTCGTGGGCCCCGGGCTTAAAGCCATGCACCTGCCACGAGCCAACCAAATGCACATCGAGTAGGTACTGCGAGCTGTCCATAGCATATTTATCAAGGAGATGTGAATAAATTTATTGTCGAATACACATTCAGATTTGAAACAGTGTCGAACGAACAAAGCACCGCCACTTCAATGATGATCATCAGCAACGGCCATGCCCATGAGCAGTATGCAGCGTCTTCTCTTCTTCCCACACATTCACAATGCTCCCGTTCTCCCTGTTGTTCCTTCTCATTCCCATTCTCGCCCAGCAGAATACAGAGCAGGGCTCGGTTGTCGACTATGCTCCGAAGCTGAACCAGCAATGTCCAGATATCACGAACACTGATTTTATTCGCGTTTTCACGCCGTCAAATCAAACCCTCCACCCACAAGAAGCGGAGTACATACGGACGCGTAACTCCACTGTTATTTATCCTGCATGGTTTGACTGGCTTGGAAACGGGTCCCAGCTCGGTTATGATCTTGCTCAGTTCCAAGGTCACTTTCCTACCATTGGCATTGCAATACCCGGAGGTGGTCTACGGTCAGCGCAATTTGGCGCAGGGGCGCTTAATGCTTTGGATGCGAGGAATGATACAGCTAAATCAATTGGAACTGGAGGTTTGCTGCAGGTATCTTCCTATATTGCTGGCTTGTCGGGTCAGTCAGTGTTCTTTGACAAACATCTATGTCCATTGACCTTTTTGCATCTTTTAGGTGGCTCATGGGTGACGGGCTCTCTCTTCTTCAACAACTTCCCCACTATTAATGATCTTGTCTTGGGAAATGGTGACGACCTTGCCGGTTGGTTACTGGATCTTCCCTTTGCGACACCAGACGGTACCGACATATTCTCCGACAACAATCAGTACTTTTTCGGAAGCATCCTATGGAGCATCATGGCTAAAGCAAACGCAGGAATGTATGTTTCTTTCTCTCACATCCTTTCCCCCAGCTCACGTACATTTAAGTGACACGAGCCTCACCGACCCATGGTCGCGCATGATCTCATACCACTTTCTCAACCAAACAGATCGTGCAAACTTTTTTACGAACGACACCGGCCACGGCGCAGGCCAGCTATGGAGCGACATCCCCGACATCCCCGCCTTTCAAAATCACCAGCTTCCATTCCCTCTTGTCGTCGCTGATTCCCGTCCTGTCGGATCTAATTTAACCACTATTTTGGATCTTGATGCTGTGGTGTACGAGGTAACCATTGGTCCTGGCTATAATGAAACAATTCAATAACCCTTCTTTAGATTACACCCTTTGAACTGGCTTCATACGATCCGAACCTTTCAGCTGCCGTCAATCTATCCTTCGCAGGTACCCATCTCTCCAATGGAAGACCGGAAAATGGATCCGCTTGCGTGAGCGGTTTCGATCAGGCAGGTTTCGTGATGGGCAGCAGTGCCAGCCTATTCAACGTGAGCCATTCCTTAAACTGACGAAACCCGACGTACTCTAAGGAAAGTAAGCACAGCAATTCTTGGACTTTACGCGGAACACTTTGAGCGGATTTTCCAGCGACGATGGCAACGGCATTCTCTATGTGCTTTCGCGGCAGTTACAGGAAGTTCGGACCCGCGCAGACGACGTGGCTAACTGGCCTAATCCTTTTAACGGCATAAAGGGCGACACTTTCGTTGATTCAGATAAAGACTGGCTGGAACTCATCGATGGATCATCAAATCAGGAGAATATACCGTATGGTCCACTCTTCGTTAAGGCCCGCGGCTTAGATGTTATCGTTACGTTGGATTCCAGTGCAGACCAAGTAAACGCTTGGCCGAAGTAAGTTCCACATCTTGAACAGTTGGAGGGGATGCTAACAAGATTTATATAGCGGGACAGGCTTACTTTTCAGTGCGAAGCGCCAAGCAGACCAACTTCTACCGTCACATCAACAGTTTCCACCTATTCCTCAGACACCGGAGGCATTTATTGATACGGGTGTCAACTTGCGACCTACATTTTTTGGATGTGATCCTGAACAAAACCCTCTGGAATATCCTCTCGTCATCTATATACCCCAAGCACCGCCATTCAACGGTGATGATCCAGTCATCAAGTTTGTATTTGACCACTTATGACTGATATCAAGCTAACTTGCTCGTTTGCCTTAGTTCTGCCACTTTCCGTCTTGCATACACCCGAAAGCACACTAGCCTCTTCCTCGACCAGGTCTTCAACAATACCATCTCAGGTTTTACTCCCAACACCACTTTAGCCGACCCCAATTTCCCTATATGTTTGCAATGCGCTTCCGTCGACCGCGCGCGCTTCAAATCATCGTCCAACGCGATTATATCTCGATCATCGATCTGCGAACAGTGTTTCAAGCAGTATTGTTACGATCCACAGAACCCACCAAGCGTCTCCGAGTTACCAGACCGGAAGTACACGTTTGTTGACCCGGATCCACAAGGATTGAATAAGATCTCCACATTTCTGAGCCAGAGTAAGTTCAAGCTCATCGGTGGGCTGATAGGGCTGGTCACCTTTATAGGACTGCTGGTAGGAGGACTGTGCGTCTGTCTTTTCTCCCTGCCGGTGCCTTGTGTACTGATGTGTTTACAGGATCTGGTGGAGGAAGCGTCGGGAGAAAAATTTGACTGTGGAATACAAGAGAATCAGTGCTTTGCACGAGGATGATATCCCCAAGAGATTCTCCGATTATGTGCGCCCTGAAGCGTCATATGCATCATATTCCTCGTATGAACTATCGGCATATCGGGGATCTCAGTGACACTCGATTTCCATTTGTTCGGTCATAAGCCCGTATACCCCAGCATCACAAACCGGACATCTTGATAGTATTAACACTAAATATGGTTCACCTAAATACGAGAATACGCATATATGTACGATATAAATAGAGAATACAAATCTACGTGATCTCCTCCAGTGTCATTTCGCCATCCGCTGGTATCGTGTCTAGTGTACGTGGATGAAAGCCAGTATCCTTCGCTTGGGGGAGATAACGACTCATGCTCTGACTTAAGTCGGTCAGCGGCAGTCGGTGTACTCGTGTAATGGTCGTCTTTGGCTTGTTAAACACCACAACGGACTTGTACATGTCGATTTCGTTCAGCAGCTCCTGTTTCTGCGAAACAAGAGCCTCATGCTCTCGTGTTAACAATGCATGTTTCTAGATAGCTGGTGAGAGAAGACGACGAAATTAAAATGAGCAGCACACCTGTTTGGATTCGGCCAATTCGTTTCGTATCCGTTCAACATACATAATCTTTTGGGCTGGGTTTTGATGCCCGATAATTTCCGCGTTAAATTTGCTCAGCTGCTGAGCGACGTCCTCGGCCAGCGCATTCTTCGCGAGAAGCGAGCCAACCTCGTCAGAGAGAGCACGATAGGCTTCCTGAAGCTGCTCAGCATCGGCCACTTCGGTACCAAGCCTGGTAAATGATTTAGATCGAATTTTAAAGGCAGCAGAATGACAACATACAGCTCAATTTCTGCCCGAAGCCCTTCTTCGGCCATATGTTGTTTCTGGATGGTGGACGTCAACCTCTGGGTATTCTCCTTCTCTCCTTTGAGTTCCGCCTTGTAGGCACGGTACCGTTCCTCCAGCTTTACCTTCAGGTCTGCTGTTTGACGCTTATACTCTTCAGACTGCTGACGTAAACCCTCAGCTATGTCTTCGGTAGCCTTTAGCAATTGACGAGCACTATCTCGTTCCCCCTCCGTCTGCGAAATTTGTCTCGATAGCATACCATGATTTTCTTCAACTTCTGCTAGTCTCTTGGACAAATCCTGCTTCGATTGCTTAACATCTGCCAGTTCCAGATCTGCATCACCATACGAAGAGAGAATGCTGTCACTGAGCAAGCGGTAGTAGTCCACGAACATCCTATCAATCTCCGTGTCCAAGTGGCCTCGCAGCTCAGATCCATCGTGGATATCCTTTTCAACAGCTGCGACAAGGGCATCCGTATCGTCGACAGGGGGTCGATTAACGACCTGCGATTGAAGGGCGGGAGACCAGAATGAATGAATTTCCTCCTCAATTTCGCGTAATCGACCTGCTAATAAGTGGTTCTGATCCTTCGCTTGACGGATCAAATTAGCTAGCTCGACGACCTGTCCCTCCGCGTTGGCTAGCTTCCGCTGTAGTCGGAAAGTACATATTTGCCCTGCCATATGGTCGCTCTGTAAACGGGAAAATGTCGTCTTTGAGATGGTAGTGGAGGCGAGGTTGCTGTATTCGTTCGAGACGGTCTCCAGTAGAAGCTTCTGCTGCCGCAAGTCCTGAAGCAATGATTCTGCTTCAGCTGAGGACTCCTCTGATTTGAGGCGTGCTCGGGTAGCTTCCTTACGGGCAGCATCAGTTTCTGACTGAAGTACTTTACCAGCTGCTCGTGCAGCAGCAGCATCTTCGTCCCATTTCACCTTCATCTCCATTGACAACGCTTCTGCGATTTCTCTCCGCTTCTTCTCTGCATCTAACGCCTTCTCCAAATTCACAATCTTTTTATCCTTCTCCCTGACTTCCTCCTTCCGCATATTCTTCCATTCGACAACGTCCTCATGCTTGGAAGACAGTTGTGCTCGCTCATGTTCTGCCACGCGAAGCTTCATGCGAAGTTCTTTAATTTCGGCTTTATCAGAAGAAGCGGCTTTGGTAAGTTCCTGTATCCGGAGATCGAGCGCGTCATGCTGTTTCTTCTGCTTGTCGAGGCGGGTACTTTGTTCTGCAACTGTCTTTTGGGCGCGAGATAGCTCAAGTTTCAGGCGATCAGCCTCATTCTTGTACTGCAAAAGACATCAGCTGAGTCAAAATCGCCCGGAAAGAGATGAAGCCACTGAACAGATCTCTTGTCCTCGTTGTGTAGTCTATCTAGGTCCTCTACCTTCCTCTGGAGAACCACATAGCGGTCAGCATTTCTTGAGCCAGATTTAGTAGATGGTTTGCTTGCAGTCGTTTTAGTTTCTGTGTTGTAGCTGTTCGGTCCTGGTAGAACGCAGTTAATGTACGACCCCACAGAGGGTGTGAGTGGCTTACCAGGGACATCCAAAGGCTTATCTTTCAAAAATCTGTCTGTCTTCTCTAAGAAGGCGCCACGTTTATACGTGTCGAGTTGGGAGTCTGACAAAAAGTCAATATTGACCTTTGAAGTCGTTGAGACGCGTACCCGGAGCAACATTATAGGCATTAGGTGCAGGTGTATCTGACACTGCGAAGACGTTATCCGGCTGTTAAGGAATGGAGAAGGCGTCTTACCCTTGGACAATTCAAACCTTGGGCCTCTGGGAAACATGAAATTCGGAATCAACTTAGAGCATGTCACGCCTGTCACATACGCGTCTATCACGTGCCCACTGGAGACCCCGAAATTCAAATTCCACGTTTCTTCAGGCGCTCGACCACGATTAACACGGCTCAACGTCTCGCAAGGCAAGCCTGCCAAAGGAAGGTAAAAACGAGAGATGGTAAATATGCCTCTAGAAATGCTTTGAATATCTCTCATTTATGGATTGTTTCTAGTCTGCCCTTTTCAACTTTCAATCACTGCTCCTTGTCATCCTTCTATTGATTTGCACATGTACATACGTTCGAGCCATCGCACCTAGGCTTGTGGATAGGAATAAGCAAGGGTGAGTGCTTTTCATTTCCCTCTAACAGGTTTGTCATTAACGGTCACTCAGCTTTCTTGGAATTTTCTTCATGTCTGCACGAATAGGTGCGTGCATTTACTACCGTTCAAAATGCCAAGATACTTCAACTCTGTACAGGAGAACGCCTTTCTCCATATGTCTCTCTGGCATGTATTGTTATGGCGGTTACATTGTTGTGGCAATGAAATCGAGCAGAGTCCGAGTCGTATTAGACATAATACAGGAAGAAATCTCATGAACTCTTCTTCTGCTTCTTTTTACCTTTAGGCTCAGTTGTAGTTTCCTTCAACTTTCGTTTCTGCTTTTTTCCCTCCTTCGCTTTCTTCTGAGCTTTTTCCGCTTCCCTTCCAAGGGTAGCGAATGAATCATCCTCATCTACGCTGCTAGCATTGTCATCTTCGACCAGCGTGATGCCCTCGCCCTCGCCCTCTGACTCCTCAGGCGCTTGGTTGTTCGATGATGTTGTGACATGAGCAGGTGAGAAGGGATCTTGCTGTATGGATCCAAGGACCGACAGCATTTCATTCGCAACAGTAAGTCTGACAGGTGTCGTCAAAACGCTAGTAATGTCACTATATTGTAAAACCTACCCGATAACTGTGAACTCTAGGTGTCCGGACTTGCCACCGATGAGGTCGCCCGTCAGTTTATGTATCCATTTTCCGCCTTCTCCTCCAGACTTTTCTGCGGTAGGTGATATGGCATCTTCATCATCTTTCTCAGCGGGGCCAGGTCCAAATTGAGGGTCGTTCTCTGCGGGACCATATTCAAACTCCCAGTCCTCGGAAGGTATATGATGACGGGGTATAGATACGTTGAACGTGCGGTGCACAAGCAATGATATGTGATCAGGAGAACAAAGATTTATTCGACCTTCTGCGTGGAAATGAGAAATGAGACGACTGCAAACGGGGAATCAATTCGCACCGAGTCGCATTCCAACATGAGGACTCCAGACGGTCGCGTCAAACGTAACTCGACAGACAAGAAATGGACAATCGGCTTTGATGGAAGCCATTTCATCGAGGAATGTTAGGTTGGAATGAGACAGTACGACCCCTTGAAGGCCTGGTATATATCTAAAAAGAAATGAATGTTAAAGAAATGGTATGCCTGTGAGAGTTCAAAACGTACCTCATTACCATTGAATCAAGCATCTCATTTACACCGGATTTTGGGTTATCAGCAAATTTGGGGGGTATTGACAGGACTAGAGATGCTTGGACGACGTGAAAATCTGATTCGCGTCCTTTTCCCTTCTTGTCCTTCTTTTTTGAGTGGTCATTATCGCGTTTTGCCTTCTTTACCGGTATTTCTCCTGGTGCCGGTGAGGTATTCTTCCGTTTCTTCTGAGAAATGGTTGAAGGTAACATGGTGAGCGAGGGAGAAAATTCTCACGTGGACGATCGGCACCAAATTTTGTTTCTTTCCGAGTCCATCCACAGCTCCATTCTGCTGTCGGTCCATGGTATGGCTTTATCTTCTGCTATTGTATGCTGCTTACTATCTACAAATGCAGTCTTCTCCTAGAGTTATCATACAAATTCTCTTAACGTCAACACGAATTCTAGGCAAAGCATTTTTTGAAGCTGGTCGACAAGCCGTGAAAAGTGTGTACGATTACTCTCATGTCTGTGCTTTCTTGAATTTCGTTTAGATGCCAAGGCCGCACCACAGGCTGTAGGGAACGATGTCGCAGGTGTCAGCAATGCTCGGTCGGGTTCGCTAACGGATCAACTCACGCGACAGCATCGAATGACAGTGGACGAAGCCCACTTGATTCTGAATACTAAGCGAGGCGAAGAGATGGAAAAAATTCTGCAGGCGAGCTATGCAGTTGTCTAGGGTTATCTTTGTATTGACGTCGTTGGTTAGCATTACGAGCACCTGTTCAAGGCCAACTCGCCCCCTGCCCAAGCACCGAAAGCATCAACACATGGTCGGTCGGCGGCTCCCCCTCTGAATTCCCATTATCTCCAGTCCAAGGTCGTACGGGCGCGAGAACGAATAGAAGCTGAACTAAAAGGCGTAGAAATGGGGGAAAGTACAGGTCCGCCACCACCACCACCACCACCACCGCATAGCGACCCACCTGTGGGAGGCTCATCATGATGTTGGCATGCATATAACTGCTTTATATTTCTACAAGTACCCCCTTCATTCAATAATATACAGTCTGTGAATACAGAGTGAAGCTAGACAGCATTGAAAATGTCTGCCCGGGCCGGTATATGTCACAGCCACTTGCTTCATGACCACCAACCCGTCCCACATTCTCATCGCCCGCAATTCGAGAGGTCCTAACAATCCTTCCGCTTCCCTCAGCTCTCCCACAGAAACTCACGCTGCAGCTGCTGGCATCTTCCGTTCTTCTGGTTCACCCACTTGGCTACTTGAAGAGTGCGAGAGTGATGATATTGTCTCCGAACTCGAAGTCGACGACGACGACGAAGCGATCGAGCTCGATGAGACGTTCACAAAGAACAGCAAATTTCCCGGCACCGTCAAGATCGTAGTCGAGAGCACCACATTCTGGTACGTGTTGCTTGATGTTTCTGAGTGGCAACAGCTCAATTAGCGCTAGGGCACACAAAGAAGTGCTATACTTCGCGTCGCCGTTCTTTGAAGCTGCTCTCAGTGGTGACTGGGCAGAAACTGGTCGACCACCCTCCATGTCTTCGGTCATCACTATCTCCCAGCCTCCCTCGATTCCTGGCGACCGGAGCAAGTCCGATGCCCCCACGGAAATGACCTTCTCTCCGATGGAATCAGATCCCGATGCCGAGGATCTTGATGCCGTTGCAGATACCGACCTCTCGAAATCTGAAGACAGCACCGCTGGTGCTACCGCCAGCTCGTCCGCTACCGGGCTTTCAAGGAAGGAAGCCAAAGCACGCGCAAGAGACGATAGTCTGGCCAAGCTCCAAGGCGGTTCGCCCAATCAGCTAGAAATTAGGTCGGTATCAAAGAGAGTGGCTACGGTCAAGCGGCGCCCAAAGAACGGCCCAGATGCTGTCATTGTCCTGAAAGAAGAGCGGGTTCGCGCCTCTCAACTCCCTCACTCCCCAACGCTGATGGATTATTAGGCATCTAGCTTCCATGACTTTCTCAAATTTGTCTATCCCCAGTGAGTAGCATCGTTTCACACCTCATGCAACGTCGCCAAACCCGTCTTTTCGCCAGCTTGGAGTGCACAATCACCTGGAACAATGTCGAGAGTTTGATGAATATATCACATAAACTCTGCGTCCCGTCGTTACAACGGGAATGTTTGGCATTTCTTCTAACACACGCTGCCGGAAAGCCCATCAAGGCTATGCGAATCGCCGAACTGTTCGAAGAGGAAGAGCTGTATCGGGAATCCAGTCGTTTCGTCTTGGATAATCCTGGTGGATGGTCTGAACATGAGTTGAATACTCTTAGTCAAGAAACCTTGCTCAAATTGGAGAAACGGTTCGTACTGATTCCTTGCCGCATTGATCGCTAAATTGAAACTTTCATAAGTCGAAATTGGTTCCTGGAAAGGGTGTTGAAGATTGGATTGGTCGCCCTTTCGAAAGAGTATGAATGTGTGCGTGTAGACCATGTCCATGTTATTGATGACTAAATAGGGATCTTGCAGTGTCCAACGTGTCCAGACTCAAGTAACTGTGCCAGGCTATTGGAAGAAAAGTGGCGTCAAGCCTATCACGCCGTCTTCCGTTTCGGTGTGTACTTTCACCTCTCGAAGTCCGGATGTTTATATTTTTTAGGCCCTCCTCAACCATCCATGGTATACCGTTACCTTCGAAACCTCGAGGGTGTTAGTCCTCCACTGTCTCTCACACATCTGGCTTGTCAGACGACGGCGAAAGCTTTCATTTCTACGCGTTAGTGTTTTCGTCCTTTCGACAAACTTGTTCTCAGATATCTGTAGTCTTCGACAGAATGTTTTCACTTGGTGTGCGTGGTAGTGATTCCGTGCCGCTGGGGACCCGCGTGGCGGTGGCTGCAGCGGTGGCCGCAGGACCACGACGGCACTTCTTATACTGCACCCTCAAACCCGAGATGCTGCCTCGAACCAGAAAATCAAGGGAGCTGTAACGTTCACATCTTTTGCGTCGGACGTGATGAAGAATTTTGGTCCTGTTAGGTATAAATGTACATCCGAGATACCGTGGAAGAGGGTATTGGTAAATGAAGGCGTTGGATATATAAGAGTAGTATGAGCGTTAAATACGAAAACATGGAAATGATTAGAGACTATACGACACACTCCTGGTAAAAGTGAAATCCGAACGAAATCTTTGAACAATTAATAGAGGTGTATAAAATCACCTGAGTGATAGTGTAAAAGATAAACCCAAAGAATTACTTCTAGAATGGAAAATTGTTGAATGAAGACTGAGGGCGTGGTATAATCCGCAACTATCGGGATGCGTTTTCAGCAAAAATCTGCGGCGCATTCTCCACTAGCCATTCTATGGAAAGCGCTTTGCCAGCCATGTCGCTGAACTCCGCGCTGGGGTTACGGGATCTCATTAACGTGGCTACGATTGAAAATTAGATGTGACTGCAAGGCTACGATGAGGAGACTTACGGCCAAATACAACGCCCAGGTTCCGAGCATTCATCAAGTTCCTCTCACTCCGTTGACAAACCCTAAGTAGCGTTAGCACACAGGCAACGTGATAAAAGTTCTACGTACTTATTCAAATGGATCATCAGAGCACGCAGTGTATGATAATGCTCCTTCGGCAGCTTATTCACCAGGTCAAGCAGCGTTTTGTTTTTAACAGAGGCGTCACGGATTTCAACGGCGGACATGAATTGGTCATGGAGGTCATAGGTCAGGAGAGGGACAGGGAGAGACCGGAAGTAGGCCTTCAACACAGAAGTAACGCTACATATGTCGTTGAATCGGTCCGAATCTCGAAGGTCAAACGCATTATAGTCACCACGCTCAAAGAGCTGTGTGATTGATTTGCTCTGGCTGGATCCACCTGTTTTCCTGTAAATCCCCTCGTAATCCAGTGCTACAGTATGTCAGAATAATTTGGCGTTGAATAATAAATAATAGAGCATACCGATGGCTTCAACAGCTTCGATGCATTTATCAACAATGACTGGAACCTGTCGCGAGCTCCCTTTGGCATCAGCGTACACCTGCTCTACAAGGTCGCGGCCAAACATTGAGTGTGCTAAATGTTGGTGTTAGTTCACTCTCAAACCCCATACAGTAGGAAAAGCGTACGCAAGATTTGCGATTCATCACGATTTGAACTTTGTTGAGAACACAAAACCTGGACATGGTTTATGCACCGCACGTGGACAGAGGTGTTGCATCCTTAAAAACACGACAAGTAAGCTACAGGTCCTGCTCAATGTAAAATCAAAGCGCACCTGTACAACGCAGCTGGGAGCCCCACATCTTATCTCCACAATGATCACATCGAGTAAATCGCAGTACGCTGAGCTGTTGGAAGTTGTGCTCCAAGTGCCCCTTACCACGACCATCACCAACGCTTATGAGGTTGGCTGTATCTTTCGTCCTAGACCCCGGCCACTTGATGAACTTCCCTTTCGGTGGCGTAGGTAGTTCCGTTTCTGGCTTCGGAATCTTGATGACGGTTTTCATATCGGCAATCGTCTCGTCAGTAACCAAAGAGGTAGTGGAGGCATAGTGATTTTGAGAAGGCAATTGCACAGATGTCTGTAGCTGGTGCGGCTGACTGCGACCTTTATCAACTGAAGGCGACACCACGTGTTCCCCATTCTTGGACGGTGCTTCGGGCACCGTATCCATCCGACGGGCGTACTGAGCACTGAGCTGAGCCAACTCCTCATTACGAGCATTGAGAACCGTCGTTTCTTCAAGGAAGACGTCTCGAACAGCTTTGAGCTCCATGATCTCTCGGGACAAAGCCTCTCGCTCATAGGTCAACGGAACCAGATCCCTCTGATACTGTAACTTTAACGTGTCAAGGCGCATCGTGAGAGAACGGTTCAGATGTGTAGGACGCTGGTCAGCTGCCGCACTTGAACTAGGAAAAGTGAGCAGGCAGAAAAGAAGTTTCGGACGGCTTCATACCATTTCGTCGCAGATATCTCCTCAACCTCTGCCAGTGCCATGTCACGGTCAACCTTGAGTTTTGACAGGTCCTGCTCCAACCCTGACAATTGATCGTGAAGTTCCTTGGTCATCCGTTGACGAAGCTCTTGTCGGCGGGAATCCCCAGAAAGCGCGGTAATCCGTGCTGCCTGGCCAGATAATAGGACTCGCAATCGGGTGACTTCAGCCTCTGCATCCCTTCGTGCTTTGAGCTCACGGTCATATTCCGTCTGAGCGACAGTCAACCCTTCAATGTATTGTTTACTTGCTCTCTGTGATGATGTTTAGGAAGAGACAGGGAAGTCCGGAGCACAACGAACCTTGACCCCATCGAATTTGCTCTTCAGATCGAAAAAGTCTGCTCTTCTGACATCCATGGCCTTGATGATGGCTTCAACAAAAGCGCGATCTAGTTTCAGCTGCTGAGCACCTCGCTCCTTGGCGTCAGCCATTGCTTCTTGTAACCGCAAAAGTACGAAATCGGAATCATCTGGTCTGGTGACACTGGAGAGGTTACCGCCCGGTGTTGTCAAGGTGATACGGCCAGAGGAGTGGGGTTCATTGAATTCGGGTACAGAAGCATTCAAAGTTTCAAGAGATTCTGGATGCGACTCGGAGGATTCTCGCTCTTGAGTCGACGTAGACGATGTTGCGGCAGAAGGACTAAATTTTGGACAACGTAAGTGACGAGCAGGCTAAAAACGATGACTTCACATACCGAAGGCCGTCAGTTGAAACACTTCTATTTTTACGATAGCCCGGTGCGGGTGATCCAATAATAGTGACATCGCTACTTAGGGTTGATGTGACGCCATTCGCTCTTGTAGAAGCAGCCGATGGTGGTGGTGTTGAGGGAACATCGTTATTGCTCTCCTTGTTCTTTTCAGTGATACTCGTTAGCTGATCCAAGGATTTCAGCGCGTTGATCCCACCAACAGAACTGAGCAGATCCGAGAAATCGCCTGTGTTCAATGAAAATCGGATGGGTGGTAGAGCTGGTGCTATGAAAGTCGCATGCGATGTCTGTTCTACCGGTGACGATTCTGACATATCATCCGAGCCACTATCCATCTGGTTAGGTGTGTCAAGATCCACATCGCTTGTAGGAGAAACTGCTTCATAGAGAGGTTGAATGGCGGACACATCCTTTTCTGATTTGGGAGGTAGTGCCGGTGGTACTGACGTGCTTGACTCAGATCGCCTGTGCGCAATCGGTTCATCTGCCTCTGCCTCTGTGTCTGTGCTACTTTCCACACTGTGTGGCACATCCGCTCTGGAAGGCGCTCTGGAAGAACTGCCTGATCGCATCCGGCTGAAATTCGGACTTGATGGCGATGAAAGACGTTCCTGAAGATGTTCATCGAATGACCTTTGGTGACGCACAGCGTCAATCGGCCTTTCGAGAGAATGATCAAGATTTGGTGAGCTAATTTTCCTGGCTCTTGGGGTGCTCGTTTCGCCTAGACGCGTATCTGGCGAAGGATCTCCAGTAGAAAATGTCCGTGTTCGAGGTGAAGGGCCTTCATCTTCGGAGTGATTATAGTGTGAAGCAGAAGATCCCGGACGAAGGTGACTTGTAGTGCTTTGAAATGAACCATTAGACGACGGCCGCGATATTGACTCCGCCTCGTTGAAATGCTCTCGAAGTGGAGATGGTATTCGAGGAGATTCCCGGCCGTTGTGGACAGGAGGAGTTGGAGAGCGATTGACGGACTGCCGATTGAATGTTGCAGAGAGAGGAGAGAGTGTAGGTGGCGGAGATGCAGCAGGACTGACAGGAGACATCAGAGTAAGGCCCGGATTGATGGATCCACGTTTGTCGTGCCGCGAGGTCTGTACACTTAGTCCATCAGATGACGCTTGTGACGACAAGTTCACAGAGCGGGAGGCAGATGTTTCCTGCTCAAAGCTCTGCTCTGACAACGTAGATAATTGATGTATCAGAGGTCGCCGATGAGACAGGTCAGAATGATGATGGGCACCTGGCTCCGGTGGGGCTATAGTCACAGATATTGACTGCTGTGGAGGAAGGGGAAATGCCGGGGTCAGATACGAAGGAGATGTCTTCTCTGTCGACTTGGACCGCTGAGTACTGGGCTGGAAAGCGTCACTAACGTACGGCCCGGACCGCCGTTTAGCGGAAGTTTGGGTGGATGCTGGATGACGAGAATTTGACGGCGAGGGCTGATCAAAATGTGGGTTGTGGTGAGACCTTGAAGAGCCTGGAACATCGTGGGAATGAGTAACGATAGGTGAAATGCGCTGGAAGAGCTGTGAGAAGATGCATAGAGCGAAATGGTCAGTGGCACCTACACCGGTGTCCCTTCTATATCTGGCTTCACGAGAAGAACTCGAGCCACTACCGCCTGCTGCAGCAGCTCTTTCTCTCTCAGCCTTTTTCTGAGCGTGTCTCCTAATTTTGATCATCCGTTCGCTGTGGCAATCCATGCAATAAATCCCTTGGCTGGTTTTGGCAAAAACGAGCTCGTCGATACGGTTCTTGCATACTTTACACTTGAAACAGTGGGCATGGTAAGAGTCATCACCAGTCATAATGGCCTCGTCGAGAATGGGCAACTTGCAGACATTGCAATTGTATGAACAGTTGGCGCATACGGGGGAACCGTCGGAAAGGAGCAAGAGATTTGTATCTGCGGTTACTTTATCTCCGCACTTGGCACACTTGAAGCAATCTACGTGAAAGAAGGATTGCCTAGAAGAGCGATTGATCAGCATGAGGGAAAGATAATCATTAATGAGTGAACAAGGAACCCAATGTTAATGTAGAAAAAAGAAGGCAAGCACTGAATAAAAGAGAAAGCAAGAAAGACTGAAAGTCGACACGTACCCAAAGGCAACAACCAAACCACCATCGTCCGTTACTGCGGAGAGTTTACAGCCAGGACAAATCTTGTCGAAGTCGATATGCTCGCCATGGTCGCGCTGAAGATCAAGATGGGGATTCTGGTGAATGGAAGCCGTCGACTGAGATATGTTCATTGTAGCCAGCATGGTGATGGATTGGCGAGGCCAAAGGGGCTAGCTAAACCCAGAGAATATACGATAAATAGGAAACCGCCTGGGCACTATGATATCGCGAGAGAGGGTAAGAAACACGGCAGAATACAAGAGAATGTCGAGGAGGGCAAGGACTCGTGAAGACTGTCGAACTCGAGGAGCTCAGCGAAGGGCGCGATCCTTGAATAATACGGGAGACAAACCCTCGCAACCAAACAATCTCGGTGGCGGTGCATGCCAAAACGGAAGTGGCCCGTGCGTCGCATCACGCCAACCTGCTGCGTGCCAACGACGGCTCAGTGCTGCTGCTCCACCTAAACGATTATTTCACTCGGTCCGTCGGCTGGGTGCAATTCAACGCGTATTATTTACATGTTCTACAAAAGTCGCAGCCTAGCACGTCCTGTGGCAAAATTTTGTGATTCCCCTGCCGCCCTGGTTCCTCCATCATCTGGTGATGCTTCTATGATCACACTTGCCAACGCAGTCGAAGCGTAAATAGCATTCTCCACGTCATCTCCGTATACATCATACCAGGCTGAGCCAGGTCAGGTGCTCATCCATTCATAACGTACAGGACCCGTACCCGGGTTACTACTTACGGTACCGCTATTCCATCTTCATCGCCCTCCAGCATGAGGCATACCTTGATAAAGAGAAACCATGAGGATACGTTCTAAATAGGCCTAGAATTTGAATACACACATATTGACCTGATCGGTTGCTTTCCGTGCTGGATTACCTCTTATTGACACTGGCATCACGTCGAACCCGAAGCGTTTGAAACTAGAGACATCAGGTCGTGCATCCTCGTTGTTGAGTAACACCTACACTTCGTTGTACCAAGGCTTTCTCGCAGCTGACCTCCAAAAAACCAATCCACCCGGCTGTATTACACGATAAAGCTCCGTGATTTCGTCGTCTACATCTTGGGACCCCGGTGTGAACCAGTCCAAGTGATCCATGACAAGTGCGCGCGTAAGGGTATCGGAAGAAAGACCGCGCAAGACACTAATGCACAATCAGTTCATCCGGACTACTATGAAGAAATATCACATACTTCACGATAGAATCAGTATGCAACCGAAATGCATCTAATGCATTGCCATCATTGGCTTTCAGCGCACTAAACCCAGAGGGCGTCAGATAAGCCGGACATGATGATGGGGTGTAGTGGCCCAACAGAGCCTAAAATATAATGCTTGACATTGGGAACGAAATATCATTAGGACACTTACAAGAAGATAGAAGTAATTGCATGTCTTGAAGAGATACGTAGACACAACAGGGTCTAAGGTATCCTTCACATATTCATAGACACCGCCTGATACAATATACCAGTATCAGTTCGTCCTAGATCATATCAGTGTGGGTCTCCGTCACCTTCGTCGAGAAGCATCTGTCGCTGATTCATAGGTACGCCAAGCGCATTCCAACAGAAGATCGGACTTCGCAGAAGCGTCACGACCAACGGATTCAGCAGAACTGGCCTCAATCTCCCCTTCCAAATCCTGACCTGCTCCTCCAATGTATCACATTCGCATAGCCTCTTCACGTCTTGGTCAACTCTGGCCAATTTGAAAATTACCTTAGCAACCCTCAGCGCCCACCCACTGTACCCGCTGAGGTAAAATGACGAAGAGAACGCATCAGAGTTGATTTGCCAAAACTGGTATGCACTTGAGGACATATAAGGAGATATTTTGGAATCCAAGAGGTAACGGAAGTTGGCGTTCCTGCCTTCTCCAAACATAGAAAAGAAGTCCGAATACGCAAGACTTTGTATAGATGCCAACTTGAGTTCGAGAAGATGTCCTTGGCTAAAGGAGGGAGCATGTCAACGAAACACCGGCGGATTTGAGCATCCCGCACTTACCATGGGTTCATATCCACGCAATGAATCTAAAATAATGCTAAGAGCTTAAAAGCTAGAAACGATGGCGACACACGAAGAACTAACCCTCTTCGGACCTGCCGCTATGGCATAGTGTAGTGCGTTGTCGCCGGCGGATGTAATAACAAACATCGAGTCATCACTGGTTAATTGGAGATGTTTCATGTCGTCAAATGGATCTTCCTAATATGCGGCGACGATCTTTCAAGCCAATAAAGCTTATGAGGAAGGACCTACCCATGTGAAAGAGTAGATAAATGTTCTGAACTCTTTATGAACGGGATGGTCATAGTAGGGCAATCTCCAAGGCTGACATGGAATAAGTAAAATTAATAAGAAAACAGTGACATTTTACCTTCTTTAATTGATAGTGGAAGGAGCTCAGAGGAGGCGTTACATCGATGACCATGTCATGGTTGCTTGATACCTGTTCCTTGATCAAAGGAATAGCAGGTTCGCCAATCTCCAGCGGAGGAACAGCATTGTCAGTCTCCTTCAGCGTAACGAATGTTGACGGAGAGCAGTTGCCAATCATGTTTCCGCCTTCGACCTCAAAAGCATGGCAGAACCTCGAGACATCACACGAACGAGGTCGTCCGAGCCAGACATAGTAGGGTCTTTGGTCTATTGAGAAAAGGTAACGGGGAATGTCAGTAAGTGCTTACATTCTGACGATGAAGGGAACAATGAAGCGATTGCGTCCGTTATAGCTCTTGATCTGAAAGTATCTCCGTTTGGCCTCAGTGTTTTGATGAGAGATAACTGACAAACCGTCCCAAAACGATATTCAAGATAAGCACGTCTTGCCGGACTGAGCGATACCTGTCAGCGAGATTCGTCAGAAACCTCTTCCATGAATCTTGCAAAGTTGTAGTACGTGATCAAAATCAAACCAAATTTGCCAGAACCACCGAGAAAGCCAACCGCATTCTTTACTAACACCACCAATGGCCTTTTCGTGAAGCAATGGTTGCTTACCAGCGGTGTAGAAATCTGCAACACCGACCAGGCCCCTCTGGGGGGAGAGGACATGGTCAATCCTGTCTAAAAGAGTATAAAAGTTGGGTATCTGTGGCATCTTTCAGCGATGACAAACATGTAGATGGACATGGCATACCATAGATAACGAATAACTGAGCGTGACGAAGCTGACGCTGCCCTGCGGGTTGATGCCTTTGGAAGACCACTCTGGAAGGTAAAAGTCACAAGCGTCTTGACACAATACGGTGACGTTGTGCCAGCCCCGCTTTGCGAACCTGCTTCTTGCGACCTGAAGAAGTGGCTCACAAAGGTCGATGAGATACACGGCATCGAATTCACAGATGGGGAAATTTTTATCCATGAGTTCGATGTTGTATCCTGAAATAATTAGTATGATAACAGAAACGAAGAAGCAAACGTCTGAATGAGGCTGACCTGTTCCGCCGCCAATATCGACCCAGACCAGTCGTTCACCGGGATGAGACTTTCTGAGTTCCTTGAGATGTGCCGCGGAGAGGTTCAACAAAGTCCTTCGTCCTCGGAGCAGCCCATTACGAGTAGCATCGTACACATCTGCTTGACCTTGGTAGAACTGTAACAATATTAGTTGTAAACATAGTTTAGACGGTGAATGTGTTGCACCTTATCGAGTCTGGACTTATGATCATTGGCACCGATGGGCCGAATGAAGCAATACCAGATAAAACGGAGCTGAGCAGTGAATCGTCCGAGACAAAAAAGAACGATTATGCAAGCAAGCGCAATAACTAGTGCAAAGGAGGAAGGCCAGTCAGGCCGGAAGGGCAGCATGGAGGGCACTTCGAACAAGGGTAAACTCCAAGTTCAAGCAAGCCCCAGTGTTTTTAAACGAAAGTAGGGCAAAGAACGTTTCATTGGACCAATCATAGGAGAGAATGCGCACGAGTCAAAGGCAGCTACCAGCGTCCCAACGAACGTGCGGGCCAGTTGCAATGGCGGAAGCAAAGTGGAGACAACCGTTCCATCGACGGTCCGTGCTTCCGCAACATTGGTTGGTCGGGTACCTTCGTAACTTGTCAGGAAAAAAATTCATGGAGTTTAGATAGTGTGTGGCAATAAATACCGAGCACAAGCGGAGACAAAAACGAAAGGCCGTCGTCTATTTTCCTACATATTTTACACGAGAGCTTTAGATTCGAAGTATGAGACAGACAAGTAAGGATACACAATGTCACTATTATTTAATCGTCAAATCCACCCTCGAACAGGTAATTGGCCGCAAGTTCCTCATTCTTGTCGCACGCAAAGTATGCTTCGAGGACAGCCTGACGAGGGAAACCCAAAGCCTCGAGCTATGGGTGATATAAGCTATAGGGTTCAAAATCAAACTTCGGTCAACTTACACGCTGGATTGCGGCCCTTTCCTCCTCCGTTACGCTGACAACATGGGCACCTGGTGGAATATCGCCCTCACCATCGCCCTCAAAATCGCCCTCACCAACACCAAGCAGTTGCATTAATGCCTCCGGGTTTTGAGCCAAAAGCTGAGCGAGGGCGGGATTACTCGTAGCAAGCTGGTGGATCAGAGGTTGAATGAGATTGGGGTTTTGGGCGATGTGTTCACGGAGTTGCTGAAGCTGAGGGCTGTTCTGTAGAGCAGCAAGGTCTAATTGTCCTCCTTGGGCTCCTCCGAGACCTCCGGCACCACCTCCACCGGCAGCTTGCTGCTGCTGCTGGGCAAGCTAAGAGACAGCGGTCAAATTGCTGTAGAACAAAAATAACTCATTTGGGCTTACCTGGAACAGATTTTGTGGCTGGTTTGATGGTGGGGCGGAGGTAGCTGGAGTGGCAGCTGGCGCTGGAGCTGGAGCGGGAACTGCAGCAGCAGCAGGGGTACCAGCAGAGTGGGAAGGTACAGTAGGAGCGCTTCCCGTGGCCTCTGATTCTAGGTGAGCTGGGATACCCTGCATACGACGTTTAACCCGGTAAAGGTCGACGGATTAATGAAACGCACATTCATGAGGTACTCTACAGCACGATCAGGATTGTTGTAACTTGCTCTGAGAGCACGTAGAACTTGATCCCGCGGAAATCCCATCTCAGTCATGTTGTTGATCGTAGACTGTAGCGCATCGCCGGTAAGAAAAGAACTCGAATCGCCGAAGGCGGCGGGGGAGGCAGGGGCGGCAGGGGCCAGAGCGGAAGCAGCAGGAGCAGGAGCAGGAGCAGGAGCAGGAGCAGGAGCAGGAGCAGGCTGCTGCGGCGTTACAGGTGTAGGAGCCACTACTGGAGGGGGTGCAGCATGGGCAGCTGTTACACTGCTGGATGATGCTGTTGGGGGCATAGGCGTGGGTGTCGGTTTAGGCTAAGCAAAGACGGATCGGTATCATCCCACAGCAGAGGGAAAAAGAATTAACCTTGGACACCATCAAGACCAAAAAGTCCTTTTCCTTGATACCGCATGATCCTACTGTCTTATCGTCGGCCAATATTTTACCTGCGATTACGTATAAAATGAGCAGGAGGAGCCGGTGATGGAGTCAATAACTTGCCTGAATATATAATTTTCTGGCTCGTAACCGGATGACCCTGCGCCTCCTGTATCTTGTTCTTGAGGGCACCTATTGTCTCTTCATCTTCAACGTCAATCTAGACAAGGGTTCAATGGCGATAGCAAAGAAAGCAACGACGAGAAATGGACCTGGAAGACCTTCTGCTGGGTCGTCTTTATGGTAACTTTCATGTCAGAAAGTAACTGGAGAAGCGGATGGCGGAGGATGGAAGGATGTAGTAAGGAGACAGGATTATTGAGAAGGGAAGGGTTGACGCGTAATGGGACGTGACCGTGACCTGACGTTCATCTTGCGTGACGTGACATTATGCTCATCGCGGGCAGGTTGCGTGCCACTGCCAATGCCCATATCGAATGTCGTGGCAGCTACTCATGTGTTGATGCTGCTGCCCTATCCAGCTATCTGCATTATTTCCCGTATGTCTATGCACATTCGACTGGTATACAACTAATACTCGCTCGCTGCAGCGTTCTAGACAGCCAATACAATGGCTCACGAGCCAGGCGACGACTACATTCGACGGATAGCCAGCTTTATCCGCAGCAATGAAAAGAATTTAGCCGAAGCAGGATTTCTTCGCAGACGTCGACCTCGCCAGCCTGCACAGGATGCCGCTTCTCTTTTCAATCCACTAGGATGGTTTGGCGCTGACTCTGCTGCATCCCCAGTCAAGCCCATCATTCTGTCTATCGACACTCACCATCTCTTCTATCTCCTCATGCGCCTCGAAGCCCTTGGTATCGATATTGGCACCCTTGATGTCCGTGTCGATGCTCCCTCCAGGCCAATGAGCTACATAAACCTCTTCCCCGATACCGACAAGTCTGAAACCCTTTCCCTCGCTTCATTTCGTTCTTCTCTGTCCGCAGTATCTGCATTCTCTCTTGGGGGTGGATGGTGGGGGAAGCCAGAACAACCGTCCCTCGATTCCGAGCTCAAATATATCTATAGTAGTTTCACCAAGCTACCCGCCTTATCCGTCACTGGCCCCGGTCGGAAAATCATTTCCGAGCTCGCAAATGAACCTCCTAATGAAAATGCCATCCCCCTTAATGCATTCAAGAACTTGCAGAGTTTGGAGTGTGTTGATATCGATCCTCGTTCACTGCTTGGATGGGATCGACTTGCTGAAAGTTTGCGCAGTTTGAGGATAAAGAAGAGTGGGCTTGAGGACATATCAGACATTTTCATCGGGGCAGTACTTGACGACCAAGCTAGAAGAGATGGAAGCACCAGTCGGAAGCGGCATAGAAGAATCCCTTATGGGCCGGAACGACGGTCATCTTTCTATTCCACTCAGTTACCAAACTCTGTGCCGGAGGACGAGGATGGTGAGAACCCTAACCATGAAGTTTCTTCTGAGCCACAGAACGGCACCGTCACACCACCGCCCCAGCTTTCTTCCCTTAAATGGGCTTTTCTCAAACACCTATCCCTTGCCGACAATGCCTTGGCCTTCTTTCCAGCGGAATTAATACCCCATCTCACATCTTTGGTCCATTTGGATCTGTCGTCAAATCTTCTTGTATCTGTCCCCTCTGGCTTCGGTTCTCTTTACAATCTCGTCTCCCTCAATCTCTCGGATAACATGATTGATTCTGTTCTTGGAATCTATCTCAATTTAGGGCAGGTTCTTCATTTGAACCTTTCTCATAATCGTCTCGAGTCGATATGTGGGCTGGAACGATTGCATGCATTGGAGCGCGTGGATTTACGTTACAACTCTCTTGATGATTGCGCCGAGATTGGAAGGTTGGCGCCCCTTCCTAACATTACGGAAGTCTGGGTAGAAGGCAATCCCTTTACAGAGGACGAAGGATACAGAATTCCCTGTTTTGATTTCTTCTGGAAAGAAGGGAAGACCGTTACTCTTGATGGATCACTTCCTGGCTTTTACGAGAAGCGGAACCTGACTGTACCGCCGCCAGAGCAAATGTCCTCGTCTCGTCCACTGTCCGTAGCACATTCGCCGCCGACAGTTGCTGTTGGCCATGCCCACCCTCATTCTCATCATTCATCGCCTAACGCGGTACCTCACACCGGCAAACAATCATCACCTTCTACTTCAACCCCTGTTTCTCCACATCTTGCCCCCATAGGTGCTGTAGGAGTCGGAGGAAAGGCGCGTCGGAAGAAAGTGAAGCGGATAGTCGATCTAGACGGCGACATCAGTGATGGTAGCACGGCGAGCTTCTCTCATCGACGCACTCGGTCCGATGGGTCAAGTAAGGCGAAGGCGAAAGCGAAAGCAAAGTCCAAGAAACCCAGAGACACGAGCCCTCCCGGTCCAACGAAGGAATGGAGTCGGTTTGAAACACTCCTGGAGAAAGAGGGTGATGAAGTTACAGGAGATAATGCTAACCTCAACCCACATACTCAGGAGGCGCAATCATCAAGCACAGCGGCTTCACCACAGCGGCCCGCTCGCCCGTCAAGGCATATTCGACATCACACTGAGCTGGCACCAGTCTCTTCCACCCTATCATCTGGTTTCCCGGATATTCAATCCAAGTCTTCCAACTCCATCGCCTCACAGTCACTTCGGCGGACACGCGGTTCGCATACTCTGTCTTTTAAATCCGCGGCACGTCGTGCTCGTGTAACTGCGTCTGTATACGAACCCGCTACCTCGGGTTCAGATAGAGAGGATGTCGGCGGAGAAGAGAATAAGGATAATGCGGATGCTTACAGGCGCAGGATTGAGGCCTTGAAGAAGGATATGGGTGATGGATGGTTAAAGGTCTTTAGTCAAACGCAGATGAAATCCACGACTTTACCCTCTTTGTAGCACTAGCCATCGTTTCTCATGCACTTATTCACTCGGAACATATGCAGGACTTTGGATTTTGGCCATTCCTTTGTATTAACATATGCCCATCTATTAACAGTAATCTGGTATACCTATTATTTAATATTTAGAATCATCTTGGGCGGCCAAAGATCGGGCTAATTTGATGAGCTTGACAGTTGTTTGTCACGGTATAAGGAATCGTCTGTTGGTTTCTCGGTCAAACTTGTCTTCTGCCACTACTTTATCTCCCTGCTTGCGGCCTCTATCCGCCCTTACGTCGTTCCTTACTTTCTTCTTCTTTTAAAACCATTCAAAGAAATTATCATGGGTGCCAATCTTTCAAAGGCACTGGGTGAGAATGCCGCTGTTGTGTTTACAGGGAAACTGTACTGACGATTAATTTTCGGCGTTCTGTTCACTGGACTCTCAATCTCTTATAGGGAAGATATTCGGAAACAAGGAGATGAGATTGTTGATGTTGGGGTTGGACGCCGCTGGGAAGACAAGTGAGTACAGAGCGAATACCAGCCTATCCAGCTCTAATGCTACATTCCCATTAGCTATCTTGTACAAACTTAAACTGAACCAATCTGTCACCACTATACCGACAGGTGCGTTTGTCATTATCTTTCACCCAGACGACAACGTGTCATCCCCCTCAACCGTTCTTTGCGGTCTCACCTTATTCTAACTCCATTTTTCTCTAGTTGGATTCAATGTAGAGACGGTGACTTATAAAAACGTGAAATTCAACGTCTGGGATGTCGGAGGCCAAGACAAGATTCGGCCATTGTGGAGGCATTACTACACCGGTACACAGGGTCTAGTGTTTGTTGTCGACAGTCAAGACCGGGAGCGAATTGATGAAGCCAAGCAAGAACTGCACAGGATATTAAGCGACCGGGAAATGAAAGAATGTCTTTTGCTTGTATTTGCCAATAAGCAGGACCTTCCGGGAGGTGTGTAGTATCTGAAACCGGACGCCGCTATCATTCACATTTGCATGCTCCCCCTAGCCATGTCACCCGCTGAAGTTACCGAGAAACTCGGTCTACACCGAATGCGGGACAGGTCGTGGTACGTTCATCCAAGGTATGGAGGAATATCAGTCTTGTTGGAACATAGGGCTAATATTTGCCACCAGCTGTGCAACGACCGGCGAAGGTCTTTTCGAAGGTCTTCAGTGGCTCTCACAAAATGTAAAGAAGCGACAACAGTAGTTGTTCGTGACCCTCTCCTTTCACAACGCCCTTCAGGATACCCATACCATTCACGTCTTGCCTTCCCGACACTACCACTACTACCACTACTACTTACGGCCTGCACCAGGTGCAACTACGACACAGCGACGTATGAATGGATGTTTGTTCATAGCCTCATGCCCTTTCACCACTTCCCTTGTCGTTCCAGCTGTTATCATCTCAATTTCTATGTTCTCATCTCTTTCATGTTTCCTCTTAGCGGTTTCTATACACATTTAATGCCATACTTTTGCGCAGTCGACCCAGCTTCATATCAATTGTCTCTGTATGTAGAACCTTTTTTTTTTGAACGTCACATGAATCGAGCTCGCATCCTGGTCTTCCCTTTCTTTCGAACATTGAGTGATCTAGACTCGGAAGAAGGATTATCTAAGATGTCGTGCTTTGTGCTACATCCTTCAAAATGGTGTCCGAGCTGGCAGGTGCATTGGCTAACCTTCACCAGCTCTTTCATCCATGCTTTCTGCTGCAAGAGCGAGTATACGTCGATCCTTCACCACGGGTCCCGTCAACGGATTCGTGGGGGCCATTGGGAACACACCCTTAGTAAGGACGAGCTCGATTCATCCTGGGTCTCTCTCTCTCACTCAGTATGGCTAGATCTACTTGAAAACACTCTCTGAGCGAACTGGCTCCAGTATATACGGCAAAGCTGAGTTCCAGAATCCCGGTGGTAGCGTCAAGGATCGTGCAGCGCTTGGTGTAGTCCAAGATGCCGAGAAACGGGGTCTGTAAGTATTGCGCTGGCTTCGGGGTGTGTAAGCTTACCGATCTTCGCATCAAGGTTGAAGCCCGGCGGTACTGTTGTTGAGGGTACAGCAGGTAATACCGGTATTGGACTGGCCCATGTCTGTCGAGCAAGAGGCTACCGATGTGTGATCTTCATGCCGAATACACAGGTATATCCTTCTGTGCAATAATGATACATTCATTCTCTCATTTCTATCCTAGAGCCAGGAGAAGATTGATCTGTTGCGAATGCTTGGGGCCGAGGTGTATCCTGTGCCTGCAGTAGCATACGATGATCCCAAGAACTACAACCACCAAGCCCGTGATTTTACCAAGGATCTTCCGAATGCTATCTGGACAGACCAGTTCGACAATACCGCCAATGCCAATGCACATTATGTTTCTACCGGCCCCGAAATCTGGGAGCAGACTGGTGGTGACCTGGATGGATTCATATGCGCGACGGGTACAGGCGGCACGTTAGCCGGTGTAGGCAAGTACCTCAAGGAGAAAAGCGGGGGGAAAACTCAAATATGGTTGGCTGATCCTCCTGGGAGCGTCTTGACGAGCTATGTCAGCAGTGGAGGAAAGCTTATAGAGAGATCTGGAAGCTCCATTACCGAAGGTTATTTGTCTTTCCTGTCATATCACCTCGTGTCACTGACTCAATACTTAGGCATCGGTCAAGGAAGGATTACTAACAATCTGGGAATCCTTGTGAATGAGTTATCCGGCGCCTTTACTGTGCCCGATACGAAGAGTATCGCCATGCTTTACGAACTCTTGGATACTGAAGGTCTGTATCTCGGTGCCAGCTCAGCTTTGAACGTGGTTGGTGCCGTGGAACTTGCAGAAAGGCTTGGAAAAGGTATTGATTATATCTTTGCGCTTGAACACATCTGATCTTTTCTTACTAGGTTCGAAAGTCGTCACCATTCTTTGTGACGGTGCCTATAGATACCAGAGCCGTCTCTTCTCAAAGCAATGGTTGGAAGCGAAGGGATTGTCAGACTCAATACCTGAACATTTGAAGAAATATGCAGTACTAGACTAGAGCGTAATAGAAAATACGATGGCCTATTGTACTGTATGGATCGTGTGAAAAAATGGTTACCTAATCATAATGCAAAGGGCAGCGTACCTCGTTTCTTCGGCGCTAGCGTGCATCTTCCTTCTTTCTCTATCCTATGGCCGCGCCCTCTGTGCCTTCGCCTGACGTTCCTACGGCGCAGGATAAAATTGACTCGCAGTCGTCTGATCCGTCGTCGTCAACAAAGGTAATGTCCTTCCACCTGGCTTGACCGTCACTAACAGCATCCGTGGCGTGTCGTGCAGGTTGACAGTCCATCTCATGGTGCCAACGGTACCACCGCCGTCCCTGAGTCTGACGACGCTGTAGTGTCACCCCCCGTCGACACAGGCGACGAACAAGGGCAGGCTCCCTCGTCAACATCGCAGAAACCAGCGGAACCGACGGTCGCCTCTCCAAATCATGTCGATGCTGCGACGACCGACGAGAAAGAGCCCGAGAAACCTGAGGATGGCTCGCTCTCAACGACGCTGACCGGGACTCATCCTCATGGGGCTGCATCGCGTCGTAAAGTGCAGGCGTCTTCGACGACAGAGGGTCCCGCTTCTTCTCCTTCCGATGGCGCGAAGGGTCCAAAAGTATCCAAAAGCAAACGTGGTTCTAAACCGTCATTTTTCACTAGATTCATACGTAAAATTATTCCCTGCATCCCCAGCTCCCCTCGTTCCGCGTCTGTCGACATTGATATCCCATCGGTTCCGCTGCCCTCGTCACGAGAGAAGCCTGAAGTGAAGGCTCCCGAGCAGACCCTTACCGATGTCCCGTCGACGTTACCGCTACCTAAAGCCGATCCGCCAACAGAGACTCAGGATACAAAGGAAGCATCTACAGGCGATCTCCCGCCTCTGGATACCAGCCCTCCCCCACGAGCACCTGATGCTGAGGTCATCTTACCCCCGACGCCAACGACACATTTACTTCCCCAGTCGGAGACCGAGGGTATGACTTCTGGTGCTGTTGTCCCACCTGGAGCCACAGGTACAATAAACAAAAGGCATTCTGCCATTCTGAGTGCTGGAGCTGGAGATGGAGATGAGTCTGAGGGTACTAGCTTTACGGAAGATGAAGACATGGATGACATCAATAACGCCGATGAATTAGAGGATGAGGAGGAGAGGTTGATCATCAATGGTGGTGCCGGTATACCCATAGGTCCCGTAAGTCATTGACATTTTTTTTTGGCGTATGACATGTTTTTATGGGCTTCAGGATGGTGTTCCCAAACCTCTGTTACCGCCCATTGCGCCACAGCACGTTGGACGAAAGTGTCTTGTTCTCGATCTCGACGAAACACTTGTGCATAGCAGCTTCAAGGTAGGTCTCATGTTTTGCACCAGTTCTGATATTAACGCTTGGGGGTAGTCGATACAGCAAGCTGACTATGTTGTTCCTGTGGAGATTGAGTACCACTGGCACAATGTCTACGTGATCAAACGACCCGGAGTTGACAGTTTCTTGAAGAAAATGGGGGAGATATATGAAGTAGTAGTATTCACGGCGAGTTTGAGCAAAGTGAGTTATTTAATATGGTGTAATTGCTCATTTCTGAACTTTTTTAGTACGCTGATCCCGTGTTGGACAAATTGGACATCAATCAGGTTGTAACGCATCGTCTGTTCAGAGAGAGTTGTTACAACCATAGAGGCAATTATGTCAAGGTGAGGTAATCCCAAAATTTTTTATACGCCACTGATGATCACTCTTTAGGATCTATCACAACTGGGCCGGCCAATAGCCGATACCATCATTCTCGACAACTCACCCGCTTCATATATCTTTCATCCGAATAATGCCGTTCCAGTGTCTTCATGGTTCAACGACCCGCACGATACAGAGCTGACCGATCTTGTACCCTTTCTTGCCGACCTTGGTACGGTGGACGACGTGAGAGGAGTCCTGGACGGTGCTCGCTAAAGTCTTAGGGGAACATGCCGATCAAGTGTCGCTTGTGATTTCCCTTCTCATTATTCTCTCGCGGTTTCTTTGGTGCATGGTCATACTCCTTCATTATACCCCCCCGCAAGCAAATCCATAATCAATATCACTTTTTCCTACCGCTGTCGCTCCATCTGCTTTCGACCCGTGACCTGAAACCACGTAACGCATACAGTGAGGCTCGTACACGCTCTTTTTGTTTTTGATCATAATTTTATTCTACATTACGCATTCACGGACTTGTGAGCCCATTACCACCACCAATATCCAAAATTCTTTTCTTTATTGCCATCGGCTGTGTTGGTGTATCAATGCCTTGCTCACTCGTGTCTTACCAGCTTATTTCATTGCTATCGCTCAGATGTTCCATGCTGTATTTACGAACTTGGTATGAAAGCTATGAAAATACACAGATCTTGGCAGGAGTTTTTGTCGAGAGGAACTCAGTCATCGATCACAGCTCATACGTATACGATTTCATTGCTATATAACATCAAGGACCAAACGCCCTCCTTTGCCCACTCATAGCGAATGGGACCGCTTTGATACACTTAGTCTTCTTAGCACACTACGGTTCTAAATAAGCACCATGAAATCACCACGTTCGCTCCACACCACCTTAATGACCTCTTTCACCCGACGTAGCTACTTTCTTGTTCACTGAAAGCTCTTCGTCATCCCACGGACTGAACTTGGGTTTGCGAATCCTGGGTAAGGATTGAAGCCATGATGGGATCCTGTCATGCACTGGGACAGTTAGTGCATGGGCATTTACATGCGATGGAGATGGAGGTATGCTTCCAACATCGCTCAAGTTCGGCAGACGCTCGAGGCTGGTGTTGGTAGAGCCCCCAAACGCACGTTGAAGGACCTCTCGTTCTGCCGGCGAAGGCGCAAAAGCTCGCAACAAGGTACTGCTGTCTGACGTGGGTGCTGTCATGACATTGGGACCTAGGCCATGAGGATTTAACGCGTCGAAAGACATCTGCGAGAAATGACCCTGTTTCTGTGAATCCGATGCTCCGGATATGCTGAACACCTTCGCATCCGGATTGAGACCCTTTATAGCCTTATCTTTGAAAAACCAACGACGAGGAGCCGATGGTTTATCAGCACCAGGGGCTGGATCAAATTCTTCAGACGTCGGGTGAACCAGGGAGGACGTTGAGCTATTCCGGTGAAACAATGCACGCTGCATGTCCATGGCGCTCTCAGAACGTAAAGAGTACCTTTCTCGCTCACGTGGAGTCAACATGCGAACCTCGAATGGATCATAATCAGTGTCGCCGGTGGAAACATCATGCAAGGATGTTGGTGAGGATGCTGTCATCGTCCCATACTTGGGACTCGATTCGTCCGTGTTTAACCGTTGGGGATGTCCGTGTACGCCATTATTTCGCCAATGCCTGTCAAGGAAAACGTCATTCTCCGACTGGAAAGAGCGCGAAATACCGTCTGTGTTGTCGAGGGCAAGGGAGGACATGAGACCTGATGGGATCAGAGAAGATGACGTCGGAGAGACCGCCATAGAGGATTGAGATGGATGTGGATCAAGGTCTGCGAACGGTGCAAAGTTCCCGACGGCGGGTTGCGATGTTTGAACAGCAAGGGATGAAAAACCGTCCTCTAGCATGGCGTACGTTTTGCTACGCAGAGGGATTGGAGCCGAAGCCGAAACATGGTCGCTGGGATTTCCAATGATTGACTCAGAAGGTTGTGGAGACTGTCCCGATACCCGTTCGTCGCGCAAAGAGTCATCTTGTGAAGATATCGTAGGCGAATGTGTGATATCGTATGACGAATCCTTGAGCGACCACGAGGAAGAGGCTGGGTCAATTACATGGAAACCATGATGAAGGGATCGAGTGAGCTGCTGAGACTGGGAGCGTTCTCGTAATGACTGTAACCTTTCTTTCTGGGTTGTGAGCCGCTTTTCCAATTCGCGAGCCCGAATGTTCAGTGCCGTGACAACATCATCTGCGACTTTGATCTCCGTTCTCTTCTGCTCCAAGGAACCTTTGATTGTCTGCTCCGCTGACGACTCAGCATCTTTGCTATGTCGTACCGATGCTTCATCATCAACCAGACACCCTCGCAAGCGTAGGACCTCGGAGTCAAGATACGCTATACGCTGTTCAGTGTGGTTACGAGCAGCGAGTGCGGCTTTGAGACGTTTGTCAGAGTCCCTTTTCATGCTTTCAGCTTGCCTCTTGGAATCGTCCAATGCTTTAGTCCTAGATTTCAACTCGGCTCTCATGGAGTCTTCCTGTCGTTTTCGTTCCCGACAAGACTCCAATTCTCTTTGAAGAGTAGCATGAGACTGAGAGGCACTGGTCTTGCAATCATTGAGTTGATTGCGAAGGTCCAGAATAGATGCTGTGGATGAATTAACCTGGCGAAGAAGCTCCACGACATGAGGAGATTGATCGAATACAGTTAAAGGAGAGCTCGCTGAAGGTAGCTGGGCGCCGGTGTTTACGGGGTCAACGGGGAATGATGACAGTGACTGACTGGGATGCTGAGTTATTACGCTGTGATCCGTTAAAGCCTGCGAAGATCGTGTCGCGTGCAGAGGCAGCGAAACTGATTTGGGGAGTGGTGGTGGAGTAGAACTGCGGGTAGGTAGTAAGCCGGACCGTTGAGACGATTTGTCGCGATTCCTTAGTCTCGGAGGAGAACCACGCGACAATAAATGAGGAGGAAGATTCTTGGTGGTGAACGGAAGACCCGGCAGAGCTGTAATCACCTCAGACACTAGCAACAAAGAAAGAGATAGATCGCACTGACCACCATTGTATTCATGGTGTCTTTCAGAGGTCTTCATGCCAAGTATGCCAGAACTCCAGCTTTCTTCGTCATTTCTGGCGATCACATCGTGGTACCATTCATCCAACATTCCGCCGCGCCACCACTTTCCAAAGGCTCCTAGATACCACGAATCGGATATAACTGATACCATGCTATCGGAACGTCGATCGACTGGGTCACGATCCGACTTTGAGATGGGGACGATCACCGCAATGGTAAAGATACCAAACGTATGAAAAACATGCTTGGGTGTCCGAAGTGAAACTGAAGCACAGTTAGCGAAATGAAAAGGTGACCTGTTGTCAAAAGGAAGCGTGTGCGCGGTGCTGTTCACACCACGTCGAACCGAACATTTCGTTTCATGAGAGTCGTGATCGTCGTCGATGCTATCATCGAGACGACTAAGGTGCTGCCGAAATGACTGTTCAGTCAGGAAAGTACGAAAAGACGTTTCGGATGGATTTGTCAGATAAGCTATAACAACGTCAGGTCAGTAAAGCAGGTCGTGCAGCTTGAAAGGAGTGAAGAAAACACTTCAACTTGTCAAAAACAAGATGGAAGAATGTCCTGTGGCACATTCAAGAAATGCATGCAATGGAACAGACACTCACCTAAAATCAGGAAAAAGATGCAAAACACGATCAGCCAAAACATGGACCTAATGTCACCCTTGCCCCAAAGGATGCCCATTGCATCCGCTAAGGGATTGCGGAGGGAGATGAGACCCAAACTGCCGAACGAGATACTCATGACAAGAAAAAACGAGTCCTTGCGACGAGATTTCGAGATAAGCCCGGCAGAACCGGTGGTGGTGGCGAGTGGGCTCTCCGGGTAATGTTGGACGGACAGGATGGTCGGTGGGCCGCGAGCGGCGACCCTTAAGTGAGAGAATGCGTTGGAGACGTATGCGACAGTGTCGAGGACGCGGGTAACGACGGCGACGACAACGACAATGTAGAAGAAGAGAAGAAGCCTTGAAACACCGTAACGGCGCTGATCTGGAGGAGGCCAAAACGGAGAAAAGAAAATGTGACTTGTCGCAAATACACATTTGCTGACTAATTAGTCCGAGAATTACCTCGATTTTGATCAAATTCGGGTGATAGATGACTAACTGTTCATCACTCTTCCCGGTCCTCGAGTCGCAAAGCCCTCGGTGGGCGGTCTCAATGACTCTCGAGTCCATATTTTTCACAATCATGATAGTGACTTGTTAGAGTTGTGTTTCACTATCTGGTGCACATCAAAAGGTTCATTCATTTCGTATCATACTTTCCTCTGAATTTCTTTCTTCCATTGACAATAATGACAGCATCGTCGCAGGGGCGAGGTCAGTCAGTTGACCAACAGCGGAGTACCGCTCGAAACAGCAACAGTCGTGAAGTACAAAGTCAAGCTCATCCCCGTAATCCTGATTGATATTTACCCGTATTAAGAATAATGTCCTTCATCCTGCTCCAGGAAACTACGTTCTGAAGACCCTTCTTGTCCAGAGCGATAGAGAAGCCAAGGAGTTTGGTGCGAGTATGGGTACTACCGGATCCGGACCTGCTAATACTTTGCGAAGCATTCCCTTTCCCCCGTTTCAACAGTCGATGGTGCTGATTGTCATCCGATGTTCGTTTCATGCCCACGCTGCCTTCCATAATCTGATTATCGGCATCCTTACGGGATAAAGTTCGTCGCATTGTTGTGACGGTATCCTTCTTCCGGGTACTCATTATCTCATCGGCAGTTTCCCCGATGTTACTGGTTGTAGACCGGGATGTGTGGGGGTTCCCGCGTTGCGGGGCGCCAAGGACTGTTTTATCTTGTTGACTCGTCGTACCGTCGGGGCGGGCATATCTCGATTGTGATCCTGATGGTTCCGCTGATCCGCGAACGACGGTCTGGCGCATGAAACTAGGAGCTGCCCATGCAGATGGGCTATGGCGAATGATGCTAGCCCGGGTGCGAGAAATTGATGCTCTTGTTTCCTCGAGATCGTCCACGCCTAACAGAACCTGTTTCCTTTTACGTCTAGAACGTGCAGCTATCTGTGAATGCGATCTCTGTGAATGGCTAAAGAGATCTGTCTCTGTCTCGAAGTCATCCGGATCCAATGGTCTGTTACGGCCTGCGTTCCGGTCCTCTGTATCACTGCCGTTATGTCTTCGACCATGAGAACGTTTGGCAGAAGATTGCTTATCAAACTCCGAATCCGAGTCCGAATCCGAGTCTGATGTTTCATCCGACGAACCATCCACATCCATATCGCGCTGAGTATTCGGGGGATTGACGGAAAGAGAGGCATTCTCAGTATTTTCTCTGAGTACGGAGGACTGTGACCCATTGTGCGATAAATCACCATCGTAGTCATCTGCAGAGAACAAAGAATCATGATCATCGATATCCTCTGTATCTCGTTCAGGCAAGTTCGCAGTCGAAGTGACAACCACTTGTTGCGAAGCTCCAGAAGGGCTAAATGGCTGAGAAAAGGGCTGTGGCAGTCGCAGAGATGGCTCAAATGGTGGCTCATCTTCAGCCGCCTGTCCGGAGAACTGATCGCTGACGTTGGGTTGCGGATGTTGTGGTAACTGCGAATGGAGTTTAGATTGTGACTGCAACTGCGGCTGTGATTGAGAGAATAATTCGTGATACTGGGTGGGAGGACATCCTTGGGACTGTGAGTATAACCATGACTGAGACTGAAGTTGTGACTGTGAAAATGGCTGTGATGAAGTATCCGAATCAGGCGCCAGAATCTTGGGAGTACTCTGTGAGTTGATTGGGAAACGATTTAGTTGGGCAGGAGGAGGAACCTTGCGAAGTTTGTCAGCGGCTAACGGTCGCCCAACAGAAGGTAATGGTCCAAGAGGTGAAGAAGACAAGAAGCCATCCTGACCTAGGGTGAAAGAGGATGGAAGGTCCTGGGGCTGGATACCAGGAAACGTCGTCGAATGCTTCTTGGAGGAGGTTGCAGATTGGGCAACTGACTTTCTGGACACCGGCCTTCGCGACGGAGAACTTGGAAGATAAATGTGACTACGGTCGTCTGTTACATCTGTCCGATTCTTTGACCCTCGGATTATCTCAGATGCAATGGTTTTTCTCGGTCGCTGCCTACGAGTCGGCAAGGACAAATGCGGCGACATGTCTCCTGGCTCGCTGCCACCGAAATCCAGCGAATCCGGTATTTTTCTTGGGCGCTCCGTCAGAATTGGTGTCGCCTCAGAAGAGACTTTCGGACACCGAGCAGGTGCTAGCGTTTCGGGAGCAGAAAGTTGGGCCTTCGATTCCTGCATCGGATTGACGGGCGTTGTGCGACTATTCCTTGGACTTGGAGACCAACTGTCCGTCAAGGGGCGAGAAGTTGTTGAAGCTTCTGAATCAGAGTCATCCTGACGTTCGTCTGCTGGTCGGGAATTGGAATCTGTACAGGGAAATGATGTCAAGCTTCATATCACAGGGTCCGAAACTCACCATTTTGCCATGCATCAGCGTCAACCGTGGCTTTCCTGAGATACTCGGGTTGGTTGCTTTTATCCAAATGCTATATTACCATTAGCCACAGATCCTGTCAAAATGGGAAAATGCTTATACCCTAGACCACCAGTGGTCGTATTCGCGTATTGCATTTGCGACGTCTTGATGTTCAGACATCACCTTCAGACCACCAGCTACCTTCGGTTCAGACATTTTATTAAGGCGGTCTTTGGGGGGGGAAACGAGTCCATTCTGCTGGGGCTTGCGCTGCTTTTGAGAGGTCTTCTTGGCCATGAAGGAGGTACTAATATGTCTATCAATACAACGAATGTCTTGCGGTGGAACTATACTGACCCACCACTACCCCCTCGCCGCAGGCCATGTATCCAGTCATTCAAGTCCGGGCTGGTATGAAGCTCTGCCGGTTGACCCAGCGTATCCTTTAGAGATGTATCGGCAATGGAGAATGCATCACACTGAAGTGCAAGCTCTTCCTTGTCCGTTAGCCCTGTAGTACCCCGCAAAGGTACGCGCCGGAAAATCGGACGAAAGGACTTGATCGATAGAACTGCTTTTTCACATTGGTCAATTGGATGACTGATGTTATGCGGTCAGTATTCTTGTTCTAGAGAAGTACTGCATGATATGCACCGCTGTTTGTATGATTCTACTGCCTTTATAGTGAACACCACGGGAATTGTAAAAGCTTTGTCAGACACATCCACCCATATGTGCGAGTTGTCATCGACATCCCTAGGCCTGTAGCCACGAAACTACTGCAAATGAGATGAAATATATTGGAGTCAGACGAAGATGACGCACGGCGAGTAATTGCACTTTCTTGGGCTTGGTAGCAGGCTCTGCGCTGAAGTATCTGGCGCCAAGTCGTTGAGAAATGTCTATTAGATAGTCGTGGATCCATGGAACCAGTTTATCTGACATTGAGAGACGGCGCGATTCCAAGTTGAATGTGGTTTGAGGCAAGACGCGTTGAGGGCTAAGCACGATCACGGTGGTGGCTGACAAAATTTGCTGACACATAGTGTCTATGTCACCAAAAATCCAAGGGCCCTCGCGCCGTTTGTATTGCCGTTTTATCTAGTGACAAGGGTGACATTTACATGGCTGTTTCAAGCAATCAAGAGAAGAAAACTATAATATTCGATAAAGAAATGATATTGGCAAGCCTGGCAGTTTCGTACAAGCCTGGCATTTAGCCGAGACATCTATATTGTTGACGAAGCAATATGTCGGAACAATAAAGTTAAATCCAAGAACATACAGTCAGTAATATTGCGGCCAACAGGTGTCGGGCATCAGGATCATTCACCTGCTCATGAAACAGACCCTCCCTGTGGATTTTGAGAAGAACGATGACAAAGCCTTGGGTTACATAACTAGCACTGGCATGATCGTTTTGTTTTCAACCACGACGACGCATGAAATGCAACAAGACGCTCATGACCACTGGCGACTATACCGACTATAGTTATACGGTTCGTGCGACAACAGAACACAGCAATACTTCAGACTTTGCTCGACAAGAACCAGGGGCAGGTACAATCGAATGGCTACTCCTTCTGGCTGGACTCTACATTGGTATTATTCTCCGATGCCCCGTCCTTCTTGGTTTCTTCCGGCTGCTGGGAGACGGTTGTGGTAGAGGACAGCAGCTGAGCCTGGGAAAGGGCGGCACGAAGGGCGGCATTTTCGACCCTCAATTGGTCAACCAATGCACGGCATTCTTCCCAACGACGATTCGCCTCGTCTGCCGAAGCCAAGGCAGCATCTAGGAGCTGCGAACGAGACTCAAGAGCTTTAACATGCCTGGAACTAGGTAAGCAGGAGATTCAACAGATGCATTGATTCCACATACTGGTCTCGTCGTTCCCTAAATGCGCGCTGGGCCTTTCTGTTCTGCTCTGCGCGCTTGCTAGAGCTGAGGGCCCGCTGGCCTGACGACGTAGACCCGGCCTGGTCGGGTTGGGTATTCGGGGGAGGCGGCGGCATTCCACCGGGCGAGTAGTCGGTATATTGATACGCAGGCATGGCGCCCGGGGGAAGCTGATGCATGATGGTATGGGGAGGTGGAAGAACGTGTTGGAGTTGCTGGGGCTGGGTTTGAGACTGAGTGACAGGCTGCTGGGGCTGGGCAGAGTCTGGGGTCGTGGTAGGAGGAGACTTTCGTTTCCGTGGGTTACGGGATGGTGGTGTTATGGCTGGTGGTTCATCGCGCAGGCGCATAGTCTGGGGAAGAGTCTGTCCATTAGTCGACTGACCAGGCTGCTGCCCAGTCGACTGCCCAGTGTTGGTAATGTTCGTCGAGAGATTTGAAAAGTTCATCATTCTTTATGAACCCTCGAGGACCACAAAGTATTTGTAAGAGCCTGACAAAGGCTGACTAAGACCTCCCTAAATAGATCAACGCCCTTGCACAATATGTACAAACGCGTACCCCATTCCCAGTCCCCTCCCACCATGTCTCCCTCTCTGCGCCAGCGTTTCTTTTTAAAAAGCAAGCATTTTTCGTCTCAGTCGCTGAAACATTCACAGAATACATCCGGAAGTACTGACAGTTCGTGCTCTTGTATTCCTTGTCTCTCTTGCTCAATAATATATCAATTTAGCGACGTTAACCCCAGAGTCAGATCCCTCGACAGACGCGAGCACCCCTACTGCCCTCTCTTCCGAACCTTCTGTGTCCGACAGAAACCACGATGCATCTTTGAACACTACTCTAGCGAATATCCATCGCGTTCCGTTCTATCGACGCAGAAGCAATAAGTCAGATGCAGCTCTGTCTTCTTCCATCATCAAGTCTCCCACACGTCGCAGACGTGCAAAACCATCTTTTCTTTCTCGTGTCGTCCATAGAGTCGTTCCCTGCGTACCCGATTCTAGTGCTCCCCAGCCGGATTCTGATACGCCACCGTCCGATCCATTAGCCGCTCAACTAGACAGTCATCTCAACTCATCTTTACCTTCTGATGTTGCCAATCAGCCTGATAATAACACCGCCGTAGGTCTTCCTCCCGTGATGACTCGAGATTCGTCTTCGCCCCAAGACCCAGATGTCATCGTACCTCCACCTTCCAGCGTCTATCTGTTGCCTCAGGATGAGACCGACGGTGTCACCTCGGGTGCGGTCCAGCCCCCAGGTTCTACCGGGGAACCTATTGCACGAACGCCTACTAGAGACACTGATGATTCTGAAGCTACCAGTTATATGGACGATGATGGAGATGATACGCAAATTGATATGCAGGCTGAAGAAGATCGTCTGATCAAGAATGGCGGATATGGAATACCCATCGGGCCGGTACCTATCACCTTACTTCCGTTTATTATTCAGTGCTTATGCGCTTCTTCGTCAACGCCTAGGACGGCATGCCGCAGCCCCTTCTACCACCTATAGCGCCTCATCACGCTGGACGCAAGTGTTTAGTTCTTGACCTCGATGAAACCTTGGTGCATAGCAGTTTTAGGGTGACTTGACTCTTCTCTTGTATAATCACTCTGATTGTTACTGAGTGTAGCAGGCCGTGCAAAACGCTGATTTTATTGTCCCCGTCGAGATTGAATATACTTGGCATCAATTCCATGTGTTGAAACGGCCAGGAGTTGACGCCTTTCTCAAGAAAATGGGTGAACTGTACGAGGTCGTTGTGTTCACAGCGAGTTTAAGCAAGGTAAATTCTGTTAGACCTTAACATTGCTTTGACTAACGTTCCCTTTCAGTATGCCGATCCAGTGTTAGATCAATTGGATATTCACCAGGCTGTGGCGCATCGCCTATTCCGAGAAAACTGTTATAGCCATAATGGTAACTACGTTAAAGTGCGTTCACACTTCGTGCGTTTGCGTCAACACTGCTAATAACATTGGAACCTCTCAGGACCTCTCTCAATTGGGCAGAGCCATCACAGACACCATAATTCTGGACAACTCCCCCGCATCGTATATTTTTCATCCTAACAACGCGGTTCCTGTCTCCTCATGGTTTAATGACCCACACGACGCAGAGCTGGTGGATCTCATACCTTTTCTGATTGACCTCACCTCAGTACCTGATGTTAGAGGCATTCTGAATACCGCTCGATGTCAATGACACGCAACGTATTTGCGCATACGTGCGCTTATTTTCCAATAATTGGTGTCCTACGACACCATCCATTCGTTGACATATATCATAATTTATTCTCGGATCTTTGTTGGGTTAATGTCTATCACGTATACACGTTGCTTTGCATATGTAGCCTTCTTACAGTTTTGTATCAACACCGTTGCAGCGATTCCACGACCTTTCATGACGAGCAGTAGATATTAGTGAATGCTACACAGAGAACAGCCAAAACTATAAGTACTATGCTTCAAGCATCATAAATTCCAGTCTATTTTACAGGCTATCAACGGTCCGGTTTGCTCCAAGACGTGCCCCCCGCCCTGGACCCTCTTCCATTATACGATCCGTTATCCTGCCACCCCGATTGACCCCGACCATTTTCACGAGACGACGTTCTCTGCTGATTATTCCAAGGTTGCTGCTGCCTTCCTTCCTCCCAGCCTTGTTTCGGAAGCCGACGATTGTCAGAATCATAGGTACGAGGCGGTCTCTCCTGATTGTTCCAGGATTGTCGCTTCCTTCCTTCCTCCCAGCCCTGTTTCTGCGGTCGACGATTGTCTGAGTCGTAGGTACGAGGCGGGCCCCTCTGCTTATCCCAACCTCCTCTCTCAGGCCGACGGCCATTGATCTGAGACCACCCAGAATTCTCGCCACGATATCTATCTTGATTATTACAGCCCCCCCGTCGATCCTGCCGCTCAGTAACAACCCGCCCGTACTCATCCTCATCCAAAAACTCCTCGACGGCCGGTTCCTCGACGTCTTCACCGAGAAAATGCTCATTACCAGATTCGGTGCCAGGATCTTCCTCTGAAATCACTTTTACCTTTACAGTGCTCGAGTCATAGCTTTGTTGCTGGCGAAAGAATGTCGACCCAAATTTCCCGGGTGCTCTGTACGAGATTCCGCCAGAGACGTAAGCCTCCACTTGGTTTTGAGCCATAGCGTCAGCGAATTTCGGTACTTCTTGTAATATAGTTGCAACCTCGCTACGGAGACGCTGTTCAGCACCCCCATGAGATACTTGTATGCGTTTCGCGGAACGAATATCCTTTTCGTCGGGGAAAGGCACATATCCGCGCTGTATTTTGGTTAGAAGGTCGGGTGTAATATCTAAACAAAGTCTATAATGAAGCATTTAAAGGAAGACGGCTGCACAAACATTGGATTTCTATAGGTACGGTGGCCTTGATTCCGCTGAGAGACACGAAGTTCATTTGGTTTGAAGGGACCACTTCCACGATTCGAGCACTCCGCTTAAAGTTTCTGCCACATGCGTGCTTCAGGTAGGACAAATGACGATCAGCGCTGACGAAATCTGCCAAGATTCTCACTCACCATATGGACGTACTCTTCGATGGATTTAGCTGCATGAAAGATTATGATGTTCCCGCAGGGATCAATGTCACCCTTGAAAAAGGCTAGAATCAATGGAGTCAGCGATAGTTTCAAAGACTGAGTCAAGACTGACTAGATTCAGCGGAGATTATATAGGCTTTGATTTTTTGATCGTGGCCAAGGTCATCTTTGGATTTTACGATGCACGCCATTACAGCTTTTCTGTAAAGACCATCATATACCTCTTGAGACATTTCACCGTCGGAGGTGTATATTATAGTCTTGTTGGATGATGCTACAACAAAAGAATGTACGTTGAGTGTGAAAATACGGTGCTAAGAGATGAGACGTTACTGATGAAGTCTGTTATATAGGTCCAGAAATCGTCCTCTAAATTGTTGACACCATCATCGGCAGGTAAGAAGGAAAGATTCGGTGGGAGGTTCCTACGAGATAGTATATCAATCAATAAAACAGGACCATCTTCCCGAGGGAATAATCCTACCATGTTCGAAAGTAACACTCGGCGAAGGAGACAGTCCTTTCGTAACTCCAGTTTAACTTTTTTTCGACGTTTAATAGGCAGATGATGGGGGTTCTCTCGGAGGAAGGAACATAATGTGTTCTCGGAGCACCTATCTTTGCTCTTGAATTAAACCTGCCTAGTGCCTCAAGAAGTCTGGAAGAATATACTATGTTAATTGCATGCAAGAAACTCTGGGAACGACATACATTTTATCAGGCTCAAAATCGCAAAGAATGAGCGACTTGCATTCATAGGGGTTGTGATATGATAGTGCAGAGGCGACAGTATCAAGTCCGGAGATCAATATACTGTATTTTTATGTCAGAATAAAGCGAAGCATAGATCCAAGTAGACGCACACATCCGCTGTCCGGGCTGCTTCTAACACCTCAGCTGTATCAACGAGCTCGACCGACCACCTATCTTGGGCCCGTAAGAAAGCGTGAACATCTCTAGCAGTAGATAATTCTTTGAAAAGAATGATTGTCCTGGATACTCCTGGTTCGGAAGGAAGCTTGTCGATTAGATCGGCAACGGTGCTGGGTTGGTCCTTTTCCGACACATAAGCTGCAATAATCGAATTTCCGAGAGTAGCTGCCTCCACAGTTTCTGAGATCGCAAGAAAGGGGATCGTCAAAGGGTTATCAAGAGTCGCATGTTTGGACTTCTGAGAGATCATAATGAATGCAAGCCAGTTTATTATGTTAAGTAAATTACAGCACCTTTCCACGTATCCCAGCATCATGCGACTCGTCTTTCGGCGTTACTACCACATTGGCAGCAAGAAAACTAGTCTTTGAGAGCGAGCGAGCTCGAAGCGTCGGAAGAGCGACCAATCCCAAAGGTGCTCGACGCGAGAGAAAAAAGCGAAGCATGCTCGGAATCGGTCCGAGTTTCGGAGTTACTCTCCACGAGCACGTGATATATATGTTCGACGTGAGATCGGACAGCTCCATCATCCATTTCTATCATTCATGTCGGGCGGTATGTTTTTCAATCTTATAGGTACCGCAGCTGAAATGAAGTCTTGTATAGAGACAACATCTGCCCATCGCACAATGGACGCCAAGAAGATCGTCTTCATCGCTCTGACCGTGGCGTTGAGCGTCGCCGTCGTCGCCATCCTCATTTTTGCCATTCGAGAAATTCAAGCTAAAAAGACAACCACCCATAGATGCTTTTTTCGCCGTGATATTACTGCCGACGTATTGCTGCATTCGGATTCAGAAAAGGCGATTCACGACACAGACTATCCTTTCACCGAGACACTCTCTTCAACACCCGAAATCTCTACAAAAACCCATACTTCTACGCTTGCCAGACTGTCTCGGATTGTTGAGCAGGATATCGTGTTCTCGCACTCTCGCACGTCGTCTGTTGACATTGCCTTTCCTCTGCTATCAACTTTCACACATGTCGACGCGAACACTGCTACCTCAATGTCCATACAGGCGGGACTTCAGTGCATGTCAAGACGAGGTATACTCCGAAAAGTTCCTCACGAAGAGCCGATTTCTTCGGAAACCATCTCTGACTTTGCAGATAGCTTGTCTTTCCAAAGTATATCGAGTTCATCGATGACTTCTATTTCTACGGTGGCCACGGAATCTAGCTTTTTGGACGAGGAGCGCGAAGACGAAGCATACCAAGTTCAGAGAGCGCAGACGCAGAGTATGGAGATTCAACGAGGCATTCTATTGACATGGGAAGTGTTACGTGCATCAGTCCTTGATCCGGTCGCAGACACCCCAGAAGTTATCATCTCTACTGTTCCAGTCGACAGTGAAACCCAACATGTATCTCTCAGCATGGATACGAGTCTATTGCACGTACAAGCTCCATCAATACTAGTCACGCATCCTAGTACGAGCACCATTGAATCCAGCACTAGCAGCGTGTCCATTGACCTGGCCGATTTTCCTCTCCCTCCTACGCCTGGTGTCATACCTGTTGGTAAACTAACGGTATCTACAGACGTCGTCACGGGTGGCCGTCTAGATTTCGGCGATTCGGACAAGCGGTCGACTCTGGAGCAGTTTATCATGCTCTACGGAAGCACCACCCAGATGTAGGAAAGATTACGTTGAGGCGTCTGTTTGTATGATATTGGCGTAGTTTACGGAAATTGTACTTCTACCACCCTTCACCGTCTCCGTCCGATCTTTCTTGATGCGGCAGTACTTTTTGCTTCCGTCTTCGCTCACGCTAGCAAAGAAATTAAGTGTCGTTCTCATCAACATCTTCTCAATTGCTAGTCAAGGGATCTTTAAAGTACTTGTAGGCGATCCCACAGGTCGGCCAGACCCGCCTGAATGACTGGAGTATCCGCTCCGAGAATCATAGAAAGATGTGTTACCAAGGGCTGGGACGAAGAACGCGATAGCTCTAGATCCCGGATCGAGTTCGACTGTGTGTGTGCCACAACCATGTAGCGGTGGAAAGGACCGCGGACTTGCACTCTGGCGAACTGACTCCAGTTAACAAGTATATAGAACCTAAGAATGTTATATTGCATCACGTTGACTCGGGAGTAGCATCAAAACAAATGGTAGTCACTTGGCCACGAAATGTACAAGATGTTTGGTGATTGCGGATGCTATAAAACAGTTAGAAATTACAAAGTTTACTTCCAGCCAACTATCCTTTCAATTAGTCCTTCGTCGTGCACATGTTGATTATGGCTTCAAAACATGGAGCCCTCTGGAGGTTGCGGAAGCTTCCTGTTATGGAACGATGCCATCTCCCTGCAACGACATTTCTTAGTGTGAGTTAGGAGATCGTAAAGCATGCTGACTTTCTCATCTCCACGAGAACACTCTCGATACTGTGGTTGCGGGTCCACCCAGCTAACACAGGAAGTTTGGTCGGATCGACCATGCCGTTCGTCTGGTTGACAAACGGCAGATTGACCTTTGAGAGGAACTGAACAGTCGGAGCGCTATCAGGGTAGCACTCTCCACAAGTAATCTTAAGGCTGTAGATACGATTCTCGTGTACGGTCTGCATAGATATCAATGATCAGTACTGTATCCGGGCAGGGCAGTGCGACATACATGTCCTGGACCAATAATCGTGCCATTCCAGTTGCTCATCATGATATCGTCACCGTCCTCTAAACCATACGAGCACGACCCATCGCCAATGCCTTTCTCGCCTTTTTCAAGTTCTTCGAGTAGCCGAAAGTTTCGTGGAACTATACAAGTCGATTTCAGCATCCCGTTAGAATAACAATTAGTGGACTCACTCTTCGCCATCGCAAGGAGGATGACAATGATCACCGAAGTTCGTAGTGATGGGCCAAAATGTAAATTTCATCATTATCATATAATTTGGTCCGAAACGAAACTGTTTTCGGAACCCGTATAGCCACCAGCGTGAGGGAGCAATTCCTCATCACATCTTCGACATCCGCAGCTTCCCCTCTCTCTTTATACCATTAGTCTCCCAAGAAAGCGCACCAATCTCGCAAATGTTTGGAGGAGGCTCTACGAATCCATACGATGAGATCGTCAGTGCGTCTACTCCCATACTGATAACTTGTATATGGCCTGTCATTCCTGATCACTAACTTGAACAGCCAAGACGACAGACGAGAATTTGACGAGCGAAAATTGGGAGCTTATTCTCAATCTATGCGACAAAGTACAGGAGGAAGGCCAGGAAGGGTGCGTTATTTGTCGTTTATTGGTATCACCGCTTACACGACATTCCAAGGGCCCGCAATGTCATAGCTGCTGTGCTCAAAAGGTTGGCTCATCGTAATCCTAATGTACAGCTATACGCCCTGTCCCTGTCGGAATCGCTATCTAAGAACTGCAGTATCGAGCTCCATAGGGAAATTGCATCCAGAGCGTTTACCCAGGGATTAGAGAAAGTTATCACCGACAGGGTAAGCACCTTCAGTGTTATCAACTTCCACATATACTCATATGGGTGTAGACGACACATGAGAAAGTACGTCGGAGGGCTCTAGGCTTAATCGCAATGTGGACAGCAGAATTCGAGAGTGATTCCACTCTCGGTGTGATGGAGGACTGTTACAACAGCTTACAGGCGAAAAGTATATTGGCCACACTTTTGCATTGTTCCTCCCATTCAACCGTTTTCCAGATTATAAATTTGAAACACCACAAGAGCCTCCGCCGCCAACTGTGGACGACGAAATTCGTCGAAAAGAGGAAGAGGAGCTTCAGCGTGTCCTCGAAATCTCTATGGAAGATAAGGGCGGACGAGACCAATGGGCACGGTACAACGACACTGCGTCAAGTGGTGCAGGTGGATCTGGCTCTTCGCCAAGTCTGCCACGCGCATCCGGTTCCTCCAGTTCGTACCAAGCCCCATCATCGTCTTTTGCAATGCCGAGTTATCCGGCGGGTTATATTTCTGCACGTACACCATCACCGAAGCAACAGCAGGTACAACAATTCGCTATTACTACGGCACCTTCTACCCCAACAGCGACTGTCTCACCTCCTCAAACCAATATCGTCACCCGGGTTCGCGCACTACACACCTTCGAGCCCACGGAACCCGGTGAGCTTGGATTTGAGAAGGGTGATGTCATCAAGGTGGTAGATCGTGGTTATAAAGACTGGTGGCGAGGCCAGCTTAAAGGAAGAACAGGAATCTTTCCCGTGAACTATGTGGTGCGTAGTCTTAGTGTCGAAGGACCCTGATGAATAACTCCCATCATAGGAGGCAATGCCTGAACCTACTGCTGCCGAGCTAGGAAGAGAAGCAGAGCAGGAAGCAGCTGTTTTTGCCCAAGCTGTTAATGTCGAGAAATTACTCAACATGCTGAGATCACTGGATCCAGCCAAGGATAACCTTGCGGATAACGAAGAGATCCAAGTACGTCCCTTTCATATGCTCAATATCACTGTCAACGAGTCTTGCCATCATAGGAGCTCTATCGGTCGAGTATGGCTTTACGCCCCAAGATTGTGAAGCTCATTGACAAGTACAGTCAAAAACGAGGTATATCTTTTTTTCCCCTTCTCGTCGAGATCTGAACTAACGCATATGACTAGCTGATCTTGTATCAATGAACGAGACGTTCGTCCGCGCACGCACCATATTTGATCGTATGATGGAAGAAAGCCTCGCCCGCCACAGTGCGATGTATGAGCAGCCTCCTGCTGCTGCTGCATATCAACCCACAAACCAATTTCCTGTCACACGTCCGGATTCTCGTGGACAGGCGGCGCCTGCTTCCTATGCGTGGAATCAGCAACCTCAACAGCCGGCATATGGCGCGTACTCTCAGTATGCTGGACAGTATGGTCCCCAACCTCGACCTGTGGCTACCGCGTACGGCCCTCAGCCTTACGGACCGCAGGGACCGTTGCCCTATCCTGCCCAAGGTCAAGGTCAACCGGGCTCCACCCCGGCTCAAGTGTTGCCTGCTCAGACACCGCAAAACTCTATTCCAGTCCAAGTGCAAGGAGTGGTGTCGAACCAGACGCATGAATCCATGCCTTCCGACGCTCAGGGACCATTGCCTGCCCAAGTGCAAGGATCTTTGCCCACACAAACACAAGGTTATATGCCCGCACAAGCTCAAGGGCATGTACCTGCACAAGCTCAAGCAGCACAAGTTTTAGGACAGACGTCACAGCCGGCCGACCCTACAACCCAACCTCAGTCACAAGCTCAGGTGCAACATCAACAACAAATCCAGGGTCGTCAAGTCGCTGCTCCTTATGTCTACGACCCCACCATGACTTATTCCGACCCGAATGTGCAAGCGTGGGCGCAGTACTACGCCAAAGGCGGGAAAGATCTTGCTGGTGCCGTTTACTTCATCTCCGTTCCTGGTGTGACGGATAATTTGCTGCCTCACGCTACCCCTGTGCCCGAACCTCAATCTCAACTGCTTCAGCATCAACCTCAGCATCAAATACAGACTAGCGATGCGGGCTCCGTGGAGGCGCTTCCATCGCCTTTCCCTTCTGGTGATCAGCAAAAGCAACCCGTCGTAGCGAACGAAGGGGGGAGAAGCCCAGTGGCTAACTCTTCAACACCATCCTGGGTGTTGCCAAAAGTTTCGTCACCGGCAAGGCCCTCGGGTGGTGCCAGTTCCCCCGCCCCAGGTGGTGCTGGAATGGAAGGCGGATACGGAAGATCACCGTATTATGCCTTATCGGGTCATATGGCGGGAATGAGTATTAGCGGAGACCAGACACAAGGCTCCGCTCATGGGTACCAAGGAGTCGGTGCAACTGCGTGAGATGAAGCGAAACAATCTTGCTCTTATGATTAAATACTAGTCTCTCGTGATCCGTATATTTATTTTGTGTTCATCGTTACCCTCTGCAAATTCCACAGTTCTTCTATCTTTCTAACCTTGAAGAAGATAATAAAATCCTCAAACCTCCTGGGATTCCTTCGTTCGTTTTTAAGCTTTGTACACATGTGGGTAAATTTGAAATTGCTCTTTTAGACTGTTATGTTCGCCCTTGCCTTTCCTATCAAGAAGCCTAAAAGATTCCAGCTAAACTATCGTCACGGGTTGAAGCTGTGAACACTAGGATTGGACATGATGCTAGCTGTACATACTCCTGTTTTGTTCTGTGAATATGCTTTCCTCGATGACTTGTCTGATAACTCTGGTTGGCGGTATATGTGTGCTTGGTGCCTACATATTTTATCGTCTTGCTATTGCACCGTCTTTCGATCCTCTGCACTCACTCCCTGGTCCTCCAGTAAAGGGCTACTTTGGAAATCATCTCAATCTGGTCTTGAAGTACGACAGGCTTGCTTCTACTAAACTGTTGACATGCACTGACTACGCATGCCATGTCACAGCGCTGAAATATCTCCCAGAGCCTATGAATTGCTCACTCGTAAATATGGCCGAACGATGAGAATAAGGGGTTTTGGTCCGGTATGTCCAAAAATTTAGCTGTATATCATCGCCTGACGCGGACGCTACCTTCAGTGGGATGAACGTCTACTGACTCTAGATCCTGTCGCTGTCGCACATATTCTGAAGAATACCGCGGTGTATGAGAAGCCACTGTTGTCAAGAAGGATTATCAACAATCTTATAGGATGTGGGATGCTGTCGGCTGAGGGGCAGTTATACAAACGTCTCAGACGCATCGCGACACCCGCCTTTTCCGCTTATAATATGCGCGCGCTGGTACCTCATGTTTTCAAGAAGGCGCAACAGCTCACGAACCGCTGGTTGTCCATAATGAAGGAACACGAACACGAGAGGGAATATCTGAGCATCAACGTTTGTCATTGGCTCAGCCGTGCCACATTTGATGTGATTGGCCTCGCAGGTATCTCCGCAGTACAATGACGTTACCGGTGTGCCGTTATTCACGGACTGGACTCTTGCAGGACTTGACTATAACTTCGATGCCATACAGGATGAAACTAATCCGTTATTCACAGCCTATAGAGACATGTTCGAGAAAGGCCTATCCCAGACTGGCTCATTACGAACTCTGGTTGTCGGTTATCTCCCTTTCTTGAACGTGATATTTGTAAGTCCTATGAGTCCTCATAAAAGCATGCTGATACTAGGTTCAACAGCGAAATAAGACCGTGCGGCGGTGCCAAATGGTTATACGGGATATTACTGGTCAGCTCATTCGAGATAGAAAGCGACAACTTGAGGAAGCGGCGACTTTGGAAATTCCGTATTCCGGAAGGGACCTGCTTAGTTTACTTAGTACGTCATGAAAGTTGTAAATTTGGTGCTCCCGCTAACTTCTTTCAGTCAGAGCAAACACGATACAGGATGTCCCTCCTGAGAGCCACGTATCTGACGGTGAACTTTTAGATAGTATCAACACGTTTATCTTCGCTGGGTCTGACACGTCTTCGCTTGCTATGACTTGGACTTTGCTTCTACTCGCTAGACACCCTGCGATGCAGACTCGTTTACGCACCGAATTGCTCTCCCTAGGTCTCTCTCGCCATGTTGATGAAATGACGGAGGAAGAGATGCAGAGGATTTTCACTTCGTTAGCCGAATTCTCTTTCTTCCACAACATCGTACGGGAGTCGCTGAGGCTGATCCCGCCTGTCCATTCGTCAATGAGAGTGGCTACACGGACAGATATCATCCCTCTCAAATATGCTATTAGGAGCAAAGATGGCGAAGCGACAAGTATAGAAGTACCGAAAGGCACATTCATTCACATTCCCGTTGAAGGATTCAATTTGGACAAGGACGTATGGGGAGATGATTCTTGGGACTTCAAGTAAATATTCACTTGGCGATTTCGTGAATATTCTGATACCAGGCATGCTAGTCCGGATCGGTGGGACAATCTACCTCAGCGGGCGAAGGAACTGCCCGGCTTATTTTCGAATATTCTAACTTTCTCTGCGGGACCTCGTGTAAGTCCCGTGCCGCCACTTAAATTGACATCCAAAACTTACGCGCCTGCAGTCCTGTATAGGCTTTCGATTTGCTTTGATTGGCGTAAAAACTATGCTCTACTTTTTGATTGTTAATTTCGTTTTCGAGGAGGCGGAATCCAAAGTTGTGAAGCACAACACGTATGTCCGCGATCCAACACTTGTTCCTGCATCTCACCGAATTCACTTCCTTAGGGTGTTGATGCGACCTTATATCTCTGGGCGTTTTCATGACGGAAGTCAATGTCCACTGAAGGTGTCTGTATACCGTCCTCCGTAAAAATTTCGTGACGCCACATAGAGGCTATAAATAGTAATGCACTAGCGTGACTTGCCCACGAAGCACCTCCGCTCCTTCTTGATTCAGTCTTCCATTTCGGTCCTCTGAACGGTCCTTTGGCTACCCTCACTTCTCGCAGCTGCTTTTTTCTTTCTTTCTTTCCCCTTCAGCGCCTTTTTTTCTGTACAGGATTCTACGTTTCGGTGAATACAGGTATACTTTACATTCGAAGAGGCATATATAGTATTTTGAACTACCCCTACAGGCATACAACGCAAAGGCGTTTTCAGCTTCTGTCGTCTCCTTGGCAGGCCATGCAGTCAATATTGTATCAAGACTTTGATTCAACGCCCTTCACTTCAACGTCGTTTTCGTCTCCGAGATCCTCGTTTTCCTCGCCGTCGTCTGTTGCAGAGCGAAGCTGGTATGCTTCAAGCCCTCGTCGACCTAGACCCATCCCCAGTGACCTTGGTACGCCTCACCTCCGAGACGAAGATATTACTGCAGACATGTTGTTAGAGGACACTTGCAAAAGGCAGGTTTCTAGTCCAAGCTCAAGCGGATAGTGATGTAATATTCAAGTTAGATTCTCCTTTGCGACAATGGCAGAATTGGAAGATCACAGCGCCGGCTTTCGCTCTCTTGATCTCCGACAACCCCCCATTGACCCCCGTAGGTCTCGTCGTCGCTGCATGAACTTTGGCTTTGGCAGAGAGGAGCTCTATCCTACGACACCTTCTGAGTCACCTGTGCAGATAAAATCACAGCACGAAGAAAGAGATGATACAAGTAGTTCTGTTTCTACGCCCTTGGGAACTTGCACCGGAACAGAATCAGACCTTTCCTCACTCAAAGATATCGAGCTTGAATTCCCTCAGCCACCTCCGATTAGACCCATAATTCGCCGCATGCAAAGTTCACCATCCTTCGCAGAATGCTCACACGCGTTCAGGGAACACTACACAACAGCGTCTGCTCATTTATTCCGTCATACTAGCTCCTGTAGCAGAATTGTATCGGAGCAACTCGACACCCCCCACGAAGTGTCGCTCTCTTCAACCTTTCAGACAACTGACGGGAGAACTGACGGTCTCTCGAAGGAGCTAGAAGTGGGCATAGACCACGAGTTCTTGATACTCAACGCGGTCAACACCAGCTGTGCTGCTCGCTGGAAGATAAATCATCGAGTATCTAAGACTGATCCTCGTTTGTCCACTCATGTACGGCCTCGGAGCCGTGATTCGTACGCTACACCGAAAAGCAACCTACCTCGTGAACAGAACCACACAAATACTGCATCGGCACTTAATCATAACCGCATGCCAAGAATTATACGACGAGTCGTTAGTTTGACGACGTCTCCGAGACATGAAAACAGCGCTCCTGCTCCATCGCGGACTATCCACAAAATGCGGTCTTTGAAATTCGCTCCCTTTTCCGAGTCACAGTATTGCACCGAGTTCGAGAGATCGAAAGCACCACCAAAGTCCCGGCTACGTGGCCGGTCGATATCGATGGAATTTCAGAGGAGCCGGTCTGGCGCTCACGAGCGTTCCCTTTTCACCTTGTCATCGAGTAACGCCAAGCAAAAACCGTCTCACAAGTCCAACTTCTCCTTACCTCTCGCGGGACGCACGTCCACTGGTAGCCAAGCAGATTCCAACCCACTCGTTTCCAAACGGCCAGCGACCCAGGTTTGGCATCGTCCTGTCGTCCAAGATGTAGACAACAGTGGCGTAGGCCTGACATCTTTCATGGACATCACCCCCGAACACAGAACGCATCACAAATCTGCACATGCTGTGGGTAGAGGTCGGGTCCGCAGTTTGTGGCAGAAAGCTAGCAATGGCATACTTGGTTGGGGAAAGACACTCAGAAAGAGGACGTAAAAATTTCCCTTCATTCGATTTGTAGAATTTTGGAGTCGCCCATTGAGTTCACATCTATTGTAGATATGTACGTGTAATGTAATTAGGCCACGTATCACTTTCACGAATTGCACACGGTTCGTCACTGAACTTAGCCAGAGAGAGTGGAGTCAAATGGCATATCCATGGAAAGAAATGGCAGCAGACACTAGAAGTACTAAATACAGAAATCTCTACTTCTTCCCTGCGGCAAGTTGAAGATGTGCGCTATATTCGTCGTAAGGAAGCTTGGACACGGGAATATCCCTCCACAAGTCTGGCGTCAAGAACGCGTATGTTTTGGTGATCTATGAAATAGTCAGCCACAAGGGAGTACATAGACAATACGACGAGTAACGTACGGCGGCGAAAGTTGCTTTCAAGAAGTTACCCATTGTCGCGGTGGAGCCCTTCGATTGGGTGTACACATCCTCGACACCGGCAAGCTGTAATAGGCGCTTCGAGGCGGGTGCCGCGACGATACCAGTGCCTCGTGGGGCCGGGATAAGACGGCACATAACGGAACCGACTTTTCCGCTGACTTTGGAGGGCACCGTATGGGGTGCCCCAAGAGCAGCACCCCAGTAACCTCTTCGCACCGGGATGACAGAGAGCTTAGCGAGAATGATGGCGCCACGGATAGCTGTTGCGACCTCCTTCGCGCACTTGACTCCCAATCCAACGTGACCGTCAAAGTCTCCGATGGCAACGAACGCCTTGAAACGAGTACGCTGGCCGGCACGAGTTTGCTTTTGGACAGGCATGATCTTCATGACTTCATCCTTTAGTTTGGGCAGGAAGTAGTCGATAATCTGGAACTCCTTGACGGGCAGGGAGAAAAGGTAGATTTCCTCCATGGATTTGATCTTTCCGTCCTTAACGAGACGACCGAGTTTGGTGACGGGAACCCTGGGGCAAGATCAATGGGATGTTTGCGAATGAGAGGACAGTCCGTACCATTCCTTCTCATCATCTTTGCGAGCACCACGACGGGGCCCCCTTCGTCCCCTCCCCCTGTCACCACGTCCACGACCGAATCCACCACGACCTCTGGGAGCATCAGCCATTGTAGTTGTTGAAGATTCTAAATACAAGACCGGTCAGTCAACGTTATCCAGACGGACAGAGGCTCATCCAGCCGAATTATGTGCATAATTGGTGCGAGAAAGCACAATATGAGGAGCAATTGACAATATGAGAGCCACGGAATGGAGAAAAGTGGACTCACTTTAATTGAGCTCGCTGTCTCTGACGATGAAGAGGATTCCTTCCCTTGTTTTGACCTACAAAATTTAGTTGCGTTTGCCGGAGCAAGCCGAGGATAGATGAGTCAGCAGCTTGGTCTGAGCAGCGCCACCGCTCCTTACCTAACACTCTAACACCCATCACAGTACCTGGCTCCTTTTCGATTTACTGTACGTTTTGCTCGGTTTACTTCTAACTGTCCTTGCTCGACTCATGTTCTATGTGCCAGGAATTTTACCGCTGAAATACTACCAAGTTGGCACCCTATGTCGTTGAATCCCATGTCGAATTTTGCCAAACGGAAATCTAGTCTTTGCCCCACGTATGTAGCCACTTCTCTTCTATCTAACTGAGTGCTAACATGTGTGTATTTGCAGCAACGGCCGTCAGACCGTTGGAGATGGGGCATCTTTCTCTCTCGACACCGATCCTAGTGTGCTTGCTGTCTGCCAAATGCAGGGCACCGACGATTTGTACTACTACTCTACTACCTTCTCTGGCGGACCCGGGGTGAGTTTTCTCAATATTCACTGTAGGATATTGTACTCAAGTCGACTTAGTGGCGCTTTTGACGTCCCTAACTCAAAATGCCCTCCAGACAGAGGGTCGTCGGATTGTGTGACAGGCAGTCCGGCGTCGATTCTTTCCTCATCCCCAATTACTCTTTCTTCTTCTCCGGAGTCTAATTATATCAACAAACATATCGTTTATCCCCACGCCAAGCCCCCTATTACGACCGTTGATTGTTCTCGTGCTCGCGCCGCTGTCCCGGTTACGATACCTACCAGGTCTCCGTCTGTACTCTCCACTCCACCCCTCACCCCAGACGACGGCAGTGACTGTAGCGTCAGCGGGCCATACATTGACGTCGACCAGAAGGACGCACTGGATTTTGTTATGACGATCTTCCCCCTCCAGGGATTAAAAGCCTTGCCGTATACTAAACGTGTTACCATCACTGCCTCGAGTCTCGGCTCCAATTTTAATGGTATGGTATTGGAGTTACCGGGCAAGCCGAAAACCTTGTACGTCGATGGCAAGAGCGCACAGTCTGTCAGTCTTCGAGAGAGGTGAGTAAGGATACCTGCATTGTTTTTCTTGGTACTGATCTCATGTTAGTGTTGTCGCTCTTTTGGATCTTGCCGATGAGCAATTGGCATGCTCTGCCCTTGTCATCGTTCTGGAAAGGTCTTCACCTACTTTGGGTCAGCTCCTTCATTCTCTCATGTATGTTGGAGGATCTGTTGTGACCAAACCTCCATTCGAGGTTGATCCTGCTTTTGTCCTGGTGGGACTGGAGATTTAGGCTATGAATGGACTGTCGTCTTTTTGCTCAAGTTTTTGTTCGAATTTTTAAACAGCGTATAAAACCATAGTTAGTTACTGTGTTTGTAATTGTAGCTATCAATAAACACCCATACTTGACCATAACCGTCTGGCACGCTAACTCCGCTGCGCCAACATGTCTACCTTGCTGAAGGTTGTCAAGGCTCTGTTCAGCGTATTTTGTGGTGGACAATCCCAAGAACCCAGCAAGCCGCCAGAGCAGCATCAACCGGTATCCCAGCCACCTCCTCATCAACCGTCTCCACCACCACATTATCCATCGTCACCGCATAGACCGCCGAAGTACGAGGTAACACAGTCGCTTCCGACACTGTACTCCTCATTCGCTGAAAAGTCTGCAATAGGACGACAACCAGAAAAACCAACAGAATGAATACTACATCGACCTCCGTGCGCGCGCCAATAAAGAAGGGGATGAAATGGCAAAATGCTTCAGCGAAAGCCATGAAGCCTATAGTCGCGGCGATGGCGCTGCAGCCAAGGAACTCTCAAACCAAGGGAAGAAACACCAACAGAAAATGGAAGAGCTGAACAAAGAAGCGAGCGACTGGATTTTTATCGGTCAGTACTAGCCAGCCACTCTGTCCTCGATGCTAACGCTCATTTTCTCAATAGAAAACAATCGTGTAAGCTAGTTGTGCGCCATGAGAGTCGCCTAGATGCTAATTCTGTTATTCAGGACAGCGAACCTGGGGAGATTGACCTGCACGGCCTTTATGTTAAAGAAGCCATTGCACGTACAGATATTGCCCTTGAAGAGGCGAAGCGACGAGGTAACTCTGAAATGAGGCTCATTGTCGGTATGTACAGGCTACGCAAAGTGTTCCATTCAAGTTGAGTCCTGGATCATAGGTAAAGGCTTGCACTCCAGGGGGGGAACAGCAAAAATAAGACCGGCTATTGAGAAGCTGATGCGCAAGTAAGTCGCTGCAAATAATTAAAGTTCAACTAACCTGTTTCGTACAGACACCAGTTGGTCGCAGAGCTGGACCCCTCAAATTCCGGTGTCCTTGTCGTTGTGTTTAATGGAGCAAGAGACAGAGGTGTCGGGCCGGACGAAATTGCGCGCCGGCTTGACCGTGATGATGGTGGATGTGTAGTTATGTGATTAAATAAATAATAAATAAATCAAATTTATACCCCGGCCACGAGGTTGCTGCCGTCTCAACAATGCTCTTTCTACCAATATTGTCAATCCTTTCACTCTTTGCGTTACCTATTGCTCTCGCCGGCAGCAACAATTTCGGCGATCCATGCTCCCAGGGCAACAATCGCCTGCAAGTTGGTACCTACCAATTCTACAGCGACTGCAATTCTCAGACGTACTGTGCTTCCAACTCGACATGCGCGCACAAAGGATGTAGAAAGGATGAATTTCCCTTCGGATATACGGACCCCGATACTATGCCTCCCAAGTGCCCTCGAGGTCAATTCTGCCCCGACGAGCAAGACAAGTGTTTAGATGTCCTTTCTGTGGGCAGCCCTTGTCAGCTCAATAGAGATGGTACTTTTAATTTCTCTGACTTGCTTGCAATTTATAAATTCTGCATTTGCTACTCAAAGACCAATGTGAAGGCCCTCCTAACTTTAAAGAGCTCGCTGACGAGAGCAACATCGGCCTGAACATCAACGGATCCGTCTGTCTCAACAACATTTGCATGTTCGTGTATCCCGCCTATATTAGACGTCTTGGAGTTTACACATCTGCAGGTGGGCCAATGTCACTGAAGGTGAAACTTGCGTAGTTGAGAACACGGCTTACATCGCCTACGGAACTGATCAAGAGTTTATCGACATCGTATCCCGGTCAGTTTTACGTTGTGACCAAGGCCAGTGACAGGTATACTGACCAGCTCCTCAGCGGCAACTGTCGCTTAGGTCTGTACTGCGATTCTCAGCAGCTTAAATGCATCAAGAACAAGGATCTTGGTCAAAGTTGTGACGCCGATAAGGAGTGGGTGTATCAGTGACCGCTTTGTCGTTTCTTTCTTGAACCCGCCTAGGTGCTCCACCTACAACTGCCTCAGCTCTGGTGTCTGCGGCGAAAGCCCAAGAACGCCACGTCACTTTGGTGCTTGGGTATACGTGATTGTATGCATTGGTATTTTTGGAGGTAAGGTTTCCGCAGTGCCTATCTCTATTTGTCTAAAAGTGTACCTTTTCTAGGCATGTTTGGTACACTCTTTGGATTGTTCTTCCTACATCGGTCTCAGAGAGAACAAGAGAGAGAAAAGCGAATGCAGTATTGGAAAGAACAAGTTCGTCAAAACACCAGAATTATTATCATCAATTGCTTATGGATGGGTGACATTTAGAATGCCTTCCATCAAAGTCTTGCTCAAATGCGCGAAACCGCTCGAAACTCGATTATGTCTCTGGGAAACAGTACTCGCAGCACGATGTACAGCCGCGACGGCGGAAATTCCGACGATTCTCACCAGCCCATTCTGCAGCATGGCCCAAAGGTATCAAACTTGCGATATGCTGCTGACGATGGGAGTCTGTATGATGAGAGTCCTGCACAAAGGAGAGACGATGGACGCTTTTAGGTTAAATAACAGACACTACGATATACATAACGCATTCTCAAGGACATTTATTTCGTATTTTGGATTCTTTACTTAATTTTCATATTGTTTGGCACGGGCCAGTGTGATTCCAAAACGGGCACTCCCTTCACCACACAGTCAAGACCACTCCGGCCATGACTTCAATTTCGTCAATGGAGACAGTCACCCCTCATCCACCGCTGTCGTCGCCTCCCTCGCCAACAGAAGAGGAAGATCTCGCTCGTCTGCGTCCTTGGGATGACTCTTCTCGTGCAGACAAACGACGAAAAGGCAAAGAGCGGGCAGTGGACGATATCGAGTACACTGACGTCGTGGAAGATTCTGCAAGTTCCGATACGGACCAGCCAATAGCGTCTGGCTCATCGTACCCACCAACGCACGAGGATGAATCCGAGACAAAGCGTGTCGAAGAGGTCAGCAGCGCTCTCGCTAACAACGAATTCTTGTTTCTCACCAATAGCGCTCTTCTAGACCCTGCGGCGTTGGGAGGTTGCTGAGCGACAGCGACGGAAGGCTGTACGAGAGGCAACGGCACGCGAGCCTCCCAGCAACCAACCGCCTTCGTCATTGGTCGATGGCGTCAGTCGACGTGCCAGTTTGTTGTGGACAGCGACCAAGTCAAGCTCCAAATACCCTCCTCACCACCATTCTGTACTCAAATCCCAGGATTCTATTGATTCCGTACCGCTAGAAACTCTTTCTCCCGTTCCAGATTCTTCTCCTTCCAACAGCCGTGCTCCGTCCACAGAAAATCCTTTTGAAACCCCCGTAGAGGCAGTGTCACCGTTTTCAGACTCGCACCAGATGCAGGAGCTTTCGAACGTTGACCTGCAGACAGCCAAATTGTCTGATAGACGTCATCCACCGCCAAGGCCTCTCGATCTGCCTCCTCCGCGTTCCCCGCCCCCCGTTAATGAGCCCCCGCATGGAACGAGGTCCCCCCAAATAAACTTGACCCCCAGCGAACGCGAGGATACCGCTCAGCAAGAAGCACCTTCAGATGGACCGTGGTGGCATGAGTGGTTGTGCGGTTGCGGCGAGGACAGAGGGAGTTCCACGATCCAGGTGCGTATCTGTTTCCGACATGGGCACGTTTCTGAAATAATTCATTCCTTCGTCCCAGGGTGGAAGGACGAATCCGTTTGAATAAATCGCAGTACCTCGTAGCACTTTATATTACTTCCGTCGTGTGGGACTTATGATTCACGTTCTTGACATGTCACTGTATCAAACCGGACAGCATAATTCCATCACTCGTTACAACCTTACGAAACGTTTACTGTGCTTCAAGCTTCAAGGGAAGGTACGGCTCTTGGTGTCGACGATCCGCCAGAAGTCGGCAAGATCTCTGGTCCACACTCTAGTCTTTCTTCCAAATCCAAATCCTGCAATACTTCTAGGTTCGGCACAGACAGCCACACTCACATCTTCCTGCTCTTTTCATTATTCTTGTAAATTCCAACTGTCGCGCCGCGTTGATTGATCCCGAACATCCACTCGGGTACATCTCGTGTAGAACGAGAAAGCGTGCGCGAGACGTTGCGGCCAAAGGGAAAAAAGGGAATAGATAGACCATCTGAAGTGGTCAGTTATTTACTTTGTAGCCATAGCAGAGACATTTCTCACGTATGATTATGGACCCCAAAACGGCGAAGGAAACAATGGGCTGGAGCGTAGTCGCTAGTAGTTCCTGCTGGGTTTCGGGAGGATATCGAGGCTCCGGTGTTATAACCTTGTCAATGCAAGGGTTGAGATGAAGACAGCCCCAACTCCCATCTAATATCATGGTGAGAAACGAAAAAAGGGCTTATCGATCACAATGCACGTACAGGTCCTATCTCAGAGGGTAAGAAAGTGCATATACCTACCCAAGAAAGCCTAATACACACCAAAAATGACCAGAAAGCAATGCTTCCTGCCACGAGCTGATATCAGAGATCTACTTGTACAGCAGTAGGATGGAAGGAATTCTACGCAAAACTAGTATGGCGATGAACAAGGCTACCAGACGCACGGGGGATATTCAAAGCAGAGCCAAGCTCCAATGCAGACAAAACAAGCACAGTTGAGGATGCGATCGACGATTGTTGCGAATAAATCGTCTTCTGTCTGTGTATTGAAGTGCTCGTCGTAGGATAATGCATTGCCTAAGTTGAGAATGAAACTTCATCAATTATTACTCTTCATTCCCGTAAGCGTACACACCTGCAGTGAATGCAGCAAGCAGATCGTCGCTTCCGATGTTGCTTGCAATCCCGATAGTCAAGAAAGCCAAGCCGAAGTATTGCGCGACGTAGGACTCATGGTCAATGAATCCCTTTCGCAGTGACATTTTCATCAGCCAGGAAAATGCAAGACCTGTTCAAGCTAATTTTCAATCTACCGTCAAGAAGATGCGCCGTAGCACCCACCCAATACGGCACCTGTTACAAACCCCCACAATAACATCGTCTGGAACAGCATATAAATCATCGTTCAGATGGATGTGGTGATGTTGCACGTACACAGCCATCCAATAATCAGCCATTTTTCAAAAGCAACTCGTTTCGAGGATTCAACACTAAGGTAGATAGATATCGATAAGAAAGGATATGCTATAACCAAAATATGATTCAAGCCGAAAAAAAGTCAGTATCTGAAGTTTCCAGACATTGAGCACTTACCGAGTCCATCATTCGCTGCAGATTCTGCGGATAAAATTTGGCGGAGACTAAGAGGAACATGTTTCAAGGCAAACCTTCCGCCCTCATGAGATCTTTTTGTCAAATCAAGTCTGCGAGACATAAACAGGAGACTCCACCGCACCAATAATAGCTGCACATATAATGGGATCCATTGGGGTAAGGCATACTGCAACAGCGAGGCATGACACAAAGTTTGGACCCAGAAATAAAGCTCGTAGAACTCCTAGTGGAAGTTATGGACACTATAGAAAAGTATTAACGTACTTCGCACCCGCTACAGTTACCCATCCGATAGCCATAGTAGGAACAACCATGATGAGAAGTCCTTTGGAATGTGTGGTCATGTAAGGCCCGGGTAGTTATACCCCAATGATGAACAGACCAATAGCCAATACTATACGCGTAACTTCTAGAGTGACAGTTTGGGTGGATGATCCCCAAGGATACCACAACCGTAAGAACCCATAGCAATGCCAAAGGCGGTTCCCAGAACGACTTCATTAATGAAAAACTGGGTAAAAGTCAAAAGTCAACGCAAATACTAGAGAGGGGGTACTTTGTCTTTGGTAAGTTGAAAACTAGAAACCAAGGTGGAAGGAAATAAGACACCTCGAGCTAAAGCAACAGTTAACTGGATGAACACACGGCTACAACAAAGCCTCCCGGCACTATATATGCAAGACTTTGTGAAGAAACCTGGAGAAAGATTCGTTAGCGATAGGTGTGGACCGTAAGAGCAGTGAGACGTTAAGCAGCTCGGAAGACTCTATGAAGACCACGATACTTCAAGCCAGTTCTGAAAGTAGCCCACCAAATTATTCTGGTACAGGTGCCTTTTATGCAGCATCCCATTTTTCTCGAATATATGCAGTGTTCAAGCTGTTTGACAAATGAGCATTAATGTCCGGTAAGAAGTTCTTCGACAACGGATCATTAAATGGATCAAGCCGATATTAGATCAGATCACGCCATGCAGGGGACCATTGTCCTTATCTATCAACCTTACCAGTCACCACCACTGGGCGACTGACGTGCACCTCAACAATCTTGCAACAATGGGAGCAACGTCTTCGCGTCCGCAAGAAACGATGTCCTACGACGAGAAGCAATCTGTTCGCGGTGTAGCTGCCTCGTTTGCCTCTGTTTCTCTCCACGATACTGCCTTATCGCCCAGTGGTTCGTTGTTGATAAACAATGTAGCGAAATGGGAGGAAAGTGTATCTGCAGATACCAAGACCCAGCTTGCCCGCACCATTCTTTCTCATTCCGACATCCGTTCAGCACTCGTTTCTCGCAACTCCGTCATTGCTGATACCCATATCTTTAACAATGAGATAGACTTCAAGACTGGACCTATCACCAACCAGAAGTCCAGCGGTCGATGTTGGTTATTTGCTACTACCAACGTCCTACGTTACGAGGTGATGAAGAAACTCAAGTTGAAGGAATTCCAACTTTCTCAGGTGATATCATTTGTCTGGAATACTCTTCTCGGCAATTTCTGACGCGATATCTCATTTAAACAGTCTTATCTCTTCTTCTGGGACAAACTCAACAAGGCCAACTACTACCTGGAGCTATCCATCGAGCTTGCTGACCGCCCTCTCGATGACCGGCTTGTTTCCCACCTTTCTGGAGATTTAATAAGCGACGGTGGTCAGTTCGATATGGCTGTCAACCTTTTGGAGAATTACGGCGTTGTACCTCAAGCTCTCTATCCCGAGTCTACCCATTCTTCCCTTTCATCGCCGCTCAATGCCCTTCTCAAGACGAAATTACGCGAACACGCGCTCATTCTCCGTGCTTTGTCAAGCGATTTGAAGGCCGGAGCTTTTTCACCGGCTGAAATCCAGGCCACTCTCCGCGCTGAGAAGGAAAAGCTGATGAAGGAAATCTATACTATCATGACTGCCACTCTTGGCGTGCCTCCCATGCCAGATAAGCAGTTTGTCTGGGAGTATTATGACGCAGATGGTAAGGCTGGAAGATGGGAAGGCACACCAATTGAATTCTTGGAGAAGAACGCGTCTAAGCCATATCCTGTAGGTCACGCATGACTCCTTATTTGCATAACGAAATGAAAGATTGGTTTCATAGCCTAAAGAATTCTTTTCGTTGATCAACGACCCTCGCAATGAATATTCTAAATTATACACGGTTGACAAGCTTGGCAACATTTGGGGAGGTCGACCAGTTCTTTGTCAGTATATTTTACATCTCTTTTTTATCACTTGCCTCATTTTTCAAAACTCTAGATATTAATACGGAAATTGAGAACATGAAGAATGCGGTGGTGAAGGTATCAATTTGTCTTTGGGAAATCGTTAATTAATGCTAACAAAATGGCAACAGATGATCAAAGCAGGCTTGCCCGTCTTCTTTGGGTGCGATGTAGGAAAGTTCTCAGACAGGGATGCTGGCGTAATGGATCCTGACCTCTTCAAGTACGAGGTAAGCAGTTACGTCCCTCCAACTCGTTATCCAAGTCGCTTAATGATACACGCAGACCGCATTTGACATCACACTTGGCCTTACAAAATCCCAGCGTTTGCAAGTGAATGAGTCCTCTATGACCCATGCGATGGTTATCACGGCGGTACATCTAGATCAGGACGGTAAACCTGTCAGGTACAAGGTAGAGAATTCCTGGGGTGAGACCACTGGAAATAAAGGCTATTACATGATGACCGACAAGTGGTTCGAAGAGTATGTTGTGTCCATACTACGAGCGTTCTTATTCCTTAACTTATTGCAGATTTGTCTACCAAGTTGTCGTTCCCAAAGCTCTTGCTCCCAAGCATCTTGTGAAGATTCTCGAAACGGGAGATGCTGCCGTGTTACCTCCTTGGGACCCTATGGTGAGTTCGGTGCTATTTTACCTCCATTATATTAACAACAAGTCATTAGGGGTCTTTGGCCTGAAGTATGGTATTGGATTGATCTTTGGAATACGATATGTAGCCACCGAATACGACCGTTATTACATTTTAGACTCAGACTGATCCGATTATCGTCGTTACATGCGCACGCGCAGTACATTCGCAGTCACTCGCCGCGATCACCGTGAGACTGCATCGGTTGCTCTGGCGAGCAATTGTAATCCAATATGTGCCTCGACACGCGGCCTATTCTGAACGTAGCTAGCCGACCTCTAGTCATCATATTTGCTCAAGTCGACGCCCATCTATCTCTCCTTTATCTATCACTTAATGTCCGACTCACAGACTGACACTGGATTTCGAACTCGAGGTCCATCACTTTTTGGATGGGTTGCAATCGTTTGGGCGGCTCTCAAGCTCAAAGAGGCCCATGAATGTGAGCGAGGGTCATGTCCCTTCCAAGTTCTTTATCGACCGTCGTGAACTAGACAATAAAGTTGCCGGCGATGAAGAGGGTGTCGCTGCAGACCATCTTCCCCCGTATACCGATGGTGACAACGAAGAAGCAGTCAGTCTACTCAATACTGAGGTTCCAGCAACCCGTAGAATGAAGCGTAAACGATCTAAAGCGTGCTGCATGTGTTGTGGTTTAAAGTGAGTCCTTTGTTCGAGCCAATTCCAGAAAATGCTAATCCTCTCTCAGTTGCTCGCTGTTCTGGAAGGCAGCTGGAATTGTCTTCGCAGGTTTTGGGCTATTCTACACCATCAAACTGATCAAATGGGCTGTTACTGTTAGTGAACTTGTCTTTCCTACAAGATTACACATTAATTCACCACTCCTAGCCTGCTCCTACCGGTCTCGAAAACATGCCAGTATACAGCAGTTCCCTCGGATGCCTTGCTGCTCCTTATATCTTCGAGGGCGGCAAAACTACTGTCCGGGTTCCAGTCGGTGACAGGTTTGAACATTCCATCGACATTCATGGCGGTGCTGTCGGAACAATTTTACTCGCCGAAGGTGCCGCAGACTCAGTCGACGTTTCCTACGACATTACTGTGAGAACCGACGATGAGTTGTTGCTCAAACAAGTGTCCCTTGCGTATCCGGCCGAGGATGAGGAAGTGAAGAACAGTCGTCTGTTAGTCTCCACGCCATGGCCGGAGGAATCAAATTGCATGCGTTTTGATATCGTTATGTACATTCCTCCCAACTTGAAGAAATTGCATGTGGCCTCGGTAAGACTCATACGCTAACAGTCGAAATTTTGCTAAGCTTCAACTATAGCACACTTTGACTCACGTTCAATTCGACCCGGATTCTCAAGTCGATCTGGATAACGTCTTCGTTACTTTGTACGCCACGAAGCGTAACAACATGATTGTACCTCATCAACATTTCTTGGCGGATGCATTGATACTTGAAGTTTATCGTGGATGGATTGTTGGTGACGCTGCTATTGTCAATAGGACCTCTATCGTGACTCAACGAGGTGACGGCGTTGCAAATATCCGAGTTCATCCGGTCCCGTCGACGCAGCTTGCATCGTTCGACACTGTGACCGGAGCTGGTCGCACAGATGTATCTTATACCGAAGATCTTTCATCTTCTCATAGGCCGATTCGTAGCGACCACACTTCCTCGATGAACGGGAATCTCTACTTGACCTATCGTGACGCCAGATTTTCCGGTCTAGTTGCGCTCCATTCCCATTCGTACAGTGCTACAGGTTTACAGTCCGCGACGGAGTCACCTGGTTCTGGCGATGGGAAATCTGGCAAAGCTTGGACCCACTATGTCGGGGATCAGGATGGTGGGGATGAGATTTTGGTGAATTCTCGAGGGTGGACGGGCCTTTATTTCTGAGCTATTTCGCACGAGTATAGATAGAGGGAATACCGGTTAAATATTCATTTCATGGACTATGACTATGATTTGGAGTCGACTGAAGAAGATGACAACCGAGAATCTTCCTGCGGGGGACTTCGTCTTGAGTACAAAGAACGAGCTTCCTGAAGTTTCGTTTGCCGTACAATGACTGCTTGGGCGGCGATGATAATAACAGTCTGGTGTCTGATGTAAATAGAAAGATAGACAAAACTGGGCATTATACTCACTGCAATAAGACCAACAATTATCAGACGATCCTTCCAACTGTCATCAACAGCACCGCCCTCGTACAATTCTCTATGGCGCCGAACGTGCATTGCTCTCCGTGCTGCAGTAGTCGCCTGTTGGGCTCCGCTAACAGGATCAGACTTGGACGCCATCTTTCCACGAAGAACGTTGTAAGCATCTGTTATAGATTGGAATCGAGCATGTGCCAACTCGGAGGACACAGACGAATCTACCGTGTCGGGATGGTATATACGAACGAGTTCATAGTCTAGCGAAAGAAATGGACACTTCTCAGCTTATGGAAAGTCAGGAAATGGCAACGCGTACATCTTGCTTTGACGTCCTCTGGGGACGCAGACCGCGGCAGGTGGAAAATTTGGTGCGGCGTAGGATTCGCATTTCGAGGAAAGGGATAAAAATTAGGTTTCGTAGCCAATGAACGTCTTGATATTCCGTGGAAGGAAAAGGGAAGACGAGCAACGACTGGCGACGTTGCTCGGAAGCAGCTGTGCATGGAGATAGCCGTTAAATTACAAGTTGCACTCCGCTACAAGTTCTTTCATGGAAGGTTCTTGAAATCCCATTAGCGATACAAATGATATCTACACGATGATTAGACTCTTAGAGAGCAGGATATAAATGATCGACTATGTGCCAATGTCCCCAGGGGCCAAAAATGTGGTGATCTATGAAAAATAGCGTGCGCGAGAAAACAAATTTATGTGTGTAATGAATCATGTATGTTGTCGAGGATTTGGATCTTGTGTATGGTAAGGACTATTAGGCGACTGATGAAAGAGATGAGAATCCGTCGGAGAGCTTAATGGCGTAAATGACCATCTCTGTGGTAGAAGGTTTCCAAAAGTTGTAGAAGCAGAGTCGCGGTTGTTCACACCGTGTTCGCCTTCGGTTGAAGGAGGCGTCAACGGTGTGTACGGCTGGTTGATCTCGGAATCCAATGGAACGTTCCGTTCGGGCGTTGGATTTTTGGGACGGGTGAGGTTGGGGAGAGATGACCCGCGATTATCTTTCTCCACCATTGTGTCGTCAGCAGATCCTTCATGCTGCGTGGTTTCCTGCTTCGTCCATAGCCGCTGGATACCGCAGTGTAAAACAAGATTAATAACAACCACGATGATCGCCACAGAATATATGACAGCCATGACGATGCCAATAGCCACTCTTGGAATCGCATTGACAGCGAGACGCTCAACGAATGCCATCATCAACCCAGTGCAAACGAGACGCACGATAGCCAGGTACGATGCGAGTACGTCTGCTCCTCGAGTCCTATGTGGACGAAGGACGATGACGGTCGTCATGATACTGACTTCCACGGTCAAAAATAGGATTATTTGTGCCAAGCCGCTCGATTTAGCAAATGCAATGAAGACCGCCCTCAGATAAACACAGGCCAGCGGTATTAGGGAGAAGAAATAGCGGGCTGTGCGGTACTGCGCGTAGAGCGGACCATGGGATGAGATAATTTCAGGGCGGGAGTAGAGGGCGTATGCCGTGGACTGGCGTGCAGTACGCATAGTGATGAAGGCGGGATAGCTCGTGCCGCAAGCTACGGCAAGGAACGCGATGACAGATAAGAGAATCGATAGCCACGAATCTTTGAGGGTCCACTGATAAAAAGCGAAAACAACAATGGGATAAAGAGATAAAAGGCCCTAGGACACTGCATCAGACTTGTGTTCCTAATGACAACGATACACATACCAGTCGCAATGACCAAGCTCTGACAAATGATGGATACAAAGCTTCTAGTTCAGCCCGCCGTTCCGCCCGTCCTAGACGGAAACGATGCACTACTAACAAACCAACATATCCAAGACCAAAAACTGCTAATGCGATGGCGGTGAGTATAAGAGCAGCAAAAAACACTGTCATAAAAGTGTTGGCTGTAGCAATGTGTATCGAGTTGGCATATATAGGGACACCAGCTTCTAGGACGTTTGAAGACGATGATGTTACGGTCGCAACACCTTCTGTGGAGAGGATCTTTACTTGTTCGAAAATGCCGGAGGATAATCTACGGCCTAAATTGAGAGGAGAAAAGCCTGAAGATGCAGTGTCGGTACTGATAAGGCTGTGGTCATTGTATGGGCTCAGCTTGCGATTAACGAAAGCTATCGCGGATCCGGAGGTCGAGTTTGCCATCGTACCTCCGGTGATGTATCGCATATTGTCTATGGAGCGTTGTTCGGAGGTTGAAGATACTAGGCCGATGGCCCATGCGAAGTTGAGTGCGAATGCTCGGTAAACGGAAGGGTAGTTGAGGTCCAGAAAGGCACTTGATGCAATAGTCTGATATAAATAAAGCAGATCCAGAAACCGATAGGGTGCCAGGGCTGTGGGCGAGAGTGATTGCCAAGCAGCCGATATCAAGGCGGCAATGGCAACACCTGCTGTACTCCATGTAACTGCATGCTGGTGTGTTGACCACCCATTCGACAAAGTGGCTTGCACACATGCTTTAAGATTGCCTGTTCCTACTTCGAACAAGGACAGCTGCGCATACCCCTCGAGGTCAGGGATTTTGAAAGCTATCCCCGGTATTTTGTCGGCCACGTTTAGTGATGAAGGCAGTGAGAGGGTATCAGACCCTACGAAGTTGTACTGTGGCAGAGGACAGAGAGCGCCACCGAGGATGTCGCAAAGGTCGATGGTGACATTCACTGGAGTTAGGCCATAGACGTTAAGCAGCAAATTGGCTGTAACATTAACGTTCTCTTCCTGGAAAGAGGATGAGATACTCTGTAACGGGGATGATGCGCGTACTTACGACACTGGATGCTGAGATGTTGAAAAAAATGGATTCATTCTTGTTGTAGTACACGATGTCGAATTGCTGGACAAGCAATGTCTCTGGAGGATCACAATATGTCACGGAGGAGGTGACTGTGAAATAGTCAGGAGAATGCGAAGTAAACTACACAGCACGCACACAAGATTTCGTCCCTTGCATATGAGACGGAAGCTGTCAGTAGGGTCGTCAAAGCGATAGCTCGCAACCAGGCGAGACCAGGCGACATAAACAGCAGACGATAGAGAGGAAAATAAGGAGAAAGGACGGTGAGAATAAAGAAGAGAAGGAGAGAAGGGGCGGCTCAGAACCTAATAAAAATCAAGGAAGGTTAGTCACGGGCTGGAGTCATTGTTCCCACTTACGGAAAGCTATTGTCTTAAATGCTGTTGTCGTCGTCGGTTACTGTTGCCAACGATTATCGATATTGAGATGGAACAAAAGCAAAGAAATGAGGAAAAGGGTCGATATCCCTTTACCTAAATATGACGGTGAGTGGCACAGAACGAGCGAGCTCCACGCTGGCTGCCTGCAGTGGAGTACCTCGGATATGTCACAGCCATGTTTTGGTCACACAGTCACAATCCCGTCATGCAATCGGAACCAACCGGTATACTAAGGCCCACGACAACCACTACCATGTTACTCTCGTCTGCTGCTCGTGCAGTCAAGTCTGCTCCTGCATTTGGCCGTCGTGCAGCGTCTGCGATATCCACTAAATATGCAAGTGCCGCCTTTGGCGCCGCCCTGGCAAAATCTTCCCAAACCCTTACCAAAGTCGAAGCCGACCTTACCAGCGTGTCTAAGCTCTTAAAAAGTGACGCCAACGTCAGAGAATTCGTTCACAACCCTACTCTTTCGGCCAAGCAGCGCAAAACGGAGTTGGCGAAGATGTTTTCGACTTTGGATGCCGGCGCAAAGAAGGATGCTACTTCCGACATCACCAAGAATTTGTTGGCCGTTCTGTCCGAGAACGGGAGACTGGGAGAATTGGAGGGAGTCATTGAGGGCTTCAATGCCTTGGCTGCGGAGCACAGGGGAGAGCTCACCGTTGTTGTCACCTCTGCCGCCCCTCTTCCGAGAGATATTTTGACGCGACTTGAGACGACATTGAAGCAGTCTCAGGCCGCTCAGAAGGCTCAGGTTCTCAAGGTCACCAACAAGGTATGTTGTCTCTTTAATATCCGTTATTCAGTCCTTAACACCTTGGCGTAGGTAAATTCTAATGTGCTGGGCGGTATCGTAGTCGACTTTGGTGACAAAACCATCGATTTGAGTGTCCAATCCCGAGTCACCAAGCTTAACAGCATTATTCAACGCAAGTCCCTTCTCCATACATATTTGCTGATTGTACTGATGGATTACCACCTTCAGAATCGGTGTAATTTGTCATGTCATACTGATAGAAATCCATAAAATCGTAACGACTCATTTGTCGAAGGCGTGATATCTGCTAGTTCCGTAAGGATACTTCTTTACGACGTTTCAAACCCTTTCCAAGGCCCTCCTCCGTACTCCTAGAGTGCGGTTTGGTGCTGGGAGCCTTGAGGCCGTTTCAAGACCATCAAGTAATCATTAGCACCGTGTAACGACCGTGTCATTATGCTTTTTCCTCCAAGCGGAGTATTTTCTATTTGCAGCAACGCTCTGTACACCTTGTCTCTCAGGTGTATATTAGCTGATCCGTCCGTGAATTTAGTTGCATTTTCATTACGGTGAAATCGAAGAATGTGCGTTGATTGCATCTCCGGTTGCTCAATAGGAATCAATGAGGTGCTCTGGTCTTCACTTCACGGGCTCTTGGTGTTGGTTGTGCTCATGCTGGCAACGCTTCGTTTCCATATTGGTGTTTAAGCTACGCATATAGCCGACCAAGTATAGTCTTTGACAACTGCTCTTAGGCGGTCCTGACATGGTGAGTCAATCGTGTCCCTTGTAGGGGTTTACTCTGTCTTGATTAAGGTATCCGATGGTAGCTTCTCTCGGAAGAATATCTGCCTTACTTCGAAGTACGTGTGGGTACCTCACAGACAGATCGCGGTGATTCACTTGCCTTCTCTTCATCAAGTCGTCCATTGTTGATGACCCAGGTGTTACGAGTCTGGAGCTGATTTACGACGCCACTTTCCCCCCGGGATAGACTCTGGCGTGTGGTCTTCGGGATTCAGTTTGCGATTGTGAATTGCAGAAAGGAAGTTTGTATTCTACCGGCATTCTTATGTGGATTCTCAACCTAACTGTTTTATTATCAGTAACTTGAGTTGCCACAACGAGATTGGCAAGATTCGCATGGTGGGTCTGGCAAGACGTTATAAAGCAGAGGCAATAACAGTGCTGCTTCCGTACCCGTCTCTGCAATGTCTTGCGCTAAGATTCCATTCATGCTTCTAGCGATGCTGGGACTACAAATCTCAGTAACACCCCCGCACCCCCCTCCCAGTAGCAGCGAAAAGGCGCCGTCAACAGGCATGGAGATCATCGTCAAACAACGGCTTGGCCCCTTGCTAGTGAAGGTGAGTTCCGTTGCCTTCAACAACATCGTTACTAATGACGACAAAGATTATTTGTTGGCTAGGAGCAATCGCCGAGACAACAGTAATTGTGGCGCGCTCAGTCCCTGAGAATGACCTGTCTCGAAGCGTGCTTTCAGCCTTGGTGATCACCGGGAGCGCTGACCAGATACGCATAACGCCGCTCTTTTTACTGGGCATTCTCCTAACCACTCTTGGGGGGTACATTCGGTACCGCTGTTACCAGGAGTTGGGAAGGCTTTTTACATTTGAGATGAGCATCAGGGAAGGCCACGAATTGATTCGTACAGGTCCGTACACCGTAGTCCGACACCCGGGATACTCTGGCGTAATATGTGCGATCCTGGGGATCGTACTATGGCACGCTACATCCGTGAGTTCTTCTTGTGCAGCTTGCTTCTAATAATGACTAACCATATGTAGGGCTCCTGGGCACAATCATGTGGAGCTTTAGAAACGACGTCCTGTCGACTCTTGGCCCTCACGTTTTTAATCCTAGTCACTACCATAGTTATGGGACTCTTGAAGCGTATGCCAAAGGAGGACGAGGCGCTGAAGAAGGAATTCCCAGAAGAGTGGGCGAATTGGGCTGCCAAAGTTCCCTATAGATTGCTACCTGGCGTTTACTAATTTATTGTCCGAAGTAAATACCAGCCTAGGAGTTTCACACTATTCGCACCTTTGTATTATATATATATATTATCGATTTTGGACGCCCTTTCCGGACCGTCTGGACTCTGGTTGTCGACGACAGTCACGAGGGACGTCGATCACCTGCCAGGGAGAACTTCGGCTGCCTGCCTGCCTGTTGAAGCTCTACCACGTACATAACCCGGTCGGAATGAAAGAAGAGTCCGGTTAGTTGAATCCTTTTCTTCGTAATGCGAAGAATCTGAGTCTTGATTTGCCCTCCGGTTTTCCTTATAGTAACGTGGTACGCACTCGACGCGTGTTTTTTTGACCTATCTCACGCTGACGGACGTATTTCAAGTCCTATATGCTCTCGTCGCGTCTTGGAACGCGACATCAATACCCATATAGATGATGGATGTCCAGATCCACCGTCTTCCTCACAGGAGCGCCATTCTCAGGAATTGGCACCTATTTTTATGATGAAGAAAAAAACAAAAATTGATAACGCCGTCTTTGGAACACCTCGCAGTAGTAAACGCTCTGCGGCTGAAGGCCAGTCATCACCAACTCTTGTGGCATCCAAGCGCGCGAAAATCTCGTCCTCTCTTCAGAGTGTGGCTCCATTGGCCGAGAGAATGCGCCCTGCGAATCTCGAAGAGTTTATAGGACACTCTCATTTAACCTCACCTGATTCATTATTCATGAGTGGCGTAGCCAATGGATCCCTTGGCAGCATGATATTTTGGGGCCCCCCGGGGTGCGTTTGTTTATCCGTTCAGACGTGTCGCTAGGCTTTCTCATAATTCTCACTCATAGCTGCGGTAAAACGACGTTGGCCAGACTTTTCGCAAGGCGGACGGGATCCGTTTTCAAAGAACTAAGTGCCACCGTTGTGGGAATCAATGACGTCCGTGCCGTTTTTGAGGAAGCTAAGAATACACTGGCGTTGACCGGAAGGTTGTTTGAAGAGATTTTCCCTATCGGACCATGCTGATCTTTTTGCCAGGAGGACAGTCTTATTCTTGGATGAAGTTCATCGGTTCAACAAGGGACAACAAGTGAATTGAAGCATCTTTTTTTCAACAAGTATAGTTAACATTATCCGACGCACAGGACATCTTTTTGCCGTTCGTCGAGCAAGGACAGATCCAGGTTCGCTCTGAATTGCCCATAGTATATCTTACTAATTCAACTGAATTCAAAGCTTATTGGTGCCACGACTGAGAATCCATCATTCAAATTGACGGGGGCCCTCCTTTCTCGCTGCCGGTAGGTCAGGTTTCAGGCTGTTCCATCCATGGATACTAACTCGTATTTAGTGTGTTCGTGCTTGAACAATTGACAGATGACGATATTCAGAAAATCGTAGTCAATGCTATTGAAAAGATATCACCCAGAGTTGACGGTGTGGCAGACGCCCAACAGATATCACCTTCCCAATATTCATCCCATTCGGATGCTCGGCAGGCTTTCCCTCAAATAACGGAGAAAGTCATAGCTTCTATGGTCTCTATGTCCACAGGGGATGCCAGAACGGCCTTGTCGCTCTTGGAACTTGTCATCAATACGCCATCCAATAAAACTGAAGTAGACATTATAACATCCATGAAACGGTCTGTGTCTGCGTCGTACGATCGTACAGGCGACAGCCGATACGATATGATCTCTGCGCTTCACAAGTGTGTGCGAGGAAGTCAAGGAAGCGCTGCCATGTACTGGTTGGCGAGAATGCTTACTGCAGGTGAGGACCCGCTATATATTGCCAGGCGGATGGTCGTTTGCGCCAGTGAGGATATCGGCCTCGCAGACAACCACGCTCTACCACTTGTAAGCACATTCAATTCGTACTCAGGCAACCCATTTATGCTCGTAACTTTTCCTTACAAGGCGATGGCCACTCTTCAGGCATGTCAGAATGTTGGAATGCCAGAATGCCGCATCAACTTGGCTCATCTTGTGGCGTACCTCTCCGAGGCCCCGAAGTCCACCCGAGCGTACGAGGCCTACAAACGCGCTGAGGCCGCAGCTCAGCTAGATATGACCATACCGGTCCCGATGCAAATTCGTAATGCCCCCACAAAGCTTATGAAAGAGATAGGATATTCCAAAGATTATCACTACAATCCCGACTACGCGTACGTCTACAGCTGATACTTCTGTTCAAATTCTGAAGCATTTTGAAGTCATCCTGTGCACAACAACTACATGCCGATCCAATTTGAAGGCGAGGAATTTCTGAAGAAGGTCGATGATGAGTCAGGTAAGATATGGGATGAAGCAGCATTGCGGGAGTGGGAACTGCTAGAGAATCACGGTCGTGCTTGGGAGGGTAGATCGCGAGATAGATGAGGATATTATTTCGTACGGTCATGACTCATAATGTGTATAATATGGATTTCTTTCGGGGAGGAATTTGTTCAGACCTAAAACGATGGGATAATAATACAGGTTATTGCTCGGATACAACGACATGTGCGTAGTTACTTTGTTTGTTTTAGTCGCGCCATTATCCACAATGTATTTGCGACAACTTTCATTGAGGTTTCGAGGATTTGATGCTTTCTGCGACGACGCTGAAGAAAGATGAGACTTAACAGGTGTTTTTGGTGAAAAAGAGGATATTGACTCACCCTTCGCCACTCCAAAGCGCTAAAACACCGACTGATACTGCTGACACGACTCGCCTATCCCATGTAGGTTTATCCCAATTAATGTATGAGAAGTATCCCACAGCACCCAAAATACCAGTGTTAACTGAAGCACATTAGAAGGGATTCGCTCGTAAATGTTGCTTACAAACCTATACCAAGAAGCCCTCCAAGCACACCGGGACGAAGGATTTGCTCACGAAGGTGCTGGTAGATGATGCTGCCTTCTTCTTTGGCGCAGCGGGCTTCTTCTTGTCCTCTTGGAGTTTTGCTATACTTCGCGACGGAGAATCCTTCTACAGATAGAAGAGCGATGGTAGCTGCAACAGCTACAGATATGGCTTTTGCGTCTCGACGAAGATGTGGTTGGGTGTAAAATGTGCGAGCTGCGCCAGCAAGTATACCGACATTAACTGTGTGGAATCGTTAGCCAGTAGTGAAGGCTTCACAGCTTACATACCTATGCCAATGATACCACCAGCAACACCTGGACGGAGGAGATGGTCCTTCGCAACGTCCCAAAGGTAACATCCTTCTTCCTCAACTTCACGAAGTCGCCTGTTGGAACGCTTCTTGTTGAGCGACGAATCCGGGTCTCTGGAAGGTGCATTGGCGGAAGTGGCCGTGACGGGATTGGATTTGAAGTCAAAAGGTACGAGATTTACTTTCGTAGTGTCGTTCACTACAGGATTGGCTGAAGGCGGGGTGGTATTGAGCAAACCGGTGTCCGGTAAGGGGTCTGGGTGATAATCGTCTACAGCACGTTTGGCAGCGGAGGCATACGAGGAATTGTTGGAGGACATAGTGGTGATTCTGAACAAGTTTTGTGTTGGTCTATAAGGGAACGGCGAATAGCGATGACGTCATGTCACCAATGACGTCGGTCATCGTCATCGGTCGCGGATCCAGGCCAAAAGATTTAATTAAATAATACTTGACTGGAATATGAAATATTAGTTACAAAAATATTTACAGGTGGTAACAGTTGGTAACAAACCCTACTTCCTCTTCGCACTATCACGAATCCGAGCCGCCATCCTCGCAAACCCATACGATGATTTGCTTGATGGCGTCCGTCACCTCATCCGGGCTGCAGGGCTGATTTACAGGCGGACAGTGCATGAACAGCACTCGGGTACGATTGGACTTGTCGTAAGGCTTTCTGTTGCGTTGTGCCTCCGCTAGTGAACCGTAATAGATGAAATCACAGAGGTAGTGTCCTGCGTCCATCGAAGAATATACATGCTATAGCCAGCCACATCATCAAGGAGGGTCAGCTGTGAGTGGTAGGTTCGCATACCTCAATTCCTGCTACCTTCATGTCTTGCACCAGGCGCGTAACGTCTATATCAGTCAGAAGCTCTACAGATCGTGGTAGGCTCAGTATCTAAAACAACCGATAGCTGTCATCTTACCCTCTGTAAAGCGCTCATAACCGTGTCCATAGCCTCGATGGACACGTGAGGTGAAACTGTCAAGCGGAGCAGTTTCCGGTGATATATCACTTGAAGATAGTCGAGGTTGTCCTTCAGGAATTGCTATAACGCTCGCAGCTGCGCCATTTACTTCCTCTGACTTCTTGGTGTTGGATGTCGGAGCATAGTTCCCTGACGCGTCCTTCATGTGGTAGCCAGTCTTGTGTGCCAGCTTCTCCATCCGTAATGGTCCACGTCCGGCGACTCCAATGTGAAAGATAAAGTCATATCCTCGTTCTGGCGGAGGGGGAAACAAAGGGTTGCCCTGGACTTGCTCGGGGAGAACAGGTGGTCGTGCATGCAGTCCCGGCACAATCTTCATGATCGTCTCGTATTCAACTGGTATCTCCAATGTCGAAATCCGGATTTCAGTAGGCGGCGAACGTTTGGGCTCTTCGTTCAAGATTGCTGGGCAATCTGCGGCTGGACTGGCAGTAGGATCAGCGACGATCGAGTCAGGATGGGGGTCAAGGGTGATAAGCGTATTTTGCAGAGGTCGGACGGCAAGCCAAGATGGATTTTCTTTATATTGTCCAAATGGCTGAGTAAAGAGTAAGTCGGCCTCGACTAGCATCAATAAATGAACATGTCAACATACGCCAAATCCTGTGAGGAGGACATTGTATATTCCACCATTCTTCGCAGGACGGGTATCGGTGTGTGAGGGCATATTCAGCTTAAATTCGAGCTTGGAGGTAAAAGGCAGAGACAGGCCTGACTCTGTCTGCTGTTATCGTGGCATTGACAAGTAGAGAGGTCCACCAACTCTGTGCCGTCACGCCGGCCTTTCTTTGCCTCTGTTGTTCTAAGTCATCACAAACTCTAATTTTCGCTAGTCAGTTTTTTCCTTTCGGCACCGTACGCACCATACCACAATGTCCCGTTTCTTCAGACAAGCTGGCGACTCCGACTCCGACTCCGAGGAATCCGATGATGAGTCCATGTCCAGCGGCGACGACGCGCCTACCCAAAGACCAGCAGTTTCTGCCGCAAAGCCAGCCATGTCCCGTTTCTTGCGTACCGCTGGATCAGATTCGAGCTCTAGTGATTCAGACGAGTCTGAAGACTCGGATAATGACAGCGACGATGATGCACGACCCGCAAAGAGAACTGGACTGCCTCTTCGAAGCGACTCGGAAGATGAGAATTCGGAAGAGGATACAAAAGCGGGTGTAAGGATCATGAGCGCCCAGGAAAGGCGTCTCGCAGAGATGGAGTCTACGGGCAAAGCTATCGATAACGCCTTGAAAATCAATGACTGGGTTGCAATTTCCAATGGTGCGTACTAATATCTCTACATTGGCGTCTGTATTAATGTCCCTTGCCAGAGTTCGACAAGCTTGTGCGTATGATTCAACGCCAACATAACGTCTCAGAGCCGGTGCCCCCCTTCTACATTAAAGCTCTCATCAGCTTGGAATCCTCTCTCAATGCCGCTATCGCCAAAGAGAAGGAGTCAAAGAAAAAGATGAATGCTACAAATGCCAAGGCTCTTACTGCCATGAAGCAAAAGGTTAAAAAGGGCATGAAAGAGTACGAGCAGGACATCTCTAAATATAATGCTGTAAGTGATCTGTTTCGTGTCTGTTTCGTGCTGCTGACATTTGAGAAGGACCCGGAAACATTTGAACAGGACTACGCAGCTTTGACGACTCGTGAAGCACCTCCAGCTTCAGGGACTGCGCGAGCAGCAACCAGGAATGGTGATACCGATGGAGAGGTCGATGACTTTACGACCGTTGGGAGGGGTGGGAAAACCATGCAATTCACATCAGAAACCATCTTCAAGAACCTTCAAGCCGTACAGGAAGCGCGCGGTAAAAAGGTAATATCTTCCTTTACGTGCATATGGATATAGTCTGACTTGTATACCAGAATACGGACCGAGCTGAGCAAATCCGAATTCTTGAAAGGTTACTCGAAGTGGCTGCTACAACCTACCAGCGGCTTCGTGTTCTTCTTGCCCTCATCTCATCGCGCTTCGATTACAACTCTTCGGTAGCTACACATATGCCTATCGAGCTATGGCTGTCTGCCCAGCGAGAAGTCGACCAACTACTTTCCATTGTTGCTTCAAATTCTGCATATTCGGTTCAGGAGATTACCGAAGATTACGATGAAATGGTGGAGCGGATTCCTTCAACCGAAAAGGACGGCGTTGTACGGATACGTGGCAGTATCATCAGTTTTGTTGACCGACTCGACGACGAGTTCACTAAGAGTCTACAAAACATCGACCCGCACGGTCCGGAATATGTTGACCGACTGAAAGACGAGAAGGTCTTGTACTACTCAATCTGCCGAGCGGAAGCGTTCTATGAAAAGACAAATCAAGAGGAACCGCTTGGACGGGTCATTATGAGAAGGCTCGAGCATATCTACTCCAAGGTCCGTGGTCTACATGCCTTAATATAATTCCCTGTCTAAGTAATAAAAATCTTAGCCTGACCCTGTTGTCCAAGCGCTTGAAGCAAGTATCGACACCTCTGACATAAAACCAAAAATGAACTTGTCGCAAGGCACCTCTCTTCTGATCCATCAACTATGCGTCTATCTGTATGGTGCCGGCAACTCACTTCTTCGGACCCGTGCTATGCTAAGTCACATTTACCACCATGCCTTGCATAACGATTTCCACACCGCTCGGGACATGCTACTTATGTCGCATCTTCAAGAATCTATCCACTCTGCTGACGTTGCCACACAGATTTTGTATAACCGTACTGTAGTGCAGCTTGGTCTGTGCGCGTTCAGATGCGGGCTTATTAAAGAGGCTCAATCGACATTGCAAGACATATTCACGACACAGAGGGTCAAGGAGCTTCTTGCACAGGGCGTTCACCAACAGCGCTTCCAGGTCCTCACGCCGGAGCAAGAGAAGGCAGAGAAGCAAAGACAGCTCCCTTTCCACATGCACATCAACACAGAATTGCTAGAAGCTGCCTTCCTCGTGTCCAGCATGCTGGTGGAAATACCTTTGCTTGCTAGTATCGACTCTGAGGAGCTCAAGCGGAAAGCCATCTCTAAGCCTTTCCGACGCCTACTTGATTTCGCGGACAGGCAGGTTTTCACCGGACCTCCTGAGAGCACCAGGGATCATATTATGCAAGCCAGCAAGGCTCTCCAGGATGGCGAATGGGAGCGGTGCAGAGATCTGATCCAGAGCATCAAGATTTGGAGTTTGATGCCCGAATCTGCATCTGTGAAGGAAATGTTGGCAAAGTAGGTTATTTCTCGGCACAGTGCTACACGCGCTCATCATATTACAGGCGAATACAGGAGCAAGGCTTGCGCACCTTCTTGTTCACGTATTCGGCTCACTACACCACTCTTTCTCTTTCCCTGCTTGCTAGAACGTTCTCTTTGCCTCTTCGTACCGTCACGTCTATCGTCTCGAAGATGATATGGACGGAGGAGCTTTCCGCCTCCTTGGATCAGTCAGGTGGTGTTGTCGTTCTACATCGGGTGGAGATGTCTCGCGCCCAGCAATTGGCACTGGTCATCACTGATAAAGTCAATGCTATGGTGGAGCAAAATGAAAAGACTCTTGACATCAAGATGGGTGGTGGAGGAGGATGGGGCGATCGTGTCGATGGTGCTAAAGGCGAAAAGCGTGGAGAGCAAACTCAGGAACGACGCGGCCGCGGTGAGCGAACACGAGGTGGTGCTCGGGGTCAGTATTATTCAAAAGCACTCAATTCAATCTCTCTGACGAGTACACAGGTACTACGCGTGGCCGTGGGGGTCGATTTGCACAGGGCCTTGGAAACCGAATGCAGACCGGTTAGTTTGAGATATGTATACTGCCACTCCATTCATTCTTGCTCTTCATCCGAGATCTTTGATTCGAAGCAGTGCTCGGTTCACATTCAGATTGGACAAAAAGAGAGAGAACACAGAAAACAAACGCGACAACAGATAATAATAATAAGTGCAACTACATAACCGTCCTTTATGCTGATTCCCTAAGGTATTCCACAAAGTCCACTAAAAACTTAACCTGCTCGTAGGTTTCCACCGCTTTGATGCTCCTCCGTCTTCGAACGAGACATATCGCTGTCTCGACCATCTCGAGCGTATCGCGCCTGACCGGAAATGTGTAAGCTCTGTTTGATCCACGATAAGAATCGTTGGAAAGCCAAGAGGGCGTCATGGAATGGAATGAAGGCTGAATCGTATCCGTGAACCAGCCACATAAGCCTAATCTGATCATCCAACAGCATGCTACGACACCTGCACGACCAACGCCACCTCGACAATGTACAAGTACAGGAATACCACGGAGTGTATATGTATGGATCAGGACGGTAAGGTGCTCGTTCAACGAAGAAGCGGATAGTGAAGGGGCTAAACCCTCCGGTGTAGGTAACCTTCCGATAACCTTTGTGAATAGTGATTCGTGAGGGCGATTTACAAAACCTACCTTAGAACATCAATGCCAAGTTGGCGTGTCAGACGTTCATATTCAGGCCAACGGGCGCCTAGAAACTCCAATTCGCTATCGTCCAGACAACTGCAAGATTAAACGAGGTTAGTGAAAGTCCGTAGTCACGTCACTGAAAACTTACCAGACGATGCAGCCTACGCCCAGCTCCTTCATCCTCATCAGATCCATCTCTAAATTGCGGCATACACCAGAACGGCCGCGAACAGGTCCCTGCAGCCGAACTGTGCATGGAATCAATGTTTATTTCACTATGACAGCGATCTAGCGCACCTTTTTTTCCAGGGCAAGATGACAATAACAGATTACCGAGAGTGAAGGAAGACAGAACGGGAGGTGATACAGAGGCACCGTTTACAAGGAGATTAGGAGTTGAGTGGGATGTCTTCCCCCCTAGCTCCGAATCAGAAGGCGTGCGACGCAGATTTTGAAGGGATCTTTTAGGTGACAATGATAAGGAAGAATTAGAGAAGGTTAATGATAACGATAACGACACTGAAGAATGATTCGAGTTTAAAGTGGCGGATGTCGACTGGGACGTGGCTGAAACCCTGTCTGACTGCAGACTCATATCAGAGGTGGGAGGAGCTGTCGGCATGGATGCACAAGTAAAATCGGAATTTATCGCGGCGTGCAGAGCCTGAGAAATATGGGAGCGGGTTCGGATATGAGACGTTAGTTGTTCAGGGATTTTCGAGTGCATGTGGGCAGGGAGGTCGGGGGGGATAGATGGTTCGCTCACAGATTGAAAGCGAGAGAATACAAGACGGTCAAGCGAGAAAGATGAAGGGATTTCGCAGATGGTGGACCTCATTCTGCACGATCTCGAGCACTCTGGAATAGTATGGCAGATACAGGTAGGAGGACATGATCTGAGTAAGAGGTGAGAAGATATGAGAGCTAAGAATTCTTGGGGTATTATTGAAGATATGCTAATAAAAATGTGAATGATCGGCCGAAGTAGATATTCATCGGGAACTTACTTGATTGGATGCGTCATGGAGGTCTTGATTAGATGCTGCTGAATAGGAATTTCAGAAGGAGCAACTGGTCCACTGCAGCTAACATTCAACGGTTCTTCTATGGCGGCCGATAGTTCCTGCACCAATTGCATCCCTGATAGCGAGACATTCACGGATGGCTTGGGGATATCTCTGGTGCCCCGAAATTCACCGTACCACCATGCATTGTTTTGGTTGCATTCCTTTTGATGAAGGCGTAATTCGTGGTACACGTCTGGGGTATGTATGCACAATGGGATATATCGAGTCGAGCAGCCCCTGGGCCCAAACTTGATGCGGCTGTAATCACTTGTGTGATGCTGTGATGCTAGTTGAGCTAGCTAGCAGAGGTTAGAAGTAAATTTCTGTCAATGCCAGCGGTAACTTGGGAAGCTGATACGACTGACCGCCTGAATGGTATCCTCCACAAACCGAGGAACAGTAGGAGCCTCAGTAGGTATACAGTGAAGCCTCTCTATGCCTTCAGCAAGCTGATGAGGATGAGGAAAGGCAGCGGATTCGACGAGAGTCATTGGTGGAAGGAGCAAAGAGTCCTGGACGAGGGTCCGCTGTTGATACTCATTCAAACTCTCCTTACGTAACAAGTCTAGGTCGTAGATAATTTCACAAAATCATGCAGTACGAAACTCATTTGCAGTATCAGAACTCCTCTTTCTTTGCTTCTCCTTTACATGATCATGTACACTTCTCATACAGTCACAGCTATTCATTTGCAATACAGTGCCATTGAAACCTGACTTCAAAGTACCTTTCTTTCCTTTCCACTACGTGCTGCAAGTGGCTTTGAACTCCTTTCACCTCTTCCAAATCCTTGTCCTTGCGAGGAAGGCATCCCGGGGGTGCTTGTATTCCTCCTGCCACCTCGTCCTCTCCCCCTGCCACCCTTGTTGACCGGGATTCCTTCCCTAGCGCGGAAGTCTTGGCTTGATGTGGTCGCACTTCGGTGTCGTCCTTTTCCCGGTGTAACAGGGCCCAAAGTAGGCGCTTCAGGAACTACAAAGAATCCTTCCTGAAGACCTTGATCTGACGAAAAGGACACATCAGAATGTGGTGGCGTTAGTGGCGAAAGCACCTGAACGGGGGATCCCTCGGAGTATAACTTCGGAGTTAATGGTGTTAGATCGCTGTTCGATGAAGACGTGGAAATAGATGAAGCTCGTATTTTCTTTGGCGTTCTTCTATTTCGTCCAGATCTACCATCCGTGTCGTCACAAGCGCCAGCATCCGTATTGTTAACATGACACTCGCTCGCCAAAAGCTCGGCTTTCTCTCCGGTCCATTCCTGACCACGTCTGACGGTTTCTATCCAATGCATGTCACTCGTCTCGAGTTCCTGCTGTCGAGTCATCATGGCCCATACAGAATCTGAAATCTTTGGAGGTTGATATTCGACAGAGACGTTCATGCTGATCTTTGAGCACTTCGCTGCCCGTTTCACGACCCACGAACCTCGTCCAAACTTTCCGTACCACTCTTGATAGAAAGTAGACGTTAATGACCCGGGCACGGGAAATGAATTCTGGAGTACCTAGCGTTTCGAGTTTTATACATTTTCGAACAAAACGCTTGATGTCACGTAGCAGCGGCATCGAAGGATCGATTGAATCGGCTTTCGCCAGACATGTTTGATTCTGCATTTGATCAAAGTCCAATAGTTGGGGCAAGACAGCCTTCGATTTGAGAACAGGAGAATCCGTAGGGGTAGGAAGAGAAGGCGGACCGTGAGGTGGCAGAGGCACGGGTGGCTTACCAGGCGCATGTACATGATTCACAGAAACACGTAGTTGTTTCAAGTTTGAGAGATTAGCAAAGGTCGAGGTCAGGGCAAGAAGTTTCGAAAAAGGTGCGTCCAAACAGAATTGTACAGACTGTTTACCAAAATTTTGGATGTCAGAAGTTCATCAAGGTATGTAACGCGCATACCTCCAGCTTGGGGCAATCGTCGAGAATCATTTTGATGTCGGTGATAGAACACATCCAGAAATCGCATCGTAAGACTGTAAATGATTTAGCCTCTCGAAGCATCCTTTGCATAGCGGCCGGTAAAGGTTGCAACGAGACGGCCTCGTCGACGGTAGGGTCATACATTGGAACATCGTTATGCATACGTGGAAGCGCTTCCGTTCGTGTTACAGACATTTCGCTGAGCCTGGCGGTTGGCAGATATTCCAGGGATGTAAGATGATCCATGGCCCACGAATGAGAAGGTCCGGTTTCAGAGATTGTTATGCGAAGTCGATGCAACATCGGAAAGCCGCTCGGTTTTGACCACAGAGCACGGCTTAAGCGACCTGTCACAGCGTGAAACTTTGGAGGAGTACGACTCATCAGGCTTGTCACCTTGTATTTGGTCAAGTAGAAGATCCTCCAACGCATCGCATCCTTCCAGTATGGCGATGAGACCTTTGTCAGTCAACTTTGTACCACTTGTACTGAGCCGTAGTCTACGAAGCTTCCTACTGCTTGCCGCTATTGCTTCACATAGGGGGTCATCGAGCCATACGAGTTCAACACTGAGATCTTCCAGTGTGGAATGCTCGCTGAGATCTTGAAGAAGAGAAGTGAATGTACGTGTCCCCGTCTGAGATAGCCATGACAGGTGGAGAGTCGTGATAGGAAGGTCAGCCAGAAGAGGAAGGGAAGGTGCATCCCATTTGACCAGATTCTTGCGCTGCGATATGGGTAGTGTTGGGGGATCGTAAGAGAAAGAACGTAACCGAGGATTGCAGACCGCAAGGATCTAAGTACCAAATTCGACAGGAGTCGACAAGCTCTACTCAATAAAAGCGACGTACCTCGCACAAGCCATCTGGGGGTCGAAGGTAACCCTCCCAACATAATACTTCGAGATTGTTATACGACTTCAACAGAGTTTCTAGGTAAGTGGTTCTCAAAGGAGTGCATGTCGATGTGAAGCCTTCATCGTCGGGTAGCGTGACGGTATTGAACGCCTTCATGAGTGTATCTGAATCTCGGACAATGAGCTTCTTCACATGCTTCGCGTAGCGACCCGGGTTCGCGACGACGGCTACAGAGCTGGCATTCGTTGATGATAGCAGAGCCCGCTCATCGTCATGAACAATTAAAGTATGAAACAATACGCGAGCAGTCGACTCATGGATACGCTTTCCTAACGAAGAGAGAAACGCGAGGCGCACAGATGGTACGAGTTCAAGTATTCGAGGGATGATGGCTGGGACAAAGGCTGGTGAGTATTGTGAAGACGCGCGACAACGATATGCGCGCACTATCGAGGCAATCCTTTGAGAGAATATCGAATGACGGAGGCATCCTGGCCTACTCAAGATGAGCTCGTGGTCCGGGAGGAACAGGGAAGCCTCACCTGGGGATCGAAGCTGTTTCACCGCAAATATTCTATATCCAGGTCCCTCAAAGGCCACGAGAGACGCCGGTAGAGTTGCTGCTGGCTTCAATATCCGGTGTCCAGCAGAGAAAGCAAATACTGATGGGGGTAAGAGAGAAAGATGCGACCTCGATGTGCGAAGCGAAGACTAGGCAGGTACTAGTTCGCTGATGTCATCACTGTCCGCTCTCAGCTAAAAAGGGCATTCAGCCACAATAAAGTTCTGCAATAAAGGTTCTGTCTCCTGACTTGAAGCATTCGCTGTTGGCCGACCAAATCCTTGGCATGTACGTTAGCCCATTTGTCGTATCGCCCTCTGCTCTGTATTCTGTCACTGCATCTAATGGCAGGTTTTCTCTTACTGCTAGTAACCTGTATTTCACCGTCCATTGAATCTCAAAAATGTAGAAAAGACACAGTAAGAGCAAACGAAAACCTGTTAATACTATGGATGCAAGAGTGAGCGACAAGACAAAATCGATGAGCTAGCCAAACTAATAGTTGAATAAGTCACTATATGACGACCGAGCAATTAGAGTGGGTGATCTAAGTTGAGGTATTCCATGCAAGCTGCAACATAAACATGGGATGACATGATATGCGGTAGATGGATGATGATGGTATAGCAGACAAAGCGATATATGCAAACACCAACCGAAGAAAAGAAAAAGTCCATTCGTTTCGTTCAAAATCTCGTGGCAGGGTCTAGAGGACCAAGTGGGCCATATCGGTCGCCTGGACCGCGCTGCCCACCAGGCCGACCACCAGCAGGTGTCCAACTCTCGTTTGAAGACATACTTGGTGATGTTGGTGAGTGTACGTTCGGTGGCATTCCGGGCGAGGTAGATCGTGATAAGGGTGAGTAACTGTCGTCACCAACATTCACCAGTTGGGTAGTGGAAGTGTCCGTGAGCTGGTACCGCGGCACAGGGCTATGATGTGCGGGACGAGGTCGGTCATCAAAGCCCATTTCTAGCATGGCCTCCAGTTCTGCACCGCCAAGTGTTTTCGCTGATTGAAGAGTCTCCTCTTCAGGTACCAGTAGTGCAACTGGAGGTAATGGATATTGCGCATTATGCTCATTGTAGCCACCGATTTGCGTCCCCCATTGGTCGTCTTCTGATGAAGATGCCAGAGATATTGTATCAGAACCGTCATACTGGCTTCTAGCATCCGACCGTGCGCTGAGCAGATCTCCATCTCCTGCATAGTATCCTCCAGGATGTGCACGTTCAAGATCTCTCCGCCTCCGCTCATCGCGACGAAGCTTCCGCAGCCTAGACCTTTCCCAGTCTTCCCACCGGCGCATGGGAATAGCTTCACCGTTGAAGCGCCCACCAGGGCCTCCATGACCGGCATCTTTTGCTTCACCTTCAACCTTCCTGAAAAAAGTGTAAATTTTAAGTGAGTCGTTAGAGCTTGAGACTTGAGAAGTACACGAACCTTGTTTCTCCCCAAGAGAAGTCGTCAAAGTGCCAAAAAGAATATAGAGGGAGAACAAAATTCCATATAGGGAGAGCAAGAAGATATATGCACATCCAAGCGACGTACACAATCTTCCGCGTCGTAATCAGAATGAGGATAGCAGGCAAACCTAGAACGGCAACGAGGAGAATGAGAGGAATTGCTTCTTCGAACGAATGTGGTGGATCCAGCGCCATTCCAACGATCAACATATATGTCAATGCAATGGCGATAGGAAGAACCACAGTTCCAACTAAATCCATGAATACAACGAACTGCATGCTAAAGCAGAATGTCCCACAGAGATTACGCACAAGAACCAGCTCCATGAGGTTGTGAATCGTAGAGTTGATCCATCGTCGCCGCTGGGACAGAAGAACCGAGAACGTGTCGGGAACAACAGTTCTACACCGCGCCTGCGGTAAGAACATCATTTTGCGGTTCGGAAATGTCCGTAGAAGAATGGTAGTGAGGAAACGATCTTCGCCCAACAACAAAAGGTTCTTCTGGTGAAGAGTTGTCACCTCGCTCTGACTATACTCCTTCACAATCTCTGGCTTTATGATCAAGGGAACCCAGTCATCGCCTGTACTTCTCCGTGCTTTAAGGCGGAACATGGAGAAACATCCGGGAAGGCAGGAAACACCTCCGAAAACGGACTCGAAGGCCTTGGCAAGATGGTGGGAAATGAAGTATTCGAAGACCTGAATACTTGTCACCCAAGACCCCCGCTTGTTCGCTATGCGGGTCTCCCCACAAACGCCCATAATCATTGGATCATGATGCATGCAATTGACAAGATGACCCAAGGACTCGGGGAATACCTTGGTATCCGCATCCACCTAGGAAGAGGTATGTGAGGTGGTAGTAACTCGACGAAGAAAAGCTAGCTCACCATCAAACAAACTTCAAAAAAATCGGGGGTCACACCCATGAGAACATGGATCTTTCGGAAAAGATCGAAGTCCAAGGGTGTCATTCGATCGTTGTATGTGACGCGAGAAAAGAAGTTCATAAGGATAAGTTGGCTGTCGCGTTTCCCTCTGTTGCCGGGCTTCTTTCCAGTAACTGCCTCGTTTTCCGTGCCACATTTGACAACAATGACGGTGGGTGTTCGACGGCCGGCGGTTGCTAAATCAATTGGTCAATTACTTCAAGAGGAACAATGTGGGCGAACGTACTATAGTGACCCGCATACACCATAGCCCTGTTTTGAACCTTTTCCCCAGACCCAACAGCAGAATACAACATAGGCATCGGGTTTCCGAAACGCGGATCTGCGTCAAGGAGTCCCACGCAAATGTCTGGCGTGCTCATCTTCTCCCCAGCACCAGTGATCATCCCATCCGCCACGACGAACAGCAGTTTACGCTGATCACTGTACGTCGTTCGTGATATAGAGTCCAGAGTGGTCTTGAGTGACTCCTCTCCTTCGGAATAACACGTTACTAGGCATACGGCGAACAATTCTCGACCAATGGATGCCAAACTCATGATAGGCGCGACGGTACCGTCTGAGGAAGAGTTGGTGAGAGTAGTTGATGATGCCGATGCGAATGAACGGGCAGATTTGTTCATGTTGGATTTGTTCAGCTTCCTCGCACTCCCGGCAGGTCCCGCCCAAGGTGCTGTGCCATTTTTATTGTCAATGGACACATTAGCACCCTCTGGCATAACTGCGGGGCTGATAGCAGATCTTTCCAACTCCCTACTATTTGGTGGGCCTGCAAGACGCTCCGACAGGAACCAATTAAAAATACAGGCCATGACGAAGCGCACGAACACGAGTCCAAGTACGACGATAAGACCCGCATATAGAATCAAGGAAGAGACAAAACATCCTGGAGTAACTTTGTCAATGTTGCCCGCGTAATATCTCTGCTTCAAACATTTGACGGATGACTGCAGGTCAGAGCGGCTGGAAAAAAGACGAGTGCCATCCTTTCCCGAACTCGTGTCCTGATTATATAAGAGGGTCCGAAGGGCGGCATCGACGTTGTCGGAAGGTATGGAATTGGGATGGAGGTTTAGATAGGTGGTCATATTCAGAACAGCACCATCAATGACGAAGTAGCTAGATGAAGTGGCGACCTGTTCCCACGAATAGCCAACGATGTATCCCGTATCTTCCATACCAAGATTGGAGAAGGTGGAAGATGAGTTGAGATTTCCGAGCGAGCACGGATTTGTGGTGGAGCAAGGGGCATCGAGTGCTACTCGAAAGCTGAGGCCTGTACATGCTGAGAAGTCGGAGGCGCTCCTCGTGAACAGCTGAGTAATATCCTGGCCACCAGATTGGCCGAGTGATGAGAACGAAACATTGGAAGTAGATTTCGCGGATGTGACGTTGTACAGGTGACCCTGAACACCTACTGTGCCCGGCTGCGTACCCAGTCGAACGAATTCGTCATTTGTGCTGCCCGAAGTTGGACAAAGGACCTTCTGGAAACCAACAGTAATGAAACCCACGCAGCAACAAAGGATTGAGATCAAAAAACACAGCGTCATCTTTTCTCGCCATGCTTGCTGAGTAGCTTTGTCCTTCAACCCTCCAACCGAGCTGAGAAGGAAACCAGGCGCCCAGAATGTGACTACGCGACTAAACAACTTCCATGCATTCGAACCGTTATAGTCGTTGGTTGGGTGTGATGGAGATGAGGGTGAAGCAGATTGAGGATTGATGAGGGGTACGGGAGCAACACTACGTTCTGGGCGTGTAAGAGTCTTTGCACGGCGAATGGTAGTGCCAGTGGTCGGAGGCTGCCGTGTAGTTGGAATGGGGACATCTGTAAAATTGTAGTTGGATTGAAAACGAAGGGCCATGATGAAAAGAGAGGAAGATGCAAGGCATGCGACAGCAGCCTGGTATCAGTGAAAAGAGGGAATACGTGCTCAGGCCTGCCGTGAACGGTAGATGGAACCGTAAAGAGAGAGAAGGACCGTCGTTGTTGGTGGTGTGGGAGGTAGTGGTAACCGAGCTGGCCACTACATCAGCCGGATAATTGCCATTAGAAGTACTGGAGCTCCCACGTGGCCGGATATTTATAATTCTTTAAAATAATATTAATCCTTTCAGAGCTTCTCAAGTATACCCTACTGTATACCAAAGCGCGTAAAGCAACACAGACTTTCTTTACCTTACATTCTAATCGCTAGTCCGTCTTAAAATGCAACTGCTCAGGACAACTTGCTAACAAAGTCGTTGCTACCAACAATGATTCGGAGTGCCTGGTAGTGGAGTAACAGCAGTAACCTTTTCCATAAATTCACGCAGAGCTTTCCTAGACTCTTATGCTTTCTACGTATGTATAGGAGCTTGTGGTGGCGGTCAATTTAAGCTTTTCCAAGCTTTGACCATGCACACATAGATGAAAAAATCTTTAGCCTAGCCGCAGTTCGTCGGATTCTAGGCAGCACATGCGGTGATCAGCCCATCATGATCCTGTCACTTTGAATGGTCAAAACCATTCAAATGAACGTGCGACTTCATCGGATTCGGCGACTACGTTAACTGTGTCTAAAATATTCCATGTCGTGCTTTCCATCCTCATGACTGGCATTGTTCAAACCCACAGGCCCAAAGTCGTTCAATTGAAGGATGGTTGCAAACACAAGTCTAAGATGAGTCAAAGGAGTGTCCGTGAAGGGAGGAACTGAGAACACTCGAAGCAGTAGAATAGACGGGGGACAATAGGCGGATCATTATGTACGGGGATGAATAGATGGTACTATAGTTCCTTTCAATGCTACGTCGTTGATCGGTCTAAAAGTAATAAGTTGAGGGGTATAGAAGATTCGTGGCAAATGAGAAAGAAAGTCGATATGAATAGATAAAGACCAAAAGAGGTGGAAAGGGCTGGCATGATATTCCTTGTCGATGTGTCGTCTTGCTCGTCTATCATCCTCGGCAACAAACGGTCGAGTTATTGTCATATCAGTTAATGTTATATTGAACGTTCACCGGTGTTATGACAGTCCACCCTCGGGTAGCAGGGAATTGGATGAAGTTCTGGCGATAGGCGTCGGTGGTCGCGACCTATCACGGGATGGGGGTCGAGAGGGGTACGGGGAACCGTAAGGTGCTTGATTGTACCTCGTTGTATCTAGAGTATCTGAAAATCCATCCGTCCGTCCAATGGCTGCGGCATCGGCCCCACTACTTAGGCCAAATGCGCTAGCAATAAGGCGCGGACTGCCAAATGGTGAGGTCTTCTTCTTGAGAGGAAACTGGCCCAATATTGGTTCGTCCGAAGCTACAGGTGTCCCAGGAAATGGAACTGTTTTCCCTGATTGGCTCGTTAGGACGATAGACAAAGGCTCGCGATCGGCGGGTTGGTTGTACATCCATGTTGCGCAAAGAACCGTCGAAGCGCCGATAATAAAAGATGGCGTGATGCGAAATTCAAATAACGCAACAGAGGCCAGGAACGATAAGACGATTGAAAGACTTGTTGCAAAGCCCTTCAGAATATTGTCCGAGTACTTGATAACAAGAGCCGTGATTAGGCCTCCAAATACTTGAATCGCGACCGTAGCCCACGCCCAACCTCCAAAGTTACGTAGTAAATCGGACACAAATCCCTGGGAGTTTGGGGGAGGAGTCTTGTACAGGATGGGTAGAAGAGCCGGAATGAGGGAGAAGAGCGACAATTGGACATTGCGCACCCAAAGATCCGCTTTGGAGTTTTTGAGGACCATCTCGAAGTACACGCCGGCGAGCCCTGACGTGAAACATGCTGCCGTTACAGCGCCAAAGCCCTTAAGTGGACTCATAACATGTATGTGGAGAGGAGCCGAATCATGTGCACTTCCTACGGGAGTGTTTTTCGGTGCGACGTGACCAACGGAGGCAGTTTGTATCTGCACAATGCCCACCCCGATTGCCAGGAAAAAGAGGGAGAGCCATTTTGTCGTGCTCAGCTTCTTTCGCAGAAGAGCAACTGAAAAAGCCGCCGTCGTGAGGATTTTCATCTGGTACGTCACTTGGAAGGATGCCACGGGGAGATTACTTATGGCAACAAATTGGAGAGAATTCTGGATCACATATAGAATGGCAGGGATGGACAGTTTCCAGCAGTCTGGACTAAAGATTTCTCCACATAATGACCAAAATGCGGGAGTCCAAGGGTAGGGCCAGGAGCAAACGAGGTCCCATATTGACCTGCGGCGCCAAGGGGCCTCTGAAGGGTCTCTTACTCGTGCAAGAGCTATGACGAACGATATAGAGCCCTTGAGTAGCTCATTGAGGAGAACGGCGGAAGCGGGTGAATACGAGAGAGCAGGTGGTGTTGATACGCGTGAATAATGCATCACAATGGACAGTGCAGCATTTTGCACGGCAAGGGTCACCAACCTAGAGGCAATCAAGGGTCTGCAAACTAGTAATGTGAGAGAAAACTCACGATACGTATTTCAAAGGCATCCCGAACACGGTTGGTCCACTCGTCGATTCAGCCTGGGATAAGCCGGAAAAAGAGGTGGTGTTGACGGGCAGATATCCTTTGCTTGGATAGGTCATTCCCGCGGATGGTAGCAACGGAGTCAGCCTTGGACCTGAGTGCTGCACCGAGCCTGGCTGGCCGTATGGCGAAGGGGAACGAAGTGTTGGTAGCAGACGGTGATACATGTCGAGTTCTAGGCAGGGTCTGCACTGGGACGAGGCGAAAGAAGGAACGTCGGGGAAAATAAGGCCAGCAATGCAACCTGTACGAACAGTTGCTACTGTTTTAGGTCGGTATGAAATAGGGAAAAGCTATACCCGCACCTGGTTAATGCAAGATAACAAAAACAAGCACCTAAGCAAAGAAAAAGGAGAACGGCGCTGTCCAACGACAATTTTTTAACTCTTTTCTCTTCACGACAGAGCAGAAGAGGAAAGAGTGTGCCAAAGTCCGGTGAATGGCAGAAGACTGGACGCTGGCCAACTATAATTCTCACGCTGCCGCCAAATTGGTATTGGTCATGATGATTTTTGGATGCCTGGACTATGCTCACCTGGTTGTCGTTGCGTCACTCGTCGTAGTCCCCACGGTACCGGCTGGCAAGCTCGACGTCGTACGGTCAGTGGCAGCAGTGTTAAAAAACGGAATTTGGCAGGCCTCGGAGCTGCGTCTCATGATGCCCTCTATATTTAGGCAATCTGGCGCCACAACGTGCACAACGTGGCGCTACGGCTTGACGACGTACTTTGCCGATATCTCACCATTTCGTTTCGTACTTCCATGGCCGGTACCCGGGACGCTCTGGCGAGTAGATGAACACGCATATATCCAGCTTCTTTACCTGATACTTGATTTGCAGTGGGCCAGTGGTCGCGATGAATCCGTGGAGGTCAATCAACGTGCTCTCATCGACAAGGTTCTCGCGCGATATTCTGGAGAGTTTACAGTATTCCGTGAACTATTGCAAAATTCCGACGATGCGCAAGCCACAGCGGTGGAAATACACTTTCAGTCGAAGCACTTTCTAGACAATCTATCTAGCATTTCCAATCGCTCTTCCTCCGATATCCCTTTGCCGGACTTGTCGACAACTATGGTATATTCTGACCACATCAGTCGTAAACTCGTTTCTCAGTCGAATCATAGGTGCATCAATGGACTTTCAAGAACAACGGTATTGTCTTCAGAGATGAAGATTGGAGCAGGTTGAAAAAGATCGGTATGGCATCCGCCGCTACGACCCTACCAAAATATTGATCGGGCTGATAGCTGAAGGGAACCCGGACGAAGAGAAGATTGGTGCTTTTGGCGTAGGTATGGTCCCACTTTTATTTCGAAGCGTTCATCTAGTCACAGGTGTCTTAGGCTTTTATAGTCTGTTCTCTGTTACGGAAGAACCGTTTGTGACCTCCGGAGGTATGTCGGGCTACGGTCGGCTTTCCGATATTCTCTGAATACGTACACAAGGCCAATGGATGGGGTTCTATTGGAAGGACAAGAAAGATCAAGTACGTAGTTCGTTTTTGTTTCCTTGCTGACTTTCTGATGCCTCCCAAGCTGTTTGCTCGTCGTGGTACTCTTCCCAATGCAGAACAGATAAGTCCATGGACGTCCTTTGACATGGTGCTGAGAGAAGATGCCACCATTCCACCAGCTTCTGATTTTGCGCGGTTCCTGGCATCTTCCATCACCTTCATGAACTATCTTTCAGAAGTCAGCGTATACATGGATGATAAACGCCTTATGCATTTAACAAAGAGTTCCGGCGCCGATGAGCGATTGGTGATACCAAGAGGGCTGCAAACATCGAGTCGGAAGTTGATCATGCATGTCAAGAGTATCAAATCCACTCGTAAGTTCGTTGGCATATTCCCCCTGTAATGTCGCTCACAACACCTGCAGCACTACATATTAGTGCCCGAGTAATGCAATGGGTCTATACATCTTCTAGTGATAAACCATCTGCCGCCAAATCTGTTAAGCCGCAAGCTCACAGCGGCTTTTTCTCATCACTCTTTACAAATTTCGTTGGGTCTGTACCGCTACCATCTGAAGAGCCCAAGAAAGTTATCGATCCCCATCAGATCCGAGTGACCAGTGTAGCACTGTCCATTTTCTCTGCCGATGTAGATGTTCGTTTAGACAAGAAATTGTCCGCGGAGCTTCATAGATCCACGAAGAAGAACCCGCCGAGTAAGTTGAAGTATGAGCTCATCTATGTAAGTGCTCAGGCATACTCATGAGACAAGCTTGTGTATTGAAACCGTCTGTCATGTTAGACTGGAAAGGCTGAATACGATGCCAGCAAGCAATCTGACGCAGAGAATGAGAAATCCGTTTTTCAAGGCCTGCGCGCTGATCTCGATGGGTAAGTGGCAAAGTCGGTACTATGGGGAATATCATAACTTAAAAGGCTTTCATTTTTAGCACGGGTTCTGCTCGTATATTCATAGTAAGGCGCATCTAGTATCCACGTGCGAGTGCTCATTTGATTTAGGGACACGCGACTGGTCAAACTACAGGACTTGGTAGGTTTCTACTTACTGTTTGGGGTGTTATTAACAGTCCATAGGCGGTCACATGGCGGCCCGATTCATACCGACTGTTGAGCGAGAATCAATCGACTTGATGTACTATTTTTTTCTACTACAATACTCTTTCGTGCTGACGAACGTTATACAGGGATCGCGCCGTTGCTGGTAGGTCTTGAACCCTTTTCTGTAAAGCAGAGTCTCACATTCCACAGTATGGAATCAGGAACTGTTGTTTGTCGGCGGTTTTCTTGCGCGAGTGGCGTATGAGCTCGAGCTCTCGACCATTAGGAGCCTCTGGGATGGCTCCTCATCCCCATCATCCGACCCTGCCGAGGACATCAAACATCGGTTAACTCAGCGTTCCCTCCATTTGCTGAAGTTTTTCACATTCCATCCTTCTACACCGTCCGGGGAAGTTGCTGGTCGTTTGGAGGAGGCATTCTTTTCGTGCGCCAACAGCATACCCTTCTCGATCATAACGACTGCCGGTGTCCGTAAGATTAGTGATGCTCGGATGCCCGATGCCACCTTTTCCGGATTCTTGACACAACTACCGGTGATACCTACAGACGTTCTAGACGAGGCTCGACCAATGATAACTTCTTTGCAAAACCGGCAGCTTCTTAAAACTATCACATTCGAGGATGTCCTTAAAGAGCTTCGGTCACGCCCACTCTCAGAGGCAGAGACTATTGCCTGTCTCAAATGGTGGTCGGGCGTAAAACTCAATGTCACCGATAGGTCCTCAATCCAGAAGCAGCTGCTGGATGCAGCCATTATGACTACCGGTTTGGCAGGCTCTGGTGCGGAAAGGATAGTGCCTCTGAATATCATTCAGACGTTTGTTGATCCCAAATACATCCCACCCGATGGTCCCCTACCAGATCATGTTCTCCCGTACACTGTCAGCAAGCAGCTTTCATCTTCTACACTCAAGTCGTCTTTTCCTTGGACGGAACTTACTATACATCAATGGATACAACACGTCTGTGATCCTAAAACTCGGTCTGCCCCTGAACATGATATTGCAACCTCAGCACTCTGGGCAGAGCACGTATTGACTGTCCTCAGTCGTAGTTGGACTATCATTTCGCCCGAGATGAAGGGAGAGATCGTTGTAATGATGAAACCTCTTAAGTGTATCCCCACTTCGAGCGGGATGAGAATTCCGGAAGAGGTCTATTTTCCAAGTGCAAACATATTCCGTGATCTTCCTGTGGTTCTTCTCCATTCAGGCGCTACGATTAGAGGATCACTCGAACGGGTGATGGAAGGTCTCGGGGTCCGTAGGGATGTGGAGTTGCAAACTTTGTTCAACAAGTAAGTGACATACGTGACGTCTCAGAGCTTTCACTAAATTGAATGCCTTCACAGAATGGTCAAAACAAACGAATGGACTGTTAACGACCTCATGAAACATCTCGCAACGCGTAATCTCAACGATGAAGAAATCACTCGCTTACGGTTGACAGCCGTATTTCCGAAGCAAGAAACGTTAGAGGGTGTTCCTGGTGCGAAATCGAGGAGATATGCTGCCAAGGATCTGTATGAACCTTTGGATGTTTTTCGACAACTCGGTTTGCCTGTTCTAGACTGGGGAACACAGAACAAGTGGCGTCCATCATCTCCCGAAGGTGGGTCCTCTTTCTGTCAGTTGAGTCTTCAGCTAACACATTTATAAGCGAAACTCGCATTTACTCTCAATTTACGTCAGTATCCTCCTATCGATGTACTTGTTAATCTTTGCGCCAGTCCCGATGAAAAGGTGCTCACCGAATTTTCCGCTATCGTCTTTCACAATTCCTCACATTATTCTTTAGATTAGAACCACCGCATTGAAGTATCTTACTGACAATATGAATACCAAATACCAAGACTTCAATCCCAAGAGATTTGATCAGGTTGCATTCATTCCGGCTATACGAGACTCCAAAATTTGCCTGGGTACCCCTGAAGAGGTATATAGACATTATCCTTCTCTTCATGATAGTCCCTAACCCGGACGTAATAGGTCTTTGCCAGTTCTGACTGGGCCGCCTTTGCCTTCTTGGTAACACCACCAACACTATCAAAAGAGATAGTGGCCAAGTTGAAAGTCCCGCAGCATCCTCCTTCACAGATGATAGTATCATTTCTTGTCAAGAACGTTGCTCGAGATGAATCTCAAGCGAAGCAGTGGTTTGAAATATTGGCGGGGAGAATAGCAGGTGAGCGCATGTGTCCATACCATATCATGCTCGGGAGACTCATTATCTTAAGACTTCACTACCTTTCAGCTGACAACGCTCTCAAGGACACCCATGGTACCAACGAAAGAAGGCGGCAATACAGCGGTAGCATTTCGATGGGTCCCACCTAACCAGTGCTACTTCCGTCGAAGCTCCGGTGATGACTATTACTCGAGGTTATTTATCTTCGTCGATTTCGGACCTGCTGCAAACGCGTTTTTGACTGCTTGTGGTACCCGCCAGGAGCCGAGCGTGGATGAAATTGCTCGTACTATGTTACAGGATCCAGGAAAATTCTACGAGTCACTAAACAGCAGCCCAACAAAGTCCGGGAATTTTTTAATCAATATTAATGCCCACTGATAATTTTGCCTCTAATAGTTACATCGGGGAATTGCGAAAGCTCGCCATGGCCCATCAACAGATTTCTGGGGACACACTTCACAAAATGCGACGGGCAAAAATTCTGTTGGGGCTGAAACGAAAGCCAAAGGTAAAGGCGAACACTGATTTTGACGACTTCGATGATGATGGGTGGGACACGCTTTATGATCTTAAAGCAGCTGATGAAATAGTCATCACCGATGACACCAATGCCCATCAGCTTTTCAGCGAGTCCTTGTTTACGGCACCTCAAGAAGACATACTTGAAGGCAAGTCGATACATCCATCTCTGCGCAATGATCTTCATGATGCTATTTAGCTTTCTATATGTCCCTCGGGTCCCGTCGCTTGAGCTCTGTAGTCGAAGTATCGTATAAGGCGTCTGCTGCGGTATCCAACAGCAAAATAGCCGTCGAGACACGAAACCTGATACTCGAGAGACTTCCCCTGTTCTTGCATGAACATACCCACTCGAAGATCAAGTTCACGCTTACCTGGCTGACCTCGCCGGAACATTTTGTCGTCCAAATGTTTGGTAAACTGTCGATCACAAAGAAGCTTCGCTTTGGTGATGCACCGTCTCGCTCGCTTGACGCTTTAGCCTATGCTGTACACGAAAACAATAGGATCATGCTATTTCTCGCCGGGAATGCCCAGGTCGATATGTATTATGAGTACGTAGATCAGGCCCTGGATGATGATCCGCGTCCAAATCTAACTCTTTTCAAGGGTCGCTACTTCCTTGAATCGGTTACTTTTCGAGTCCCCGAAGGCTAATGATGCGCTTCTCTTCATGACCATATTATCTACTCCTCTTCGTGAGCTAAAACGTAGAGGTTATAATGGCGCGTATCAAATCGGAATTTGTATTTGATATCGGGCTGACTTTTTGTTAGTCGATCGCATCCTTAAACAACAACAAGCGGAGAGGCAGGCTTCACAAGAGGCCGCCAAGGCAGAAGCAGAGAATATTTCCTTGATGTCGAAACAAACATCAATGCTCAACCCTTCGCATAGGATTTCAAACTCTGCTCCTGGTCCTGAACAACCATCGCCACAGCAGCCAGTGTCGGATGAAAACTCGCTCCTACGTTCAACTAATAGTATGCGGAATACGTTCCAAAACTTGAGACGTAAGATCGGTCCAAGGTCGAACACGAACACTCCTTATCCACCTGTCACTGACGAGGTGAAACCGACGGGAAATCATATTACAGATACTGGGTCTCCACCTATACCTGATGAAACTTGCCCGATCTATCCACCTACAGGCAAGCCGGGTGGTGCGTCAAGAGCAGCTATCAGTACGTTTCCTATCCTCGTATGTCTATAATTTGGCTGACAACTTGCGGTACAAGCGTCAAACATCGATATGGCAATCAATGCGTGTCGACCCGAGAAGAATCACCTGCTCCAGAATCGGGAACAGATGCGGATCGTCAAAGAGTCGCTAAACGAAGGATATTGTGATCTTTCCGGACATTCGGGGACATTGAAACTCGTCGGTGAGTTGCCGACTTTGTTCAATTTCAGGTCTGGGCATTAAACTCGACGGCACAGCGTCTATGGAGAATGTCAAGATATATCTTCCACAAAGTAGGTGTCCCAAAAATCTATTAACACAAATACTGACAGTATCTCAGATACAGACACGGCCCGCGTTGAGGAGTTTCTTTCCACAAGACACGACTCAGTAGCGAGGTTCATCCATGTGATGAATATCTTGGCAGCAGTCTATAAACTTCCCATGGAAAATCTACATATCTTCAGCGAAGACGAAGGCACTACTGTTGCGTTCAACCGCAATGGTAGCATTTTCTTGAATTTGCGATATTATATCGCTTGGCGTAGGTGGTTCACTACACATAATTACGTCCACTTACGATAATGCACAGACGATGAACAGGTTAGAAAGGGAGATATGAACCCGGCAATTGTTTCCTGGTAAGCCCTCGACCACTCAAAGGTCAGTACTGACAATCAGATAGGTACTTTACTCTCGCGCATGAAATCGCGCACAACTTGGTACAACCTCATAATTCTGAGCACGAATTTTATTTTTCAGCAATCTGTGAAAAGCACCTAATGGAGCTTGGAAACATAGTATTTAAACCATAGATATTATTGATGGATAACTGTAGAAAATATGTACGGATTTAATTTACTGTATGTAATCTTAGAGCACCCTTAGCACCGTGTCATTTAGTTGCCCCTGAACCCACGTGAGTCCTATTTCACCGGAGGCTGATTCGAGACCGCTCGTATTTGCTACCTACGGCCGTCGTCAACGTTCTTCCTCTTGGAGGCAGCAGCAGTCGACTGCTCCACCGTTCTTTTACTGGAAACGACTCGTTTTTTCCCCACTGAAATCCAGCCAAAGTGTTACTAGCACCCACCGGTCGACATCAAGGTCATAAGTAGTACGTTTTCATGTCTCACGACTTTCTTCGTATAACCTATATCCTTCAGATTCATTGCCAGAATGACTGATATCAATCCTGTAGTGTCAGCCCCAGCTACCGGCAGCCCAGTATCGTCCATTCGTAGGAAACCCCAATTCACGTACCGGTCACCCCCACTCTCGGACCCTCGCTCTATCAAAGCCTCCATTTTCACTATTACACCGAGGATAGCACCGTCTGGAAAGTCTAATGTCGCAGGAAGGGATGCGCTACCAGCTAGCGCGAAATCTTCCCCAGCGAACAAGTTGAAAAAGCACCCCATGGGCCCACCCCTTCCCCTTTATCATCCCTTGGGTCCTTTAGCACTCTCGCTACCTCCGTTAGACCCGACTATTTTCGGGTTTCCGGCTGATATCACTGTGGATGATGATGAAGGACGTCAGGCACCGGGACGTGGAAAACGCCCAACCGTCCAGGCCCAGGGTGCCGAAGAAGAGGACACCAAGTCTGCGACGTCTGGCACAGGTTCCGTAGCAGTTGCGCCTGTCGCAGCGCGTGAAGTAAAGGAAAAGGCCAGCAGTCCGCGGAAAAAACGCGGAGGCGGAAAACGAAAACGGAAAGACGCCGACGACGCTGATGCGACATATCCAGCTAAACGGACGCGTCAGTCGCGAGCCCAGCAGGTGGAAGAAGGTTCTCCGATGGAAGTTGTAAACACACCTATCTCAGAGGGTATTTCAACTCCCGAACCAGGCCTGGCACTTGATGGTAACGAAGACAAGTCGAAGCTGGGGCGCAGGACGACACGGTCTCGCGGTCAGCCCGCGCGACGGGACTCTAATGCAAGCGAGGCTACGTCAATATCTGTCGCAGCTTCGACGACTCTGAAAAGAGAAAAAGATAGTATCGGGGAAGACAAAAAATCCGATACAGAGGGGCCGGAACCGAATGGTGTTACGACTGCTTTGGAAGCCGATGGGAAGCGCAGCGTTCGAAGCAGCAGTAAGGAGGAAGGAGAGATCAGTGAGGATACATAATATGCCCCGCGAGCGTATTTGCCGAGTATTTTTGTTGAACATCCTTGCTTTTTTTTTTTCTTTTTCCAAGTATCCTATCCTATTCCCACACTACATTCACTCTGTACACCCACTGCATCGCACCATGTGTTCTACCTATACAATTATCTCCACATGTCTATTTTCTCCCGTACGATGTCATCTGTTGTTGTACATCCATATTCCAGTAATTTATGTCAGCTGGCAAAATGAATGCAGGATTCTCAGAAGATCGTCAGCGCGAGAAATCATAATGAATCTAATCGTAAAACGCTAATGGGACGGTTACAGCGAAGAGTACTAGATCATATGGGTTGTACACGTGAAATTAAGGGCCGGCTACTCATACGCCTGAAATTACGCCCTCTTTTGGCAATCACCGCCATGGTCGCCATCATCGACATCGTTGCATCTGACCAACAATTACTGCCGTTAGCATTCACCGTTGTTGACCTTTTCTTTTCAGGAAAAATATATCTCGCAGATCACCAGCAACCTGAACTTTGACCCCACACTTGCTTTTCCTCGTGATGATTTTCATCAGATCTGGTGACTGAATTGCGCGCGGGAGGCAGCGAAGTATGATAGCTCTGCGGCGCTTCTGCTTCTGATAACCATGTGCTCCTTCCCGTACCTCATCCGTCTAATGGGATTTCCCGTTATCCTGCTAAATTTTCCAGTCTATATATTCCCTTAGGATTTCTCACTTCCCAGTTCCTACCCTCGTGTTTCTTTTCTCTGGATCTGTGTTTTTGAGGCCTCTCCTTGGACCATGGAATCTACTCGTGAAAGCAGTGGTATATGCGACCAAGACCCCGATTTTGAGGGCTCGACCGCGTCGTTAGCTGGTATGCACCTTTTTGTTGCCACCATTCCGTCTGTCCTGATATATGCGGTTTTTCCGCAGGCCATGCTGCTTTGCCGGCAGGCTCACGGTTCTCAGAAGATCCAGAAATTCTGCGAACGACAGCCGCTGGTGTGCCTGTTAGTACTGAGGCTGCTCAAGACATCGCAACCGCTCAGCCTGATGCCCCCCCTCAAAATGCGGTCCCTCCTGTGCCTTGGTACAAGAAGCGCAAGTTTGTTATCTCGCAGGCTATCATCATTCCCTTAGGAATTGCTCTGCTTTTTATTCTGCTCTTCCCTGTCGTTACCGCCATCGTTCAGTTGGTCGTTAACAGATCCAACATCAATATCAATGTCGCTTTTATCACTGAGCCTCAGAACAACACGTTCAACCTCGCTTTGAGCGGTGTAGTACGTCTACCTTGGCAACGATTAACTATATGCTCGTCGCTGATTTCTTTTTTATAGATCACTCATACAGGCATCATATCGGCAAGAATCGAGTTTACCAGACCTACCGACGTATATTGGGTTCAAGACAATGGCACAGAAACTCCCATCGGGGCTATGTGGTTGCACACACTCCATGCTAAAGATAAAAGAGCCGTCGTTGATGAGCAGACCACTTTTAACATCAGCGACGAAGATGCCTTTGGTCGCTTTGCTCAGCATATGATTACTGGGACTAATTTCACTTGGAAGCTTTCGAGCGACGACCTCAAAGTTCAAGCAGCCAAGTTTCCCGTGTCTCGTGGAATCAAGTTCAATAAATGTATCACCTTGGACGGTAGAAACTTTCCTTCCTCCCGAAAAAGATAAACCTCATGATCCCACCCCACTAGGATTCAACAGCTTCTACGGCAACACCAAGCTGAAGGATTTGCAGCTTCCTAGTGACAACCCAAAGGGCGGCATCAACTTTGTTACCATCACGACGCTGTTCAATCCCAGGTACACCCATCTTTCAATCTGATTTCACACTCACCTACTCGTAACGAACAGCCCATTTTCTCTCAATCTGGGAACTGTGGTCTTCGATCTGTTCTACAAAGGCGTTGCCTTGGGAGTGGGTATCGGCGAAGATACTAAGATAGTACGGAATCTATGCCTTTTTTCGTGGTCTCTAACAATGATCGTAATAGGTTCCTGGCGATAATGATATATCCTTAGGAGGGTACTTGATCATGCATGATTCCGCAGACGAGCTTGCTGTCATTTCGGAACTCTTCACCAACTATCTCAACGGCGATGACTCTACCGTCATTGCCAAGGGACAATCAACTCTCCAGAACGATGGCACCGCGATTTCCTGGCTCAGTAAGGGTGTGGAGGCGCTAGAGTTGCAGGTCCCCTTCGTTTCCCTCCAAGGCGCGATTAATCCGATCCAGTCGATCGCGATCGGTGATCTGGGTTTGCTATTCGATATGTCCGTACCATGGTCTCCGATAACGAACAGCAAAACGGTTCAAGCTCAATTAGGTGAGTCGAAGCAGATTGATCTCATTCGCTTTGATTGATGTGCTTCCCATGGCAGTATTACCCTTCGGGTTTTCCTTATCAATTGGGGGGATTCAGAATTCGTTCAACCTCACGAGACCGGAAGGAGTTGTCGGAGGACTGGACGTTGTAAGCTCAATTCACTCCCTTGGACTATTGAGATTTCACCTTTTCTTGTAGCCTCTAGATGCATCCACCTCCGATATCAAGGTGTATGGTGAAAAGAACACATCTGGTCCAGTTGACATTGTTATCACCGACACAAGACTAGCGACACCAGACCATCCTACATTTGCTGATTTCAGTGAGTATACATCATCCTCTTTCTCGTGTCTAGCGTATTCACGCGATCCTCAGACGTCAATATCACTAGTCACGCTGAAGTAGACTTCCAGATTATCGGCCACTCAAGGTCTGTCGCGAATACGAGTATTGGGCAAATTACACTAGATCCCATCAAATTCAATGTCACGTCATCACTGAAAGGCTTGCAAGGTCTGAATGGCCTGACAACTATCGAGGGCGTTGACGTACGAGGCGGCACCGAAGAAGGTATCACTCTCGGAATCAACGGTTCGTCGCCTTGATCTACAGTTTCATGCGGATATTCTGATAGACTTGCAGTGGCGATCTACAACCCGTCCAATTTATACTTGCAGACCGGTGATCTGCGTGCGTCTGATCCCGACTTCTTTGATGCAAAGCTTTTGTTTATTAGAGATGCGCAGATATGCAACTAAAACGCGATGGCGTAGTGTTGGGCACGGCCCTTATGCCCAACCTGACGCTAAATATGGGCAATAACACCGTTGTGGCTCAGTCTATATTCGCGGTTAGTTTTCGATCTTCTATTTTTCTGAATGAAATTAGCTCACACGTACAATTTTTCGAAGGCAAACGATAACCCTCAGGGGTTGCAGACACTAGACGATTTCGTTGGTCGGAAAGGTAAGCACGGACGTATCGAATCCCGCATCTAGTAACGTTTTGCAACGCAGATGTTCAACTTTCCATTGTTGGTTACGATGGAAGCACCGAGATCGCCTCACTTTCGGAAGCGTTTCAAACGCTTGACATCGGGGTTATCCTCCCGGGGCTGAACATGACCCTTCTGAATCAAGCAGCTCTTGAAGGTCAGTCGAAGTTTCATGATCAGTAGGCCAAATATCTTATTCGTCACTCCAGTCCTATCTACCACTGGACGAGAGAACAATATTAGTCACGTTTCCGTCACCATTCAGAATCCTTTCACCGCAGCTCTCGGCATCTCGAATATCCAATCGACCGTCAGCTCCACCGGCCTTACATTGGGGACGATTGACTCTAGCAGCGCGTTCACGATAGACGGAAAGTCTACGGCCGCATCACCCGAACTGGATCTCAATATGAATATGTCTCCAAGTGTCTTATTTACTTTGACTCGTAGGCTGGCAGTCGATGCAGGTCTCGATACCGCCCAATTGGACGGAATCGTCGACATCGGAGGGATTTCCTATGTGGACGAAACGAATGCATCCTCTTCGAAACGCGATACTCAGGGTAACATATACACGTCAGTTTTAGGAAGATCGTGAGCTGTTCCAGTACTAACTTAGTTGCAAATTAGCGGATTCAACCTTCCTCAATTTGTTCAACAGGCATTCTCAAAGCTTGAAACCGATGTCGACCTTACGACTGGTTTGAAGATTGGTAGCCCGCCATGCTCGAACCTCTTGTCCTTTCTAACACGGTTCACAGGCGATTATAGCACCACGCTCAAGTATATGCAGAGCGGCGTGAAGACTAACACTGATGACTCGCTTGATCTCATACTACCTATCTTGGCTCAACCAATTGTTCAGAAGGTCGTGTCTCAATCACTTCTCAGGTATCTTCGTCCTCCTTGGCGTCACCGTAATTTCATACGATAATAAACGATAGCATTGGCAATGTCCTTATTTCTGATCCTCGACCGGAATCTTTCAGTATGGCACCAATCTCAACGCTCGAAAGCCCAACTAACAGTTTTTCCAGCTGCTGCAATGACAGGGAGCATCACCAACGCGGGACCATGTACGTTGTTACTGGTAGTCACGACACCTGTCTTGCATTTCTAACATTCTATTTTCATAGTCGACGCTGTCATCGCATTTACATCTGGTTTATCTGTCTCTTGGAATGGAAAGACATTGGGGTCCATCGAGATGGACAATATAACCGTAACCGGTGATGTTGGGGCCGATTTTAATATCCAGTCCCAGTTCACTGTCGCCGACGTTGATCACTTAACTGAGTTTACTAAAGTACGTGGCTATCTTCCTTTGGTTGCATAATCTTAATATCATTTTAGGTATTGGTGACAGAGGAATCCTTTGAATGGATCATCAAGGGTGAAAATCTGACTGGTATGTTTACACATATATGAGCCGAATTTTACTTACTTTCCAACTTGCTACAGTCAGTGCTCTGGGCATCGATGTCGACCAAATTTCCTTGTCGGACAAGACGGTCACATTGAAGGGCATGAACAACTTGAATGGCGGTGTCACGATCACTGGCTTCAACCTGCCTGAGAATGATCCTGATGGTGGAATTCATCTCACTCTAGCGGCCACTGCGACTAATGTTTGTCATCATTCTTGATTCCAGAGTCGGCCATGCTAACGTGTTGTGTTTTAGCCTTCTCAAGTCGGTATTACTCTCAGTTCCATAGGCTTTGAAACCTATTTCGACAACATCATGATCGCTCCCGTACTTTCGGGGGAAGGCCTTACATTGACACCTGGCGGCACTTCCAATCTCTCCCTTGTCGGCCGTCTAATCCCCCAGGACTCGGATGAAGGCTTATCAGCGGTCTCGACCTTGTTCAACAATTTCATTCATGGAAAGGACAGTGACATTGTCGTTCACGGTGCTAGTGCAGGTCCTGAAGATGTACGTTCTATCTCCCTTATCATACCCAGTCATCTAATTGCATGTCTAGGTAATCTGGCTCAACGAAGGCATCAAGAGTCTGCAAGTGGCCTCGGTCCTTCCTAATCAAGGCGTCCTAAACATCATCCAGTCTATTAATCTCTTGCAGCTGGAAATAGACTTCACGGATGATACCGCATATAAACCGGCGACAAGCAGTGATTATTCTCAAGCTGCGTTCACACTTCCTTTCGGCTTCCCCGTAGATATACAGGCGCTTGAACAGAACATTATTGTTGGCTATGGTGGACAGGACTTTGCGCAGCTGATGATTCCGAAGTCACCAGCTAGTACAGACGTGGATGCTCGCGTCATCACCTTGACTTTCAGCGACGTACCTTTCACAGTCTTCGACAGCACTCATTCCATCTTCGATAGCTTCCTAGCAGCAACTACCATGGGATCTAAGGAAACCTTGACTTTGACCGGGTCAGCCAATGCCGATGCGAGTACCGCTGTTGGCCTACTCTCTTTAAGCGAAATCACATTTTCCGTGGAGACTTCAATCGATGGTTTGCAAGGTCTCAAGGTGCAACCTGTCACTGTCAGCGGCCTGGATGTTAATCATGGTTATGCCGACTACCTGCTTATCAAAGTTAACAGTTTACTTTATGATCCAAGGTGAATCTTTTCCTTGAGCGCCCAGGCAAACTAAATTGACAGTTTTGTGCAGCAACTTGACTATTGGTATGTTGCATATCCTTTCCCAAGCTGTAATCCATAAACCATGCTACTAGGCACGGGCGATGTTTTCTTTTTGTTCTCCTACCAGTGAGTCGCATCTTTATTTCTTCTTACATGTCTTACTCTGTATCTAGGAACCAAGTGATTGGCACCGCGAACATAGTATGCTTTCTTTCACTATTTGGTAGGCTCGACTTACCTTTGATTGCCGTTAGGCCGACCTGGTGATCAAACCTGGCAACGGAAGTTATCCCACAGGTTCGCATAACACCATTGCGGCATCGTCTCTCTTATATTAATTTGTTGTTCGCAGATGTCCACTTTTCACCGCAAGGATCAGACGCAGCGTCGGCGGGACGGGCACTCCTGGAAAATTACATACAAGGAGTCGATGTGGAAACCTCCATTACCGGCAGTACAGATTCCACCTCGATCAAGTCTTTACAGATGGCGCTTTCTGAGATCGTCCTGTCCCCCGTGACAATACCTTCCATGCACGACACGCTGATCAAAAGTACCTCCTTGACATTCCCAACTGATATTGTGGACACAGGGATTGCTCAAGCTTCCTTCACTCTCGCCAATCCGTTTACGGCTAGCATCAATCTACTCACAGTCGGTGCCACCGCAACGTACCGTGGGCTGACACTAGGCACAATCCAAGATGTAGATGTGTCATCCAATCTGATCCACGCTAACGGACACAGTAGTGTTAATTCGCAGCCGTTAGACATGAAATACAACTTGGACAAGTTAACCATTGTCCAATTTTTGAGACTTACGGCTCAAGCCAACGGCGTCGATCTCGGACCACTAGTCGACATGTTCCAGCTACTCATTGACAATCCAAACCACAATCCTCCAGTAAGTTCTGTATCTTGACAACTCGTAACCGTTGATATCATATGCCCTTTCTAGGTCACCACGACGGTAGACACTCAAGCCTCTAGTTGCTCTAGGTACGAAGTTAGATAGACCTTTCTGTTACTTACAATCTGAGTGTAGTTTCTCCTTCACAGTGGCAACCAGTTTGACGTCGCAGGTGCGATCATAAAGGCGCTGCAAAATCTTCAGGTCGACCTCGCAATTGATTCGTCACTCAAACTTGATGATTGTATGTGTGTTACTGTGGTCGAATATATCGAAAATCTCATCATCTATTGTATATTAGTCGCGATAGACCTAACCTTCAAGCAAAGTGGTGTTCCAGCAATAGTAAGGATCTTCGATTCGTGCACTCTTAGCGTGGCCACTGTCTCAACAAACTTCTTAGACAGATGACACTGCTCTATACCTCATAGGTGCTGTCGCCGGACCTATTGCACAAAATCTAGTCGATGTTTCTGTTCTGCACTTCACCGAGGCTGACATCTCGTGAGTAGATTTTCAATGTTCCGTCCCAGATCTTTACCCCTCCGCAGAAATATTTCAAATGATGGCCTGGATCTTTCTCTGCGTGGTTCCCTGACGGGGACTGGTCCGCTAGATGCACTCATTACTTTCACAGAGCCAGTCACGTAAGTGATAACTTTTTTTCAACAAGAATGAAAATATTCACGGATACCAGTGTCAATTGGGAGGGTCACGACATTGCACTGATCGATCTTGAGCCAAGTGAGCTGTCCCAGTAACCTTTATACAGTCGACCAAGGTTTGAATTTTCTTCAGTTTGTGCTGCAGCCAACGATGGAGTACCTAACTACGAGACTCAAGCAAGACTTACGATAACAGACCAATCACAGTTCGTTTTTGTTCCAGTTTTGCCATCTGTAGTTATCAATTACTAAAACATCTCGTAGATTTACTCAATTTGCGATCTACCTACTTCACAACGAGGAATTCTCATGGACGATATCAACCGACAAACTTCGTCTAACTGCATTGGGAACGATCTTCGACAACGTTTCACTGGAGAAGACCCTCACTTTTAAAGCCTTCAATAACTTGCCCGGCGTTACAATCAGCAATTTCGGCTTGCCGTCTGATGATGCAGACGGAGGCATCCATATTGAGACAGATGTATCAATACAATCGCCGTCGCGTGAGTACCCCTTCGCTTGTCCGTAACCGTAACACTAAAATGGCACTGCAGAAATTGGTATTGACTTAGGAACAGTCGTATTCCAATCATATTATGAAGGAACGCACGTTGGACGTACGTCGCGACTTGTAAAAGCTCCTTCGTACATTTCTAATGTGATATTCTAGCCCTGACCGCGACTGGCTTGATTCTGACAGCCAACTCAGAGATTTCATCACATTTCTCTGGGCGCATAATGCCTCAAAGCGGTGATGACCTAAACACCATCGGACAGCTTTTCTCTGCCTTTTTGGCTGGAGGAAATTCTACTTTGGTAACGACCGGCGATTCTGTCCAGCCCAGTGGATCTGGTGGGACGGTGGACTGGCTTAGGGCTGCCTTCAAGACTCTATCTCTTAACGTTGTTTTATCCGGCCAGATGTTCAATGTCTGTTTTCTTCTCATCCTTGTTGGCTGTAATGTTCTGATTAACCTCACAGGTCATACAATCTGTGGAACTCTCGGATCTGGAAGTAACATTACAAAGCGACGACCAGACTTGGGCACCTCCGACGAGTTCCCGCAACACGCTAGCGATGTACAAAAATCCCTTCGGATTCTCCTTGCAAGTGTTTGAGATTACACAGAATATTGTGATGAATTCGTTGGATGGAACGGAGATAGCTTCACTCGCATTGCCGAAAGCCGGTGCGGACGGTGGCATGTCTACAGGCAATGTGGTGAACCTTGACATCCAGTGGGAGAACCAACCCCTGAAATCTCTCAACAATGAAGCGTTCAAAGCATTGTTCGCCGCTGTAACCCTGCTCGACCAGACAGGTCTCAAACTCAAAGGAGCAGCAGACGTTACAGCCCACACGGCAATTGGAGATGTACCTATATCGGGCATCCCCTTCGACGTATCGTCATCTCTGAAGGGTATGAACTCCTTCGGGGGTTCGGCGATCTTGAGCAATGTATCCGTTTCTGGAAGTGGGGGGGATGGAGGAAGCGAGTATATCGTTTCGCCACTGACGACGACAATACAGAATCCATCCAATGTAACCCTCCATACGATTGATATTGCGCTGCCGGTCATATACGAAGGTGTGATGATTGGAAGAGCGGCAATTGATGTAAGCTTGAAGCACATCCTGATAATTTTCTACATGGACTGACTGACTGGCTGCGCCCAGCTGTTCGATTTGCTGCCGGGGGACATAGCGTTTTCTACAGAATTCCACTATGAGCCAAACGATGCAAACGATACTACAGCTCAGGTGAGTCAATGCCACCAGCGTAGGTTTACAAATTTTGACTTTCTTGATTGATAGGCCTTCTTGACGCGATTCTTGACCACTGGAGACGATATACCTTTGATGATTCATGGTGATGCCCAAAGCACACCATTTGCGTTACTCCAGGAAGCGCTAGCGGGTCTACGGCTGACGACAATGCTTCCAGGTTAGTATCAAGCCGCATTTTGCTGCAACCGCTGATTATTAAATTTATACAGGTATGGACCAGTCAAACATCATCGCGAGCATTCATGTCATCATCACGCTCGACAGTCTCGTTACAAATCTCGTCACTGTCACTGTTTCAATTCACAACCCGTTAGATGCTCCGATGGTAATTGAGTACGTTCAATCTGAAGCAGCCGTCGAAGGGGTGGTCTATGCCACCTTTGGTCATTCGTTCGGGGAGGACTTTGTCATTCAACCTGGGGAGACGACAGTGTCTCCCGAAATCGATGGGGTGGTGCTTACGCAGGGTGCACTGGCGTCTTTAGACATCATACCCTTGGGATTTCTCGACGCCTCTACAGCGAACACAGTCAGGATTGGGACGGGCGGATACCAGATACCATGGTTGAAGCTAGCGCAGGATCATGTGCCGACGACGTATGACTTGAATTTGTCGTTTTCCGAACTGAAGGCGCAGGCTGATAGATTGAGTGCATCATCTGCTGAAGCCACGGCGTCAACTTCGGCGCCTTTGGGCAGTCTATCTAGTGGAACATCGACAACTACATTTCCGTCATCATCATCCGTGGAGCATGCAACAGTTACAACTACGGCAGCGACGGGCACGAGCTCAGTAAACGAGTCTCCTGCTCCGACGTCTCTAGTAGCAACACCAGCTGAAGTTGCCGAGACTTTAACAACGATATTGTCAGGAAGTGGTAGTCTCACTGACATCGGTGATTCATCTACTGGAATCACGAGGCTTCGGCAGGTGAGAAAACGGTGATTTTCTTGAGTCTTTAGCTAACTGATTGACATTTCAGACTGACATTCTGTAAACTTCACTGAGCACTGATGATTCTTATAATGAATCGTATTTGGACATATTGTATACTTCTCTTCCATCGCACGGATGCAACTTCATGTTTTTATGATCAAAAGTTTATTTATCTGTTTCCGCATGTTACTGCTTCCTCCCATAGCGGACAAAGACTTATATTGTATAGCATAGCAATGAAAATTTTCATTTTGTCTGTCAAAGGCTCAGGAACGCACTTTACTTCCGACCCAATCAGAGTAACTAGGGCCCAATACGCCGCGGCAATATGTTACATATGGCTATAGAAGAAAACCTCCCGCGGGAGCAAAAAATTCGTCACCTTAGAGATTCGAACTCTAGCGGGCAAAGCCCAACCGCTTAGCAGGCGATCCCGTTAACCACTCCGGCAAAGTGACCATATAATTTATGCTGGAGGTAGGAATGTCATCCACAGGACTACGGACGTAGTCCCCCACAACACACTCCAACTGACCCACAACTTTCCCCACACCTGGTGTTCCATGATGAGCCACGCAGCGGCCCAGTACGTAATAGGAAGAGATGCAGCAAGACGGAGGATTATTTGCGTGTGAGATGCGAAAAGAAGGGTAGCGGAGAGAATTAACGCGTGAATGGCATGTGGAACAAGTGATGAAGTGAACGAACCCTTGAGAATGTGAGTGGAGTAGACCGTGAGGAGCAGAAGAGGCGGTGCAGCAATGAGAAAGTTTGGGAGCTGCTGGAATGACCAGTAGTTGAAGAGACCGACGTTCCAGTACTTGGCCTGCACGTAAGGGTATATCAAAGGCACACTCTTGTTGCACCAATCAGCTCCGGGACAGAGTGCGAGGTATGCGGAAAAGTTTTGGTATATGAATGGAGAGAGAATTACTGCTGTGAGCAATGCGCTTAAATGCAATTTTCCTGGACCAAGTCCCCACAAAATGTATCCGGCGAGAAAAATGCTGTTAGACCGGAAAAATCCTGCCAAGGTGAAGCATACAGTCGCATGGTAGAATTCCTTGGTCGTACAATACAGCAGACCTAGGAACCGTGAGAATCACGCCGTTCGACGGCAGCAACAACATACCTTTGTAAGCAAAATAAGTGAAAAAAGGCTCTGCATAAGGTGCAAGACGAAAAGTAACTGGGCTGCTGGGGAGAAGGGAGAGCAACGTCGCGAGAAAGGCCAAGGACGGTATACGAAGGTGGTGTTTGGAAAGGCGGTAGAGGGTGACGGAAGTATCGCAGGCAATGGCGGTCATGAGCATGTGCCATTGGATGCTGTCAGGCACAATCCGCCGAATTACAAAGGGCAGCCCCGGAAAAAAAGCCCATTCGTGCTCGTACACGTATCCCTCCCTTGCAATATGCAAAAAATGAAATGCATCCCAGCGCAGCCATGAATTTACGGGCGATGCATCAAACAGCGGCAGGTAGGAGGCGAGGAAAGCAAGCAAACTCGTGAGCAGACGAGCAGCGACGGTGAGCAAGATGATGGTCGTTTCCATGGGCTAAGCTGTTCATCGGCCCGACTTCCGGTAGAAATTTCAACTTGGGGTTAAAAATAGGTCTACAAAATACAAAGGACTCGCCGATTCCAGTATAAAGACTCAAAGAAATGCATACCCCCTCCTTATTCTTTCCCCCATGTCTTCCTTGAACACGGCTTTTGCTGTTTTTTCCGTGGTCCTTTTCCTTCTTGTACTTGTTCCTACTCCATGCCATGCTCAGCCATGGAATCTCGGCACCCTCTTCTTCATCTTTTGGTTAGCTTCTAGCTTGATCATTCTTTTCATCGACTCCGTTGGCGCTACTGCTGCCGATTGGTGTGACTTCAGCTTGCGCATTCTGATTGCTTCATCCGTGGGCATACCCACTTCTCTCATGACCATTACTCGTCGTATCTGGTGCATCTCCCAGCTCGATGGCCCACTGCAGTCATCACAAGTTAGTACAGTGTTTTTTTCTTCTTTGTGGAACGTTCTCATGATTCGTAAAGATGTCCTTCAGCGCAATATTAGACATTTTCCTCTGTGTCATAATACCTGTTTCTGGTACCCTGACACGTAGGTCCACCACCCTAGCACTGTGGCGCTCCCCTGAATTTGAGATTTGTCATAGAATACGCCGCCCAAGCCCATCGATTCGACATATTCCTCGATGCTGGCTGTCTACCATTTACTTACGATGTCGCCCTTTCCATCACGTTCGTTAACGCGCCCAGCCTCACTCTCTCCCTCATCACTGTCGGGTTTTCTGTTGCCTCTCTCGGTACATACAAATATCTCAGACCTGTTTCTCACAAATACTCCCCTCTTGCCGACCCGTCATTTCCAGCACTTTCTCCCCAGCGCTATGTCCGCCTTCTTGTCCTTTCTATCGTCGTGTCGGTTTTCAACGTCGCGTACCATGTCACCATGATTTTCCTACAAGCCACCGAGCGACGAATTGAGGCACATCTCGAGGGTATCAGTGATTCCGAGCGTTCAACAGTGAACACATATCCTGCCTCGGTCTGGCGCTCCGTACCGCGTACTGCTTTCGATGTCGAGGGCAATAGGTGGATGTTTCTCATCATTGGGCTAGCTTTCCTCGCCTTACTTGGTACGGGTGAAGACGTGTGGAAACCTTATCATTGTCTCTTTGCTGCCGTTCCGAAATCAAGTCCCAAGTTAAAATTAGATGTCTTTGCCTTCGCCAAGAGGTATATTTCCGCGATCGCCCAAGTTCTATAGAGAAATTGATTGATTCACAGGAAACAGACGGCCCTAGAGCCCGAAAAAATCGGACTGCATACTATGGGAACAATCCTCCGGCCGTCCAGAAGGACGCTTGCATTTCAATATGACAAAATGTCTTTCAAGGATGTCGGTGGACTGTTGCTAAATGCCGAGGAGGCGCCTGCGCTCCCGCCGTCAGAGACAGGGGTCACGAGGCTGACTCGACCGCCAAAAGCGCGAACATATGTCCGCGATAAACCCCTACCATCCCCCGAGCCCCTCGTCCACCCAGACAATCGGGGGAAAACGTTTGTTCTTCCTTCAGATTCCTTCCTTGAGCTAGCAAGTCCCAAGGAGGCAAGCCATCTCCCCTGATACCTTGTTAGATACTGTCTGTGCAATTTATACTATACAATCATTAATATGTATTCATCGAACTTCCGTATCGCCATGGGTCATCGCCATCTTAGCTGTACGTTTGCGGCCGTCAGCGACATACGTGCTCCCAAGCTGTCCGGGGGTGTCAATTCAATCCTCGGTTTCCCCTGTCGTTTTGCCTCCGCCATCTCGACGGAACTTGACTCGTTCCCCTCCTCTAGTTACCTTCATCATATCCATTGAAATCGAGGGTAAGACATTGGCGTCGGACGGGATCTATTTTCTAGAAAATCTAAATGAAAACTATCGCCTGAAAATCTGAAGCATGTGCTTCGCCGAGAGGATCCAAGTTTGAAGTTAAACGTTCAAACGTTCAACCGTGGAGTTGAGACATGGTTGGCCCCCGGCCTGAAAAGTCGCTGGATAATAATGCTCCATTACGAACTGCCAATTGTAGCAAGGCAGGATTTGCATGACTAGGCAAGCCTCGGTAGAGCAGAAGTGGATCGAGACCAAACCTCGCCCAACTTTGCATCTACATTCTACAGAAAGAACCAATAATAATAAACCTTCAGAAAATGGCTATTGTGGAGGAGCGCCTGTCAGGTTTCCGACCCAGGCCAGATATGGCTGAAAACCGCTGTCCGATCCATCTCATGAATATTTGTGATAATTGGTCTGACATTCGCTCCGATGCTCACAAGGAAATTAAGATGTTAGTCTCCTTTGCTGGTACTAAACGTACATACACCCAGATATTACTGATCACATTCACTACACTCAAGATGAAGATGAAGGAGATATAGACTGCCTGTTCAGAGCATTTTTCAATCTCTGCCGTAGAGGGTTGCCTCTATCATTATCCACACTGCTTTCTCGGGAATGACTTGTGCTGCTCTGCAGAGTTTGCCGTTCTATACCGGCGTCGCCGGCCCCGACGACTTCGACGGTCTCGATAACGATTGCTACGCGTGTCCAACGTCTGTATCGTGTATACTGAAATACCAGAGGTATTAGAGAATGGAGCAAACCGGCAAACATTTACATACCTTCCCAATGCCACCCTTTGCCGAACGATTTTCCCACTTATTATCACCATACACCCAACCGTCTGGGTCTGTCTCTGAGTCTTCATCAGTATTGTCGCGTTCGTCATCCTCCTGTGCTTCCTCTCCAGATTCACCAGCGTTCTGCGATTCTCTCATCTTACCATCTACTTTGGCCAGCTGGCTCTCCCCTGGGCCTTCCCCTTTGGGAGTGGGTAGTGGTTTTTCAACTCTAACAACAGCTGAACCCTCCCGCCGGACACATACCCTCCATTCCGCCTCTTCCCATGCCCACTTGGCGGTCCGCTTCTGCCGACCGCCTTTGCCATCTCCCACATACACTACGCTGTCACCGGGGAGCGTCATTGCGCTTGGTGGAGGAACCGCCTGTAAAGATGCAGAACACCATGACGGACGTTCGCTCGGGAGCAGTGCAGCAGTCCAATCGAGCCCCATCCACCATCGCTGATTCTCGTAAATCGTGAATAAAAATCGGGCCGAATTGTGTTCATGTTCGATCGTGAGATCTCTGGTGCTGACTGTAGGGGCGGGGAGCGGTCGACCAGAAAGCCTGGACCATGCTCGGTAGACACTCCACCGGAACCATGCACTTTTCCAGAGTGTTGTGCGTAGAGCTTGGATCCATGGAGCGCGCCAGGAAAGCACTATAGTGCCTGCAATACCGAAGAGGACGCGCAGGGAAACACAGTGCGTAATGACAAGGTATGGGATGTACAAGATGGCGCATACGCGGACTAGGACAGAAAGAGAGCTCTCATTGAGTTCGAATGGAATGGATGGCAAGAGAGACTGTAGAACGACCAAATCTGTGATCGTTGCCTGAAGATTTTGTTCGGTAACTGGAGGAGAACTGGACGCCCGTCGTGGTGTTGTCCATTTCGACACAAAATACACGAACAGAAACGTTGCAGGAAGGAGATATCTAATGCGCGTCAGTCAAAAAGCAAGAATAGAATAGAATGAGGGGCGACGTACTGCACAGTGACCTCCAGCAGTAAACAAAGTGCCCACCAGGCAGCGATAGCAAGCCAGCTGTCGTACCAGGATGATGACCAGCTGGTGACCTCAGCGAGTTGCCTCAAGGCTGATATATGTGGACCGAGACGAATGAGGGCAGCGGTGAGCTGATAGGGAACTGAACTGAGAAAATCCAGCAAAACGGGGGCTGCAGCATTGCCTGGCTGGACTGGATCCTGCGTAGCCATTCTGACTTGGTGTAAGTTACTCAGGCCCAGCGCAGCCACCCGGACAGTCGGTCCGGAGAACCAAGACGAAAAAAATTCGTCACCTTAGAGATTCGAACTCTAGCGGGCAAAGCCCAACCGCTTAGCAGGCGATCCCGTTAACCACTCCGGCAAAGTGACATGGCGAAAGGTTTTAAAAAGCGTTTTTATTATTAGTTAAACTTACTGTGGAATATTATTTATCTTGCCGTAGGCAGTTTCCCTATCCTAATGAGGAGTTTTGCCTTGACACTTTACACTCATGTCCTCAGAGAAACCAACCTTCAATGTGACCTCCAAATTCGTCCTTGTCATCCATGGGGGTGCTGGAATCATGTCTAGAGTGAATTCAACACCCGAGAAAGAAGCAGCATATCATGCAGGTCTTCGTGCCGCTCTGGAGGCTGGCTATCAAGTCCTGAGAGATAGCGGCGAAGCAATGGACGCCGCCGTCGCCGCCGTCAGTGTGCTCGAAGGCATGTGTTCCCTTTTATACCTGTCAGATATTATACAATGATTGGTATCGTAGACAATGTCCTGTTCAACGCTGGCAAAGGTGCCGTTTTTACCACCGCGGGACAGAATGAACTCGAGGCATCTCTCATGCTCTCAAGACCACCTTCCACTCATCCCGAAATTTCGGCAACGCGCCGTGGACTGGGACTTACACTTTTAACGCGTATTCGGAATCCTTCCCAGCTTGTGAGATCCCTGTACCTGTCTCATTCCAAAGTTCCCCATGTCTTTCTGTCTGCTATGCACGCTGAGGAACTTGCAGTCCAACAAGGCTTCGAGCTCGTTGACGCGTCATACTTCTTCAGCCTCAAACGTTGGAAAGAGCATCGAGAAGGATTGGGACTACCCGTTCTACCTCTCCCACCCGGGGTTGAAATAGGCGGAGTTGACGATGTCATGGGTATGAATCCGAAGGGTACTGTCGGCGCCGTAGCCCTCGATGTCAGGGGATGCATTGCTGCCGTGACGTCTACCGGTGGTCGGACCAATAAGCTCCCAGGAAGAATTGGCGATACTCCACACATGGGGTCTGGGTTCTGGGTTGATGAATGGCCCGTAAAGGGATGGATACGCCGCGAGTGGAACAAACTATGGAGAGGCAAGGAAACGCAGGCGCTAGGAATATCGGGGACAGGTGATGGCGATGTCAGTGAACTTTCTTGACTTGTACTTTGGGATTCTGATTTGTCAAACCATGCAGTACTTCATCAGGCACGCGGCGGCGGCGACAATGTGTCATAGAGTCAAATTCTTGGGGGAGGACCTAGACAGCGCTGCTCGGCATACAGTAGAAGATTTGTTGAAGGATGGTGGTACGGGAGGTATCATTGCCTTGGATATCGACGGCAACGGTACGTGTCCTCCTGTCTTTCACCATCTATATAATACAGGCTTATCGATCCTTGTTATAGTCGCAATGGCGTTAAACTGCGAAGGCATGTATCGTGGAGTTATCAGGGAGGATGGTGTGTCCAAGACGGCGATCTTCAGTGATGATGAATTGCATTAGATATTTAGAATAGTACATTATACAGTCCCTCCTTTGTTATGGTCACTTTGCCGGAGTGGTTAACGGGATCGCCTGCTAAGCGGTTGGGCTTTGCCCGCTAGAGTTCGAATCTCTAAGGTGACGAATTTTTTTAAAACTTTTCTGCGATTACTTTAATTGTCAAATCCCCCAGGGCTAATAAGGTGCCGCATTAGAGGATTACCTTTTTTGCTTTTGCCCATTATGAGCTCCGCCAAGTACGCGAATCTTCCAGATATCGTTCGTTCTTTTTCATCTTGCCTCATCCCAGATGCTCATCTGACGTAGGACACAGCGCCTGATGTGTACGAAACGGAGGATGTGCCCGCATTGGAACAAGGGAACGTCAGTACATACCCATGTCCACATCGATGGCTGCCGACTGATACCGTTGTAGAAGGGCGACGGTAGTGATGAGGAAACAGAGCGACCGCGTAAGCAACGGGAGGTTGGGAATGGGGAGGAACTAGATTCAAGCAGTCTGATTGCAATGGATGCCGCGAGCTTAAGATTCAGAAAGGCCGAACAGAGGAGAGGTATGCACCAATATTTCTTTCATCATCACACATTAATGCTACGTGGTAGAACGACTACGTACTACGTATGAAGACAACGACGAACCCGCAAAGATGACTCTGAGCCATAGACTCCAGGCTGTACAGATTGAGCTTGGTGCGTTGGAGGCTGAAATGGCCGATCCTACAAATCCCCAAGTGAGCAAGGAAAAGGATCCTGGGGAACTCATCCGTGGCATCGTCGACGTTCGGGACCGCCTTGAACATATCAAGAAGGGGAAGGGAGGGAGGGAGCGGTTAGTAGGTGCCGTACTTGAGGATCATGGCTTCAAAGAAATACAAGAAGGAGATACAAACATTGACGAGAAGGATGCGTCTGAAAAGCGGCCGTCTCTTGGACTCGTTGAGATGGACAAGAGGGTCGGGCAGCTCGAGAAGCTCGTCGGCTCATCGACGACCGCACTCGACGAACTCAGCCCGTTGCCTCCACCATTGGTCCCTCTTATTACACGTCTTAATGCGCAACTCACGCTCTTAACGCAGCCCAGACATATTGACTCTATCTCACGCCGACTTAAACTTCTTCTATCCGACCTGGACCGGACTGCAGCTCATTCGCATCGACGACAGGATTCTCAGCCAAACGCGGCAACGACGACTACTGCTGAACAGTTAGTACCCCTGTTGAATAGACTGGGGTCAAGTCTTCCTCAGATTCCGCATGTTTTGACCAGACTGAGGACACTGTCGGGATTACATGCCGCCGCTGGTGAGTTTAACGCGAGCTTGAAAGGGCTGGAGGAAGAACAGCGTCAGATAAGGGAGGGACTTGCTGAGCTTGAGGGCGCCATTGAGGGCGTGGAGAAGAGTTTGGAAGAAAATGGAGGCGTCGTGAAAGGAAATGTCGAAGGTTTGGAGGACAGAATGAACAAATTGTTCAAACGTCTGGATGAAATCCAAGCATGACAGAACTTTGACCGGGACCCCAGTATTTTATTGTCATCTTGACATTTTTAGTGTTTCTTCTTGTCCTTTTTTCGATCTCAATCTTGACCCACCTTGCATTGTTCGCTCCTATGGTCCATAAATGATCCGTGAATTATTTAAATCGTAGATGGGCGCGATGAGCAGCAAGGTTCGTGTCTGACATGCACGGTGTGCCTCTCGCCGGAAAGAAAAATCATGAGCGAGGTCCACTTTCATGAAACCTTTCTGTGATCTTCCTCCGACAGTGTCTAGATCGACTCTCTTGGTGGAATTCTGGTGGCAGTCCAGCCTGTCCAATCGGACTACCGAAAATTGAAAATTGACCTTGCTTTGTTCAAGCCTGGCATGGACCATGGATCAATGAGTGCCCGTTAGGGACATCAATTATATTAGATGAGTTGAGTAAATACTCATATTGCCTGCAAAATTATACCAAATACATTGGGCAAAGTCGTCATGGTCATGGTCAGGTCCTTAGAGTGACGTTCTGAAACATTTGCTGCGCAGATATCCCATGCCAATGGTCGATGGCGAGCTTCTTTTGCTGACCGTGCGGATGCGGGAACCTAGAATCTCAAGGAATATATGTTGTTCACGGAAGTGATGAATTGTCGGAGATCGGAGAAAACAGTATCCTCCGTAAAGTCCTCTACATCACGTAGAGGTACCTTTCTTTAACATTGCACAACTAAAATCAGATAGCGTTGTCAGGGTCATGGTCAGCGGGAGCTCTGGCATATCTTGTATTCTGATGCCAATTTTGAACAAAGCAACTTGAATTCGGGTGCTTTCCTGCTTCGCGGTCACTGTGGAATTTGAAAGATGGACCGTTGATATCAAGCTAGTAACAAAAGAATCGGCTAAAGAGATTGGTGGTGATGGCGAACTGTCAAGCTTTATTATTCTAAAGGTTTGCCTGGATGTGACAATGTGAATGTGTCGCATTATTTGTGTGTGTATGGCTAGACATGACTTCCAACGTCGATGACCTTCAGAAAGAGATCTCGGCGCTGAAGGAACTTCAGGCACATGTGGGCAGGCTGCGAAAGGTTCCTCATGATCTGTTGAATGTGAATGCGAAGAAGGAGGTACGACTGCAGGCAAAGCTGGAGGAGGTGCAAAAGGCCAAGGAAGCCGTGGAGAGCAGCCAGGTACAACAAGCATTAGAACGCGCGGCATCGAGTGAAAAGAAAGACGGATCTGGGGTCGATGTGACGCGAGGCAGCATTAAACGAAGGTTAGCAGCACGTTGCTACGTAGATACTCTTAATTAATCCAGTCCAGGTCGAAGTCACCGCAGCCATATGTCGCTGAAAAGAAGACAAAAAAGAGCATTTTCCCGGAGGGAACTGTGATTACCACGACCGAAGAACTCAAAGCATGGATACGGAGTTGGAATCGCGACCACAGTGGCAAAGTGCATCTCTGGCGCGCGAGGCAGGGCGACACTGGCGACGACATCGTGCGCGTCGTGATCCCCGATGTGCTCCAAGCATATCTTTTCCTGGGCACTGGCCGACGCGACGAGCTGAGCGTCGAGGCCGTGACCGTTTTTGGACCGCGGGAAAAACGGGCGCCACACGCATCGTCTGCATTCGACGTGTTCCGGTTGGTGACTGAACGGGTGAGCGGGATGGCGGCCCGGGCCGGAGGAGCGGGCGTGGCGGAGGTAGTGTCCGCGCTGGAGGCTTACAGAGGGTTGTTTGTTGCCCGCTGCGCTGTGTGCGGGCGGGTCTTGTCGGGGGAAGGACACGTGCCGCCGGTGAGCCTAATTTGGGTCGACGGGTGCTGGGAATGCCGACATCTTACTTGTCATGGACATTAAATATCCGAAAAATGTGGACAACGTAGCGGAAATCGAATATATCGGGCACATATACAAGGAATATTTTGAGCACAAAAGCATTCCAAAGTTGGTCTTGGAGTGGATGGACTCCTGGCACCTGTTATAGCGATCGGTGATCGACGCTAGCACGAGACGACAAATAGACCGGAAATAGAAATAAACAAGCGTCAATACCCCTATTCTGTACCGACTTTAAAGAATGGGGGAGGCTTTGGCTGGCATCGCTCCTGCCAGTGTCCGCCTCCCTTTCTTCCCGACCACCATGTCCCGCCCAACGTCGGTTATCGTCTCTCCCGCAGGTCTTATTACCGTCCTCAGCTACCATCCCTCCGAAGGCGAGGTCGGTGTGCCCATTTCTGTCCACATTGACTTCCACCACCCTGCCCCGGAAAAAATATTCCTACGTCTAAAAGTTGGCTCGACAGCTGTCAGCACTCAAGTTTCCCAGATTTCGCCAGAAAAATACGGTGGTTACCAGCTTCATGCCACGATCCCGCCCAGAATACATGAACAGAAGGTTGCTCTTAGCGTTGAGGCAGTTGACGCGGACAATATCATTCTCGATGCCGTCTGCTTTGGCGAGTTTAACTACTGGGAACATCATCTTCCGGTACCTAATCCGCCAGTTGTGGCTTCTCAGGCGTCTCTGGTAGCTTCGCACCCAGTAGTACTTTCCCAGGGGCCCGTGCTTCGCCGACGGGCCAATACTACGACCAGTACACACAATGCACCGTCAGATCCTTCTCCGACTCTCTCTGACCGCAGACCGGTATCACGCCGCATTCGCGCAAATTCCCTTATGCGCGCGAACCGTGGCTCTCCAGAGGACATCAACCTCCATCCTCAGACACCCATTCTCCAGATCATCACCCCTCTCGATACCATGTGCACCAGTTGGGATGCTGCCGAAAACCGCATGGGCCGTCGACTTGTCCGTTTTCACAAAGTCCAGGATGGCTGCAAACTCATTGTTTCCTGCGAAGCTATCCGCCAAGATGACTACTGCGAGACAGACACCGTAATTTCCTGTATTTTCAGGGATGAAACCAGCCTATTTTATGTCACCAGTGTGGACATCATTTATCTGCTCGAGAGGCTCACCAACGACGATTTCCCCGTCGAGGAGAAAAACCGCATAAGGCGCAATTTGGAGGGGTTGAGGCCGACGACCGTCAGCAAACACAAGCACGGGTTCGAGAGTTTCTTCCAGCGCATCATGGAGTTCCCCGATCCCAAGCCTCGGAATATCGAGAAAGACCTCAAAGTGTTTGAGTGGTCACTCCTTGGACAGGCGCTCGACAAAATCCTGTCCAAATATGTAAGTTATTCCCTCACGTCATCGTTCTTCAAATTCTGAGGACTGGTACAGTCTATCTACACTTCCGATTCCCCCACCGATTCAACCGCCTCTCTTCCCGCAGACCCTCCATCCGTCGACAGCCGACTTTATCACGACCCACTTCCCATTCCTGATAAATTCGAGCCACTTCCTGATACTATCCTCTTCTCTGCTTCGCGCGATAGTTCGGGTTGTGTCACCCCGGCTGAGCCAGTGTATGACTACAATACTTCCTGGCCAGGGCCGGAGCAGCATCCAGGTGGGCTTGCGTTGAATGATTTGCATGGTTTGACTGCATATCCGATGGAGACACCGTTGGAGTTCTACTGGCCGAACCAGTCCTAAGTATCGCCCATACATTGTATCAGTTTCTACCGTTTTTTTTCATCTCTCGGTTCCTATCGCTACGTTTGTTCTGGCTGGATTTGTATTTGTACATTCCGAAGACCCCCATCTCTACAAGACAAGACGGACAAATTCCTATTCTATACATCTATAGCACATTACATATCACATTATTATCTCTTCTACATCAATTGTACGGTAACCACATTTTAGTCAATGGATTGGCACACTTGCAGCTGGTGGGAGCTCGAACTCAGTTTGCGATGCATAAAGGCGGCATACTCACTCCATGTCCGTGACAGAATAGGCCACAACTTATCATTTGTTGTAACAGATTCAACAATGTGATAGTAGTAATAAAGGGGACAAGGGGCCGGCGGTAGGGCAGATCAGGAATTTGACAGCTCGAGAAGTCAGTGACACGCGTCCGAGTCCTTTTACCCATTTGTCATGGTATCGTCCCTGAGTTTATGGTTCCTGGTCACGGCAACATCCACTAGATAAATCGCGGGGAGGGTAAAAAAAATTCTTCACAGAAATGAGGAGCATAGAAGTAAAATAAGCAGTAGTTCTATCCGATGGGCGACCGTCTCCTGGATCATCATCTCTAGAACAGGAGAGAAGCAAAGAAGCAAAGGCTTTTATTGACGCGCACCAACAGATTTGGCAGACACAGGATTCTCTTTCGAAGTGCCTTCGCCCCCTTTGTGCGAACAACAAATCGCACAGATCCCGGCTCAGAATTTCAGTCAAACCAACTGCTGTAATAATGTATCCTAAGTGGTTACCTCGAACACTTGGACTTCTGCAAGCGAAGTGGAAATACAAGGAAGCAGAGGAAGCAGAAACTAAGAACTTCATCGACACCCAGGAGGCCTCATATCTAGTCTCGCATATGACACAGAACTTACATATAATATAATGAACAACGGCACACATTACATGGACTACTTTACAGAAAGGAAGAGATCCGCAAACAAAAATTATTATGAATGAGAAGCACCACGCCTACTAAAGCTGAGACTCCCGAAGCGCGAAAAGCGACCCTTGAGCGAACCCAGGGAGCCAAGGGACGTCATTACGGACGACCCCGAGGGCTCTGCAGTCCCGCTATTGACATTGACAAGCGACGTGTCGGGTGATTCAACACTTACTGAGTCACTTCCGCCTGCCATGCCCCCACCCATGTCCCCTGGCGATGAGGCCACCCCATTAATCCCATGTCGCGCTAAATGTGCGAGGTGCCGTTGGAGCGGTGTCTGCCGTGGCACACCTGGTATTCCATCTATTGGTGAGGCGGGCGGAGGCGATGACGTCTTGCGTTTGAAAGGCAGTGAAATGGGAGGGATGATTGGTGCACGCCTTGTCGAAGTTGAAGACATGGATCTTATGACTGATTGCTCGTACATGGAGGTGGCGGGAAGTGTACTTGTTTCGTCAATTCCTAATCGTCGGATCTCCTCCCGGAAGTTTTTCTTGAAAAATTTATCCAGCGTTTCGTGGAATGGATGGAACTCGACGGGACAGAGATGACCATGAAGTTTGAGGCATGCATCAATTGTGCGAACCTGGTAACGAATTGAGCCAAAAGGAATAGAATAGCTAGCGTAGCGCGTACCTGCTCATCTATAGCGATTCTGAGCCGTTCGACCATCTCCACTCGATCAGGATTGCGAGCAACATATTCGCTGTTGAAGAACATCTGACGGTATGATGCTACACCTGTGTTCATGGGTGCATCGACGGCACTATTAAGTGCCATTGACAATGCGTTAGTCGATACCTGCTGAGCGGTCTTAGCAAGGGATTGATAACGGATACTGAGAGCCGCAAGGTCCTTGGTCTTGGTCTCCACCTCAGTCAAAGCGTTCTCGACAGGGGAGAGCTCAATAATCTCTAATTCGATGACCTGGGAACGGCGTAGAACGGTTGGGAAAGTCTCCTCTGTTGTGAAGTAAGTCTTTTCTACCCCAATTTCGTCAGATCCGTCTCGCCCAACCTTCTTGACTTGCCGCGATGTGCTGAAGAGGTTGATCGCACTGTGTTCGTGGTACACACGGACTGCGGTCGGCACATCAGGATTTGTGAAGACGGGTAGAGTTCGATCGGGCTCTGGGGCTACCGCTGTGCACTGGATATACTGATCCGTGCCAAAACGGATGTCAACCGGAGGGTCGCCAATGATTTTAAGCAGTTGCGCTCCCGAATGTTTGTTGAGCATTCGCTCGCAAAATGCACCATATTTCTCCCATTCGTAGCCGCGATACTAAAAGTTGAAATAAGCAATCAACTTTATCGATTATTATAGTTACTTACAATGAAACGTTTGTCCCGGATTGCGGCGGGAAAATTACCATAAAATGTTACGAGATAGTAGTCAGAATAATATCGCTGCTCCGTAACAATGTGTTCGAGGAGTGTCGCTTGGTGGCGAAGAATCTCGGATAAACGACCACTGTGTGAGACACATGTAAGCGTGCAAGAAAGGTTCCGAGAACATTTGGCACGTACTAGTTAAATGTGACTTCGGCATGCTGGTAAGCAAGCTCCTTGCAGATGTCAACAGCCCGTTCCCACGCCTTCCCTTTGCCTGATAGCAGTAATACTAACATTGAGCATCATAATGAACACACGAGCAAATTCAACCTCACCCAAATAGTCTAAAATCAGCAAACAAAGTGTCTCCTTGCGGTGGAACTGAGATTGTTGCGGAAGGCCCAAGTCATCCATGGCATTGACAAAGGTATTCAAGTCCCATTGATGGAGGTCAGAGTGCAACTTCAATGTTAATGCAGCCTCAACGTAATTTTGGGATTGTAGATGCATCTAAAGATGGCTGTTAAATATTACAGTCACTCCAAAACAGAGCAACTTACGTTGACAAGCTGATGCACGTATTTGATATAAATCTCATCCCTCCCGATTCGTCGAATAAAGTTCATCAACCGCAGCTTCGAACCCTCAGTAGAAGTACACACGCGCAAGAAATCGACTCACAGTGGCAATGACGCGTTCGTCTGCAAATTCTTCTCCTTCTGGAAGTGCTCGAAGGCTCAACAGCAGTTCCAAGAAGAGATCCACGGAATCCAAAAACGTTGCGACGCGCTCTCGCAAACTTTCATCGACATCCGAGTTTTCGAACATATGTCTGAGTTGAGTGACGAAGAAACCGCCAGAGATATCATCACCCTTGCTATCGGACATGAATAGAGAATCCAGTCGTGTTACAAGTTCGTTTTCGATTTCATCGAAACTGCCTGCCTGGTGGTATTCTGAAACAATCGTGCAGTATAGCATGTGAACGGCGTTGGTCCTAAGCTGTTCATGGTGGCTCAGGCAAAGGTTGATAACATGACCAACAAGAACGTTGAGATACACTTGATATCCCTGTCAAAATCCTCAGTTCACAGGCCAGTAATAGTGGAGAAAACGTACCCCGTAACGGGCAACAGGTTCGCCGGTATTAGTAAGTTGTTCTGCCCAGCCTAACGCTTGCCAGAGCGATAGCATGATAGAAGCTCCTTCACCTCGGATATCACCGGCTAATCGCCATACCGCACGCCGTTTCTGTACAACCCATCAACAATGAAGACTTCAGCGAGGGGAGAGAGACAACTTGCCTGAGGGCTGAAGTCTTCAATGACCAATTGATCAGAAGAGAGCAGCTTCAGAAGCATGAAGAAAGCTTCGCGCCATAGGCGAGCATCAAATCGAGCTTCTGAATCCTGAGGTGGGATAAACTCTTTCTCCAGAATGGTGGATATAGGAACCATCATTTTAACCAGAACCTTGTGCGCCATGATATTGACATTCAGCCAAGACTTCGGGAAGGCTTCATTTCCTAGAATCGAGGTAGCCACCTTAAAAAACTGAGACATCAATGCGACAAAGCGTTCCTGTCCTTCAATGTCAAGACTCGACTCTAAAAAGTCAAGAATATGCTTCGAGGGCGATGAGAAAACAAGTACTAGAAAGACAACAGCTGTCTCGCCTAGACCAGCATTGAAGACTTTATCGGATTCTCCCGCTCTCATAGAGCTCCGGGACGAGCTTGGGAGGTAGGATAGCAACGAGAATGGGTAGGATTCCGGAAAAATGACAGGAATGGCCGTTTTCGGCGATCGGGTGCGCTCCAAAGCTTTCGCAGCCTCTGAACTTTGAAATTCTCGGTAAGAGTCCAGTAACCTATCAGATTATTGAGAGATTTGTAAGAGTAACCAGGCGAAGGCGAACCTTGGTAGAAGGGGAAGGAGATTTTCCACATTTTCTTGCTCCATGCGAAACCTGGGTCGATCTTCGATAACCGATGGGCACACCAGGCTCGTCTGGAGCTTGTCCAACATTACAGCAATGATCGCGACACATAACCGTATGTTTTCCAACCAAGCCACCCGCGCAGCATCACGAGCGCCTTCAGAATCAGCGCCTTGCGTTTGAGTATATTCATCATATCGACCAAAGTGAGGCCTGATCCACTGTACAACAGCCTCCACAAGTAGCGGTCGAGACTGTGGGTTGTCAAAAAGGAAACCTTTCACGATCTGAAGGTACATAATAAGCTTCCAAACGACTATCTTGCCCCTCGCTGCAGTGGCCGCATTTGTGGCGAAGGTCGTTACAATGGACACTAAATCAACAATCGAAAATATCTTGGCCAGTTCAGGGAGAATCGAAGTGAAGTGCTGCAATGCAATTGTTTGGGTTCCAACGATTGATAGGGGAGAAGATGTCGACATTAAACGGGTGACCTCTGTCAAGTGGGACCGAAGTTCACGTTTGAAAGTGGCCTCGAGATGTTCCGCAGTCACTCCGCCACCGACACCAAGTTCCTTTGCTTTCTGCAGCTCTCTTGACTTAGCTATGAATTTCATGACATAGTGCCAAACCTTCAGCGCTGCTCGAAGTGGAGATGCGGTTTCTGTGGACGTAGGATTGGCGAGGAGACGATTCATGGACTGGACCATATGCGATGACGCTGATGCGCAGCTGAAGTGTTTTTCGATATAAACGTCCAGCACCGGCTGGAAATTGCTGAACCGGCGATCTTGTATAATGCCTAAAACAGTGACCAGAGCATTAAAGACCAGAGAATCCATTTCACAGGCCTGATTATTAGGAGAGACCATGATGCCAAATAATGAGTCGAAGATGTCGGGAAGGAATTTGACGATTTCGCCTTCCCCGACAAATGTGAACTTGGTGAGGACTGTCGATAGAAATCCTTGGTCTGCGACCTTTTCCCAGTTGAGAAGGCTTAATAGAACCGGGTTTTGGGTGAATTTGGTGGAGCATAGCGACGTGCGAACGGTTAGCGTGTCCCTCGTTGGAGGAGCGACGCGGAGCATCTCCGGAAAAACGAGCTGATCCAACTTCTGACCACCAAGTAAGGATGAAGGTGCATTTAGATATGTGTCAGGGCTGAGCGTTCCAGGTCTGTCCCCTTTATACATAATCAATTTGTGACTCCCGTCTTCAACAAATGCTCGGGTATCGGGAAAAAGCTGCTGGAAGGCAAAGGCAAATGGCCGATCTGACTCGGGCGTCCCCCGATTTCCTCTTTCACGTCCAGAACGGTTCCTGAAAGTAAAAAAGAGGTGCCACTGCGGAATTCCGCTAAGAGGTAATCGAATTTTGATGAGTTCCCCAAATGTGGGTTCGCTGCATCGCTGGAAAACCATCGAATGGAACTGCGTCATAGGAGGCTCCCCACTTCCCTGGGATATAACTGATTCTACAGTTCTGCCATCTTGGTCCCTGACTTCGACTGTGACTTGGACGTTACTGAAAGCCGAAGCCAAAGGACTACGCGTGAAGCTCGATACACTGATCCGTCCAGGAGTCCCGTTAGTTGATAGGAAGTCCCCAGACCATAACTTGACATAGAGTTCATTCCGAACGTCACCAGGAAACACGACATCAGGGAAACCAAGGCGAAGAGTTTGAGGAATATCTTGGAGAAGGGAAGTGTTCTCCTTCACAACGGTGACAGCATCTCCACGAAACACTTTGACCGAGACAGCCAACATTTCGGCCCTATTCAAAGCATTTAACGTTTTTACCTTGTCCAAAAGAGGGTAGCATACCGGGGAGATTTCTCAAATTCTTTGACTGCGTTATCGATGATATTTTGATGTATCATGGAAAACGCAACCTCATTCGTAGGCACATAGATCGGCATGCTGTACTCCTTCATGGCAGTTATACTGCCTCCTTCGGTAGCTATCCGACCCAGTTGCGTTAGCTCCAGTATAGCGCAGCCAAATGGTCGTCGAAATTGACCCGAAATATCTGTCGAAGCACGCGAATGTGTACCATTACTATCAATCCATCCCGTCGAGGCACCAACATCCGTTCTGGCTGACGCCTCTGATGCTCGCCTCCCTTCTAAAGGTGTAGTTGAGTTCGAACCACCTCCTATCTTCAAAGAGCCATTTCGAACAATACGACACACAAGATATGTTGGATCCTGGATGTCCGAATGCGCCAAATCGATGAACAAAGTGCGTATGCGGTCAGACGGATTGCGAGCGGAAACCCCATTGTGGTTCAGGATGGCGCAAAAATCTTCGGTGATGAACTGATTCCCTTTATGCCTGTAGAGGGAGAAGAAAAGTTCGGCTGTTTCGCCTGGGGCACATGGAGAGGCAACAAATGCTCTCAGGTCTAGAAAGACATGATAGAACTTGGCCGTGTCGGGGCTAGAATCGACAGGTGGACTCAAATAACCCCAAGGGCGAGTACGGCTTTGGTGGCGGGGATAGGTGGAATCGGAAAATGCGGAGTGAGCTGGGGTGGGCAATGGTACCGAGGACGGGTAATCCGTACTTGAACCGACAGGATAAGGCCGCGGCAACAGGGATTCATCAAGTGAGACGTTGAGATATGCAAGGGAGGTCTGCATTACGAACATTCGAACGGCACTAACCCAACTTCTTTCGTCCACATCACCTTCAACGTCGACTGTGACCAAGCCCCCCCAAGACGGATGTCGCACAATGACATCTAATCCTTGCACAAGGTTACCACTGACCAGTCTGGTAACGCAGTCACGTCGCATGTTGACTGTTTCTTCGGCGCTTAACGTTTCGGCCAGAAGTTGCAGTCGCCCGAGATGGAGTGCCTCAATATGGCCTTTAACTACGTGGAATAACTTGTAATCTCTCCGGGCAAGATACTGGAACATCAGGGTGTGCCATTCGCGAAGGGCCGAGGCAATTTCGTCGATAATTGGCTGAGCTGCGCCTGACGCAGTGTCGTCTCCAGATTTGAGAGACGGGCGGGGAGGGAGTGGTTTCATCAATTGAGAATCTGCAGGCGACGACGAGCGAAGGCTGTTTGAATAAACCGGTAAACCAGCACGCAAAGAGAATGCCTGCTCAGGAGGTGGACCGAGCCTGAAGGAGCGTCTACTGGCCGTGGTGAGACGGTCAAAATCTTCATCTTCCTCCCTCAAAGTATGCATACTGGATCCACCCTTGTCCTTGCCCCATTGAGAAAAGGTTTCGGTCGAGCTTGAAGCTTGCTTAAACTGACCGATACCATTGCTGATTGTTGAACCGCTTACTGAGGTGGCATAGTTGTGCAGGCGACCCTCTGCATCAGAAAGCTCGTCACGAAGGAAAATATGGGAAGCAGGAAAGATGCCAATGAAGACCTGTTGTGGTTCCTCGGATTTGGGGGGTGACTTGGCCAGTGATGAGTCGCCAGACACGGCCCACGTAACAGGCGGTCTACGAGTCGTACAGACGACATACCTAGGAGATTTTTAGTTACCTGTATTGGAAGAAGCAGTAGGAGACGCACCCTCTATACCAAGTACCTTCGACCTCTCTCCCCTTGGGAATATACTTCTCAAAAGCGTAGACTTCGTCTCCTACTTCCAATGCGACAACATCACGGTAGACGAGCTGGTCGTCGGTGGAAGCCTCAGTAACGACAGAGAGACGATCGCGATTTCGACTGGACCATCGTGTGTCGCGACGGGAGGGACTCAGAGGGTGTACTGCATAGCCGTAGACGATCAAGGGTAGAGGTTCCCACATGTGTGACGCCGACGGCGACGACGACGACTCACTTGAGAAGAGGTAAGCAGAGAGGCAGGAAGAGAAGAGAAAAGGATACCTGGACCAATGAAGAGAGTATGTAGTATCAGAGGACGGGATCAATCTGCACTAATACGGTATGTACGTATTTGTCCTCCCTGTTACCTCTGTTCTTCCGTGTCCCATGGCCTCTCTCTCAGACCAGATCGACCGTTTCTCGAGAACGAGCAAGGCCATCGCTGCCATCGCTGCCACCGTCGCTGTCTCTCCCGACGTCACGCCCTTCTCTACCATTGTCCTCGACACTCAGCTGGGCGATTTGATTCGCGATGTAGATCCATCCGAACTTGGCTTGTTTTTACTCGTTGGCCCTCATTCTGAGCAGGATTCCCGGGGCGATATACCCAAATTGGCTCGGTCGGGGTTCCCAGGTGCAACGCCACTAAAGCCGAGGACGCGACGCGAAGTAGACCCCGAGGTATATGCTCATGCCGCCCTCAAATACATCGACCGGTAGTACGTCGTGTTTCTTTTTGAGTTCTGCAACACTCTGCTTACATCGAGCAGCCAGAATATCAGACCCATGCCTCGTGCATATTCTCAAGTTGTTGCTCTTCTCGAAGAAATACAGTTGGTGCGCGATGGCATACAGGAAACCACAGAGCTACTTGAGTCTGTGAGTCGACCAAAAGCCTTTCGATCCGGCGTGTATGGCCAACAAAATCCAGAATCAAGTTACAGATAGTCCGTCAATAAAGTCTATGATTGATAACGAGGAACGGTCATTGCATCATTATGAAAAGAAAGTTAACGCGCTCAGGAAACGCGTACGTCCTTCATGTACTTCCAGCAGTCACTCTTTAAAATATCTTGCAGAGGGATTTACTTATGACTCAAGCGAAGCGCACCTCGCATACAACAATCGCGGGTAAGAAAAGCGCGCCACCTCGTCCAGTAACTCCCGTCGCTCCGTCTCATGCGGATGCAGAAGAGAAATCATTTTGGGCAACACCTGGACATGCCTTTGCCTCCGAAAATCTGTTGCACGAACAAGTCGATATGGGGGACCTGTCGGTTGCGTCCATGTCAAGTCCTTCGGCCCCTTCGCCTTCCACTCGTAGACATTCGATACCGCAATCCTTGGTCGAAGTAGCTACAGAAGTTGTCGAGGATCCGCAAGGCGCATGCGAATCGCGAGATCAATCGTCTGTTGTGGAGGATGTAATCGATGAAACCATGCAAGCCGAACCCTCAGCAACACCTGCCGGTAGTTCACCCGAACCTCTGGCAGCTGATGTACCACCAGCAAGGGTTTCTGAGCCGGAAACACCAGGGACCAAGGCTAGACTGCGCGTCAACACAGAGGTTGAGAGAATAGTGGTAATGTTTTCACTCCTCAGCGCTTTTGTGCGTCCTAATCATCCACAGACAAAGATATGGACTACAATGGGCGATGTAATCATGCCTGGTCATCCCTACCGAACCACAGGAGATGGTTCAAAACCTCCCAGAGCAAAACAAACAATGTGTGTATACTCAGTGAGAGTACGACAAGCTAACTAACGTTGCAATTGGTTAGTGCCCATCTTCAATCCATATCCGCCTTGGTCCCGACACCATCATCTCCTTCTCAGTCGAGTCTCTTGTCTGCTGATGCAGTACCATCACAGCCAACTCCTCACCAAATTCTCACTGCTCATTTACTCGTGACACTCTTATCATGCCCACCCAAATTTTCAATGCCTCTTAACAAGGTTAAAGAATCATTGGCCGCCAAGGCGAGTACCGGAGGAAGTGCAGTTTTGGTTGCTGGACAAGGAACGACCCGAGTGCTTTACGGTTGTGTAGCCAAGAGGCTGATAAAGATTGAGAGAGGAGGTGGTGAGCAGGTTGTCAAGTTTGATGTGTAACTTTACCTTGTTGTGAATTAGGATGGGTATGTGTATACTATGTTTTTACAATTAGCCATTATTAATACCGACACATACGTTCACCCAGCCATCAGCACCAGCCATGCAGGCACCAAGCCACGCCATTTCGGATTCAAGGGGAGTGACTACACCCTGAATTAACACGTATGCCAGTTGTGGTACTGGAGGCGGCTGAGGATTGGGGTTCGTCCGTGAGGGAGGCGGTGCTGGCGGTCGTGGAGGGAAAAACAAGGGTACATGTTTTGACAAATAGTGAGACAAAGTGTGGGGGGTACCTGGATGATTACAGTCGGTGCCTGTCCAAGAAATGAGGTGCAAGACTCACCGTCTTCCAGAAGAGGGGGTGCAAGGTCTTGTATAACGGGTCCATCAGGAAGATACAACCTAACAGGCACGCTTCTCACGTTGTACGCGCCTTCACGGTCAGATGAACCCGAAGGTTCTGCAGATGGAGGACGAGCGTGCATCGATGCTGACGATGGAGGCGGCCCTGGTGACTGCGTACGATTGGGCGCTGAGGTCGGAGTCACTTTCGACGCAACGCGCCAATAGTCGTCAAAATTATCTGAACACATACCATAGGAAGACAAGAAATGGATGGATAGACAGATGGGACGTACGTTCTTTGATCCCTTCCCAGATGCCATCCTGATCCTGTTTTCTAAGGCCCGTAATTCGTTTGGTATTTCCCCATCGTATAAAGTCTGCCTCCTTCAATTGACCCATAAAGGCCTGCTTGCATGCTTCTGCACTGGGCGACAAAAGTAGCTTATCCTGAGGGGGAGAGGCAAGATGCAACATCAAACGCAACGGGGTCACCGTTGAAGATGGAAGGGATGCTGGATTCTTTACAGATGAAGAGATAGTAAAGTTATCATATATGAGGCCGATGGGCCAATGCCTAGGAATCGATAAATAGATGTTCAGCGGCCAGAAATGCAACTGACCACTTGAGGAGTGTCCCATCTGGCGTGTCAAACCACCAATCATCATCCTTTAGATCTTTCGCCGACGTTTCATCGAAAACAAGGTCGGTGAAAAATCGACGAATTTCTGGCATCAAGAGCGGCAGATAGCTGACGCGTGGAGCCTGGATAAAATACGAATCAAGGCCTCTATCCGAGTTGGCGGGTAGTTCCTTGGTATCGACACGAATTTCAAGAGGAACAGTTCCGTCCCAGATGAGCCTTCGAAATAGAGTGGTGTGGTAGTCTGTGACCCGTTCACGCGCAGAGAATACCTGCGCAGCTGGCGAATGGTGGTGTCGAGTGGTCCCGTATGTGGACATGGCCGCAATAATACTGGCGAGCAGGGTGTGACAATTTCCACAATGTCACCACGACGTAACATCACCCGATCACATGACCCAATTGGTGACCTGTTTGTTTACGCGCTTTTTCGTCGCGACTCTTTATCTTCTACCTCCATGTCGACCACCGTCGGCGGTCGTGCTCCTCCTGCCAACCGTGCCACTTTGAAGTCTTTGGGACAGAAATGGGCACGAGCAGCTTCTGGTATCAAGCGTCCTCGCTCTCCTGAAGTATCTCACATGGACGGTGCTGTGGAATTCAAACGCCAACGTGCCGCAGGTACTGATATCTCGGCACCAAAGTACAAGGACAAGGAGCGCAGACACACCGAGCGTGCCCAGAAGGATAAGGAGTTCAAGGACAAATACTCACGCGCGTTTCCCACCTTCACCTTTCATTTCGATCTGAGCCATCTGGAACCTGATACGGGTCTCCGGAAGAGCCTTGAGGCCCGTATTGTGCAGCTTGGCGGGGTAAATATTTGCCTTTACGTGTTTCTGCGTGCTCAAATCGGGAGCCTTAGATTATCGACGACTTTTTCTCCAAAGATGTGACCCACCTTATTACCAACCAGAAAGGGGAAGGAGACAATGATGCCGACAAGGAAAATAATCCAAAAGGCACTGTTTCGAAGACGAGCTTAGCCATTAAGAGTCCAAGCAAATTGCGAACTCGGTGTGTCGTATCCGCCTTCTTCATTGCTCGCCCACTCACTGTTTGGCAGCGTCGTCGGAGATGATGGTGCTACGTATGGTCTTATCACCAAGGCCATGGAGTGGAAGATGAAAACATGGAGTACAGCTAAACTTGATAGTGTTCTCTCGAGATGTCTGGAGGTCCCCATGCTGACGGGTTCAAACCCTTCCCGGACAATCAATGTTCCACAACCGATGAATCCTTTTCAACCCCATCGCTCCCTTGCACGTCTATTGCAATCCGAACGTGTTCACGGCTCTGCAGAACGCGATCCCACCCAAAAACGTCATGACTTCACCTACTTTAGCCGTGGCAGTTATTGGGTCCTCGTTGAAGATATGCAGCAGGAATTAGCCACCATTGCTGCCCACGAGTACGAAGTAACTAAGGGACGGGATTCAAGTATAAAAGGGTCCTGGCCTGTTGCTCACTGTCATCCTCACGCAAGAGGGCCTTTCATTCCCTTCGATGATCGGGAGAAGCGACGTTGGGAGAGGACCAGGAGGGAGGAGATGGAGCAGCAGGATGAACAGGTATGTCGGTATGGAGAACCCATGGGTTGTGTCTGACACGGTACTTATCAGGCTCGGGAGCAGAAGAAGAAATTATTGTGCCTAGAGGCGATGAAACGAAAAGCTCGTGCTCAAGTTCATAGCAAAGGTCCCGGCGACCTTCGACGCTCCGCATCAATGAATAATTTACATCGGAGAGGAATACTTGATGAACAAGAGTTCGGAGAGGCCTTAGGCAACGACAATATCGACTCAGTAAATGCATCAGGATACCTGGGATCTGGTGCCTATGTTGCAGCTTCTGGGAATAGTGTCAGCATCACATCTACTACTGGTACAACCTCGACCACTGGCTCCTCGCATTCTCGTCCTCTTCCCCCGTCTTTACGTGCGCAGATAGGTAACGAGGTGATTACATCTCGGAAGTTAGTTTCGGTTGCTAAAGATGGTGATGGTAAAAGCACAATGGGTCCTCCTGCTTATATTCCCACCAGAAGCGGACTCAGGAAGAGCCGAAGTACCAATAGTCTACGCCTACCAAAGCGGGAGGAAGGCAGTAAACCAGGATATTGCGAGTCATGTCGAATGAAGTTCGACGATTTCAAAGCAGTACGCATATGTGTATTGCTTTCATGGTACGCACTAATTCTGCCTCTAGCACGTAAAAACGAAGAAACACGACAAATACGCTAACAATGCCGCTAATTTCTCCTCCCTAGACTTTGTCTTGTCTCGGGTCAGACGTCGAACGCGCACGGAAGTTGAGGCTGACCAACAACGGGAAGCACAGGAAGAGGAATATCCTTGCGATGATGACGAATAGATGTCCTTGCATTGATAGATTGTTAATTCTTGCATATGACCCTGGCTTTTTTAGTATATCACTTACCACCATCCTTGTCTTCATGATTCTACAGATCGTACTACTTCTATCATTCCTAGTTTTGTTTAAATATTCCTCATTGTAGCATACACAACAATCACAGACAATCATATTGCATCGAAAAGAAGTGCGCAGTCTTTAGGACTTGGGTATACTTCATGATAACACCGGTTGCACGTCAATATCAAATGGCCCGGTACGACTTGAACAGCCTGCTGTGCGTTATCATGCTGTCCAATGCTCACGTAGGGCTAAAATGGTAAACATTAAGTACGGCTACTGTTATCGTTGTCAAATGGCTCCCATTCAGAATTTCTGGTGCTGCTCCCGAGACCACTGAATGACGGCATGAATGAACTATTATTGAGGTTTAGCACACCTTCCGAAAGCGCTAAGATGTGAAGATCTTGAGACGCTGGCGCAAAAAGCCAGAGCGCTTTAAACCAGTACTAGTCAAGATATTCAGATACTCTGACAAAATTCTCTCCTAATGGGGCAGAAAAGTTGTGGGAATGATATATTTCGACAGATAAGGATTCTCAAGCGAGTTTTTGGACACTAGCCGAGTCCCGACCTATGGCCCGAGATTCGAGAATGGCTGTACAAGTTGACAGTGTCATCGCCACCGAGTCCAAGGTGACCATAACCGACTTTGACCTTTCGCGATAGGTACCCGTGCCGGCACTAACCTTTCCCTAGAACCCCAAAGAGTACTAGCAAGCCAGGACCTTTGTGATTGGCGTGGGGGAAGTCCTTATAATCGACAATGTAGCATCCTATGTACGGCAAGGGGTCAGCTGATACCTTTCTGGCTGCCAACTGGGGGGCTGTAAAGCCGGCGGGTGCGGTAGATGAAGCGCTGGGCTCGTCACAATTTACCAGGCTGATGCACATAAGAAATCGGTTCGAGTGTTTCTCAACTTATAAGGAGAGCAGGGATACTTGAAGAAAAGACCAACAAGCCCCATGGGTAACGACCGTGTGCACTGTGCATCAGGCATGCGGCGGTAAAGATGGTTCTGATCCAGAAATCAAGAACATGAGCATTGCACGCTATAGCTTCAACACATGGCCCTAGTAGGCTCAATCTATGAAAGGGCTGGACATTTGGAAAACCGTGTTTCGTGGCAAGAAAAGAGATAGTACCTAATGATAAGACGTTGGGATGTATTAAAAGGGGTAAGAACTTCTTCTGCAAAAAAAAAATACTTTAGAAGGAAAATAAAAAAGAGTTACGGTGAAGCTGAAGTCCGAGAAACCGAGTTCCTTCGAATAATAGGTCATAAATAATTGGGTGGCGACTATTGGGCAACCACTACGTCTGCGTGACGGCATAAAGGTCAAAGTCACGTAAGTGTCACAGGAACGGACGTGGTTCAGCAAACCTCTGCGCTTCATCAGTGTATCATCGTTTTAACGACTCTCCGCCAAATTTCTACGGTTCTCCTTCTTCTATTTCATCCATCTGCGACCTTGAAAAATTTGCCTTGCCACAATTATACAGGTGAGCTTTCGTTCAACCGCTTTGTCCCAGTGATCATACAACGCCGTCGTTGAGGCTGGGGCACCTTGCTCTTGCTAGCACAGATATCATGCCTACCCATTTTTAATGGACCGTAATGCTTAATGCTGAATTAACCTTTGTAGGTGCGAGAACCCGTCTTTGAGGGAAGTGGTACAATCGCCGCCTCCCCGTCAAAGTCTCATCAAACGCCATGAGTACCACTGATTCTCGTCCTGAAATTGACAACCAGACATCTCGAAGTGCGTCGGCGGATGGGTCAGATGACGCACAGTTGACTATACGCATACCCAATCCCAGAGTCTATATGGCTCGCCAGTCGCTTTGGGTGGGACGTCGCGGTAAACTTCGTTGCGATTCTTGTCGGGCACATAATCTGAAGGTTCAAGTTTTTCTTCCATATTACTTTTTACGTTATCATCTGACACCAAATTTAGTGCGATAGGGTGCAGCCAAGCTGCAATCAGTGCACCTGGGTACCAGGACGAGAGTGCAAATATACTCCTCTGCCAACTCCAGCTCACCGAGGCATTCCTAGATGTGATACTTGTCGACTGAATAATTTGAAAGTACGCTTTCGCATTTGTTTTTTGCATGCCGTGTCTCTGAACTTTCCTTTTTTGTAGTGCGATAGGAATGTCCCTGTTTGCGATCAATGTCAAATGGATAATAATCCCAACTGTGTTTATTCGCCTAAAAGGAGGAGTAAGACGTCTATGACAGAGACACCTGTTGCTTCTATTGCACCAAAAGCCAATGCAGACCGAGACTCGCCACCACCGGCACCTAGGTCTAGCGCACCATCCTCATCCATCCGTGCAGAGAGCAGCAGCAGGGCGTCAGCATCCGGAACCGATGTCGCGCCACAGCAGCGGTCACAACATTCAACTCCATCCGTCTTTTATCACTCTCCATCATCGGTATCATTCCTGAAGAAGGATATGCCCGCGATGATCAAAAACCGTGTCCCCCTCCAACCATGGTCCCATCCAACCATCCTTCCACTTCCACGCACCATCCTACAGGGACTCATGAAAGTGGATCCGGAACAAATGCCTGTAAAAATAAGGTATGAAGAGGCGTTGGACAACTTCCTCAACGGTCTTATACCGAACCTTCGCGATACGGCGCCTATGGCTCCAGAAATGTATTCGGCAGTCGCTAACTACCTAGCAGGGAAAGGAGTAACTAGGTTCGCAACTCATATCCGCGAATGGATGGCACACCATCATGTTCGGTCCGGATCGAACAAGTACAGCATACTTCTTATTCCTCGTGACATTGTTTTTCAATCGGCCGACTGGGACGAAGAAACGCTTCTTCGTCAGTATAGAAACCACGCAGACGGAACGGGGATTGCACCACTGCCTTCTATTGATGTCGACGCGGGGCCCGACAAAGAGGGGAGGGCCATTGACTGGCGGAACGCTTTTGAACGTGTTCCTGTTCGAAGCCAGATGTGGGATATCTTGACATACACACATCGCAATCATTCAGCGTCGTACGAGATGCTTCGAGAACTTCGAGGCTTATATTTTGTGAGTGGTCTCATTGGTCTGGAAGCGATGGTTTACAACATAGTTCTAGGCAAATATCACCTGGCCAATGGTCGACATGTTCAATAGTCTCTGTCCACATTGCGCGAGCAAGAACAAGGGTCCATCTTCCGTCCAAGTCAAGGGGGAACCCGAGAAACAATCAGAGATCGGTTAAACACATTGTAGTTGTAATCATTGTGTATCTTTAAGACGTATCTATCGCGTTGTATGATGACAATTCGTGTTTTACGATACTAGCTCAAAGCTAGCGAATGCAAGGTCATACCCTCCAAATTCGTAGTTAATCTTGTCCGTCCTTTTGTATCTTCTGGGAGATAGGCCGTTCGATTTGATGCCGTTGACCTTGTCGTGCTGTTTGGCGACGGGTGCACTGAGTGCAGCGCGGAAAGCCTGCTGGGCAGCTTCGATAGGGCTCCTCTCTCCTATATCAACTTCATTCTCTTTGCAGGAAATGAAAAGTGTGAGAGTAAGCCGGCTGGGTTGGAAAATAGAAACGACGCGCTGGATGAGCGTTTTCAGGTCTGGGATCGTGTGAGGATCGTTAGGTGATGGACGGGAGGGAGGCAGTGGAACGTTGCATTCAAAACTGGCATAAGACCAGCCTTCTTCCGGAGTGACGTGGATGGTATAATACCCTTCGCCAGGATGGATGTTGGCGCCATTTGAGGAGGCCACGAAGGACGAGTCTTCGCCCCATCTGATAAGTGCATTTGAAGAGTATCCACATGGAGAGAAGGAATATGCATCAAGAGTGGTGAGGTGTGACGGAAAGATCTCGGTGATTCCTAAATATTGAGACAAGGCCGCAGCGTGGAGGGCCGGATCATCTGTAGGGGAAGAAAGGAAGAAGCGCTCGCACGCCGAGGGCGACAGGTCGCTCATGAGAATCTCTATGGTGTAGTCGGGGAGTTCAAGATCGCAGGCGGTATCGATGGCCGGCGGTATAGATAGAGACGGAGAGACTTCTTCCTCTGCATTGGTGAGGTAGAGAAGCCAGTGATCACCGTTCACCTTTCCGATGGTATAGGCGGCGCCATTGGCAAAGATATTGTCAAGAAATTCAACTTCATACTTCCAGTCGCGATGGGGACCACGCTGGCGATCCGGAAACATGAATGACTTGCGAGAATAGAAACAGCGATAGACGGTGGGCAGGTTGGCATGGACTGCGGCAATCTCCAGGATACGGGGAAGCCCGAGAAGATTAAGGGTAGTACCGCATGTCTTCAAAATGAGACGGTGGGGGGAAACGAACAGAGAAGATTCGCTGGCAGTTTGACACTAAATGCGACGGCAAGGGCTTCATGGGAAGTGACGGTTACCTTAGCAGATAGGCGTCGAAGTCGGCGCCAGATACCATGCTGAGGACACTGCACTTGACGATGTCGAGCATGCCCTCCCACACTGCTCGTTCGACCTTTCTGAGGCCGATTTTACCATCCGCAGAGCTATTGGCATCGGGCAGATGAGCTGGAGACGGTGCAAACCAGATCTCAAGGAGTTTTTCAGGTCCTTCAAAGGGAGCAGAGCCTGTGTGTTGTTCCATTCACTGGCAGATGCTATCGAGGAGGAGGATATAAATGACACTTTGCGACGAAAGGCTGTGGATGCATGAGATGAAGAAAAAAACTCGTCGAAAATTTCTTTTTGGAAAGCGAACGGTGATATCCGACATGTGATGTGACTGTCACAGGATTGCCGACGAGTAGACGTCGTTCAAGCCGCCTTAAGGCTGCTCCCTGGCTTTCATGTCCCGTCATATTTTCCGTCTACCTTTTCTGCGTAGCGTCGTTCCCAGATTACAAGCACCATTGCTCCCTGTTTTACGGCCAGGCGTCGTCCAGCATAACCCTCGTATATCTCAATCTCGTCTCTTTTCCCATTTCCCAGCCCAACTCTCGTCGCCGCCTCGTCCTTCGTCAGATTTACCTCCAAATGTGACACTCTCCGAACGACTAAGGCATCTCATCAAGTCTTACGGCTGGTACGCGCTTGGCGTCTACCTTGTCCTCTCTGCCGTCGACTTTGGCATCGCATTTGCAGCCATTAATCTTATTGGTGCTCAGCAAGTCTCCCAACTTGCAGCATCGGCAAAAGAGGCGGTCGTCAGTCTCGTACACTCTCGGCCGCTGGATCCCGGTCAGGAAGACATGGACTCTACCGTCAGAAGCGTTGAGCAGGGGAGCAATGAGGGTCTCTATGCAATGATTGTGCTTGCGTACACTATTCACAAAACCCTTTTCTTTCCTGTCCGCGTCGGACTCACTGCAGGCCTGACGCCCAAATTTGTTGGCTGGCTGAGGCAAAGGGGATGGGCAGGCGGTGCTGGAACGAGACGAGCGGCGACTGAGATGAGGAACAAGCTGCGAAGAAATAGTCGTTCATAATATAGATGCCATCAAGTGAGGATGATGCCTTTCCGTCCGTGAATTTTGCTGCTCATACATATATAACAGCTGTTGTTACAACTCAAAAATTATAATACCTCATTTATTCCTACTCAATTGGTGCTTCACTTTCTGCTGGCGATGATCAGATGTGCGCTATGGATACTGGATAATTGGCGTACCAAGCAAGATACCGCCTTTGACGAGTTCCTCCACCTTTGGGCGCTGCTGTAACGCATGATCGAGTATGTCCTATGCCATTCAGATGTAGTCGATACATTGTACAGAGTGCATATACGAACCTCGAGCTGTGATCTTTGTAGTTTCTCTTTGGCTGCCACAAGGGCGGGGGCAATGCCTTTGTCGTCTGACAGTCGGTACTCAGTCGGTGAGAGAAACACATCAGAGGCGACGATAGATGTACCCTTCAGTATATTACGCTCTACCAACTCGTTCTTATCGGGACGTTCACTGAGACGTTTCTCGAGATTGTGCATTGCATCTGGGTCGAGAGAGCTCTTGCGAGTGTGCTCAGGTCGAGTTGCTGCATGCGAATTACTGCCAGCTGTCTGCGGAACGAGATAACGAGAACGTACACATTGTGGATGATGAAAGTTCGAGTGAAAGAGTACTTAGGGGACCGTGACCCCGTGACGATGACGACCATCAGTGCGATGCAAATCCGATTACAAAAGTGGGTAAGTGGGTATCTATACACCCAGCCAAAAATCGCTACCAACCTCCTTAGTCTGACTCTTCACCAATTCTCGGTCCTTCCGTGCTTGTTCCTGCTTTGTTTCCCGTTCTTCCTTGTAGGTGAGTACAAGCTTTCGAGTCTCGTCGATGTGCTCCTTGATGCGCGAAACTTGTAGATCAACATCAGCATCCAAAGCTTCTATTAAATCGAGGAGCGAAATGATTTCTTGCGATGAAATGCGAGGTGAACACGAAAGCGGCGGTGCAGGAAGGGGTTTCTCTTGTCCGCTGAAACGCGTTACAGAGGAGCAAAAACGCTTCACAGAGGTACTGTAGGTTGTAATTGATCTAGACAGCAGTAATGACACGAGCTCTGAAGAATATGGCGAAGAGAAGCGATTGACTGAGGAAGTAGAGGACTCTGCTGAGGAGTGCACCGAGGACGAGGAGGACGAGGAGGATGACGAAGAGAAAGAGCGTGTGGAGGGCTGTTCGATATAGTCATCCTGGGGAAACAACGGCGAACAAGAAATATCCAGAGTAATGGCAATGCTAGACATGGTGGTGGTTCGAGTTCAACCAGTACGGTTCGGTTTCCGGTCCGGTGCCGGTCCTTTCCGATGGACGGCCGGTAATTGCCAGACTCTCATTCGTCCACTCCTCCATCTCGTCCGTCAATGTCGTTTGCAACGGCGGCGCGTCTTTCTCGAGCCACCCCTCGTCGGGTTATTCTGTCGAAAATTAGAACTTATTCTGATTCGCACTCTCATGAACATCATCATGAAGAAGACACTACCGTGTATCCCAAGGAAGGTTCGTGCTGCCGAATCTTCTATCTGGCAGCTGCCTGATTCGGGCGTCCAGGATTCGGTGCAGGGTGGAGAAATGCCGCCCTCGTTTCTGTTGCCGTCGCTATTGCCTACAAGCTTGCACCATCTCCAGGCGAAGATGCATTGCTTACTCGTTGGATGGCAGAACGACAGGCCCCCGTTAGACAGGACTTTGAGAGAAATCTCAATCACACTATCCTGACGCAAGAACAGTCGAACGAAAGGCTGCTTTTTGCTGAAGCAAAGCGTCCTATCATCCACCGGTATCGATTCCCTCAGTAAGTTTTATTCCCTGATTCCGTACAGTTAGCCTGATGGCCATGCAGGATGCTCGACAACGGCTCACCCTTTAATATTCCAGTAGGGCTGACCAGCGACTTGAGCAATGTTAAGGTGAAGCACAACTAGCGAGAGAGACGGTACTAGAGAATTAGCACTAGACCTGTTACCACTCTTTTGTATTAATTATGTCACGTGCCCGGTTGGCAAGTTGAAAAATAGTTCTCAGGACCAGACGTCTTCAACGTTCCTCGTCGTCACTTACGTTGCCGCCGCCGCGGTCCTCGTCCACTCAGGCAATCGCGCCATCGTCGTGCTTAACGACAACGGCGCTTAAAAGCTGCCCGCCATGCAGCTCCCTCATCGCTGCATTTTCCTTGTCCTCCTCGCAAATGCCGTTCTAGCAGCATTTCCACTTGTCGATTTTGACCGTATGGGCAAAGTCGGTCTTGTGGGCACTTTTGCTGGTCTCGACTTTTTCCAAAACTCTTCTTCGACACTCGACACATCGACCACTACCCTATTTTCCCGTTCTGATGGCGGCGAGCTATCTATTCTCGCTGCCACCAATACAGGCGGCCACATCATGGCCGGCTGCATGCTCGCCGACGTTTTCTATTTCGGGGGTCTATTCTCATCCATTGGCTCAACGTCTGCAGTCAATGTCGCGTCGTATACCGCTTCGTCTGACCAATTCGCTGCTCTGGGTAGCAACGGGCCCAACGGCGAGATCGACGCGGTGTTCTGTGATGACAAGAACAAGAAGCTGTGGGTGGGAGGATCGTTTACATCCCCGGGCTCCTCTATCGCTGTTTGGGATCCGAGTGCAAGCTCGTGGTCGGCACCTCCGTTCAAGGGCGTCACAGGTGCTAATGCCCGAGTCCTCTCAATTACCACCAACTCGTCCAAGTCCAGTCTTTTCTTTTCCGGCTCTTTCATTACATCTTTTCAAAGCAACAGAACTACAGTCAACAGTACAAATAATCCAAATGTTCCCTTCTCGGCGGGAGCCACCCCTTTTTCCTCATCCCTCGTTCCCATCCCGCTCCAGAATGCCGAGCTCGTCGCCTCTCCGTCATCCACAGACGCTGATTTCAGCAATATATCGAACATTTTGTGCCCCGCAGGTGAGGATGGTGCCGGCAACACTTGGTTTGCAGCAGACCAGAATATTGCTGTGATCACTGCTCGTGCTTTCTCGTACATTACTGCTGACGGCATTCGTCTGGGGAACACCTTCTTGAATAATCATGGTACGACAGGATTCAGGTATGAGCCTCTTATCTTGCCGCTTTGGCATCTGAAAAAAAATTCGTCCCAGCGTCATTACCATCCCAGATAACACCGTGCGAACGCTACGTTATCTAGATCCTACGACAAACGAGAACGTCACCTGCACTGATCCGTGCCCGCTGTCCACCGATTCTTCTCTCCTCTATCAGGACTTTCTGTTCGAGGAAAACAGTTTGTCTATCACTGGTGTGGAAGTGAAGTTGTCAGAATGGACGGGTAATGCACCCGGGCTCCATATTTTCCAACTGCTCTCATCGGGGGCCTTTGCTTCTGCCGTTGATTCCGAAAACAACCAATCATGCTACGCCCCAATTGCTTCTAATGCTACCCGCACAGGCGATTGGCAAGTGAAAATCGCCAACACAAATATTTCAGGAACCATCCAGTCCGTCTTAGTGTCGACGGTTGACGTAGGAACTTCGGCGGCGAATGGACCAAGCATGACATGGACTCCATATGTATCCGCTTCTGGTGAATACGAGATGAATATGCTGGTCCCGGGATGCACCAATTTCCAAGACTGCGGCATGCGCACTTCTGTTAAAGTCACTGTCTTCCCAGGTGAGGGCTTGGAACCTTGGGTGACGCAGGTTTCGCAACAGAACAGCGACGACGCGGTTGTCCCCATATACAATGGTCCGGTCATCCCATCATCCCGGAATTTCGTCACCACCGTGACTATGACACTATCTGATGACCCGGCTGGTAGCAGTCAAGGAGGGCAGTACGAGTTGGTTGCCGATCGCATTGATTTGGTTCTTACCTCTGCAAACATAACCACCAACTCCAGCAGTGCCAGTTCAAGTGCCAGTTCAACGACGTCGGGAACCAGGAACAGCTTCGGTTTCTTCGAGTGGCCTCTAGATTCTGACTCCACTAACGACGCAACCACCACCCTTCCTAACTCAACAGAAACTTCTCTAGAGGGTGTTGGCTTCGATATTTATTCTGCTGTCGGAAGTACCAGCAGTTTAACTTCCTCCAATTCCACAATCGTGACCGTAGCTCATCATACCTCCGGCTTGTTTGTTGGCGGTAATTTCACGCTGTCGTCTGGTAGCGCATCAGGTGCTAGAAACATCGCGGTGTATAGAAATTCCGAGCTTCTGGGACTGAATGGCGGAGGTTTGAATGGACCCGTTACGGCCTTTGTGTTGGTTGGGAACACCCTGTATGTGGGGGGATCCTTCAATGGCACAACGGCTACTGCTACTATAGGGCTATCTAACATTGCTGCATATGATGTTCAGACAGATAAGTGGAGCCGTCTTGAAGGCGGTCTGAACGGCAAGGTTACTTCCCTGGGATATTCGAATGGCCAAGTCCTGGTTGCCGGCGAATTTACCGAGGCGATGTCCTCGCTCGACGGTTCTGGCACCAGCGTCGGCGGATTTGCCGTTTGGGACGTTGCGAAGTCGTCGTGGGCCAATAGCGGCGGCTTTATCGTTGGGGATCTATCGTTCGTCGGCAATGGTACAAGCTCGCAGCAGTTCATTTCAGGAAACGTGGCTGCTTTACGAAGGTATGGCGCCAGTGGCATGGTGTTTCTGCAAAATAGCGACAGTGATACTCCGGGGGTGACACCGTTGAGCATAGCGCTGGATTCCAATGTGAACAATACATCCTCCTCTTCCCCTTCCTCTTCAACGACATTCAATCGTCGCCGGGAACATCACTCAAGGGCTTCTCCCTGGATGCCTCACACTGTGTTTTCGCGGTTCTGGTCCCGACAGTCGTCTTCATCCATCAATCTAACGTCGCTACCTACACCCATCTCAGCGCCTGCACCATCCGTTCTGGCAGGGGTCTTCTGGACGAATAGTACTTCCTCTGTAGAAGTTTCCATTATTGGTGGAAACTTTTCTTTCACCAATGGAGGAACAGAAGCGTTTGCAGTTGCTATCTACGACTCCGATTCTGGATCTCTGAATGGATTGAAGGGCTCCCAGATCAATGGCACAGTGCGAACACTCCTCGTAGAGGGTGACGTGCTCTATATAGGCGGTCAATTCACGATTTCAGGGATCAGTATCAATGGTTTTGCTATCTACAACCTAGCCAATCAGGAATGGGACACTTCCGGTCTCCAAGGTTTCCAGGCAAGCTCTGGTTCCACCGTTACAGTGTACTCCATCACCACATCGTCGTCCAAGGATAACACCATCATCGTAGCGGGTTCCTTTGCTCAGGCCGGATCCCTCCCTTGCCAAGGTATATGTTCTATGGACACCACTTCCAAACAATGGAATGCATTGGGGGAGGGCATTCAGGGCGAGGTGTCGTCTGTTTCATATGCTGGGGTCCGTGAAAATTGGTCAATATATACGTGCGCCATACTTATTTGCTAACAGGATAATCAAGAGTTGCTGGTTGTGGCAGGCTCCATTGCGCTCTCCGACAATACAGAAGCCAACGTCGTGCAGTTCAGCTTCTCGAATTCATCATGGACATCTGTCGGATCCGGAGGTGATATCCCTGGGCCTGTCACCGCGCTTGAAGTGAATTCGGCGAATTCGAGTAGCATATTCGCAGCCGGAAAGTGAGTTATATACCTTATTTCCATATCTATTCACTCTAACTGTGAATTAGAACTTCTGATGGTGCATCATTTTTGACCTTCTGGAACGGCCAGAGCTGGAGTATTCTCTGTGCGGATTTTCTCGTTATACCTTACAAAACACAAAATCTCAACTTTTTCTCTAGCCTCATCGTTTGAGAGCAGCACAGTTGTGACACAACTCACAATGGTCCCTCTGCAAGATACGCACTCCAGTTCAGGAGTAATTGAATCTGACCGCATGCTCATGATATCTGGTTCTTTGGACGACCCCTCTTTTGGCAACGCATCTTCTGCTCTATACGATGGCCAATCATATATACCTTATATCGTATCGTCATCGAACACAGGATCCACGGGCGCTGTAGCAGCATTATTCCATTCTTTCGCATCGTTCAGTTTCACTCAACGTCGTAAGCGCCATGCTCATTTTTCATTTTATTTGCAGATTGCTAACTGTCTGCAGATTTCTTGGCCACTGGCGTGGTCATCTTGATATCCATTGCAATCGCAGCCGGCGTTGTGTTTTTGTTGGCCCTGATTGGAATTCTGTGGACTCTTTTCTCTCGGCGCGATGAAAAGCTCAGTAAACTCGATGTTGTCGATGACGACGACGATTCAACACATCATCGACCTTCATCCTTACTTGAGCACATCAATGCAGCAACGAGAGCCACTGTGCTAGGCGCTGCATATGACCACTATGATGACAAGGAGGAGGAGAAGATCCTGCGTGACGCATCATCACCTATTCCAGATGCGGATCCTTTTGGTCCAGATGGGAGTAATTATCTGCGGGCAGAGACTCCCTCTGACGCTGTGGGTGGACTCATGGGCGAAGATATGAGCCGACCTGCGCACGCACGATATTCCTTCGATGGAGCAGGTGAGGGGGAGCTGCCTCTCTCTGCAGGTGCTGAGGTGGAGGTGCTAGACGATAGAGACGTTGCGTGAGTAACGGCCGTTTCTATACTTGCGGGACACTAATGTTTATGAACAGTTGGTGGTATGTGCGTGATGTACGAACTGGTCAGGAAGGGGTAGTACCAGCTGCGTATTTGTATTAGATCGCTCCTTGACTTCATTCCAATCGTTTGTTCGTCGTTTGCATTGTTATATATAATATATACCCCATCACGATTTCTTTCTCATATTGACGGTTTACTCGCTACCCATTATTATTATAGTACCTAGTCATCGCTTTGGTTTGGAGTGTAATTGAGTCAACGATATTATTATGTTCATGTTTGAGCCAGTGTGCACGGTATGGGATGTGTAGTTTGAGACTCGAGCTTTAGAGCAGTAAGTCTTAGTCTAGATGCAGGTACTGGTTGACTGCACTTTTTGGTATAGCACACAAGTTTTTTTTACTAGTTGGAAGTTAATAAAGTCGACCCCGCAATTGATAATTCATAGCGGTCGTGAACGCGAGTGATCTTGAGCTTAGTTTAGACTGTAGATTGCAGAATCTATAGCGAACGGTGCATGGGAGAACCTAACGGCCAGAATGGGTGAGGGGAGAATTCCTTACATTCGTACGGAATCCCAGTGGTGAGGCAAAACGGAATTGAAACGACAACCTGTGTTACTTCCTTTTCGTTTCGACAGCTAGATTCTCTTTTGCACTGATTGCTATATCTGTGTATTTATTGTTTATGAGTAGTATTTGAGTTGTGGGCATGGGTGGGTGGGTAGGTAAAAAAAAAAACGGAGGATAGCACCGACATTGAGCACGTTAACGATTCGTCGTTGCTGGCAGTACAGGTACAAGGCAGACAAGATTATGTGCTACTTCGATCGCGTCAATCAAAGCATGTTAGAATTCGAACAAGCACCGTCGGGACTGACAATGATTCCTTGTTCGTCGGTTCCTAAAATCTCAGTATACGCTCCTTGGTACTAGGAGGAACGACGGTAGACTTGGCCGCGGTGCTGTATCCCATTACCGACCAGTAAAAAATTGTGCCTCGTCCTGTAGAGGATCGCCTGGAAATATCGATACATGATAGATGTATGAACATATTATCAACGATGTCTATTGAGATGTAAAACGATATCGACAACAACGCCAGAATCACCGATCACTAAAAATGGGTAGTTAGTGAAGAACATCTAGCAGAGAACAAGTATACTCACTTGGAGCACTGCACACAGAGGAGATCAGTAACGGATAGATTGTAGAAATGGGATAGAACTTACATGGGTCTCTATAGTGTTTCTGGTGGTTGCCGATGAACCCGACTTTCGTCTTGAAATCCTCGCGCCGCTTTTGGTCTCTAAACTCTCGAACATGTCTCCCAGCTTCACGTGCCTCGCCACGATTTTTCGCTTTGACCACATCCGTACCGCTTCCATACGCTCCGAACCCGCCCTTTCGCGGAACCAGCACTGAATGCTTGTCCGCAAGCAATTGTCGCACGAGAGCCTTGCCGGAATTCGGATCCTCGTCTTTGCGCCTTGAAAGAGTCGCAAAGGACTGGGCATAGTACCGACGCATACTACGATGTCCTATGCGTGCACCTGAGGGTAGGACGAGCTCGTAGTGAGAATCTCCATAGGCGAGCTGATTGTCGGGCAGGTCATCTGCGCTCCCAATTTCTGACTCTATGTCCTCGATGACTTGATCTGCCTCTTCAGTGTCATCACCCTCAACATCTTCCCATTCGCCATCGTCGTCCTTGCCCGTTGCATCAGCGTAGGAGCTAGTGAAGTCATAGTAATCGGAGAGCTCAAGCCGATCCGCTTCGGCGTCGTACGCGATTTTGCAATGTGCCTTATCCTGCATGTGCTTTCGGACCGCCTCAAGAGCACGGAACTCTCGACCTTTGCCATTGCAGTAGATGCAAACGTTTCCAATGGCTATTTTTTCCCCGAGATAGTCGATTAGACCTGGCAAGTCAACCAGATAGTCTGCATCTGGGATAAAGAACGAATGTGCAGAGGACATGTGAGTGAGATTGTTCTCCAATGAGTCTGCTTCCTCTGGGCAGAATAGGCACTGTGTTCGCGATATCCGTGAACGAGCGGCGGCAATTTTTTCGTCGATGGTTTGGTTAATTTCATCATCCAAGGCAGTATCATCAACAGTGAGTGATTTCGGAGATGATGGTACTGGTACAGGCTTCGGGATGTCTTGCTTTGTAGGAGCGTCTTCGCTTGGTGATCCTCTGGTAATATTTCGTAGCTCATTGTCCTTGTGTCGCTTGGAATTCAAGTGGGATCTATAAGCATTCTCGGTGGAATACGTTTTACTATAAAAATAAGTATTAAAAAAAAGAAATACTTGGACTGAGAAGAAAAATTTACTTGCAAACATCGCAACTAGACCCGTTCGGAGACGACATCACGGCAGTCTCAGCCCTTCGTTCCAGAACCTTTTCATTGAAGATTGCAACACTGACAGGAGGCAAAGAGGCGACACGGCGCTTCATATTGTATCTATGGTGGTCCGACCTGTAATGCATTCCTAGTGTTCACATTGAGAGACAATCATCCAGACGACGAGAGAAAGTCACCGACTTTGTTCCTCGGCGGAAAGGAATGCAATGGAACATGATATGCAGGTAAAGAGGGATTGTTGAGAGGAATCCATTGCCAGCAAGGGAGCTATTCGACGTCGTTGGTATACGGCAGAGATTTATTTAACGGCGATTTATCAGGGCAGGTTATTATTATATATAAAAATATTTTAATTACTCATCACAGGCGCTGAATCAGGATGGTTGTGTCATCCATCCACCGATCTGTGCGTTCCACAGTAATCATCTGAGATACCTTATCCTTGTCTGTGCCCCCAAGGCCGTGTCGCAGAAGATGCAAGGCTGAATTGGTGCCCTCGGTCCAGACGATAGGTCCAATTATCTCTAGCCACCGTCGACCGAGTGCCAAAATGTCGAGGGTACCGCCCTCTCGGCTCTGACCTTCAAAAAGATCCATCAACCCATCTGTGCACATCACGAGACATGCTCTCGCTTTGCTCTTCAAGTCAAGTGTAATATGTCTAACGTCGGCGATGTTAGATACGTATGGTGGCGTGAAACTCCTTTGTATGAATTGCTCGACGGACTGTTGAGTACGGAAGCCAGGAACTGCGTTCAAGAACACGCGTTCAGTATACACTCTGTGCAGTTTGAACTCATGGTCACCCAGGGCTAAAAGGGCTGAAATCAGAAATCTTATGTCGACAAAGTATTTCGTGAACTTACCTCGTGTGACAGCAATGGCTCCGAGAACCCTATGCCTCAGTACGCATTCGGGTTCATCTGGGTGTTCTTGCTTGATTCTCTCTACTTCGCTGCTTTCGGTACCATTGTGGTTAGAGCTTAAGAGAATAGATTCCCAGGCCCCAGACTCGTCTTGTCTTCCGTAAACTTTTCACGGTGAAATAAAAGTCGCCACAGAAAACGAAAACATACCTGCTTGGCAGTCCCCCAAGCTTGCCACCCAAAGGTGTGTCTTGGTGGGATCTACAAGGGAGACCAGGACAGTCGTTCCCCTCATGCAATGCAGCACCTTGGCAATATTCTGGCCGCCTCGATCCGAGTCATTGATAATGTCCTTAATGGCAACATCAGAAAGTCCGTCCAATGCTTGAGGGTCCGGAAAGATCTCGAGGAGGTCATGGGCAATTCCATTATCTAGGGACGAGATAGCATTGACCATCACGTCTGAAATAGATGTCGGACTGTAATCTGTGTGATTATCTAGGAACCTTTGGATGTGCTCCTTCACGATAGAGGGCAGCAGTTCGACGGCATAGTCGGCAGTTTCTTCTCCAGCATGCCCTGGGGGTTTGTTAGTCTACTGCGTACGGCAAAAGAGAGATTGATAGTCACCGTCGAAGATGGCATGGAAACGCCAGATACCAGTAGAAAGATGCCAATCCTGTACCACATATCGATCCTGACTGTAGCACTCTGGGTTGGGGGACGGCTGGAAGGAGACTGAGTCCGTCGAGCCATGCAAAGTTGCAGAAGCCAAACGGGCGAGTTCGTTGGAGAGATTTGGCTCAGAAAGTAAGGTATATGTCCAGCGAGCACCGTCTTCAGGATAACCAAGATCAGTTGTGCGAGGATCAGTACTCATTGCTGTCGATAGTTATCTGCAAGTGCAATGTAATACTTATAGTTGGTGCCCAGGGCTGAGGGCACCTGAAGGGAATTTGGTGATTTTAATGCTGGACAGAGGGTAGGGTATTGTAGGAGATAGAGCCTGGGACACCCTACAGCCGCAGATAATAACGGAACAAACTTAAATGGGGATTTGTAGTGGCAGTGTGGTACAGTCGCGGGCACGTGATGTTTGGTGTCACGCCTGCCCAGTCGCCGTCATCATCCCACACCTTGTACTCGAACCAATACCAGCAATGGCCCGACAGGTGGGCTTCTCCTTTTCTACCGGAGAATATATCTGACCTCTTGCCAGGTTCTATCCGCCAATGACGTCAAGCTTCGCATCGAGTCTATCGTTCCCCGTCTCACCCTTATTGAAACGGAGGAATCGTGGGATACCATTGCCACCTCGATAACAACTCTTACTCAAGTATGCAAGGATGGTGGCTGTGAATATCCAGAGGTAATAGTGCCCTCTCTACGGTCCCTGTCGACTCCAATTACTTGCGCTATCAAATCTGAACGAACACGGTTGTCGGGCGTAGCTATCGACTGCATCACAGAATTGGCTACTGGTCTTGGCACATCACTTGAACCCCTTCTTCCTGTATTTTTTCCTACCCTCCTTTCACTATGTGCACGTACAAACAAAGTCTTCGTGACCCGTGCTCGAGCCTGCATACTCGTCATCATCGAGTCGACGCAACTCCCTTCAATTCTGCCCTACTTCGTTCACTCAATCAAGGACAAGTCGACGTCACTGAGACTGGTTGCTGCAGAAGGTGTCTTGACGTGCATGAATTGCCTTAACCCACCAGACCTGGAGAAGGAGGTTCGGGCAAGAGAAGTCGAGAATCTGATTAAAGCGACGACAAGAGACGCCAATGCGGATGTTAGGAAAACTGGGAGAAAGGTTTTTGACGCTTTTAAAGTTTTATTGCCTAATAGAGTGGACAAGTATGTTGAGTTATCCACTGTTGGTTACTGTGTTATTGACAACGTTCGGCCTAGTTTCGTTGCCCCCCTTACACCAACGATCAAGAAGTATTTGGATATTGCCCCCAAAAAGGCTCTACCGTCCCCCCCGTCACTGCAGACCTCGACCTCCAACAGCACAAAGAGTCACCTATCTCATTCCACATCTGCCCTTCCATCTTCATCTGCCGCTGTCACCTTGCCATCTAAACCGACTACGTCACGCCCCGCTCCTATGTTGACTCATTCAGCATCATCAAGTAGGGCCTGTTCACGTTCTCGCACTGCTCCAAAGGACACGAAACCAGCCGCCGTGTCAGGCCCTAAGAAAGGAAGCATGCCGCCTCCAGATACCATTCCCACAAGACCCACGCAGCCTTTACGGCATACGGGCCCGCCTTTGAAATCTACATCAGCCTCGTCAGCTAGCAGCGATAAGAGGCCTACGCCACCGTTACGACCTGGTATGCCAGCCTTCCGTTCTGCAACAAATCTCAAAATCGCGCCTGTGCCTGCGCATTCAGATAGTGCTGTTCCTCGCGGGCCTCGACGGGAAGTTGTACCTTCGCAACCCGCGCCAGTGTCAAGCGGTCGGGCACAGCGAGCACCATTACCGCCCCCAAGCAAAGTGCGCAACGATATGTCTGACAATGGCAGGTCAACAAGAAGTATTCGATCTGCGTCGAATGATAGACCCAAGATTGTCATTGGTCAGAAACCAGAGTTGCCTCAATTGACTACAAAACCGTCATACGCCGACAACAAAGCAAAGGCAAAACCCTTGGTGAAACCTGTGACCAAAGCAGAAGCATCATCTTCCAGTAAACGACCGCCTGTGGCTCAGAAGAAGCCAGAGAAAGCAGTAGCTAAGCCGATGTGGGGTAGCCGACCTGCCAAACTACCGGTTCCAAAACATCCCCCTCGCAGCAGAAGCGTTCCCCCGCGTTCTCGGACAACGACAGCATCATCCACAAAAGCCGAAGCGTCCTCGTCGAAGGACACTACGAAGGAAACGTCTGGCGAGTCCGCGAAGGGCGTCGAGGGCAAGATACAGGCCGATGCAGAGGGTGTTGTCGTCACTGCCGACGACACCGCAGAACGTGTACAAGAAGGTGGGGACCATGACTCAGAGCCACAGCCAACACCCCCCATTTCATCTAATCACGACGATGAAGCACCCGAAGAGGAAGATGGGGCTCCTGACAGTTCAAACGAAACTATGAGAGTCAAGGAAGCAACGGACACTCCCAACAATACCCCACTGCAAGTCATCATTGCAAAACCGTCTCCACTTCCAGCGGATGCTCCTGCAACACCGCCGTCAAGTCAAGGAGAAAATGTGGCAAAGCCACAGAAAACTCCCATCTCGGCTTTGTTGTCTTCCATTGAGCAAGGATTCCTGTTTACACCAGCATCGCCTCTGTCTCCACCAATATCGTATCTATCCTATCCTCGGGAAATGAATGATGCAACTAACCTAGCCGCGCCGTTCCCTCTGCAGCCCAAAACGCTGTTTGGTATCTCAGGGGATTCTGCATCGGAGAAATTCGTGCATGCTTGGCCGATAGATAGGCAACAATTAATGGCTACCGAGGGCGAGAACGGGCGCAGATAGCAAATGTTGTCCGGTAGCCGTCTTGTTGTCGTATACACTCACGTTCTTAATTTAAGTAGATAGCTTCATATACGTATTCAATATTGAATAGCTGTGACTTTTGTTGAGCTGTGATAGACAAATCGTAACGATGTCAACCCAAGCAATGCGGAACTGAAAATGTGAGATATACGGAAATGCTGAGTGTTGATAAACATACCTTCAATGCGAAAGATATTTCCTGTGCTTCGCCCTCCGCCTGGCTAATATTTTCCTTCCTCCTCGCGACTTCAGCCGTGCTAAAAATCCGTGTCTACGCTTCCTCTTTCTTTGCGATGGCTGATATTCAGTGCCCATCTGGGCGAAACGAAGCTGCTGCAAGGATCCTAGGATAGGTGAAGGGTGGGCGAAGGACTGCGCAAGGAAGGGACTGGTTCTGACGACGGATATTATGGGAGCATTTTGGTGCTGAAAACTGCGAGGCCGTGTGAGGGATAGCACGGCAGAGAGAGACGGAGGACGCGTCAGCAGTTGCAGTAGGCCGGGAGGTACTCGAGGCATTGAACCAACAATTAATTTCGGCAATGGGTAGAAAAATAAAAGATAATACTTCACACGTGACTTGGTCGAGTCAATGCGCCTTCGACCACCATCGATCCGTATCGTCTACCACCACCTCTCTCCCTACCGGCGCTGCATTAACACCATGCCTTCCCAGCCGAATGATCGTTTATGGTCCGCCATTAGAGTTCGCGACGAGTTCTTTAATTTCTTTCGGTCCAAGGAACATACTTTCGTACCATCTTCGCCGACCATTCCATTCGACGATCCCACTTTGCTTTTTGCTAATGCAGGAATGAACCAGGTATTCATTCTGAAAGTGTTGTTTATTTGCTGGCTGACCCTTCTCCAGTACAAGTCAATTTTTCTCGGCACCGTCGATCCCCATTCAGAGATGTCCAAATTGAAGCGCGCATTTAATTCCCAAAAGGTCGTTTCTAGGCTTAACTAGAACTTGTAGCATGTCTGATTTGATTTTAGTGCATAAGGGCAGGAGGGAAACACAATGGTACGCCGTCACCAGTTCATATATCGCCCTTCTCATACTTTGCAGATCTCGACGATGTCGGCAAGGATTCATATCATCATACGTTCTTTGAAATGCTCGGCAACTGGTCTTTCGGAGATTACTTCAAAGTATGCGACATATCCCCACTCTACCCTTACACAAGCTGGACATCTCTTTTAGAAAGAGGCCATAGCATATTCTTGGGAACTCCTGACTGAGGTTTACAAACTCCCGAAGGATCGCCTATACGTGACTTACTTTGAGGGAGATCCCAAAAATAATCTCGAGGCTGATCTGGAGGCAAAGGCATACTGGTTAAGCCAAGGTGTCCTAGAAGACCATATTCTTCCAGGGAACGCTAAAGACAACTTTTGGGGTATGCTTATCTGTGCATTTATTGTGATGGTTGTTTATGCGTATCGTCAGAGATGGGTGCTACTGGACCGTGCGGACCGTGCAGGTGTGTATAGTACTTAGCTTTCCAAGACTAACCCCTGCTCATTTTCCTGCAGTGAAATTCACTTTGACCGAATAGGCGGTAGGAACGCCGCAAGTCTGGTCAATCAGGATGATCCTGACGTACTGGAAATATGGAACAACGTCTTCATCCAGTTCAATCGCGAAAACGATGGTTCCCTAAAATCGCTTCCCTCCAAACATGTCGATACGGGTATGGGTTTTGAACGGCTTGTATCTATTGTCCAGGATAAACGCTCAAATTACGATACCGATGTTTTCACGCCCATATTTGCCAAAGTGCAAGAGCTCACGGGAGTACGCCCGTATGAAGGTAGATTTGGGGACGATGATGCTGACGGCATCGACACTGCCTACCGGGTTGTCGCAGACCACGTCAGAACCCTCACGTTTGCTCTCAGCGACGGAGGTGTACCAAACAAGGATGGTCGCGGGTACGTACTTCGACGAATCCTACGTCGGGGAGCACGGTATGCTCGAAAGAAACTTGGTGTGACTATCGGTTCCTTCTTTTCGTCTTTGATGCCTGTTGTTGTTGAGAATATGGTACGATTTCCTCCATAGAGGCTCTTCTCCATCTTATCACGTTCTCCAGGGTCACACATTTCCCGAAATAACCCGGAAAATTGCGGAAATCAAGGAAATCCTTGACGAAGAAGAAGAATCGTTTTCTCGAACTCTTGATCGTGGAGAAAAGCTATTCGAGCAATATGCCGCGCGTGCAAGAGAACAAGGAGGAAAGGAGTTGAACGGAAAAGATGTCTGGCGGTTATACGATACCTTTGGTTTCCCCGTCGACCTCACGCGTTTGATGGCAGAGGAACTTGGTCTAGGGGTGAACGATGCTGAATTTGAAGAAGCCCAGGCTCACTCAAAGGAGGCTAGTAAGGCGTCAGGGAAGACAGAAACCAGAGTCCAAGTGAAGCTGGACGTACACGATATTGCATCCCTTGAAAAGTTGGATGCAGTACCTAAAACGGATGACTCTGCAAAATTTGGTATGTGTAGTGGTTTTTCTGACCTTTTTTCTTGTACAATTAACAGCTTTATAGGTATCGGAAATATCGATGCGTCGATAAAAGCGATATTCTACAACAAGTCTTTTGTCGCATCGACAGAATTCATACCTCACGATGCCTATTTTGGTTTGCTTTTGGACAAGACGAGTTTCTACGCAGAGGCAGGAGGTCAAGAATACGACACTGGGAATATTGTGATTGATGGCGTGGTTGATTTTGAGGTCACTGACGTCCAGGTTTATAATGGCTATGTTCTACACACCGGTCGCCTAAAATATGGAAATCTTAAAGTGGACGATGTTGTGGTGTCGTCATACGATGAAGTGAGTAAGGCTACCCATGCACTATATTTGTTCTTAGTGGTATACAGCTTCGTCGTTGGCCATTGCGGAACAATCACACCGCGACGCACATCCTCAATTTCTGCCTCCGTGAAGTTCTTGGCGACCATATCGACCAAAAGGGATCATTGGTTGCGCCGACAAAACTTCGTTTCGATTTTTCGCATAAAGCGTCTATTGGTCTGCCCGAACTAACAAAGATCGAAGAGATGTCAGTGGACTGGATCAAGCGCAACGTAAAGGTTTTCAGCAAAGAGGTGGATCTACGCAGCGCTCAGAGAATCCCGGGTCTTCGTGCAGTCTTTGGTGAGACGTATCCTGATCCTGTCAGGGTGGTGACACTAGAGTACGACGCCGATGAGATTGCGCGGGATATTGAAAATCCCAAGTGGCGGAGTACAAGCGTTGAATTCTGCGGTGGGACGTGAGTTGCAGTTTTATGATGGATGAACGCTTATTGAATTGGCGGATAGGCATGTGGTGAAGACTGGCGATATCAAGGACTTTGTGATCCTTGAAGAGTCTGGAATCGCAAAAGGGATACGGCGAATCATCGCAGTCACCGGGCATGAAGCGGGGGATGTCAGTCGTATCGCTGATGATTTCAAGGTGAGACTGGATCAGCTGGAACAGATTTCTGGTAAAGAAAAGGACGCGGGGATGAAAGCTCTGGGTGTAGTATGTATGCGTCGGTTTGATGGTGTCCATACTAACTTCAAATATAGGAACTAGGTCAAACAGATATTTCTGCCATCAAGAAGGCAGAGTTGAAAGAACGACTTGCTGTGATGCGAAAAACATTTGACAAGCAGGTCAGAGAGAAGGAAACGGCAATAAACAAGGAGGTGTGGGAGATGACTGAGTCGTGGTTGCGTACTGACCGCTGTTGCTAGGCGATTGACCGAGTACAGCAACATTTCAAGAATGGAGCGTCGTCGTATATTGCAGTCCTTGAGGTGAACGGTAGTTCAAAGGTTAGAGTTGCTTGATTTGCTTGTGTGCAGGGATAATGTGGCTTGTAAAGATCCTTCAAAATGTTGTTTTGCAAGGACGAAAACTGGGGAAAGCAGTGTACGTTTTCAGTGTTGACGAGGAAGGAAGCAAGGTTGGGCATGTGAACCATGTCCCGCCTTTATTGAAGGAAAAGGGTGCAGATGCACGGACATGGGCGTCAAAGGTTGGCGAGGTGCTTGGAGGCAAGGTAAAGTGAACTCGCTTGTGTGGATGTTTCCAAGTTGACTGGTTTTTATTTAGGCTGGTGGGAAGGAAGATTCTGCGCAAGGTGTAGGGGCTGATGTATCGCGAGTGAAAGAAGCTGTTGCTGTTGCTGAAGCATATTTATCTGCATACTTGTAATAATGGTGTACTTTTTAGAACTTTAGAAATTTAATTACGGGCCCGGCCGCCAATTACAGGGGCACGTCACGCATCACACGCTACGATCACCGTGGACCAAACAGAGCACGCAAAAGACCTCTCTTGCAGGAAAATACGGACGACGTCCACGCAAGCCTATTCTACGCTTAGGTGAGTCTATTTTTACACGCCAAAGGGATGCTGAATCCACTGTATGGATGCGCACGCGTTTGAACGGAGGAAAATGATGGATTTGAAGCTGGATGCAGGGTGTGGGTACAGGATGTACTTGATGCTGACATTTGCGTTATGCAGGCAAACGACTACCGACCATGTCTCTCGTTGTTCCCGAGGCTCACCAGCAGTTCCAAGTGGGTAGTTTTCTGTGGTGGAAGGATGACTCGCTAAATTGTGGGTACAGCACATTCTTCGACTTTTGAACACCAACGTCGATGGAAAGCGCAAAATCATGTACGCGCTGACTGAGATTAAGGGTGTTGGACGACGATACTCCAACTTGGTGTGCAAAAAGGCTGATGTCGATCTCAATAAGCGGTGAGCTTGACCGCTGTTTAGCGCGTGAGTGGATCTGACTATTAAAACAGGGCCGGAGAGCTCAACTCTGATGAGCTGGAGCGAATTGTGACGATCATCCAAAACCCAACGCAGTTCAAGATCCCTACGTGGTTCTTGAACAGACAAAAGGACATTGTGGACGGCAAAAACTCGCAGATTCTGTCGAACGGTGTTGACTCCAAGTTGCGTGATGACCTTGAGCGGCTGAAGAAGATTAGGGCTCACCGTGGATTGCGACACTACTGGGGTCTGCGTGTGCGTGGACAGCACACCAAGACGACTGGCAAGTGGAATTTTCTGTTTGATGAAAGAATAAAATTTATGACTTTTTCTTCTTAGGTCGCCGTGGCAAAACTGTTGGTGTGTCGAAGAAGCGTGGTTAGATATGCTGTTATTAGTATGCCTATGTCAGAGTCTTTTCTATTGAGACAATCTATGTTCGAGCGCTAAGATTGACTACGGTACTGAGGAAACAGCGAAATTTTTATGGAATGTCATCGTCTTTCTTGACTCTTCGTGAAGATTCGTAGCACGTGATGTAGAAGATTTTGCGTAAAGTTTGTGATCGTTTTTAAAATATGGCTTGTTTAAGGCATCCATGGATTGCAGGCCCCTCAATGAAGCGCAAACACTCAAATCACAACCGTTCACCTTCTCCTAAGCGTCCTCGATTCTCCACCAACCTCGAGAGTACACTTTCCAACCTTTCACTCAATAATACTTCCCCAATAGACAATGAACCCAAGTCGCCATCCCCACCATCCTTCATCGACGTGTCGGAGCTTCCAGACGATATCATAACCGTCGACGCCCAGCTCCCTGACAATGTCGAAGAGCCCATACACGACGTCAAAATGAAAAAGTCGACCTGGTACGAACCGGAGCCTGACCGTAAGCCTCTTTCGTGTCTTGTTCTGGCCCGTACTCACCGACCCACAGGCATCGTCGTCACTGACCTCGACTCGTCCGACGACGAGGATGACAATGAGCAAGACACTGCACTGTCGATATCTCCAGCACTCGTAGAGTGCATCCGGTCACGTCAGCTGTCTTCCTCGCTGCCCACTCCTGCTACTCACGCCCTTGTGCTATATCGCCCTTTACCCATTCCCACCACAGAAAATCCAGTAGAGGAGCAGCAGCTACAACCACAACTAGAACGAGAACCTCCTACAGACGACGACGCGATGGATGTGGAATACTAAACTTATATTTGTACAATCTAACTAAAACATGCAAACTTATAGAATACAAACAGTGTGAAAAACCCTCTAACTACCTCCCCCATTGTACTCATCTGACCGTGGCTGCATCGGCGTGTGCAGCTGAGCATATAATCCTTGCGCATAGTTTAGTTGCAAATGTCGGTGTCGTGAGTGAGCATGTGGGTGAGGGACATGGTGCATCTGAACAGTTGCAGGATACGGTGAAGTAAGCGTAATTGACGATGAGCCCTGCGACGTCCCCATTCCCGTCGGTGACCGCATCTGCGAGTACATCGTGTGCGACGTCGGTGTCGTCATCTTGTCCTGCGTCTGACCCATTGTCATGTTCATCGGCTGCACTGTCTGCCCATATGGCATGTTCATCATTCCCATTGACTCTGGAGACATGTACGTTTCTGTTTCTTGTCCGTGAAGATTCGTGTTCATCATACGCGACGATGAATGAGAGTGGTGGTGATGCGCATGCGCATGCGCTGGTTGTTGCTGTTGCTGCGCTTGTTGCTGGACCTGTTGTTGTTGTTGCTGTTGTTGTTGCTGTTGCTGCTGTTGCTGCTGGTGACGAGCAAGAGGCGGTGCCATCTGGTGTTGCTGAGGCGGCGGCTTAGGAGGCAATTGCGGCGACGGATCCTGCTGCATTGGCGAACCGTCATCTACGTCCTCATCTTCGTCAACCACCGCCGACGACGGTCCCGCCTCTACTCCACCATCGTCCCCATTCACCGCCTTTTGAGCAGCAATCTCCTCTGCAGTCAGAAAGCGACCTCCTGGTCCCCGTGGACGTCGCATTGCATGCTTGTGGCGCGACTCGTGGAGATAAGGCTGCACCAACAAATCAACAACCAATGAGAAAGAAAAAAAAAAAGACGCGTACCTTTCGTTGACGAGACAGACGATGAACTTCATCCAGTCGCGCACGGGCCACCCGCCGCTTCAAAATACGAAAATATTGTTTGGCATTGACATAGAGCGGCTCATCGTCTACACCGCTCTCAAGAGCATCGGTGATGTGGTGCTGGAATGATTGATAGACGGCATTCGACCCATGCGAGTTCTCCAGGGAAGGTGCAGGGCTAAGTTGCCCATCGATTTGAGTGTCAAGCGTTCCGTCAATGGGCGCGCTGTTTTCCCAATTTTGAAGAGGATACGAGGCAGGAAAGAGCTGATCGACGACGTGCTCCTCCATCGACATGATTGGCTGCGAGCGGAGGGCGGTGATTGGACGTGCTCGTTAGGTAAGATTATCAAATAAAGTCAGGTGATATATAACATCATGTGCCACGGGCCGATAACGCCGCCATCTCCTCCTTCACAATCTTCTCTCCTAGTTGCTTGATTTTTGCACCAGCCTCGGTGACCTGCACTGTTCCCCTCGTACTATCAGAACGGCCAAGTCCAAGAGGTAGACGTTTCCAGACGGTAGTTCGCATACCTACACCTCCCATGTTGTGCCGTTGCAAGTACAGGACCCATCGTCGCACAACCTCTTCATCGGCGTCCCACGCCTTGATCATTCGTTTGTGTACTTTGCGTTCAAAGTTTTCTTGCGACTTTTTGTACGCAAACGGACTGCGAGGCACGGTCCACATCGAACGCTGCGTCGGCAGCATCACAACCCGCGACACGGGTATCGCAAGGGATGACGCCGCATGCGAAGCGAAATGTGTAAACAGGTCCAGCAAACGAGGAAAGTGTGAACGGAATTGAATCGAAGCAACCGGTATCGAATGCGTATGTGGATGATAATACGGTAGGTGGAAGCTTCGCCCGTGAATCAACGCAGAAGCGTATTCCTGTTCAGTGAAATCCGTGCCAAGGGAGGCTGCAGATATTGGCAGCATTTTCGCCTCCTCGTCAGCATCCTTGAGATCCGACTCGAGTGCTTTCCGTCCAGGTCGAATACAGCCTTGACTCTGGAGCAACCGTCGCCCGGCATTGAACATTTCTTTTGCATTCTGAGCTGGTCTGGATACGAATAAGTGAATGCCCTCGATCTGACTAAAGGAAAGGCGCACAAGGAAGGAGTTTTGAACTCGGATCCTGTCGAATGTCCATCGGTCAAGCCAGACACTTCAAATTCCCTGGAAACAGATAGTTAAAAGATGCAAGAAAAAACAGATTGTACATACTTTAATATAATTTCTTCTATTTTCTTGTCCAATTCCTCCTTGGAATCGGCCAATGGAAGAGCATCGTTTTCCGGTACCCTACTGTTTGTCAGCACTTGCACTACGCGTCACGCAAAGCTTACTTTGCATCTGTAGAATTGAGTCTCCTGCACGATGGAACGGCAGGGAAGCATGGTCGACGTATACGACGAAGAGGCAGCCTCAACATCATTGGAAGAAGACAAGCCGGAAAAGGCAACAGGTCCAAACATTTTCTTTCTCTTCTTCACCCACCATGCTCGCCTCAAAATTATCACAAAAATTTGACGAGGAAACAGAATCCAGCGAAGAGGAGGAGATTGAGATACCATTGCGCGGACTGTCCTCCGATGATGACGACTCTTCAGATGAAGATGAGTCGGAGCCCACTCCCGTAGACGTGGAAAAACTTCCTACCATTGCCAAGGATGACGCCAGTGTGAAACGGCGACTAGAAAAAGTGAAGCGGTTGCAGGTGCGTACTTGTTTGGGTTATCGTCGCCTTGGCTCATTTTTTTTTTGCAGTCGGACGACCGAGGCGTACTGTACCTGGGCAGAATACCCCACGGCTTCTACGAAGAACAGATGAAAGCCTACTTTTCGCAATTTGGAAATGTTACTCGTATACGTATCTCGAGAAACAAAAAGGTACCTTCTTGTCTATTCATTATGTGCAAGGCTCATTCCTACGCAGACGGGCCGTTCAAAACATTACGGATTCATCGAATTTGACTCTGCGTCCGTCGCGCAGATCGTTGCGGAGACGATGGACAACTACCTCCTTCTGGGCCACATCCTGCGGTGCAAGGTCATACCCAAAGAAGAAGTGCATCCTCAGCTATGGGTAGGAAGCAACCGCAAGTGGAGAGTAGTCCCTATGGATCGTGTAGTTCGAGTGGATCATAACAGGGTATGTTCAGATCTACTTGCTCCTGATTTACTTATTGACCCTTCTAACCAGCCGCGTACCGTTGAAGAGCAGCAAAAGGCGTCAAAACGTCTGCTGAAGAGGCAGAACGAACGGAAACGGAAGCTCGAGACGGCGGGTATCCAATATGATTTTGATGCAGTTGCATATGTGAGTCTGGCGTACCCGTTGTTATTGGCTGTACTAATTTTCGATCCTCAGAAAAAACCAGTGAAGGATTTATAGTTCTACACGGTGTACTGCGATGATAGCATATACGATACATTATAACGATACAGTCTTGACAGCAGCAACAGCAAAGCACTAGCAAAGAGACACAAGCACAGGCGAAAAGGCACAAGCAAAGCAGTCGAGTTCAAGCACCCTTGGGATTCAAACCCGTGACTATTCTCTCATTTTCTGCGAGTGGAACGTCGGTCGCGTTATGCGCTCAGCCAGCGAGTGATCACCCACCGTAACACGTCTCTTTCACAAGACCCATCGCCTTGATGTGCTTTGCTTCGCATGCCTTAGCCGAGGCTAACAACGTCGTTCGTCGTTTCTCAGCTATGCTCTGCACCAAGTTTCATTATATGCTGGGTGAGGAATAATAAATTGACGAACGGCTAGCGAATGTTGTTCTTGGCGGAGGCGATCCCATAGGGCTCGTATCTCGTCTTCTATGGACGCGTATTCCATTGTAAATCGTTGGAATTCCTCGTTGCTAAAGGAATTGCATCAGTGTGATTGCAAAAATTTGGGCATGGTACGTACGCCACCTGATACGTAGATTGAATGTTTGCCGATGCGTTCGTGGTCTATGGCAGCGGTGAATAGGAAGAAACAAGGTCGACGCAAGAGTACCTCTTTCACAAGGTATTTTTGCCCAGCAGCGAGAAACTTTCTTTCTGTTTCTTTCTTTTTCTTTTCCTTGGTAGCTACGAAACGCGTTATATGTTGGTGTAGTCCTAGCTAGAGGAGACCGACCAAAGACGCGTTCAGCGAGAGCCTGCTGAAGCCTGGGCTACGATGAGATTGACAGAATTGCACCAGTCCCGACGTACATTTTGTCGTCGCTACCATTGCTCGCCTGCGACGCTATGAAGTTGAACCCGTCGCTGCTGTCTTGATTCTTGGCTTTCGTGCGAGCCATGGAAGATAATGGGGAAGGAGGAGTGAAATAAATAAATAAATAACTAGTCGCTAAAATAGGCGTCCGACGTCGATCATCGGGACGGGCCCGCCGGACCCGCCTTTTTTTTTTCAAGACCACCATCTGCCGTGATCGCGACCAGCAACAAGCCACCGTCGTCCAAAGTAAGGATACCCGTTCACCCCTCCAATAGATGTGCTTATCATTTCTTGTAGAATGCTCGTCCTCTTTGGATCGTCCTCTATTTCTGTCCAGAAGAGGGATATTTTGCTCCGTGCAATCCAGGCAATAGTTCCCACCATCGCCTCTATTGATGCCGTGTGGTTGCACATCGTTAAATGTCGATCCAAGTCAGCCGAGTCTGAACTATCGGATCTCCAATCCCTGTCGAGGAAGAACCTGGATCACCTTCTGACCTACGGCGATAATATTCAATTAACCGGTACAGATTTCACTTCCCACAATGTTATCTACGTTCTTCCACGGATGGGGTCTATCTCCCCGTGGTCAAGCAAGGCGACGGATATTTCTGTCATTTGCGACTTGGGTGAGAGCGTAGAGAGACTGGAACGGGGCGTTACCTACGTCTTTGGGATGGCTGAAGGCAAGGCCCTTTCCAAGGACAATGTCGAAGCCATCTCCCATTTACTCCATGACCGCATGACACAGGCTGTCTATCAGCACCTTCCTTCCGAAGATGCCATATTCTCGCACAACGAGCCTAAACTCCTACGCACGGTCGACCTGTCTGGTCCATCTCCCAAGGACATCTTCGTGCAGGCAAATAAAGATTTTGGTCTCGCGTTATCTCCAGATGAGATTGATTACCTGCTGGACGCTTACACCTCTATTAACCGCAGTCCAACGGATGCCGAGCTCTTCATGTTCGCCCAGGTCAACTCTGAACATTGTCGCCATAAAATATTCAATGCATCGTGGACTATCGACGGTGTCCCTCAGTCGTACTCCCTTTTCCAGATGATCCGAAATACCGAGAAAATATCTAACAAGGGCACGTTATCGGCTTATTCAGATAATGCTGCCGTTTTAGAGGGTCCCTCTGCCCCGCGATTCTCCCCCCATAAGGGTCTATACACTTCTCAACAAGAAGACATGCACATTCTTGTCAAAGTGGAGACACACAACCACCCTACTGCCGTCTCTCCATATCCTGGTGCTGCCACCGGCTCCGGTGGTGAGATTCGTGATGAGGGTGCGGTCGGTCGTGGATCGAAGCCGAAAGCTGGCATGGCGGGCTTCACGGTTTCCAATCTTCTTATCCCAGGTTTTCAGCAACCTTGGGAAACGGACGTTGGGCGTCCAGGGCACATTTCCTCCGCTCTGGATATCATGACCGATGCTCCGCTTGGTGCCAGTGCCTTCAACAACGAGTTTGGTCGTCCAGCGCTGGCGGGATACTTCCGCACGTTCTGTGAACGAGTTGGCGGGGAAGTGAAGGGCTATCATAAACCGATCATGATTGCTGGTGGCTACGGCAATGTGCGACCTCAGAACGTATACAAGGGAAAGATTAGCGAGGGCGCAAAGATTGTTGTTCTTGGCGGTCCTGGACTGTTGATAGGTCTTGGTGGAGGTGCAGCATCAAGTCAAATATCAGGGGCGAGCTCCGCTGAACTAGACTTTGCGAGTGTGCAGCGGGACAATGCTGAAATGCAGAGACGGTGCCAACAGGTCATTGACATTTGTGCCGGGGTGGGCGACCTAATCGAGAGCATTCATGATGTCGGAGCAGGTGGCCTGTCGAATGCCCTACCTGAACTTGTCCACGATTCTGGTCTGGGTGCTGTCTTTGAGATACGTGATGTTCCAGTAGCGGACGCGTCGATGAGTCCTATGGAGATTTGGTGCAATGAAAGTCAAGAACGATATGTTCTGGCTGTCTCCGCCGACAAGATTAACAATTTTAAGGATATTGTGAAGAGGGAACGGTGTCCTTTCGGCGTAGTTGGTGTCGCTACCAAGGAGGACGAGCTGGTGGTGACGGATCGACTGTTTGGAAACGATGTCATACGTCTCAAGATGTCGACGCTCTTCGGGAAGCCGCCTAAGATGTCACGGACAGATACTTCTAGACGAACTGACTTACACGCCTTCGACACTACGCTATCCAAATATGTCACCCCGCAAGTTGACATCCTATCTGAGGCTGTAGATCGTGTCTTGCATCTCCCATCTGTGGCTTCGAAGTCCTTCCTTATCACCATTGGTGACCGTTCCATCACGGGCCTCGTCACCCGCGACCAGATGGTAGGCCCTCACCAGGTGCCCGTCGCGGACGTCGCAGTTACGCGTACATCGTTCGGCTTCGATGTCCTCAGTGGAGAAGCCATGGCCATCGGTGAGCGGACACCGCTTGCGATTCTTCGACCCGCTGCGTCTGCGCGCATAGCGATTGCTGAAGCGTTGACAAATCTCAGCGCAGCATACGTCGGGGATATTGGACGGGTCAAGCTCAGTGCAAATTGGATGTGCGCGGCTGGTAAAGACGGTGAGGGCGCTGGTTTGTACGAGGCTGTGAAAGTTGTGGGTCTAGAACTGTGCCCACAGTTGGGGGTCGGCATTCCTGTTGGTAAGGACTCGATGTCAATGGGTATGAGATGGAAGCAAGAAGGGGAAGAGCGGGAAGTTACGGCGCCATTATCATTGATTGTTACAGCATTTGCACCTGTCATCAATGTGGAGTTAACCTGGACGCCCCAGTTACAGGTGATAGAGGACACGGTACTGGTTTTGTTCGATCTTGCCAAGGGAGAGCGAAGGATGGGTGGATCTTCCCTGGCCCAGGTCTTCAAAGAAGTTGGAGACAATGCACCAGACGTCGATGATTCCGCTCTCCTCAAAGCCTTCCTATTGGGCTGTCAAGCAATCAAGGTGGATGGTCCAGACGTTATATTGGCTTATCACGATCGTTCAGATGGTGGCCTCTTTATTACTGTTGTGGAGATGGCATTTGCTGGCCATGTCGGAGTGGACATAATTTTGACGGACGAGGACGCCGCTGATCCATTATCTGTCTTGTTCAACGAGGAGTTGGGAGTTATCGTGCAGGTAAGACGACGCGATACGGAGAAGCTTCACAAGGTGTTTGGCGATGCAGGATTCTCCAAGCAGTATATTCATACTATCGGCATGCTCAATGTTGATCAGACTGTCCGGATCAAGCACGGCCCAAAAACGCTCTTCGCCAGTTCACGAAGTGAATTACAGAAGAAGTGGTCGGAGACGTCTTTCAAAATGCAGGAGCTGCGCGATAATCCGCTCACGGCGAAGGAGGAGTTCGACCTTCTTGATGATAACTCGCACAGTGGGATAACCTATGACCTTACATTCTCCTACACTACAACGCCGACCTATAACCTCCGTCCCAAAGTCGCTATTCTTCGGGAACAGGGTGTCAATGGTCAGATAGAGTTGGCATGGGCATTCACCGCGGCAGGATTTGATGCCGTCGACGTGCATATGTCTGATATTCTGAGCGGGGCTGTTAGTCTTGATTCATTCCGGGGTATTGCTGCAGCAGGTGGATTTTCCTATGGAGACGTCCTTGGTGCCGGGAAAGGGTGGGCACACTCTGTCCTCCTGCATTCCACTGCAAGGAAACAATTTTCTTCATTCTTCAACCGAAGCAACACATTCACGCTCGCTATATGCAATGGCTGCCAGTTCCTCAGCCATCTCCGTTCTATAATTCCCGGAGCGCAAGACTGGCCAGATTTCAAGCCCAATCGGAGTGAACGATTTGAGGGACGGACGGTCACTGTGGAGATCGTTGCGAACGAGTGCACGGCATCGTCTGTGTTTTTGAGAGAGATGCAAGGATCCCGACTGTCGGTTGCCGTAGCTCACGGGGAGGGACGGGCGGCGTTCAGTTCTGATGAACAGAGAAAGGTCGTAGAAGGGGAGGGGCTAGTCGCAGTGCGGTATGTCGATTCAAATGGTGCTCCCACTGAGAGGTATCCTTTGAATCCAAATGGTAGCCCTGGGGGTATTACTGGAATCCAAACTCCGGATGGGAGAATCCTTGCGCTTATGCCGCATCCCGAGAGAGTGGTAGCTTTGGAAAGTAACAGTTGGTACCCAGCTTCGTTCAGGAAGGAGTGGCATGGGAGCGGGCCTTGGTTTAGATTGTTCCAAAGTGCCCGTAAGTGGTGCGAAGAAGTTTAAAAAAATGTATACAGATTTATTAAGTGTATAGATACATGTTGTATTGAAGTATAGACAATTGAACTTTGACCAATGGGTGTTTACGGGCCGGACCTGGCAGAGTAGCGGGAGCGGCGCGATTGATGGCGTGACAACTGTCACTAATTGTGACATCTTCCACTTTCCTCTTACAATGACACATCGGCGAGCACCATCCATCCACAGCGCTGGCACCTCGAAAAATGGCAGGTCAGACTCCCCAAGGGTGCAGAAAAACCAACGGATTCGACCTCACCCTTCCGATCCTACACCACCACCGCCGCCGCCACAAGCGAAACCGAACCTCGGAATGTCCCCAATGTCCAGATACAACCATAACCTCAAAGTCCTGCGACAGAGAGATCCTTCAATAACGACAATATTTGATCAGTTTAGCCATGTCTGTGTCTATCATCACAACGGATCCAAGTGGGAAAAGTTGGGATATGAAGGCAGCATGTTTCTCTATGAAAGGCATGTTCACTTTGTTCCTTTCGTATGGATAGCTCTTATTCGCAAACAGAGAATCATACCCACCATATGGTTTCTACATTCTCAACCGTATGGCAATAGATGACTATATCCAACGGATCTATCCAGAAGACGATATGGGCCTGCACGGGAGTTACCTTATGCTTCAGTCTTATCCCGAGTATACTTCCGAAAGGATAGCTCGTGCGGAAGAGAAGCACCCCCTACAACCTCCAGACAAATTCGATGATGTCTATAGTCTCCCAGTACCTCCAGATTCAATCACGCACAAGAGCCTCAGTGGCACTAAGACAGTAGGCCTTTGGATGTTTCCCACTGACGCCCGGGAGCCTCTAACTGTGGTCATGAAACGGTACAGTATTTATTTAGAAACAAATACTCATTTCTGATGCCATCGCAGTTTGCATAAATATATCAAGAGGAACGAGCCATATCCTGAAGAGTTCAGATATGGCCCTAACAAACCACCCCCACCTAATCCACACCTACGCACTACAACGGCATCTCCTTCCACACAAGGTCAACCTTTTGGGTTGTCTATTTCTCGTAATAAGCTGATCTTTGTCCAGCCGAATCCCAGCCAGCATCTACTTCAAGCGCTGGGCTAAATAATTCCACTAATGATGATGCTCATGGCACTCCTGCCTTCAACTCATTACTGGCCAAGCTGTGCACTCAGAAATCGCCCTCGCCTTCATCGGCGCGCATGACGTCTGTAACAATGCCTCCGTCTTCTGGCAGCTCTTCAAAACTCACCGTCGACTCATTGTTTGCAACTTTGGGCGGGGGTGGCATTTCTCAGGATGCTCCTACACCACCACCATCCTCTCAGACCACAAGCACCACCGGCATCCCATTACTGGATTCGATATTTGCATCGGCAACTCCTGCCCCCACTTCGAATGGCTCTGCCCCACAGTCCGCTTCAGTCTCGCCAGTCACAGCCACGATTCGCCCGTCTTCCGTAACGGAACCCATCATTCACTCGCCCTTTCCCACTAGCACTTCATTACCCCAGATCTTAAACCAAGACGTTATTTCTACCCTTTTAGGCTTACCACCTTCTCGAACAAACTCAGCAGCGACGTCTATATCAACATCAACTTCTCATAGCAGTAATTCACGCTCACATCCAAGCTCGCGTGAGGGAGATTGTTCGGATGCGGGATATTCTGAGTCGAGCACCGTACTGGATTTAGAGGCCGAGTTAGACATGGAGCTGCAAGCGGCAGGTGCCAGTGCAGGACGGCCATTGCTCAGTAGGGAATTCCCCACCGGCCTATTGGGATCAAACAGTCATGAAAGGGTGAACGGGGATGTGACGCCCCGCGCTCCATTACCACGATTGGGATCTATGCCGCTCGCATCTGCAAGCCATGCATGTCCCCCGCCGATCAGGACATCTTGGTCAGATACTACAGTACAACATGTACTTCCAACATCGCAATCTGGAGCTGCCGTTCCTACACCACCAGTCTGTGCAGACGTGGTCCCTCTGAATGGTAATAGCCATGGAAGACGTCTGGTACCATTTGATGAACCAGACCCCAGTCTATGGCCTTATCCAAGGGCACCAATTGACGAAGATCAGGAAGAGGAAATCCTCGAGCTAGATTTCGAAGACACAAGTGCATTGAGTGACGCAGATGCGTTTAGGGAGGCCGAGATGAATGTCAAGAAGAGAAACGGACACAAAAATCAGAAGAGGAAAGGAAAGGCCAGTGGTAGAGAGCAAAGAGACGCGATTGAACGTAGCTGGGATGTTCCGGTCTCTTTACCTCCTCCGGTTGTTCCAGCGTCACCATCACTTTCACCGTCCCCACCTCCGTCTACAGAGGTACGGCATGCGCCGACGACAGCGAAATCGACGTCTGTTCCGAAGATGACTATCAATGGGTCGATGAATGCAAATGGAAAGGTGCCAGTTGCAGGACTGAACTCCGATTCGGTGAAGGAGAGTATCTTGGACGCTGTCATCCCTGGAGGACGACATGTAGATAGGAACGAGTTTGTGCGAGAGGTACTGACTTTAATTCATGTGAGTATCGCGTATAACCTTAGTGGATACATGCTAAAATATTTTTGCAGACGAATAAAAAATTTGTAGATGACCTCTGGCAAGATTATCTCGGACGTATGCGACAAATGTAGCCCTAGTAGTAGACCGATAATGATCACGTCATTGCTTTCATGTCATCTGGCATATATTAGTCATTTTCCATTGGGTACTGCCGTGAACAATGCGTGGGAAACGGCAGAGGTTAGGTGTACAAGGCAAGCTGTGTCAGGAATAACTGATCCTTGCTCTTGACAGTCATGTTGGTCGACAATCCAGTATCTTCCATCGCCTTTTCCCCTGCAGACTTTTCTGAATATCTCAATGCCGACTTATTCACGTCCAGTATGCCCTCGTCCTCGTCACCCGCGTCGTCCTCGTCCCGAGCTTCGTCGCCCCAATCCCCGTTTCAATCCCTCTTGACTCCTCCGCAGTCCTCGCTTCCGACTTCATTTCCCGAGGTATATGACTCTTCCAACTCTACTAATTTCTTCAACTTCCTTGAAGATGAACTCAAGCTCGTGGAGCCATTTCCAACGTCCTCGGCTCCGTATGACTTTGTCGGCGCACTCGGTACTGGCTCTACGCCTGACATACAAGCCGCATTCGCCATCGATCCACAACTCATGACTATGCCATCCAGTCACATGGATGAAATAGATGAGGAGGAGTACGAGCAACCAGACACAAAGACTGTCACCATTGCGCCCATTAAAGTCGGTGGCCATGGCAAGGCTCGCAAGGGCACTGTGCAAAGTGGCGGCATTGTAAAGAAGTCTTCCTCAGCACATCCGCCGGCTACAGTTTCCAAGGGCGTCAGTTCTACTTCCTCCAAGGAGAATGAGAATATGGACGATGACGACTTCCCTGCTGATTGGCGGCCACCTCCGGAGGTCTATGCTAAGATGTCCAGCAAGGAGAAGCGCCAGTTGCGTAACAAGATCAGCGCCAGGAACTTCCGCGTTCGAAGAAAGGGTTTGTTTATTTTCCGGTTGTTATGCTAAGGCTTACCTTATTCTCCAATAGAATACATTTCTACTCTCGAACTTGATATTGCGGAGCGAGACAGACTTCTCCAAGCAATCCGGGCAGAGTTAGGGTCATCGCAGTCGGAAAACCATGCCCTTCGTCAAGAGATATCTGCATTGAAGAAAGCTCTTCTCGAAGGCCGATCCACATCGGAGCTTACAGTAGATGACATTCCAGTCCTCAACCTTCCTCCACCTGGGCCGATTCTTGCTCTAGCGCCACCAACTACTCCTCCTACCTCGTCACCTTCGCTCATTACGCCGAACACCCAGAAGGACCTCGCGTCGTCGCACTCAGGGAGCTTTTGGGGTGGCGTATCTCGGATGGGCGGTGGAGTCACACCTGTGCATACAGTGCTCATTCCTGAGGTGGGCCGTGGTAAGCTGCAAGAGAATATCAATCCTGCTCTCAACGGAGAGAATAAAACCAAGGCTCCAACTTCTGGAATGCTTGGTGGCTTTGATGGTTTCGCCGATGGCCATTTGTTTACTTTGAAAAGTCTCGATTCGTCAGTATCTATTTTTCAGTGTCTCATTTGATCATGTCGATGTTTATTCTATTACCCACAGATATCGCATGCAACTCTGGATCAAAATGGCATCTCAGCAAGCACCGCATTCACCATCTTCCCTTCCCTCAGCCCCTCCGTCTCCCCCTACGCCAAATCCTCTCTTTTCTCCTTCGCCGTTCACAAATCCTTCACTTCCTTATCTCACGGGTTCTCCATACTCCAATTCCACATCTCTCCATGGACTCGCGTCGTCTTTGGGTCCCAAATTTTTCCAAGCGTCGAGCAAGGCCAAGCTACCTCCGACACAGGACAGGTCCTCCTCGCTCCCAATGCTAGGAAACACGTTGAGCACACGTCTGGCTGGAAAACATCATCCTTCCAGCCCGCCTTCTACCAAATTGCCATCAGTTGCGTCAAAAGATCAACAGAAGGAGAAGGAACAACAGCAGCAAGCCATGATCGCTGCTTTGGCCGGTCAAACCTTGTTGAAACGTCTCGGCAGTGCGTTCTGGGACGCCTTCGCTGGTGGATCTTCACCAGGCGACGCCTCGTCGATAAAGATTGATACCGATAAGGTTAGGAGGGTCCTGGAAGGCAAAGCTGTAGTGAAGGTTGTTGATGTCGAGGAGCAAAAGGTTGTTCGGAAAGAAACGGGAGCAACAAGGAGAACGGCAGAAGTTAAGAGCGAAGGAAAGGATGTGTGCTCGCTGTTGGAGGAGAGTATGAGGAGCCTGACTCTTGGAAAGAAGTAATGTGTAATGAATACATCGTCTAGAATAGTACTTTCTCCCCCCTCCCATCTCAACCTGTATTTTCTTTTGTTCGTTGATTTATTACATTTTATTTATATTGGTAGGCGTAAGTCTTCTGTCCACTTTCCTTCAGCTGTATTGTAGTCTGACATCGTTATAGTCAGTCAGTCTATATAGATAGTCCGTATAGCAAGCATTAATTGGCATCTAGTTTGTAGTAATTATGCGGTACGTTGGTTGAGGGCACCTAATGTTTGAAAGAAATTCTTTGGTATAGAAGAGACTCCACGAGCGTATATGTGATTAGTATAAATCTGAGCACTTTTAAGCCATCAGAGGAGAAACAAGAAATGTGGACCTACAAGCTCATCATATATCAGTGCAGGAACCTTTTTTTCGAACATAGAAGAACCAGGATGAATTTTAACAATCTGTTATCATGGTCAGCTTTCGGTCAAAAGATTCCAGGACAGCTGACCGATGGACCCATCGTCTGCTTATATGACCCATCAGGTTGCAAAAAGGCTGAGTTTTGTACCAGGCCGTGTCCTAGACTCTTCAAAATCGGTTCTTCGTCGCCACAAGACACGTTTGGATCCATGTCTACTCGCACGCACGCATGCTTTAGCTGCACTCTGATCTCCTTCGCCTCAAGCAGCGTCCTCTCGTTTAAGAAATGTTTCTTGCACCACTCCTTCCGGGAGATCTTACTCTCAGTGGCAGCAATCTCCTCATAGGCGTGTACGACATTAAGGAGAGTAAGGTGGTCTCCGCTCGGATGCCGAAATTTGCGCCGCGAGTCTATGATCGTTTCCCGCTGTTCGGAATTATCAATATAAAGTTTGGACGATGCGGAGAGCATAGAAATGATGGATAGAATTTCGGATGTGCAGCCGTAATCCTTTGAGGCAAGGATAGCGCGGGCATGGATGGGTTCCAGCGGAAAGGCAGCCATACTTCGTCCAATTTGTGTGAGTTCTTTCTTCTTGTCAATGCCACCAATGATGAAAAGAGTCTTGAACGCGGCTTTGACTTGCGAGACGTCAATAACAGTAAAAACACATCATGGATACACTCACTTGAATCTTCTTCAGGCCTATCCATCAGGTCCAGGTTCTCCAGCTCTTGCCCTATGCATCGAAGCTGAAGAAGACTTGAGGCAAGTCCGCATCGTAATATCTCAGGCTCCGCAGACAGCGGCATGTTTTTAAAGGAGGCTTCCGTATACAATCGATAACAATGGCCCATCCCCTGTTTACCGCAGAATGAAGCTACCGAGTGCAAAATAGTAATCGTTTACTTACTTCTCTCCCGGCACGTCCGGTTCGCTGCATGGCCGAGGATTGAGTGATGTCCCTTGTTAAAAGGGTGTCAAGGCCTGTGCTATCATTCACTACTGTCGTGTTTCAACAGATGGACACACACCTCCACCAGTGTCACTCGTCAGGTATCGCTTTTCCTTGCATTTTCCTGTATCAATGACATATTTCACGCCGGGTATTGTGATAGACGTCTCAGCAATGTTTGTCGCAAGTATACACTTGCGCGTGTTCGACGGTGATGGAGAAAACACTTTTGCATTCTGCCCAGGAGCTTGAGCAGCGTACATAGAACAGACGAGGACCTAAAGGATAAAGCACATTTTAGGATGGACCTAAGTTATGACTCACTGAGCGAACAACTCACTTCCATTCGACCAGGTGGCAATCTTCGATTTAAGGACTGTATTGATTTTTCAAGACTTTCAATGTCTTCTTGACCTGCGGAGATGTGTTTGTATGTATATATACGAGACAGAAGGTTGAACAATGAGTACCCGGCAAAAACACGAGAACGTCTCCCGGAGGTTGGTCCATATGAATCTGAAAAAACGTTCGCAAAGCTGCATCGAGATAATCCATTTGATCCGTGGCAGAGTGGTAGACCTTCACAGGATGTTGACGTCCTTTTACGTACAGTATTTTGGCTCTGATTGATATAAATCAACGAATATACGTGGAATGAAGAGCAAAGACATCACTCACTCAGCAAAGTACTTGCTGAACTTTTCTGCGTCAAGCGTAGCACTCATAATGACGATTTTAAGCCGGCGGCTTGAGGTATTTGTCTCTTTTCCTTTGCCTTTACCATCGGGGGATGGGACGCGCCGCTTTTGAATAGACTTGAGGTGACTGAGCAGCAAATCGGTTCTGAGTGTTCTTTCGTGAGCCTCATCAACAATTATGACGCTATATTTGGTGAGAAATGGGTCTGCCAGCAACTCTCGAATAATCATGCCGTCTGTGAGATACTTGATGCGCGTAGAAGGGCTCGAACGCTCGTCGAAACGAACGGAGTAGCCAACCAGTCTTCCGACGGTGGTATTCTTCTCTAGCGCCACGCGTGTGGCAAGAGATGTAGCAGCGACTCTTCGTGGTTGGGTCACAGCAATCAATCCATCACCTGCATGACCAGATTCTAGGATATACTGGGGGACCTCTGAGTATGATGAGATGGGAAAGTTGCGATCATTGGCCGACTTACGGGTAGTTTTTCCGGAACCGGTCTCTCCAATCAGTACAGTCACGTCGTTGTTGCGAATTTCTTCGATAATAGCAGCTTTGCCTACACAGTACGTTAATGTGAGCACTGAAGAAGGGAGTAGAGCCGCACCTTTGGCAATAGGCAAGCTGTTTCTCTGTTCCTGAATCGTCGATGGCGGTGTGCTAGTAGCGCATCCACTCTGCGACGTTCGAAGGCGTTTTCGTCCGTTCGTCTGCGGTCTCTTCTGTCCATTGGACGAGACGCCATGAACTTTGAGAGCTGTCTTCCGTGGCCGGTCTTCATCGTCACTGATGTCCATCCACTGTACGGCCTGTCGGGGAGCATCAGTGTTGTTTTTACGGTACTTTTGCGCGAGACTGTCGCTAGCAAGGCGCATGGGCATGAGAGTTACGGTAGACATCCAGTTGCATTCCGGCAAGACGATCCGAAAAAAAAGTGCAATGGAGCTTACATAATTGGTATACCGTCAGATCCAGATCCTGTTGAAAATAGTACTAAAGAGAGGAAGGCAAAAAGCCGTGTACAATATAAAATAATCGAGCACCCCGGTACGCAAGTCTTCATCACCGTCCCAGACCCATCTTCAGCATAGCACCAATTACATCTACTTCTCCCCACGGTCCCTCCGGTGCTGCATCTTTCCGTGTTTGAATATGTATAAGAGTGTTTCGGAAATGCCGCGTGATCATCTCAGGCGTCTGCACTCCCTCCAGAAGACCGGGAGGTGCGCGCTGAGAAGGATGTACATCGGGTGACGAAATGTTTCCAATACTCGTGGAAATTAGCTCAACCAAGCTATTGATAAACTTCGGAGCGACCTGTCAAAACAAGGCAAGGCTTGAGCGTCGGCCGACAAAATGACAAAAAGAAACGTACCGCTGGGGCATTGTGGTAGAGATAATAAAGATAATGATCGAGTGTGTCGCAGTATAACTGGACCGTCACGATCTCCTCGATGGCAGAATTCGCGATACGGAGGGCTTTCTGCAAACATTCTAGCACACGCTTACTATCGCGGTGTGGATACTTGAAACAAACGATAAGCGCGAATACTTCACTACGGCGGCACACTTACAGCTTTTGCAGTACTCTCTCCACCATCCTCCTTCGGTTTCTCGGTAACGTCAGTTTTTGATTCGCCGTCAGCCGGGTCCGACGATGTAGGGAGATCCTGCCACCATAGATGACTAGCCAATCCAACAGCTGTCGCCTGGTGGCTCTTCTTCAACAATTTGGCTCCGTGCAAGGCCGCTTTTGTGATCAGCGTATCGTAGTTATCTGCCCCAAATACCTTGGCGCCGGACAACGTCCCAATGATGAGTGTTATAGCCTGAAGCTGCGCCCTGGAGTCCGATATATTGTCCTCATACACGCTGAATGCCTGCACATAGAAATCATACGTCAAGTCTTCAAACCCGCATTCGTCAGCAATCTGCGCCGACAGTAGAAATAACCGCAAAGCAATGCTTGGCGCGTCTACTTGTGTCGCGAGAATCGATGTCAGCTGTCGAACAAATTTAAGTATTGAAGAAACTTGAGTTTCCCAATCTTCTTCCTGTTCCAAAATTACTTAGCCGGACAACAACCTCGATAAAGTAAGCTCACCAGATGTTCCCTGTTCTTATACCGTCTGCATAATTTTATTGATGATGTTATTAGAGCAGGGAAAGTGAATCGCATCCGCTCCCCGCCCGCATCGAAATGTTTCCGAGCCATTTGCAATAACTAGATCGGCCATGTCAGCGAGAAGGGCACCAAGAATGACGCCGCTCACTTCAAATTGAACACTCAGAGAATCTGCTCGGAATAAATGCACCATACGCGCGACCCATCCTTGTTCCTCAGCCATCTCCTCACGTTCCATGGAATACGGCCCCTGTCTCCGGACATCCTTTAAATTGGACTGTGAACCATTGACACTAACGCCCCCTGCCGCATCCGACTGGTCTTTGATGAGAACGTGACACAGCTCCAACACCCCATCCACGTCTTCCGGTGTTTCAACAACAGTCTCGTTCTTTAATACGGATGATATAATGGAATGCGCTATTGATCGACGCGTAGAAAAAAGCTGTTTCGTTAATAGGGGGGCATAGTTCGGGATGGCCAGCAATGTCAGAACGGACTGGTAAGAGTTAATAGGTGCGACCAAAAGAGCGGCCAGATTAGAGGTAGTCTGCTGGGCGTGCAAATCAGGACTTTCGGAATATTCCCTGATCTTCTCGGCGGCGTAACCAAGCACCTGGTCAACATATTCTAGTCTGTCCGGATAACAACTGAGAGAAAGATTTGTCAAAGAAACGAACAACGCCGTGATGTCCTGGATTGAGAGATCCGGCCGCGCCTTGATGAGCTCTACGACCTGTTTCCAGAAAACCTCAAAAAGCTGAACGTCCTCCGGAACTCCCCTGAACTTGCGTACTGGCGACCCTTCCTTGTCTTTACCCTTTCGCTCGTGACTAGACTCGTTTACTGGTGTCTTTTCCGTTTCCGATGCGCTGGCCGTTGTCGGCGAGGTAGGTACCCCCCATGCATTTTCCTCCACGGACGAGGACGATACAGAACCGTTCTCCCGAGCTTTGGCTTTCTGGAGTTTAACCTTTTCCGCCAAACGCCGAGCAGCTGCTTCCTCTTGCCGCTTTGTTTCCTCCGGGTCTTCGCTCTCTGCTTCCCGCGCAGCGTAAGCCGCCAAACGGTCGATGAGAGCAATTACGATGGATTTGATATTGACCTTGGGGTGCAACTGGGCAGTGGCTGAGAGGAATGGACCAAGGGTGTGTAAGTGAAATTCGTCGGTGAAGACTTGGATGACGACTTCCATCAGATACTCCTGAGCGATAACATCCTTACAGTTTACGACTTGTTCAAGAATACCCGGAAGGATGAGGCGCTCGTACATCTCGAGGTCAACGCCATCAAGTTGACTAAGCCGAACGAGGTTTGTGCCAACAAGGATTCGTAATTCGCGCCGTTCCATCTCGCGCTTTTCGCGGTCCCGCGAATGCCCTTGGTGCTGCAAGCGAACCCATAACTTGTTCATTTCGATGAAGTTGGTGAGGACAAATGAAATGGTGTCTTGCAGACTCCCGGCAGGGCTAATTGTATGGCACAAAGATAAATTGCAAGATCAACGAAGAATGAGAAAGACTGACCCTTCTTCAACGCCAACCGGCAGATGGTCTCTGGTCTGCCCGCTCAGATAATGCCTCAGAAATAATCCCCGAATTGGATGGAGGACTCCTCGGGACATTTCCATCATATCCTTCATGATTTCCCTGACTGGAGCATCTGGAATGGACATGTACACGGCGCCGACGGTAATCATGAGATAAAGACGGGGGATGATGTTGCCAGCGTACTGGACTAACTCGTAAAGGTCGGCGAGGTGGTGACGTCCTTGTGTATGAGCATCGTACAAATAGTTTGTGAGATGCCGTAGCGCATCGAATACAGCCATATCTTGGGAGAAGGTTGAATAAAAAGGATACTAGTCGCGTCGGCTACGCACAGAGTTCGTAATACTGTTTCGGTGAGAGCGACGACGTCCTGAGCTCAGCAAGCATCAAGCTGGCACTCTTCAACGCGTCCATGAGCTGATCTAACTCCTACGAATGGGACGAAGACGATGAGTACAGTAAGAGGAATCCAGGAGCAACTGCGGATGTACCAAGTTCCGTTTCATCTGCTGAAACTGAATTTTTACGGTATTGAGGGCCTCACTGAGGTGCTTGCCCTCATCCATGGGAGGTAACGCCATGGACAAGTAGAAAGAAAGAGTATAGTAGACGGTAGAACGATTGTCAATAGTAGTAGCGCCGGGTGAGCAAATTTAAGCGGAGTTTGAATACTACACATCATCGCCCGACTGCTCTCTGACTGAATCTTACTTCATCCACAATGACGACCGTATCTCCCTTCGCTCGCAGTAGCGCTTTTGAAGACACACGCCTCCCAGGACGCGAGCAGACAGTCAGTCTCTCCCTTAAATTCGTCGCCCTATCCTGACGTGACTTGTAGATAGAGGAAATGTACAGCGTCCCGGAAAGCTTCCTCGAAATCGAGGTTCGTAATCCGCAGACACATGGTTTTGGAAGGAAGATGTATACTGACTACGAGATAATCTGCAAGGTATGTATCAACTTGGCCATCCTTGTCTCCCATACCACTCATCTAATTTCATCCGGCAAGACTAACATACCAGCGTTCAAACTGCGGCATAGTCTAGTTCGACGAAGATATAGCGATTTTGAGGCATTCAGAGATATCCTTGAGCGGGAGAGCACACGCGTGAACATTCCGCCGCTGCCGGGAAAGGTGTTCACTAATCGATTTAGTGAGGAGGTCATTGAAGGACGGAGAGAAGGACTGGAGAGGTGCGCTTTTGAAAGCTCTCTGACCGCTCTATGCCAATTACATTCTTCATTCAGGTTCCTGAGCGTAGTAGCCGGACATCCGCTGCTACAAACGGGTAGCAAAGTGTTATGTGCTTTCCTTCAAGATCCCGGTTGGGATCGAGCTCAGTGGATGTAGATTGCGCTCCCTCGGTGGTAAGGATCTGGATATGCTCCTTGTTTGTGAGAGTCTTTTCTGTCGCTTTTTCAATGTCTTTGTTTTCAGTATGCAATGTGGATTTCTTTTTTCTTTTTCGTTTCATTGCTCAGGATGTTTAGTCTGCAGCAGGTTCGGTGCGGGTTCAGGCATTTACACTGGGTTCCCATACTGCCATGCTGTGTACTTATCTGCCATTAGTGGAGTAAATATTACATTGCTACCGATCTCCGATTCCTTGTTTAGGACTCGACCGAAATATATCTATAGCCCCTCTCGCTAACCAATAGCATACACCCGCCTTTTCTTCCACTTCTTCCAGTACGCATCAATGCTCCTATTGTATGCATCAATTCTCTTCTTGAGCGCATCATATTTTCTCATAGTTGCCATTCCACTTTCAATACTTCTTTCCACTTTCACCACCTGTTCAACCTCCATTCTCAATGCATCTTCCACCAATGCATCTCCTCCAGTCATTCTCCATTCTAATCTCCTCTGATTATGATAACTGAGCTCCCTAATAATGTTAATATAATCTCTGATACAAACCCCATTCTGCCTATGTACTCTTCTCATACTTCATTCATCCCTCTTATGCTGTATTGTGTGTCATATTATCTATCCCAATACAAAATGTATTTGAGGGACTGCATAAGACTTGGGACTTCAAGAAAGGGAGAAGTCAAGATAAAGAGGCTAAAATATCAAAGTGATCATGTGAAATGTTTCAGATAAGCCTTCAGCCTTCAGGAATGAGAATGGCAGCTCCACCATTTTGAGTGAGGTCTCAAATAACCATTTTCTTCTGGAGTGACTGATTTGGGATGATTTTTGCCAAGGTGACCATTTGAAATCACATGAGTCTGAAGCACTCAGCAAGTTGCCAGAACCTCACTCCTCCCACCACACAACCATCCTCAATCCTCTTCTCTCAGGCAAATGACAGTCCCATCACACAGTAACACCTGAAATCAAGGGTTTGGCACAGCCACAGAGATGATCCTCTTAACAGTGACTCTTGAGAGTCTGTCTATGAGCCTCTCTCTCACATATAGGCTATTAGTGCTCATATGCCAGTATTCTCCTCTTGGTGGAGAGCACTTTTCATTCCTTTCTTATCATATCTCATGTCTTACACCACTCTTTTTTGAACTCTCTCTAGCTCTCTCTCATGTCTATCCTCTTATCTGACTAAATCCAGACACTTTTCTAAAGATAATAATGTTACCACTGATCATGGCCCTCATCTTGCTGCTTGTCTGGCAGGATCCCTGACTGGCATCATAGTTCTCATCACCTTTCCTTTTATCATGCTTATTAGGAGAAGGTGGTGGCATTCTTAACACTAGTGATGCATATCTACCAACATACTGTTATGATTTATTATTTTTTTTTTTCACTCTTATCTTATCTTATCTTATCTTATCCATCAGTTGACATCATTGTAATATTGCATAATAGTCTCATCATACTTGCACACCAAGCATGTCATCTCTGTTGTTTCTCATATGGACACCTCATGATTATGGTTGTATATTTAGATCTTCATTTTATATATAAGTCACATAGTTTATGCTGTATATTCTCCATCTTTCAACTAAAGCTAATCTTCATACCACATACTCTCCACACTAAGATCAGAAGACTATAGCCATACTCTCTGGGTGATTGTCTGAATGTGAGACAGCCTGAAGAATTATATGTGTCTGCAGATCATGTGGATCATGGGTCTAACAATTAGTTGAAACATTCACCCCTATTTCTTCACTGCCAGCCATGAAGAGATAACTCACAGGACCAATGAACTCTGACAACAAAGAACTATCACCCTCAGTACCACTATTGGCAGTGCTTTTCTACTCATCTTTTTTACTATGCTCATATTTCTGATGTGGAGAGAAGAAATCCATAACTATTTGTGACAACAATGGGTCCTATGACCATAGAGACCTCCTCCATTTCCTCTACATTATGTCCTCTCCTAAAGATCAGCCTCCACAAGAGTGGATCCCACAAGTCTGGCATCCTCTCAGAAGGAAGGCCTCTCCTACCACCATATCACATTCATTTTCCAATCCTTCAATGAGTTTCCAATATGCCAGGAGACTAACCAACACACCCAGCACAGGCTGGAATGACCCTCCACCACTGAGGAATATGTGCAGGATCTACAGGTTAGGTTCCAGACTCTGAGCCACTCCCCTCCCCCATACACTCCCACTCTCCCAACTTGTATGAGGGTATGATACACAGACAATGCTGGGATGGGTGTACCCTATCCCAATCACCCATATGACCCCTGGGCCACCATCCAGAAATGTGAGCCCTGGCCAGATACTGGAAAGGATAGTGACTCCATGTTCTCTCTTCCCCTCATTGACATCCCCAGCAACTCCCTGCCCCCAGCCACTCTCAGAAATGCTGATGACCCCCTCAATGCTGAGGGGCCCAACTTTGAGTGGCCTGAGCTCTCAAACACCAACTGAGCTCTTCTCAGCCCTTTCCAAAGTGAAGCCTGGGAGCTTTGAAGAAGAGATGTTGAAGCCAGAACAGCCTGGCCAGGGATTTATCTAGACATGAACAAATACCTGGCCCTTAACCAAGAAAAACTGATCTGAGAGCCAGGGGCTAGTGCCATTATACATGCCAGGATTTATGCAAACTGAAACAGAGAGATATACTCTCTATCTGCAGGGGACCAAGTACTAGGGCTACACCCTCAGACAGATGATGAGCAAAGGGAGCTGGAACACTCACTATAGATATTGGTAAGGAGAGAAGGAGACTGGCTAGACCTTGATAGGAGGGAGGCCAGATTTTGATAATTTCACCTATCACCTATAGTACTGGATTCTATGCAGGGCTGAAGTTATTCCAGCCCCAATATATGCCATACCCAAATTATTCCCCAGACACACTAGTATACCAACCCAGACCTCTTCCTGACTCTCCATCAACAAGCCAAATCTGATGATTGGACTTCTATCTCTAACAAAAAAGAAGTCTTTTATTCACAGGTGTAGGAGAAGATCCCAGATCTAGCTCAGGTCCCACAGAACCCTCACAACCAACTGTTGAAGAGCAGATGCAATTGGCCAAAGAACAACTGGCTCAGAAAGAACAATGGATAACAGAACTCCATCAAGAGCTAAAAGCAGCTGAGGCCACATGAAACCTCCATGCAGACTTCTGGCAACTCCTGAACAAAGAGAAGCAGCTGGAGCATGGAAGAAAGTGGGAAGTGCCAAAAAGACTGCCCTCTTAATCCAACAGATATTTGATCCCATGTCTGCCCCTAAGATGGGCACCTCCAGACTCATACCCCAATTCTGTAGGAATTGCACCTGGTGAAGCTCCTTATTTAGACATCAAGCCCATCCTTGTCCAGCCTCCAAAACTATTTAAAAGGGATCATGATAATATTGAGTGATTTATAGATGACTGTATCACTTATTTCAAGGTGTTTCAGCACTATTTCCAGCTGCCATCACACCTCATCCTTTTTGCCACCTCTCACTTTGAAGGAGCAGCCAAGAATTGGTGGGTCTATAAATGACTTGAATACTGGGTGGTCGATGACTTTACCAGAGCCACCATGCATTTCTGATACTCCAGTTGGAAAGACTTTGTCAAACTGGTCATACAGCAATTCTGAGATCCTGTGATCAAGGAAATACATGAAAAACACATGTTTGACCTTCATATGGGGAACCAACTGGCAAGCCATTACTTCCAAAAGTTGGAAGAAGAGGCCAAATTGGCTGGATGACAGACTGATAAAAGCAAATGCAGCACCATAGTGAAGGCAGTGCAATTAGGAGTGCCTAGCTTCTATACCACCTTCATCTCAAACATGGGTGTCAACATCTCATGATCATATCCAGAGTGGAAGAAGCAAATTCTCTGAGTGTATGAAGAATGTCAATGCAAATGAGTCTTCAATCAGACCACTGGAGTTTCTCACAATAGTCAAAAGAAGGATGGGCCATGATCCCAACAACACCCCAGCAGCAAACAACCTGCTGGGGCATCAAGTTTAATAGCCTCAAAGCCAATGACAAATGTGGGTCCCAAAAGAAATATGGCTATAGGAAGATAGATGATATATAGCAGACAGGGATAGCTGATGGAAGTTGACCAATGAAAAGTGGAAGGTTGATGCTTCCAGTGCAATAACAAGGGCTATATGGCCAAGGACTGCCTGAAAAAGAAGGAATACCAGGATGTTCGATCAATGACAGTCACTAAAGAAGAGGAAAAGAGTGATGCCAAGATTGAGAAAGTAAAAGAGTAGGTTGCTGAGGGCTCAATTCCTCTTGCATGACCAAAGCTCCAATTGGTGCATCTTCAGTTCCCACCAGTTGGTCTCATATACTATCAGTAGGACAATTGTTACATATGTATTTTTCAAATAATGACTTTGTTACCTCCCCAAATGCATCAAAAGAATTGAAAATAACAAACTGATATGATGCACTAACCAAGTGCAATGACACAATGATATGCACTGAGTTCCACACCTCTGACAAAGCATGGGATTTGCCAGGTGGTGCTGGCACCACAATATGGGCTATACCTGGGACAGAGACAAGTTGATGGGATGCCTTTGGGCCTCTGAAGTCAAATGGCTCAGCACCCTCTAAGGGGTCAAGTCCTGCTTCACCAGAGTCTGTGGAGGATTTCTCAAGTGCCTATCAAGGCTAAATAATGCAGGAATCCCTCAATGATGCTGCAAGAGTGACTATTTTCTGAGTCACTGACCTAGAGTCCTGGACTGAATCATCTGACTTGAAGGAAAAGAGGAAGACTAAATTATTGGCACTGATGGCTTGGATCAACCCTGCTGGCTCTGAGTGATTTTTCACTATAAGGACTGGTGCCTACAGAGACAATAATTCAGCTTCCCAAACCCTATATTCAGAGGGCACTAATACCTGATTGGATGACAAGAAAGCCAAAGAACAGGCAGGATCCACTAGCACCTGTTAGACCCACATTCCATGTGATCTGCAGACATGTGCTATCCTTCAGGCTGTCTTGCATTCAGACAATCACCCTTAGGGAGCAGCTATAGTCTTCTGATCTTGTTGTAAAGAGTATGTGGTATAGAAATTAACTTTAGTTAAAAGATAGGAAGCCTACAGTGCAAACTATGTGACTTATATACTAAACAGGGATCTAAATATATAACCATAACTGTGAGGTGTCCATGCAAAAACAAAGAGAATGGTGAGGTTATTGTGCTAGTATGATGAGGTTATTGTGTGAGTATGGTGAGGATATGATGCAATGTCACAATGGATGATGGATATTGGATGTTGATTGGTGGATAAGAGATGAGATAAGATGAGATAAAATAAGATAAGGGTGAAAAAATGGAAAAATCATAATATTACCCCCTTGTTAAAGCAGTTGTCATGACTGCTAAGGTTCTTCTTTGGGGGTGTCATATTATGCTGATGCTTGGATGTGTTATGATTTTTCCATTTTTCTTATCTTATTGCAATATCTTATCACTATTCTCACTCCACATCAATAAGCACCATCAATCTACTCACACTGCCATCATCATTCAACCATCATGCCATGACAAACACATGTTTCACACATGACATATACACAGACAAATTCTATAATTAAATGTTATGGCCCTGTCTAACACATGACTTAGGATGTAAGCTGTATTCTCTGGGCTGTCTCATGTTTGGACAATCACCTGTTAATGAGATTGAGCTAGGTCTTTGGTGTAGTGCAGTAGAAGGTATATGAATGTAATTTAGTCAAAAGATAGAGTACAAAGGTGAAAACTACTCTGCTTATATACTGAAAATACAGTGTTTATTAATAGATGAAATGGTAAGGTTCATAAGGAAACCTTGAGGAAGTCAGGTGATTATGGTCCAATAGGAGCAAACAAGGGTGACAACCATGGTGAACTGGGGTGGTTGTTGGTGAAATACATTGATATGAAGTGAAGATAGTGTAAGATGAGAACTGATTAAATAGGATATGTCAATGATATGACTGGGTGAGATAAGATAATGGAAAAATTGTAACATTACCTTCTTATTAAAGCAGTCATCCTGACTGCTAGGATTCTTCTTCAGGGATTTCAAATTGTGATTCAATTTGACTGATCCAGTACTGATTAATCAGGTATTCCCATATGTCTTTGTCCAGGTTTATGATTCATTTTTGGTATCATCTTTGCATTGGGCAAGATATGTGACATCACTATTCTTGGAGTATTCATGGTCCAGTATCTTGACCACTACTTTGTCCTTGGTTATGATTTTAGTGTAGTATAAAGCTCAGTTAACATTAGCTTTGTATTCTGCAATCGCTTCTGTGGCATTGGTCATTTTAGTTTCCCAGACCCAAGAGTTGTGTTCTCTTGTCCATCCTTTCCATTTGATTAGATAGTCCATGACTTCTCTAGATGGTTGTCCTCATTTGTTACATACTTGGCAAGTGCATGAGTCCAGGATTTCTTTGATTTCATGTTCCTCTTGACTGTCGATGAGGTCTAGAGGGGGAGGCAGTGGTTGTTGTTGGTTAGGGAATGAGGGTGTGATGTAGGGAGTTAACAGTTTCTCATTGAATCAGGGGTGTATCTTTCAGTGGGGTGGCAGCTTTAGTTTGTATGCTGCTATGCTAGCTTTTTCAATAATCTCAAATGGTCCAGTTTGTTTGTCATCTAGTTTCTTCTTTGGTCATGAAAGATGAAGGTTGGCCATGTTGAGCCAGACCTTGTCACCAACTTCATACTCTCTTGATATCTGTTTTTGCTTGTCATATTGCACTTTCATTTGTGTTGCTGCTTTCTCCAATGTATCATGGACTTCCTTGTAGACTTTGACCATGGTTTCTGTGAATGTTACTGCTGTGGGGTTTGCAAAGCTGGTCTTTTGGATAAACTCAGGGATGAGTTGGGGATTTTGTCCATATAACATCATAAAGGGGCTTTTGCTGGTTGCTGAATGAACTTGATTGTTGTGGGTGAATTCAGTGAGTGGCAACCATGCAACCCAATCAGTTTGATGGTGGTTGACAAAGATTCAGAGATATTTTTCAACTTTCTGATTGACCTGCTCCATCTGTCCATCAGTCTGTGGATGATATGTGGTGGATGCATTTTGTATGATGTTCAGCATTTGGTAAAGTTTCTTTATGAAGGATGATATAAATTGAGGTCCTCTGTCTGAGATGACCACTTGTGGCATTCCATGTTTTGCATAAACATGGTTTCAGAGTATAAGGGCCCATCCTTCTGCAGATAGTTCTTCATGACATGGGATGAGGAGTATGTTCTTTGAAAAATGATCTATGATGACAAGTAAGGTGTCATAGCCTTCTGATTCTGGAAGACCAGTGACCATATCAACTGAGATATGAGTCCAGAGAGTATCCAGGATTGTATTTGGATGGAGAGGGACAGCCTTTGCATATGTGTCACTCTTTGTTCATTGGTATGTTTTGCATCCCTTGATGTAGGTTTCAATGTCTTTTTTCATCTTTGGCCACCAATATTCTTGTAGGATGAGTTCTTTGGTTTTCATGATGCCTGGATGTCTAGCAGTAATATGATTGTGGAATTGTGCTATAATTCCTCCATGGAGTGGCACATCTTGAGGAATATAGATGCATCCATCATACCATAACAGTTCATCTTTCTTGGTGATTCTGCATTCATGGTTAAGGGATTTTTCAATTCCTTAGTCTCACTATTTCTTCTGTCTGGTTGCATCTTTGATACACGTTGTTTGTTCTTCAGTGGTGAGCAGTATTAATGCCTGGAAATGTTCAGGAGCAAGGACCACTATATCTTGGTTGTTCCCTTTTCCTTGGTCATGATCATCTCATTGGCTGAGTAAGTCAGCTTTTTTGTTGGTGACTCTGGCCTTGTGTTGAAGGGTGAAATGATATTTGGCCAGCTCGGTGATCCATCATGCTTGTCGTCAGTTCAACTTCTAGGGTTTTCAAAAGTATTGAAGATTTTGGTGATCCATCCAAATTTCAATAGTTTCCTTGGCACTCATGAGATAGTGGCACCATTCTTCCAAGGCTAGCATGATAGCCAGCAATTCTTTGTTGTAGATTTCATAATTGCATTCTGTGACCATCAATACTTTGGACATGAAGGCAACTGGCCTTCACTTGCTATTCTGTTCCTGGCTTAGTATAGTGCTGATGGCTCCATCACTAGAATCTGCCTCTACTCAGAATTTCCTCTCATCTGAAGGAATCATTAGAACAATGTTTATAGTCATCAACTTCTTGAGTTGTGAAAATGCTTGTTCTTGATCTGGTCCTCAAGTCCAATCTGTCTTCCTGGTCAACTGAGTGAGGGGTCATATGATCTTGGAGTAATTGCATATGAATTTTTAATAGAAATTGGTGAACCCTAAGAAAGACTGGAGTTCCTTCTTTTTTGTTGGGGTGGGCCACTCTGCTATTCCTGCTATTTTGACAGGATCCATGTGAATAGCATCCTCACTGATAATCACCCCAAGATATTTGGTTTCTAACACTTCAAACTCACATTTCTCAGCTTTGAGAAATAGCTTGTTTTCTTATAGTCATTGAAGAACTTGTCGAACAATGATTTGATGTTCAGACAGGGACTTGGTAAAGATGAGAATATCATCAAGGTAGATGGTCACTTTTTCTCCAGATATGAGGTTCTTGAAGATGTTGTTCATCATCCATTAAAAGGTGGTGGGGGAATTGGTAAGGCCAAAGAACATAACCATAGGCTCAAAGAGTCCCTGGTTAGTTCTAAACATGGCTTTTTCTTCATCTCCTTCTCAAATTCATACATTGTTGTATCCTCATTGGACATCCAGTTTGGAGAAATAATTTGCTCCATGTAACTTGTCAATGAGTTCTGATATCAATGGTAGTGGATAACAATTTTTTATTATCATTTTATTCAGCTTTTGGTAATCCTGAATGGGGCATAATGAGCCATCCTTCTTTTTGACAAAGAAGAAAGGAGATGCAAAAGGGGATTTGGAGGGACAAATACATCCAGAGTCAAGGTTTTTGTCCAGAAATTTGTTGAGTTGTTCTTGTTTGTTTCAATTGAGTGGATAGACTTTACAGTCTAGGGTGGATTTAGCATTGGGGGTCAGCTCAATGGCATCATCCCAGGGTTTTTGATCTGGTAATTCATTGAAGCTTTCTTTTGAGAACAAATCTCTAAAGCTCTGATACTAAGGAGGCATGAGCTCCTCAAATGTCTTCTTGGGTTTCTCTGCATTTGTGGCTGCTGCCAATTCATTTGCATGGTATACTGCTCAGAGTATGATTTCTTCCTGCATATTTACTGTGAGAATAGTTTCTCCCTCCTCTAGTTCTTCATCCCACCTATCCTCTTCATCTGAGTCAGGGAGGGTGAAATGATTATTGATACAATGATATTATCCAAATATCATTGATCCCATCTTCCAGTTAACCAGTGGATTGTGGCATTTAAGCCAGTCATGGCCCAAGTATACTGTTTTGGAGCCCAAGTCTGTGACTGCAAGATTGATTCATTTGATGTGATCTCCAATGGTCATTTGGAGTTTCACAAATTCAGTTACATCTCCTGCTTTGTTATGGGTTCCATTAGCATTGTAGATGAGTATTGGAGCAGCAGCTTTTCTGGTGTCCAACTGGTGTTGTTGGACATAGGTTCAGTTGATAGAGCTACCAGTGTAACCACTATCTAACAATGCATGGGTTGTCAATGTCTTTTTCCCCATACAGGGAGTGAATTGAATATCCATGAAGAAGTTCCATCTGGAACTTTTGATGCCTTGGATATATTGAATCAGTTTGTGAAGTTTATAGAGTTGTTCTCATGCCAAACTCTCTTCATTGTTTAAGCTCTGGATGAGCTCATTGGTAATTTCTCCAAGTCATTTGGGATGAACCCAAGTGGAGAGAACAGCCTTGGTGATTGCTGAGTTCTTGGTGGCACAAATAGCATGCAGAGTCCAATCAACTCTGAATAGCTTGTACCACACATGATTGGGTACCTCCATGACCAGTGGGATTTTGGGTGTTGGGATTCTGGCTTTGGACTGTTTTGCTTTTCATTATAGGAAAGCCATGTCATCTTCTTTGTTGGGTACTTTGATGATAGTAGTGATTCTACTGGGATGCCCCCTCTTTACCATCTGGGCACTAGCAGATTCCTGTCCTACAGCTGTTGTGAGTGCTACTGGTGATGAGTGATAGGCAGTTGCACTCTGATCTTCAGGGATGTCAACTGGCAAAGTCAGCATTCATTCCACATTGTCAGAGTTGGGATCTGCTGATATCAGCAGATCAACCAATACCTTCTTCTCTGAGTCAGGGAGCTTGCTACCATGTCTCTGGTTAGCACTTTCCTTGATGGAGCTAGACTAAGGTCTTGCCAGGCTCAGCCAAACTTTCAGATCTTTCGGATACCCCCTTTTTACTGCCTGGGCACCAGCAGCTTCCCTCTGTTCTTTGGCTTGAGTTGCTTTCAGAACTCAAACAACATTGGAAGGATGTCAGACTTGTCTTGATGCATCTGAGGTTCTGCTACTACCTATTCTGGCAGAGTACTCAGAGATGATACTAGATGTGAATATGGATGCCATCATTATGGTCAGTTCTGCCATCTGATTTCTCCTGACTGGACTGGTTAGCATGTGGCCTCAGCTCTGGCCTTGGTAGATGCTTGTTTTCTCCACTGATCCTGGCAAGGCTGGTGGACTTAGCTCCCTAAGCAGGGGTGCAGAGGTGTTTGGACTTCTGAGAGGTTCAAGGATGTCTCACCTACTTGCCCCTGTCTGTGGTTTTATCCATGTATTTGGTGAGCCTACTGAAGTAGACTCGGTGGACTTTGTGGCAGTGCTAGCACCACCTGGCAAATCCTGCACCTCATTGGAGGCTCAGGATTCACTATAGATTACTGTGTCAGTTTCTTTCAGGAGTGTGACATACCTGTTTGTGTTTGACTCTTTGGTGTTCTTTGGCTTCAATGACTGTGACAAAGTTGTATATTTAAGTAGAGTATGTGAATGTCTGTGTTTATGATAATCAGTCTGACCTGCAGAAGCTGAGAACTCACCACTAGGAGATATGGTTGAGCAAGGGGAATCGAACTCTTGTTGACCTACTCTTTTGTCTCCTTGATCTTGGTTGTAGGCAGCACCACTTCATTAGTGGGCCCTACTGACCTGACGTCCTTGAAGTCTTTTCTCCTAGGACAATCCTTTGCCAGATGACCTTTCTCATCACACCAGAACATCTTTCTTCTGCTCATCATCGATCAATCTCCATGGGCTTACTCAATCCTCCATATATCATCCATCAACCAGTTCCAGCATTCCAGCTCACCCTCACATTAGCAGTCAGCTTTGGAACTGAGGAACTTGTTGCCCCAGTGGTGGCTTTGCTCCTGGGGTGTTGTTGCTGAGGGTTGGAGCAGGAGTCCTTCTTCTACCCATCCTGGGGCATCCTGGTGATCTGGTCAAAGACCCACTTTCTCTGGCATTCCTTGTACATTTGTGAGATCTGTTCTTTCTACTCTGGATACAAGCATGGAATGTTAATGCCCATATTCGAGATAAAGGTTGTATAGGAGGATGGTACTCCTAGTCAGATGGCCTTTACTATGGCACTGCACTCATTTTTGTCAGTTCATTGGCCTGCCAATTTGGCTTTCTCTTCCAGCTTCTGGAAGTAATGGGAGGTGGGCTGTGTCCCTATCCAGAGATCAAACATCCATTTCTCATGGACTTCTTTAATCACAGGATCTCTGAATTGGTGAGAGACCATTTTGATGAAGTCATCCCAGGTGGGATATCAAAAGTGGGCAGCAGTGCTGTCATAGGCATCACTGACCCAGAATTCAGGTCTCTTGTAGACCCACCAGTCCTTGGTAGCCCCTTCGAAGTGCAAGGTCACGAATAATACCAGGTGTGATGGCACCTAGAAATAGTGTTAGAACACTTTGAAGTAGATGATGTAATCACCTACAAAGTATTTGATATTATCATAGTCCTCTCAGAATGGATTGGGGGCTTTTACAAGGATGAGTTTGATACCCAGGTATAAGGCATCATCAGGCACATTCCTGATAGGATTGGGGATAGGATTGGGGGGTCCTCTTCTGGTGATATGCCATCTACACATTCACATCTAGATTTTGCGATTTTGTAACAATACTATTGCATATCTATCCTATACTAGTGATATATAGAGGACTATAGCTGAGGCTTAGAGCTGATAGTTAAAAGCAGTAAGCAACTAGTAGAGCCAGGACTTAGATGCAATGCTATTAGTGGGTTAAATCTACCAGCCGGCCAGACTAGTAACTCAAATGCTAGCAGGACTAAGTGGAATACAGCCACTAGCAAATGAAGAATGCTACTAGCACACAAAACCCAGGAGCAGAGTACACAGATCTTGTGAAGTTCTGTCACTAGCAGCCCAGACTTGTTAGGTACTGCCTTGGGCACGTGACTTGGGACATCAGCTGATCCCTCTGGGCTGTTACGTGTTCAAACAGTTACCCAATATGAGAGATAGAAGCTGATAGTCTTTGGTGTAGTGCGAGTAAGGAGTATATGATTTGAATTTAGTCAAGAGATAGAGTACAACTATGTAGTTTACTCTGTTTATATACTATTTCTATGGCGTTATATATAGATGAAATGCTAGAGTCTATGCATAAACAGTGTTGAAGTATGGTGGTCTGGGAGGATTATACAACCAATAGGGAGTGTCTGGGGTGACAGACGGTGAGAACAAGGGTAGTAACCGGTGAGTAGCTGGATACGAGTCAGATTTGAAGATAGATTAGATGGATGAGTCATGAATATGACTCAGATAAGATAAGATAACGGAAAAATTGTAACATTACCCCCTTGTTAAAGCAGTCGTCCCAACTGCTAAGGCTCTTCTATAGGGGTGTCAAACTGTGTTGTGATTTGACTGATCCAGTACTGATCAATCAGGTTTTTCCATACATTCTCATCTGGATTGATGATCCATTTCGTATATCCATCTTTTCTTTTAGTGAGGTAGGCTACGTCACTGTGTTCCAAATATTTGTGGTCCAGTATCTTGACCACTATCTTGTTCTTGGTTGTGATTTTTGGAGTGTATACGGTGCAGTTTACGCTGGCCTGGTACTCTTGGATCGCTTCCAAGGCATTCGTCATCTCGTTTTCTCAAACCCATGAATTGTGTTCATGGGTCCATCCTTTCCACTTGACTAAGTAGTCTGTGACTTCCCTAGATGGTTGTCCTCTCTTGGATCATACCTTTCTGGTGTGTGAGTCCAAGACTTTTTTGATCCCATACTCTTCTTGACCATCGACGAGGTCCAGAGGAGGAGGCGGCAGTTGCTGTTGGTTTGGAAATGAGGGTGCAATATAAGGGGTTAACAATTTCTCATTGAACCAGGGATGAATCTTCCAGTGAGGAGGCAGTTTCAATTTGTATGCTGCTGCTCCTGACTTTTTGACGATTTTGAATGGTCCCATTTATTTGTCATCGAGCTTCTTTTTGGGTCTTGGAAGATGAAGGTTGGCAGTGTTGAGCCAAACCTTATCTCCGATTTGGTACTCCCATGGAGACTGCTTTTGCTTGTCATATTGCATCTTCATTTGTGCTGCTGCCTTTTCCAAGGCATTGTTGACTTCCTTATGGACCTTGGCCATTGTCTCAGTGAAGTCTACAGCCACAGGATTCACAAAGCTGGTTTTCTGAATTGACTCAGGGATAAGTCAGGGATTGCATCCATACAAGACCATGAAGGGACTTTTGCCCGTAGCCAAGTGTACTCAGTTGTTGTGGGCAAATTTGGCGAGAGGCAGCCATGCTACCCAGTCAGTTTGTCTATGGTTGACAAAGATGTGGAGGTATTTTTCAACTTCCTGGTTGACTCTCTCTGTCTGTCCATCGGTCTGAGGATGATACACCATTGAGGTGTTCTGTATAATGTTTAGCATTCAGTAAAGTTCCTTCATGAATGCTGAAACGAATTGTGGTCCTTGGTCTGATATGACCACCTGTGGCATTCCATGCTTGGCATATACATGATTGTGAAGCATCAATGCCCATCCTTCTGCTGATAGTTCCTCGCTACATGGAATGAGGAGGATATTTTTTGAAAATTGATCTATGATGATGAGTAGAGCATCGAATCCTTCTGACTCTGGAAGTCCAGTAACCATGTCAACCGAAATGTGTGTCCATGGAGTGTCAGGTATGATATTGGGGTGAAGAAATGCAGCCTTGGCCTGTGTGTCACTCTTTGTACATTGACAAGTTTCACATCCTTTGATGTATGACTCAATGTCCTTTTTCATTTTCAGCCACCAATACTCATGAAGAATGAGTTCCTTGGTTTTGGTGATTCCTAGGTGTCTGGTGGTGATATGATCATGAAATTGTGAGATGATCTCACTGCATAGAATAGAGTCATTAGGAATATAGACTCATCCATCATACCATAGGAGTTTGTCCTCCTGGGTGATTCCTTGTTCGTGGTTAAGGGATTTCTCGATTCCCTGATCCCACTGTTCCTTTTGTCATGTTGTGTCTCTTATACATGTGGTACGTTCTTCGGCTGTAGGCAGTATCAAAGCCTGAAAGTGTTCTGGGGAAAGAATGACAACATCTTGATTGTCTTCCTTTCCTTGATCATGATCGTCTCGTCGGCTGAGAAGGTCTGCCTTCTTGTTCATGGTTCCAGCTTTGTGTTGAAGGACAAAGTGGTATTCTGCCAGTTCAGTGACCCATTGCGCTTGTCAGTGGTTCAACTTCTGGGGTTTCTGGAAGTATTGGAGATTCTGGTGATCAGTCCAGATCTCAATGGTCTCTTTGGCACCCATAAGATAATGTCACCATTCTTCTAAGGCTAGCATGATTGCTAGCAACTCCTTGTCATATATTTCATAATTATGCTCTGTGACTGTGAGTGCTTTTGACATGAAAGTGACTGGCCTCCATTTTCCATTCTGTTTCTGGCTTAGGACTATGCTGACAGTGCTATTGCTCACGTCGGCCTCTACTCGGAACTTTCCATCATCCAAAGGGATTGTAAGGACTACATTCATTGTCATCAACTTCTTGAGTTAATTAAATGCTTGGTCTTGTTCTGATCCCCATGTCCAGTCTACTTTTTCTGTCAACTGGGTAAGGGGATGCACAATCTTGGAGTAATCCTGAATAAACTTTCTGTAGAAGTTCATGAATCCTAGGAAGGACTGTAGTTCCTTCTTCTTTATCAGAGTGGGCCACTCTGCTATTCCAGCAATTTGACTGGGTCCATTTGAATGGCATCTTTGCTAATGATCACTCCTAAGTACTTGGTTTTGAGCACTTCAAACTCGCATTTCTCAGCTTTGAGAAACAGCTTGTTTTCTTGAAGACATTGGAGAACTTATCGAACAATATCTCGGTGTTTGGTCAAGGATTTCATAAAGATGAGAATATCGTTGAGATAAATAGTGACTTTTCCTCCAGCAATTAAATCCTTGAATATATCATTCATCATCCACTGGAATGTGGCTGGTGAATTTGTGAGTCTGAAGAACATGACTGTTGGTTCAAAGAGCCTCTGGTTAGTCCTGAAAGCAGCTTTTTCTTCATCTCCATCTCTGATGCATACATTATTGTATCCCTATCAAACATCCAGTTTGGAAAAATACTTGGCTCTGCATAGCTTGTCGATAAGCTCAGAGATCAGAGGAAGGGGATAATGATTCTTAATCATCATTTCATTCAGTTTGCGATAATCCTGAACTGGCCATAGAGAGCCATCCTTTTTCTTAACAAAGAAGAAAGGGGAGGCAAAGGGAGATTTTGAGGGATGGATTCATCCCAAGTCTAAGTTCTCATCCAAGAACTTGTCCAACTGTTCTTGCTCATTTCAGTTGAGCAGATAGACTTTACAGTCTAAAGTCAATTTTGCATTAGGGACTAGCTCGATTGCATGGTCCCAGGGTCTTCTTTCGGGTAGGTCATCAAAGCTTTCTTTTGAGAACAGATCTCTAAAGCTTTGATATTGAGGAGGCATGAGCTCCTTGAACATCTGTTTCAGTTTTTCTGCATTTGCAGCCACCACCAATTTGTTCACATGATGGACAGCATGAAGGATGATTTCTTCTTGCATACTGATGGCAAGAATACTTTCACCTTCTTCCAGTTCTTCATCCCACTGATCTTCTTCATCTGCATCTGGCAGGGTGAAGTGGTTCTGGACACAGTGACATTGTCCAAATGTCATAGTTCCTGCCTTCCAGTTGATGAGAGGGTTGTGGCGTTTAAGCCAGTTATGTCCCAAGTACACGGTCTTGGAACCCAAATCAGTAACTGCAAGGTCGATTCATTCACTGTGGTCTCCGATGGTCATTCGGAGTTCCACAAATTCTGTGATGTCGCCCATCTTATTACATGTTCCATCGGCATTATAGACTGGTATGAGGGCAGCAGCCTTCCTGGTGTCCAACTGGTGTTGTTGGACATAGGTTCAATTGATAGAGCTGCCTGTACAGCCACTATCCAACAATGCACAGGTTGTCAACATCTGTTTCCCAGTACATGGGGAAAGCTGGATATCTACCAAGAAGTCCCATCCAGAACTTTTGGTGCCACAGATATAGCAGATCGGTTTATGTAGTTCATAGAGCTGTTCTCGGGCTATACTCCCTCCTGTTCTTAAGCTCTGAATGAGCTCATTGTTTATCTCTCCAAGATGTTTGGGGTGTACCCAAATAGAGAGAACTGCTTTGGCAACTGCCGAGTTCTTGGAGTTACACACGGCATGTAATGTCCAGTCGATCTCAAATGGTCTGTACCATTGGTGATCATCCTGCTTCCCCATATGTTCAGAAGACTTGTCTTGCTCCCCAGTGCTTCGGGAAGCTTCCAGTGTTCTGTACTTCCCTGTATGTTCAGAAGTTTCTGATACCCCCTTGTTAGGATGGGTGTCAGGTTTGGTGCTTCCCCATATATTCAGAAGACCTGGAGTCATTGCTTCCCCTTGCATTCAGAAGTCTTTGGGTATCGGGGTACTGGCTTTGGATTGGCTGGCTTGCCAAATCCTAAAGGCAGTGTCGTCCTCTTCATCAGGTACTTCAACAATAGTGGTTCTACTGGAATGCCCTCTTTTTACCACCTGGGCACTAGTGGGTTCCCGAGCATGGGATATCCCCTGGCAGAGTACAGCCATTGATGGGAATTTGTCAGCCAGCTTGCCTTCATATCCCTGGTCAGTACCCCTGTGTTCTTCAGCCAGCACTACTTTTGACGGAGTTTGAAATTTCTTGGTCATTGACTCCCAGTTAGTGCTACCATTGCACCCATTGTTTGGGTACATCTGCCCTCTTTCTATTGCCTGGGCGCTAGCAACTTCCTTCCTTTCAGCTTTGATCCTATGACTTTCCGGTCTGGTGAGATACTCAGCCTCATCAGGTTTTCTTCTGCCCAGACCAGTTCATCTGGGGCTTGGGTCCTGGCCTTGGTTAGAGGTGCTATCCTGGTCCCCCACCGACCCTGGCGAGGTTGATGGGCTTGCCCCTCTGCTCGAGGAGAGTACTGGGATGGTCAGACTTCTGGGAGGCCTAAAAGAGTCCTACCTACTAGTCCCTGCCCATTGCTGATTGCTCAGTGGCGTATCCGGTGAGCTAGGCTCATTGGACTTCATGGCAGCACCAGCACCACCTGGCAAGTCCCGCCACTCGACCTCGTCAGAGGATTGGGAATTGTCACTACAGATACTTGTATCAGCGTCTTCTAGAAGGATGACATACCTGTTCTTTGTTGATTCTTGTTTGGTCTTTGGCTTCAGGGTCTGTGAAGTCATGTGATGGATATTCGTATTTTTCGTATGTAATTGTCTATTGTCATAATAGTCAGTCCAACCTGCAGAAACCGAGGACTCACTTTCAGACTTGGTTGAGTAAGGGGAATCAAACCCTTATCGATCTAGTCTTTTACTTCCTCAACCTTGGACGTAACCGGCACCACTTTATCAGTAGGCCCCAAGGATCTTACAACATTCTTCTCTTTTCTTCTAGGGCAATTCCTGCTCAGGTGCCCTTTCTCGTTGCACATGAAGCAGCGCCCCTCAGCTCACTGCCAGTCTAAGTCCATGGGCTTCCCCACCTCTCTGTATGTCATCCACCGACCAGTCCCAGCATCGTGACTGGTACTACTGCCAGCAGTCGGCTTTGAGGCTGAGGAACTTGTCACCCCAGCGGTGTTCTTGCCACTGGGCTGCTGTTGTTGGGAATGCAGGCCCTGCTTCTGGCCGTCCCGAGGCATACTTGTGGTCTGGTCAAAGACCCACTTTCACTGTCTCTGTTCATACATCCTAAGGATGTGTTCCTTTCACTCTGGATATGAGCGCGGGATATTGATGCCCATGTTCGAGATGAAGGTCATGTAAGAGCTAGGGACTCTCAGTCTCACCACCTTCACCATGGCACTGCACTTGGCTTCATCAGTTCTTCGACCCGCTAGCTTGGCTTCCTCCTCAAGCTTCTGGAAATAGTGGGAGGCAGGCTGCACTCTCATGTGAAGGTCAAACATTCACTTTTCATGGATCTCCTCAATTGCAGAATCCCGGAATTGTTGTGTGACCAAGTCGACAAAGTCAGCCCAGTCGGGATATGAAGTGGGCAGCGGTCCCATCATAGAAATCACCTACCCAGTATTTGGATCTCTTGTAGACCCACCAGTCCTTGGCGGCACCCTCGAAATGGGACATCACGAATAGTACCAGGTGCAACAGCACCTGGAAGTAGTGTCAGAACACTTCAAAGTAGGCGATACAATCGCCAATAAAGTGTTCAATGTCATTGTGGTCCCTCTTGAATGGAGAGGGTACCTTGACGAGGGTTGGCTTGATGCCCAAGTACAGGGCATCAGTGGTGGTGTTCCTGATGGGATTGGGAATGGGGTCAGGTGGGCTCTTGCCGGGGGGCAGTCTTGGGATCGAGTAACGATCTGGCCTTAGACTCGGATAGCCTCTTGGCAGCTCACCCGATGGTCTGCCCCTCTCAGGCTCCTTCCCCTTCTCCTGATCATGGAGGTAGTCCATCATCATCTTGTGGGTGGACTCCTCCCTGTCAAGTTCTTTGAGCATCTCTGCGATACACCGTTCCTTCTCTATCAGCATAGTTTTCATCTGCTGATAGATTTCTTCTGCTGTGGCAGGGGTTCTTGATGCCCCTGCAGTGGCATTTCCTGCAGGGACTCCTTCTGCTTCCATATCTTCTCCTGCCCCTGCAAAGAGAAGACTACCACTCTGATAGGGATAGTAACCTTGGTAACATGCCCGATGATGTGGGGGCAAGTTGGGAAGTGGTTGTGGGATCATGACTGGAGTATCTGGGGGGTGATCCAGATATATTTCATACTGGGGCTGGTGGTAGTCCAGCCCGCCATAATAACCTGTATCGTAGGTCAACATATCATACTGGGGCCTTTGCCCCCAATCATTCCTCTCTTGCCACCTCCAGCCTCCATAGATGCCAGAGGGTTCGCTCCAGCTCCCCCTGCTCCTCTGGATCCTGGGCTCAAAGCCCTGGAAATAAATCCCTGGCAGAGAGGCAGAATATGCTCTAGTCACGATTTCAGCATATCTGGGCATCAACAATTGCAGCCCAATTTGGGCCTCGAATGGGTTCCCCTCTATTGAGGGCCAACCACTCATCCATGGTTGGTCTGGGCTCATCCTAGAGGTCTCGGGCTTCAACATCTTGGTGTCGAACTTCCCATGCAGCAGTCCAGAAGGGACCAAAAATCCTTTAGTCAACCTCAGAGAGATCAGGCCAGATAAAATCCCCCCCATTTAGGTTGAAGGGGTCATAGGAAGTGCGGGGAGGGACTGGGGTCAGGGCTGTCGTGCTCTCCATCAGACTCGTCATCAGAGATTTCGATGATGGGGAGGGAAGAGTTGAAGACTGACCCTCCACTGGGCCAGGTTTCATGGCCCCAGGGGCCATAGGGGTGGTTGCGATCCATGGCAGGGTCGTCTGGGTTTCAGGGTCTGTGGAAGGACCCATTGTCGCTGTCGGGCAATGGGGATCAGGATCATACCCTCCAGTGTTGCTGGCAGAGGGCAGGGGTTGAGGGATGAGGGGGAGGGCCGAGGTAAGGGGGCAGGGCATCATCGAGCACAACCCGAATGTCCCGTGCATATTCCTGGGCTGCTGTGTAGGTGGCGGTGGGTCGTTCCATCTGGTACCAGAGTAGAACTGCCTGCGCATTATATGCATAGGCAGAGGAGGGCCCAGGAGTTGGAGGCCTCTCAGAGGAGGAGGAGGCAATTGTGAACCAGATGTGGGGGCGGATGAGTGGTACCGCCTCTTGCTCTCCCAGTTGGGTGGGGGGTAGCTCCCAGGGAATGATATGGCCCAGGTGTCTAGGGGGTTGGGGTGGTGGTTGGGGTTGGTGAGCCCACCTTTGCTGGAGCAAGGCTCAAAGTTCTTTCTTGTATAGAAGTATGGCGAGGACCATAAAGAATGTCAATAGTATGGTGCCGCCAATGGCGATGCTGAGAGAAATGGTGCAGGGTTCTGGGTGGTTGTTTTCTTCTTCAGGCATGAAGAAGTGCTTCTCTACAGCTAGCATTGAAGAAGCAGGGAAATCTCTTGACTAATGTTAGGTACTGCCTTGGGCACATGACTTGGGACATCAGCTGATCCCTCTGGGCTGTTACACATTCAAACAGTTACCCAATATGAGAGATAGAAGCTGGTAGTCTTCAGTGTAGTGCGAGTAAGGAGTATATGATTTGAATTTAGTCAAGAGATAGAGTACAACTATGTAGTTTACTCTGTTTATATACTATTTCTATGGCATTATATATAGATGAAATGCTAGAGTCCATGCATAAATGATGTTGAAGTATGGTGGTCTGGGAGGATCATACAACCAATAGGGAGTGTCTGGGGTGACAGATGGTGAGAACGAGGGTAGTAACCAGCGAGTAGCTGGATACGAGTCAGATTTGAAGATAGATTAGATGGATGAGTTATGGATATGACTCGGATAAGATAAGATAACGGAAAAATCATAACAAGACTGGGCATAAACACCTAAGTCAGGATAACTAGTCACATGGCAATCTTGAAACAGGACTTAGAAATAAATTAGGAATGGATTAACCTTGAGCCCAGATCTGACTATTGTGACATAGATCTCTTATGATTGATACTAGTGGAGCCAGACTGCATCCTTGATCATGATCAGATAGCTGTTACAGGCACCAATATCCAGATATCCAGATAACTGTGTTACTAGGGCATGTAGTTGGGCCAAGGGTGCAGAAAGACTGACTGTGGAGTCTCTAGACTGAATATTTGAAAAGAAAACAGACTAGACCAACTATTGTGTGATTATTCACCATTATTCATGACTAGCCAAGAAATCCTTACCAATATACCCTATATCCAGATGATATTTATAGTTCTATCTCAGTAGTATATAAGTAGTGAGATGGGTGCTCATGCAAGGCAGGCAAGCCATCCCCAAGTTGAGCTCTCACTGGTAGTAACTGGTGTCCCCAATTAAAGGCTTTTGTGCTTAACCTTGACAAAGTGATTAATAGTCACTAAGTCACCCATAGTATTGCATTGAATTGAAGTTCCTTAGAGTCACTGTTGTGTCCTGAAAAGGTCCAGAGTGTTTTGAAGTTAGTTCAAGCAAAGTTCTTAGAGTTATAGTATTATTCTTAGGCCAAGAGTGTTAGGTGCTGACTTGGACACATGACTTGGGGCAGTCAGCTGATCCCTCTGGGCCATTACACGTTCGAACGATCACCTAATTGAGAGATTTAAGCCAAGGAGCCTTTTAGTCTGGTGTAGACAAGAGGTATATGGTTGTAATTTAAACAAGAGATAGAGTACAACTGTCTAGTTTACTCTGTTTATATAGTATTTCTACGGCGTTATAATTAGATGAAACGCTACGGTCCATGCACAAATGGTGTTGAAGTAGGACGATCCGGGAGGATCATAGAACCAATAGAAAGTGTCTGGGGTGACAGACAGTGAGAACGAGGGTGGTAGCTGGCGAATAGCTGGATACGAGTCAGTTTCTGGGCTAGATTAGATGGATGAGTCATGTATATGACTCGGATAAGATAAGATAACGGAAAAATCGTAACATTACCCCCTTGTTAAAGCAGTCATCCCAACTGCTAAGGCTCTTCCAAAGGGGTGCCCAACTGTGTTGTGATTTGACTGATCCAGTACTGATCAATCAAGTTTTTCCATATTTCTTCGTCTGGATTGATAATCCACTTGACGCATCCATCTTTTCTTTTGGCGAGGTAGGCTACGTCGCCGTGTTCCAAATATTCGTGGTCCAGTATTTTGACCACTATTTTCCTGGTTGCAATTTTTGGAGTGTATATGGCATGGTTTATGCTGGCCTGGTACTCTTGGATTGCTTCCAAGGCGTTTGTCATTTCATTCTCCCGAACCCATGAGTTGTGCTCACGAGTCCATCCTTTCCATTTGACTAGGTAGTCCGTGACTTCCCTAGATGATTGTCCTCACTTGGATCATACCTTTCTGGTGCGCGAATCCAAGACTTCTTTGATTTCGTACTCTTCTTGACCATCGATGAGGTCCGGAGGAGGAGATGGCGGTTGCTCTTGGTTTATGAATGAAGGTGCGACGTATGGAGTCAGCAGCTTCTCATTGAACCGGGGGTGGATCTTCCAATGGGGTGGTAGCTTCAGCTTGTAGGCTGCCACTCCTGACTTTTCGATGATCTCGAATGGTCCTGTTCGTTTGTCGTTGAGCTTTTTCTTTGGTCGTGGGAGATGAAGGTTGGCAGTGTCCAGCCATACCTTATCTCCCACCCAGTACTCTCTTTGAGTCTGTTTCTTCTTGTCGTATTGTGCCTTCATTTGTGCCGCAGCCTTTTCCAATGCTTCATGGACCTCCTTATGGACCTTGGCCATGGTTTCTGTGAAGTCGACAGCTGCAGGATTTGCGAAGCTGGTTTTCTGTATTGACTTGGGGATGAGTCGGGAATTTCGTCCATATAGGGCCATGAAAGGACTTTTGCCCATAGCCAAATGAACTTGGTTGTTGTGGGCGAATTCGGCGAGTGGTAGCCATGCTACCCAGTCGGTCTGTCTGTGATTGACAAAGATACGGAGGTATTTCTCGACCTCCTGGTTGACTCTCTCTGTCTGTCTGTCTGTCTGTGGGTGATAAGCCATGGACGCATTCTGAGTGATATTCAGCATTCTGTATAGTTTCTTCATGAATGCTGAACTGAGGTCCTCTATCTGAGATAACCACTTGTGGCATTCCATGCTTCGCGTATACTTGGTTGCGGAGTATTAATGCCCATCCTTCGGCTGATAGCTCCTCATTGCATGGAATCAAGAGGATGTTTTTGGAGAAGTGGTCTACAATGACTAGTAGAGTGTCAAATCCTTCTGATTCAGGGAGTCCAGTGACCATATCGACCGAGATGTGGGTCCATGGTGTATTGGGAATTGCGTTGGGGTGAAGAGGTGCCGCCTTGGCCTGCATGTCACTCTTCGTTCTTTGACAAGTCTTGCATCCTTTGATGTAAGACTCTATGTCCTTCTTCATCTTCAGCCACCAGTACTCACGGAGTATGAGTTCCTTCGTCTTGGCTATTCCTGGGTGCCCAGTGGTGATGTGATCATGGAATTGGGCAATGATCTCACCGCGTAGTATCGAGTCATTGGGAACATAGACTCGTCCATCATACCACAGGATTTCGCTTTCCTGGGTGATTCCTCGCTCATGGTTGAGGGACTTCTCGATTCTCTGGTCCCACTGTTCTTTTTGCTTTGTTGCATCTCTTATACACATGATCCTTTCTTCCATTGTTGGTAGTACCAAGGCACGGAAGTGTTCTGGGGATAGAATGACAACGTCTTTGTTGTCTTCCTTTCCCTGATCGTGATCATCTCTTCTACTGAGAAGATCAGCCTTCTGATTGGCGGTTCCAGCTTTATGTTGAAGGATAAAGTGGTACTCCGCTAGTTCGGTGACCCACCGAGCTTGTCGGCGATTCAACTTCTGGGGTTTCCAGAAGTATTGGAGATTCTGGTGATCAGTCCAGATCTCGATGGTCTCTTTGGCGCCCATTAGATAATGCTGCCATTCTTCTAATGCCAGCATGATTGCTAGCAACTCCTTGTCATAGATTTCGTAATTGCACTCAGTGACTGTGAGCACTTTGGATATGAAAGCGACAGGCCTCCATTTTCCTTCCTTTTCTTGGCTTAGGACAGTGCCGATGGCTCTGTCACTGGTGTCGGCTTCTACTCGGAATTTTCCATCATCCGAGGGAATCATAAGAACTACGTTTGTTGTCATCAACTTCTTGAGTTGATTAAACGCTTGTTCTTGTTCGGATCCCCACGTCCAGTCTACTTTTCCAGTCAACTGGGTAAGGGGATGCACTATCTTTGAGTAGTCTTTGATGAACTTCCGGTAGAAGTTCGTGAATCCTAGGAAGGACTGTAATTCCTTCTTCTTTGTCAGGGTTGGCCATTCCGCTATTCCTGCAATCTTGACTGGGTCCATGCGAATGGCGTCTTCACTGATGATTACCCCTAGGTATTCGGTTTCGAGTACCTCGAATTCACATTTTTCTGCTTTGAGGAACAGTTTGTTCTCTCGAAGTCTTTGGAGTACTTGGCGTACTATGTTCTGGTGTTCTGATAAGGATTTTGTGAAAATGAGTATGTCGTCAAGGTAAATGGTGACTTTTTCTCCGGTGATCAAATCCTTGAAGATGTCGTTCATCATCCACTGGAATGTGGCTGGTGAATTTGTAAGCCCGAAGAACATAACCGTAGGTTCAAAGAGCCCTCGGTTAGTCCTGAATGCTGCTTTTTCTTCATCTCCGTCTCGTATATGGACATTGTTGTAGCCCCATCGTACGTCCAGTTTGGAGAAGTACTTGGCTCCTCATAGCTTGTCGATTAGCTCGGAGATGAGCGGAAGGGGATAACGATTTTTAATTGTCATTTCGTTCAACTTCCAGTAATCTTGAACCGGTCATAGAGAGCCATCCTTTTTCTTGACGAAGAAGAAGGGAGAGGCAAAGGGAGATTTCGAGGGACGGATGCATCCCGAGTCCAAGTTCTCATCTAAGAACTTGTCCAATTGTTCCTGCTCGTTACGATTGAGCGGGTACACCTTGCAATCCAAGGTAGATTTCGCGTTAGGGACCAGCTCGATTGCATGGTCCCAAGGTCTTCTTTCCGGTAATTCGTCAAAGCTTTCTTTAGAGAATAAATCTCTAAAGCTCTGATATTGAGGGGGCACAAGCTCCTCAAACATCTGTTTCGGTTTCTCTGCATTTGCTGCTGCGGCCAATTCGTTTGCATGATGGATGGCACGAAGGATGATTTCTTCTTGCATATTGACGGCAAGAATACTTTCTCCTTCTTCGAGCTCTTCATCCCATCGATCATCTTCATCTGCATCGGGCAAGGTGAAGTAGTTTTGGACGCAATGACATCGTCTGAATGTCAAGGTCCCTGCCTTCCAGTTGACGAAAGGATTGTGGTGTTTAAGCCAGTCATGGCCCAAGTACACGGTCTTGGAACCGAGGTCTGTGACCGTGAGATCAATTCTCTCGCTATGTCCTCCAATTGTCATCTGGAGTTCTATGAACTTGGTGACATCCCCTGCCTTATTGCGCGTTCCATCGGCATTGTAGACCGGTATAGGGGCTGCGGCCTTCCTGGTGTCCAGCTGGTGTTGCTGGACATAAGTTCGATTGATAGAACTGCCTGTGCAGCCACTATCCAACAACGCTCGGGTTGTCAATATCTTTTTCCCAGTACATGGGGAAAGTTGGATGTCTACCAAGAAGTCCCATCCGGAACTCTTGGTGCCACGAATATAATGAATGGGTTCATGTAATTCGTAGAGCTGTTCTCAGGCCAGGCTCTCTCCCATCTGTAAGCTTTGAATAAGCTTGTCATCGATTTCTCCAAGTTGTTTGGGGTGTACCCAAATGGAGAGAATCACCTTGGTGTTTGCCAAGTTCTTGGAGTTGCATATTGCGCGCATCGTCCAGTCAATTCCGAATGGTTTGAACCATTGGAATCTATCCTGCTTCCCCATGCATTCAGAAGCAGTTGATACCCCCTTGTTAGGATAGGTGTTGGGTTTGACGCTTCCCTTTGCATTTGGAAGGTCGATGGTCAGTGATTCCAGTGTTCTGGATATCAGGGTACTGGCTTTGGATTGGCTGACTTGCCACATCCTAAAAGCCGTATCGTCTTCTTTGTTGGGTACTTCAATGATGGTAGTTCTGCTGAAATGCCCCCTTTTTACCATCTGGGCACTAGCGGGATCCTGTCCCTTTTCCTCGGCCAGCACTACTCGTGATGGAGTTTGAAATTCCTTGGTCATTGACTCCCAGCTAGTGCCTAAGGCGACCTTCACACAGTTGTTGACCCTCTGACTTGCCGGCCCAGTTTGGTACTCAGCTTTGTCAAGTTTTCCACTCCCTGGACCGGTTTGTCCGGGTCAATCCTGGCCTTGGTTAGAGGCACTGTCCTGGTCCTCCGCTGACCCTGGCGGAACTGGTGAGCTTGCCCCGCTGCTCGAGGCGGGTACTGGGACATTCGGACTTCTGGGAGGCCCGAAGGAGTCCTGCCTACTGGTCCCTGCTCATCACTGTGCACTCAGCGGCATATCCAGTGAGCACTGCTCGTTGGACTTTGTTGCAGCGCCAACACCACTTGGCAAGTCCTGCTCCAGTTCATCGGAGGCTCAGGATTTGTCACTACAGATACTAGTGTCAGCTTCTTTCAGGAGTATGACGTACCTGTTTGTTCTTGCTGATTCTTTCTTGGTCTTCAGCTTCGGTGAAGTCATAGATATATTTGTTTTTGTAGGTATTTTTCTATTTTCATAATAGTCAGTCTGACCTGCAGAAGCCGAGGACACACCTTGAGTCTTGGGCATGCAAGGGGAATCAAACCCTTGACGCCCTACTCTTTTACCTCCTCAATCTTGGAGGTGCTCGGCACCACTGCATCAGTGGGCCCCACGTATCTCACCATGTTCTTCTCTTTTCTTGTAGGGCAATCCCTGCTCAGGTGACCCTTTTGGTCGCACCTGAAGCAGTGCCCCTCGGCCTTTTGCCAGTCTACGTCTATGGGCTTCCCCGCCCCTCCATACGTTGTCCACTTATCTGTTCCAGCATCCCGACTGGCTCCTCCACTCCCAGCACTCGGCTTTGGAGCTGAGGAACTTGTCGCCCCAGCGGTGTTCTTGCTGCTGGGTTGCTGTTGCTGGGGACGCGGGCCCTGCTTCTGGCCGTCCCTAGGTGTACTCATGGTCTGATCAAAGACCCATTTCCGCTGATGCTCTTCATACATCCTTAAGATGCATTCCTTCCATTCTGGGTATGAGTGCAGAATGCTCATGCCCATATTTGATATGAAGGTTGTGTATGAGCTAGGCACTCCTAGCCACACCGCTTTCACCATTGCACCACGTTCAGCTTCATTAGTCCTTTAGCCTGCTAGCTTTGCTTCTTCTTCCAGCTTCTGGAAGTAATGGGAGGCGGGCTGTGCTCCCATGTGCAAGTCGAACATGCACTTTTCATGGATTTCCTCGATCACGGGATCTCAGAATTGTCGGGTGACCAGGTCGACAAAGTCGGCCCAGTTGGGGTATCGGAAGTGGGTGGTGGTGCCATCAAAGGCGTCGCCCACCCAGTATTCGGGTCTCTTGTAGACCCACCAATCCTTGGCGGCGCCCTCGAAGTGAGACATCGCAAATAGTACCAGGTGCGATGGCACCTGGAAGTAGTGTCTGAACACTTCGAAATAGGCGATGCAATCGCCTATGAAGCATTCAATGTCGTCATGATCCCCTTTGAACGGGGCAGGGACCTTGATGAGGGTTGGTTTGATGCCCAAATATGGGGCATCGGCGGCGGCATTCCCGACTGGGTTCAGGATTGGGTCAGGGGGTCCCTGACCAGGGGGTGGCCTTGGGATTGAAAATTGATCTGGCCTATACCCTGGGTAGCCTCTTGGCGACCCCGGCAGTCTTCCCCTCTCCGGCTTCTTCTCGCACTCTTGGACTCGGAGGTAGTCTGCCAGTGTCTTGCAGGCGGCATCCTCCTTGTCGAGCTCGTCGCGCATCTCCGCTATGCATCGCTCTTTCTCCTGCAGCTCGGTTCGCATCTGCTGCCGAGTTTCTTCTGCCATGGCAGGGGTTCTTGATGCCCCTGCGGTGGCGTTTCCTGCAGGGGCTCCTTCTGCTTCCATTTCTTCTCCCACCCCTGCGAAGAGAAGACTACCACCCTGATAGGGGTGGTATCCTTGGTGACGTGCCCAATGATGCGGGGGCGAGTCGGGAAGTGGTCGTGGGCTTACGACCGGGGTATCTGGTGGGTGGTCCAGATAATTTTCGTATTGGGGATGGTGGTATTCCATCCCACCGTAATAATCTGTATCGTAGGTAAACATATTGTATTGGGGCTCTTGCCACCTCCAGCCTCCATAAGTGCTAGAGGGTTCTATCCAGCTCTTGTTGCTCCTGAGGGGTTCTGGGTAGTAACCCTGGAAAACGATCCCCTGCAGAGGGGCGGAAAATGGACCAGTCGCGGTTTGTGCATATCCGGTGGTTGACAATGTTGGCCCTGGCATTGCTAGGGCCTTCGAGGGGAACTCGGATGGGGTCACCCCTGTTGAGGGCAAGCCACTCATCCATTTTGACCCTGGGTTCATCCCAGAGGTTGTGGGCTTCGACGTCCCTTATCAAATTTCCCATGCTGCAGTCCAATATGGACCGAATAGTCTCCGATTGACCTTGGAGAGTTCAGGCCAGATGTAGTCGGGCCCATCTGGATTGAAGGGGTCGTCAGCAGCATGGGGAGCAGACGGGACTGGGGCATTGTCTCCGACGATGTCGTCATTGGACTCGTCATCGGAGATCTCGATGACGGGGAGGGAGGAGAGGGAGAACTCTTCTCCCTCGTCTGGCCACTGTTCACGGCCCCAGGGGCCATAAGGGTGGTTCCGATCCATGCCGGGATCGTCGGGGTGTCGAGGTCCAGAGTAGTCGGACCTGCTTGTTGTCACTGTTGGGTGACAGGGAAGCAGACCTCTGCTGGGATATGCAGAGGGCGGGGGTTCTTGGACGAGGGGGGGGGCCAGGGTATGGGGGCAGGGGTTCATCCACCTCAGCCCGTACGTCCCTCTGGTATTCTTCGGTTTCCATGAGACTGGCTGTTGGTCGCTCCAGTGTGACAGTGGGTCGTTCCATCTGGTACTGGAGGAGGATGGCTCTCGCATTGTAAGTGCAAGCGGATTGGGCAATCTGGGCCCAAAGTTCTGCGATCCCCAGAGATGGGGGTTGCGAACTATTGCTCTCCTCAGAGGAGGAGGAAGGCCCGACGATGAATCGGACCCAGGGACAAATGAGTGGTAGTTCCTCTCGTTCTCCCAGTCTTGTGGGGGGTATCCTCCTGGGAAGGTCATCAGTGGTGGGTGGGGCGGGGTGGGGTTCTGGGGTCAGTCGTCGGGGCTGCCTTCTGAGCAGTGCCTGGAGTTCTTCCTCGTAAATTAGTATGGCGAGGACTGTGAAAAAAGACAATAGTATGGCGCCGCCGATGGCGACGCTGAGAGAAATGGTTCGGGGTTCTTGAGAGTTTCTGTCTTCTCCGGACATGAAGAATATCTTCTATATGGCTAGCATAATAGAAGAGAAGAGGTAAATCTCTTGTTTAATGTTAGGTGCCGACTTGGACACATGACTTGGGGCAGTCAGCTGATCCCTCTAGGCCGTTACATGTTTGAATGATCACCCAATTGAGAGATTTAAGCCAAGGAGCCTTTTAGTCTGGTGTAGACAAGAGGTATATGGTTGTAATTTAAACAAGAGATAGAGTACAACTGTCTAGTTTACTCTGTTTATATAGTATTTCTACGGCGTTATAATTAGATGAAACGCTACGGTCCATGCACAAATGGTGTTGAAGTAGGATGATCCGGGAGGATCATAGAACCAATAGAAAGTGTCTAGGGTGACAGACAGTGAGAACGAGGGTGGTAGCCAGCGAATAGCTGGATACGAGTCGGTTTCTGGGCTAGATTAGATGGATGAGTCATGTATATGACTTGGATAAGATAAGATAATGGAAAAATCGTAACAAAGAGCGCCACTAGTTTGCCAAGAGTGCAGCTAGTCAAGTGTTTATCACTTGTAGGAAGCAGTATAGGGCCAAGAGCACCATCAGTTTATTCTTAGGCCAAGAGTGCGACCGGTCAAGTGTTTATCACTTGTAGGAAGCAGTATAGGGCTAAGAGAGCCACTAGTTTGAAGCAGTTTCAGTCAGAACAAGCACAGTAGCTCAAACCAAGTCACTCTTTACCCAATTGTGTCTTACCCACCCCACTAGTATGAGTAGTACTTTGTATAACTCACTAGTAATGAATAAAATGTCTTTAAGACAACTGTACTTGATTATTGAAGTCTGCAGAGTGCTTCTATCATACTCAAAACCACCTGAATTCAATATTGGTGATTAAGTGTAGAGTAGTAAGAGGTTTAGTGTGATTGGTGTTCATTGCCATTCCCTAATTCTTTCATCACTCACTGTTACCAAGCACATCATTGGAGTCACTGGAGAGTTCAATGATGGGGAGTGAGGAGGAGGAATTGGTTCCTCCTTGGAGCCAAGAGTCTTGTTCTCAGGCCCAGGGTCTGTATGGGTGATTATGATCTATTCTGGGATTGTTGGGGTGTAGGGGCCTGAAGTAAGGCCAGGCAGGGGTAGGGAAATGGGGATGATAGGGAAAGGAGTACAGGGGCAGGGGGTCTTCAATCTGAGACTGAACGTCCCATATGTATTCTTGGGTGGGGATGGTGGTGGGTCATTCCAGCCAGTATATGGCTGGGCCTGGAGTCAGGAACCCATTGTTGGTGGCCTCCTCATCAGAAGAGGTGGCTGAGAAATGGATCCAGGGGTGAGAGAGTGGAATTTCTTGTCGTTTGCCCAGTTGGGCAGGGGAAACCCTCCTGAGAAGGATATGGTCTGGATGTCAGAGTGATACGGGTGGTAGTTGTGGTGAATGGCATGGTCACCATTCCTGTTGTAGGAGGTTTCAAACTTTCTCTTCATACATTAGTACTAGGAGAGCAGTGATAATGATGATGAGTGCAGTGCTGCTGATTGCAATACTGAGGAGGATGGTTTTTTAGTTTTCATTTTCTTCTGGTATGGATCAGTGCTTCTTTTACAGCTAGCATAGAAGGAGCAGGATTTACCTTTCAACTAATGTTATGGCCCTGTCTAGCATGTGACTTGGGATGTAAGCTGCACTCTCTAAGCTATCTCATGTTCAGACAATCACCTGTTTATTGAGAGTTAGGCCTGGTCTTTAGTGTTGTGGAGTAGAAGGTTTATGATTGTAATTTAGTCAAAAGGTAGAGTACAAGTGTGAAAACTACTCTACTTATATACTGAATATGCAGCATTATTAATAGATGAAATGGCAAGGTTTCATGAGGAAACCTTGAGAAAGTTGGATGATTGTGATCCAATAAGGATGAACAGGGGTGACAACCATGTAGAACTAGAGTGGTTGTCAGTGAATACATTGATGCAGAGTGAAAATGATGTGAGATAAGATATGATGTGTCATAGATATGAGATAGGATAAGATAAGATAATAGAAAAATTGTAACAATGAGATGACCATAATCAAGGGAAACAAGATAACTATGATGTGGTCATTTTAACAGATGAACAAGTTGGACATATAAGAGACATCACTTGACATAAAGAACAATGGGATCAGAGGATAGCCAAATTCCTCAATCACAAAAGAGGAATCATGCAAAAAGGTGGCATCCTATATTATGACAGATGTATCTATATCCCTCGAGACAATAACCTTTGGGGAGAAATCATTTCCCAATACTATGACCACATCACTGCAGGACATCCAGGAATAGCAAAAACCATGGAATTGATACTCAGAGAATATTGGTGGCTGAAACTTCAAAAAGACATTGAAATATATGTCAAAGGCTGTGAAACCTGTCAATGAGCAAAAAGCAATACACAGGCTAAAGCTGCCCTGCTTCATCCCAACACTATTCCCACCTCTCCCTGGACTCATATCTCAGTTGATATGGTTACAGGACTCCCAGAGTCTGACAGCTACAATGTATTACTAGTCATTGTCAACCAATTCTCAAAAGCAATCATCCCAGTCACTTGTCATGAAGAACTATTAGCAGAAGGATAGGCTCAGATTCTCCATGACCATGTGTATGCAAAACATGGAATGCCTCAAGTAATCATTTCAGATTGGGGACCTTAATTTGTTTCCATCTTCATGAAAGAACTATACTGGATGCTAAACATCACTCAAAATGCATCCACAGCCTATCACCCCAGACCAATGGACAAATCAAACAAGTCAATCAAGAGATTGAAGAATATCTCTGAATATTTGTTAACCATCATCAAACTGACTGGAACAAATGGTTACCATTGGCTGAGTTCACTCATAATAATTGAATCCACTCAGCAATGGGCAAAAGTCCCTTCATGATGTTATACAGATAAAATCCATGAATTCTCCCAGACTCTAGTCAAATGACTCCATTTGCCAACCCAGCCACCATGGAGTTCACTGAAACTATGGCACAAGTACACAAGAAAGTGTATGATGCATTAGAAAAAGCAGTGATGCAAATGAAGCATCAATATGATAAAGGAAAACAGCAGGCATGAGAATACCAAGTAGGTGATAAAGTTTGGCTTGATACAGCTAACCTCCACCTTTCCCATCCTAAGAAAAAACTTGATGACAAGTGAACAGGACTGTTTGTAATCCTTGAAAAGGCTGGCGCTTCAGCATACAAACTGAAGTTACTACCTCATTGGAAAATCTATCTCTGATTCAATGAGAAATTACTTACTCCTTATGTTGAACCTTCATTTTCCAATCAACAACAACTGCCACCCCCACCTCCTGACCTTGTCAATGGATAGGAGGAATACAAAATTAAAGAAGTATTAGACTCACAAACCTGCCATGTATGAGGAAAAAGAGGACAACTATCAAAAGAAGTTGTGGACTACTTTGTCAAGTGGAAAGGTTGGACTCAGAAACACAACTCCTGGGTCTGAGACATGGAGATGGGCAATGCCCAGGAAGTGATCACAGAGTATGAGAAGAACATTAACCACACTCTACACTCTGCCAAAATTGTAACTAATAAAAAGATAGTGGTCAAAATACTCAATCATGAATACTCCAATAAAGGTGACATCACATACCTCACCCAATGAAAGGATGGATTCCAGAAATGGATCATTAATCCGGACCAAAACCAATGAAAAATGCTGATTAATCAATACTGGGTCAATCAAGTCATTTCACAACTTGACACCCCACAAGAAGAGCCTTAGCAGTCAGGACAACTGCTTTAACAAGGGGGTAATGTTACAATTTTTCCATTTTCCTTATCTTATCACAACATGTTATCACTATTCTCACTCCACATTGCCTGTTCATTGATAAGCACCATCGATCTACTCATGCTGCCACCATCATTCAACCATCATGCCACAACAAACACATGTTTTACACACAACATACATATAGACAAATTCTATAATTAAACCCCAGTTTTCCATATGTAAGTAATGTATTCTTCATGTATGTCCTGCATCTTCCAACTAAACTTAAATAATATATTCTTTTTCACTCTTCTAAAGATCTATGCTGCACTCTTATTATAGATGATTGTCTGAACTGTTATGGCCCTGTCTAACATGTGACTTGGGATGTAAGCTTCTCTCTGGGCTGTCTTGCATTCAGACAATCACCCTTTAATAGAGAGGTTGGCTAGGTCTTTGGTTTTGTGCAGTAGAAGGTATATGAATGCAATTTAGTTGAAAGGTAAAGTACAATGATGAAAACTACTCTACTTATATACTGAAAGTATGGCATTATTAATAGATGAAACAGTATAGTCCATGAGAAAACAGTGTGTAAGTCAGATGGATCATGGACAAATAAAAGTAAACAAGGGTATGAATCGATGAAACTAGAGTGGTTGTCAGTGAATGCATCAATACTGACTGAGATGAGATATGCAGTGTCATGGATATGATGCAATAAGATAAGACAATGGAAAAATTATAACATTACCCCCTTGTTAAAGCAGTCATCCCAACTGCTAAGGTTCCTCTTTGGGGATGTCAAGTTGTGATAAAACTTGATCAATTCAATACTGGTCAATCAAGTTTTTTCATATTTTTTTGTCTGGATTGATAATCCATTTTTGATATCCATCCTTGCATTGAGCAAGGTATGCAACATCTCCATCATCAGAATATTCATGGTCTAGTATCTTGACCACCTCCTTGTCCTTGGTTACAATTTTTGGAATGTATAAGGCATGGTTTATGCTAGCCTTGTATTCTTTGATCACTTCCATTGCATTCATCATCTCTGTCTCTCATACCCAAGAGTTGTGCTCTCTGGTCCACCCCTTCTATTTGACTAGGTAGTCAATGACTTTCTTAGAGGGTTGTTCTTGTTTGGCACATACTCAATGAGTGTGTGAGTCTAGGATCTCTTCAATTTCATATTCTTCTTGACCATTGATGAGGTCTGGAGGAGGGGGTGGTTGCTGTTGGTTTGGGAATGAGAGTGCAACATACAGAGTCAACAATTTTTCATTGAATCAGGGATGAATCTTTCAGTGGGGTGGCAGTTTTAGCTTGTATGCTGCCATACCTGATTTCTCGATAATTTCGAATGGTCCTGTTCATTTGTTGTCAAGTTTCTTCTTTGGCCATAGAAGATGAAGGTTGGTGGTGTTGAGCCAAACCTTGTCACTAATTTGGTATTCTCAAGGTGATTGCTTTCTCTTGTCATATTGCACCTTCATTTGTGTCACTGCTTTTTCCAAAGCATCATGAACTTCTTTATGGACTTTGGCCATTGTTTCTGTGAATTCTATGGCTGCAGGGTTTGTGAAGCTGGTCTTTTGGATAGACTCAGGAATGAGTCAGGGATTTCATCCATATAAGACCATAAACAGACTTTTGCTAGTGGCAGAATGAATTCTGTTATTATGAGCAAATTCTGCAAGGGGTAGCCATGTGACCCAATCCATCTATCAATGGTTGACAAAGATCCAGAGGTATTTTTCAACCTCTTGATTGACTCATTCAGTCTGTCCATCTGTCTGTGGATGGTATGCAGTGGATGCATTTTGCATGATATTCATCATCCAGTATAATTCCTTCATGAAGAAAGATATGAATTGCAGTCCTTGGTCTGAGATGACCACTTGTGGCATTCCATGTCTTGCATATACATGGTTTTGGAGTATATGAGCCCATCCTTCTGCAGATAATTCTTCATGGCATGGGATGAGTATGATGTTCTTTGACAAATGATCTACAATGATGAGTAAGGTGTCAAAGCCTTCTGATTCCGGAAGACCAGTGACCATGTCAATGGAAATATGGGTCCAAGGAGTATCTGAGATTGCATTTGGATGAAGAGGAGTGGCCTTTGTCTGTGTGTCACTCTTCATTCTTTGGCAGGTTTCACATCCTTTGATGTAGGATTCAATGTCTTTTTTCATCTTTGGCCACCAATATTCTCATAAGACTAGTTCTTTGGTCTTGGTGATTCCTGGATGTCCAGCAGTAATATGGTCATGGTATTGGGCGATGATTTCTCCATGAAGAGATGAATCTTGAGGAATATAGATTCATCCATCATACCATAATACTTTGTTGTCTTGGGTGATGCCTCATTCATAATTGAGGGATTTCTCAATCCCTTGGTCCCATTGTGTCTTTTGTCAAGTTGCATCTCTTATATGCATCATTTGTTCTTTGGTTGTGGGCAATATTAATGCCCAGAAATGTTCAGGGGATAGGACAATCTTGTCTTGATTGTCTTCTTTTCCCTGGTTGTGATCATCTCTTCAGCTGAGAAGGTCAGCCTTCTTGTTAGCGATCCCAGCTTTGTGTTGAAGAACAAAGTGGTATTCTGCTAATTCAGTGACCCACTGAGCTTGTCAGTGGTTCAGCTTCTGGGGTTTTCAGAAATACTAGAGATTTTGGTGGTCAGTCCAGATTTCAATTGTTTCTTTTGTGCCTATAAGATAATGGCACCATTCTTCTAAAGCTAGCATGATGGCCAGCAACTCTTTGTCATAGATCTCATAGTTGCATTCAGTGACCATCAATGCTTTTGACATGAAGGCGACAGGCCTCCATTTGCCATTCTGTTCCTGGCTAAGGATGGTGCTGATGGCCCCATCACTAGCATCTGCTTCCACTCAGAATTTTCCCTCATCTGAGGGGATCATTAGAACAATGTTAGTGGTCATCAACTTCTTGAGCTGATTAAATGCTTGTTCTTGTTCTGATCCCCAAGTCCAGTCTACCTTCCCCATCAATTGAGTGAGAGGTCATATGATTTTGGAATAGTTGTGAATGAACTTTTGATAGAAATTCATGAATCCTAAGAAGGATTGAAGTTCCTTCTTCTTTGTTGGGGTTGGCCATTCTGCTATCCCAGCAATCTTGACAGGATCCATTCAGATTGCATCTTCACTGATTATGACCCCAAGATATTCCATTTCGAGTACTTCAAACTCACATTTCTCTGCTTTAAGGAATAATTTGTTCTCTCAAAGATGTTGGAGAACTTGTCGAATGATGATTTGATGTTCTGACAGGGATTTTGTGAAGATAAGAATGTCATCAAGGTAAATGGTGACTTTTCCTCCAGTGATCAAGTCCTTGAAGATATCATTCATCATCCACTGGAAAGTGGCTGGTGAGTTTGTGAGGCTGAAGAACATGACCATTGGTTCAAAGAGCCCCCAGTTAGTTCTGAACATGGCTTTTTCTTCATCTCCTTCTCAGATTCATACATTATTGTATCCCCAGTGAACATCTAGTTTGCTAAAATATTTGGCTCCTCATAACTTATCGATAAGTTCTGAGATGAGGGGAAGAGGATAACAGTTTTTAATTATCATTTCATTCAGTTTGTGATAATCCTGAACTGGTCATAAGGAGCCATCCTTTTTCTTGATGAAGAAGAAAAGAGAGGTGAAGGGGGATTTGGAAGGACGTATCCTTCCAGAGTTGAGATCTTCATCAAGAAACTTGTCAAGTTGTTCTTGTTCATTTCTATTGAGGGGATTAGACTTTACAGTCTAGAGTGGACTTGGTGTTTGGGGTTAGCTCAATGGCATGGTCCCAGGGTTTTCAATCTGGGAGTTTGTCAAAGCTTTCTTTAGAGAATAAGTCTCTAAAGCTTTGATACTGAGAAGGCACGAGCTCCTCAAAAGTTTTCTTCAGTTTTTCTGCATTTGCAGCTGCTGCCAGTTTGTTTGCATAGTGTACTGCTTGAAGAATGATCTCTTCTTGCATGTTGACTGCAAGAATGGTTTTGCCTTTTTCCAGTTCTTCATCTCATCTGTCTTTTTTGTTAGAGTCGGAGACCATGAAGTAGTTTTTTACACAATGACATTGTCTGAATGTCATGACTCCAAACTTTCAATTGACTAGGGGATTATGATGTTTAAGCCAGTCATGGCCCAAGTATACTGTCTTGGAACCCAAGTCTGTGACCGCAAGGTTGATTCATTTGACATGGTCTCCAATGGTCATCTGGAGTTCCATGAATTTGGTTACATCGCCTGCCTTGTTATGGATTCTATCTGCATTGTAAACAGGAATTGGGGCAGTGGCTTTTCTGGTATCCAACTAGTGTTGTTGGACATATGTTTGATTGATGGAACTGCCTGTGCAGCCACTATCCAACAATGCTCAGGTTGTCAATGTCTTCTTTCCCATACAGGGAGCAAGTTGGATATCCACCAAAAAGTCTCTGCCAGAGCTCTTGGTTCCATGGATATACCAGATCAGTTTGTGAAGTTCATAGAGCTGCTCACATGCAAAGCTCTCTTCATTGTTCAGGCTCTGGATGAGCTCATTGATTATCTCTCCAAGTTATTTGGGGTAAACCCAAGTGGAGAGAACAGCTTTGGCAACTGCAAAGTTCTTGGTGGCCTGAATCCCCTATAGAGTCCAGTCAACTCTGAAAGGTTGGTATCACACGTGATCATGTACCCCCTTGTTAGGTGGGATTTCAGGGTTCGGTACCCCCTTGTTAGGCAGGATTTTGAGTGTCAGGATACTGGCTTTGGACTGTTTTACTTGCCATAGTTTAAAAGCCATGTCATCCTCCTCATCAGGTACTTCGACAATGATGGTGTTTCTGCTACTATGCCCTCTTTTTACCATCTGGGTGCTAGCGGCTTCCCCCTGTTCTTCAGCCTAAGTTGCTTTCAGAACTCGAACTATCTCAGGAGGAGATAGGACTCAGCTTGCTGCTTCTGAGGTTCCACTACTATCTGTTCTGGTGGAGTTGGCCATGGTGCCAGGTGTGAATCTTATCAGCATTGTGGTTGGCTTCACCACTAGGTTTCTCCTGACTGGACCAGATAGTGTGTGGCCCCAATCCTGGCCTTGGTGAGAGATGCTGTCCTGGTCCCCCACTGACCCTGGTGAGGTTATTAGACTTGTCTCCCCACTCAAGAGGAGTGTGGGGGCATCCAGACTTCTAGAAAGTCTGAGGACATTCTGCCTACTAGCCCCAGTCTGTGGTTTCACCCGCATATCCAGTGAGTTTTGCTATGCTAGCTCGGTGGACTTTGTGGCAGTGCTGGCACCATCCAGCAAATCCTGCACCTCGTCAGGGGCTCAAGAATCACTATAGATTATAGTATCAGCTTCTTCTAGAAGTGTGACATACCTATTCTTTTTCAATTCTTTGTCGGTCTTTGGTCTTGGAGCTTGTGAAGTCATGTGATATATATTGTTCATCATAGGTAATTGTCTAAATGCATGTATATTAGTCTGACCTGCAGAGACTGAGGACTCACCTTTGGGAGACATGGTCAAGCAAGAGGAATCAAACTCTTATTGACCTAATTTTTTGCCTCCTCAATCTTGATTGTAGGCGGCACCACTTCATTAGTGGGCCCTACTGACTGAATGTTCTTGAAGTCCTTTCTCTTAGGACAATCCTTCACCATATGACCCTTTTCATCATAGCAGAAACATCTGCCTTCTGCCTTATGTCAATCAATCTTCATAGGCTTTCCCACCCCTCCATATGTTGTCCACTGACCTGTTCCAGCATCCTGACTCACCCCTGTGTTAGTCATCAGCTTTGGAGCTGAGTAACTTGTCACCCCAGTGGTGGCTTTGCCACTGGGGTGTTGTTGTTGGGTGTTGGGGCAGGAGTCCTTCTTCTGCCCATCCCAGGGCATGCCAGTGGTCTGGTCAAAGACCCACTTGCATTGGCATTCCTCATACATTTATGAGATCTGCTCTTTCCACTCCAGATATGAACATAGAATGTTGACACCCATATTCAAGATGAAGGTCATATAGGAGGATGGTACTCCTAGATGAATGGCCTTCACCATTGTGCTGCACTTGTTCTTGTCAGTTCATTGGCCTGCCAGTTTGGCCTCTTCTTCCAGTTTCTGGAAATAATGGGAGGCAGGCTGCATTCCTATTCAGAGGTCAAACATCTGCTTCTTATGGACTTCCTTGATGGCAAGGTCTCAGAATTGACATGAGACCAGGTCGACAAAGTTGTCCCAGGCAGGATATCGGAAGTGGGCAGCAGTTCCATCATAGGAATCACCCATCCAGAATTTGGGTCTCTTGTAGACCCACCAATTCTTTGTGGCCCCTTTGAAGTGCAAGATTGCAAATAGGACCAGGTGTGATGGCACCTGGAAATAGTGTCAGAACACTTCAAAGTAGGTGATACAATCACCCACAAAGCATTCGATGTTATCATGGTCCCCTTTGAATGGGAGGGGGGCCTTGATGAGGACTGGTTTTATGCTCAAATATGGGACATTGTTGGGTGCATTGCCAATGGGATTGGGAATAGGGTTGGGAGGGCCTCTTTCAGGAGGCAGTCTTGGGATCGAGAATCGATCCAGCCTTGGACCCGGGTAGCCTCTTGGCAGCTCCATGGGTTGACCCCTGTCAGGTTCTTTTCTCTTGTCATTGTCATGGAGATAATCCATCATTCTCTTCTTAGCAGATTCCTCTCTTGCAAGTTTTTCACACATCTCCATGATGCATCTTTTCTTCTTGGCTAGCATGGTTTTCGTTGCTTGCTGAAGTTCTGTCATCATTGCTGTAGTAGTTGATGACCCTGCAGGGGCAGTTTCTGTAGGGGCATTCTTGGCTTCCATTTCTTCTCCCACACCTGTGAAGAGAAGACTGCCACCCTGATAGGAGTGGTAGCTGGGTTGTCATGCCTGATGATAGGGTGGGGAGTTGGGTAGGGGTCATAGTCTTGTGACTGGAGTATCAGGGGGATAGTCAGGATAATTTATGTATCGGGGCTAAGAGTAGCCCAACCCATTATAGTGTCTGTACCCATATCTAGCCACTTTAAATATTGATATTGGGTCTATTCTCCTCCCTTCTGGTGAGCTCCAGTCACCATAGCTATTGAAGGGTATGACCCAGCTCCTGTCATTCCTCTGTTGTCCTTAGATATAGTCCTGATACCATGTCACTAATGGCAGGGTGATAAAGTTCCCAGTTTCTGTTCACATGGATCCAGGCCCAAATTGTGACATTGGGATTCGGTCCCCATATTAGTTCTCCCCTGTTAAGGGCGAGCCACTTGTCCATATTGGGATGATGCTTGGGCCAGGCCATTCTGGCTTTGACATCAGCTTGCCTGAGGTCCCAGGCAATAGATGTGATTGGACCAAGGATTTCTTGGTCAATGGGTGTGAGGGTGGGCCAGTTTCAGTTTGTCCCATTAGAGTTGAAGAGACTATCAGGGGTGAGGGGATGTTGGGAGGTGGGACAGACTTGGCCTTGGAGTTTGAGCTCCCTTTGGAGTCTGAGGAGAGCTTGATGATAGGGAGTGAGGATGAGGAGTCCAGATTCTCTCTGGGCCAAGGGTCTCTTCCTCAAGCCCAGGGTCCATAAGGGTGGTTTCAATCTATGTTGGGATCATTAATGTGTAAGACCCTGAGGTAAGGCTGAGCAGGTGTTGGAGAGCAGGGATAAGGGGGGTAGAGAGTATGGGGGCAGGGGGTCGTCATTCTGAGCTTGAATGTTCTGCACATATTCCTTGGCCTCAGTGGTGGTGGGTCATTCCAGCCAGTAGATTGCAGGAATTGTTCCTGCAGGATTCTGATTGGTGTCCTCAGAGGAGGACAAAGTTGTCAAGGGGGCCCAAAAGCTGACCTGGAGGCAGGATAGTGGAGCTGCCTCTCTTCTTTCCAGTCTGACAGGGGATACTCTCCTGGAAAGGACATGTTTGGGGTGAAGGGGTGGGTGGGAAGGAAGTTGTGGTTGTCAGGGTTGCCTTTCTTGGCAAAGAAGTCTTTGTGCTTCTTCTTTGTATGCTAGTACTAGAAGGGCAGTAAAAATTATAAGGAGTGTGGCACTGCTGATTGTGACACTGAGAGTGATGGTTCGTTAGTTGTTCTAGTTGTCATTGTTTTCAGGCATAGATTGGTGTGTCTTTTATAGCTAGCATAGAAGATGCAGGAGGGATACCTTTTGACTAATGTTATGGCCCTGTCTAACACATGACTTGGGATGTAAGCTTCTCTCTAGGCTGTCTCACATTTGGACAATCACCCTTTAATAGAGAGGTTGGCTAGGTTTTTGGTTTTGTACAGTAGAAGGTATATGAATGCAATTTAGTTGAAAGGTAAAGTACAACAGTGAAAACTATTCTACTTATATACTGAAAGTATAGTATTATTAATAGATGAAATAGTATAATCCATGAGAAAATGGTGTGTAAGTCAAATAGATCATGGATGAATAAAAGTAAACAAGGGTATAAATCGATGAAACTAGGATGATCATCAGTGAATGTATCAATACTGACTGAGATGAGATGTGTGGTATCATGGATATGATGCAATAAGATAAGACAATGAAAAAATTATAACACCACTGGGCTTGTTGTTGGTTCAGTTTTTGCAGCTTGCAGAAATACTAGAGGTTTTGATGATCCATCCAGATTTCAGTTTCTTCCTTTGCACCCATTAGGTAATGTTGCCATTCCTCCAAGGCAAGCATGATAGCCAATAACTCCTTGTTGTATATCTCATAGTTGCATTCCATGACAGTTAGAGCTTTTGATATGAATGCAATAGACCTTCATTAGCCCCCTTGATTTTGGCTAAGTATCATGCCTATAGCTCCTTCACTGGCATCAGCCTCCACTCTAAACTTCCTGTTGTCAGATGAGATAGCTAGAATGACATTTGTCATTATTTATTTCTTTGATTGAAGAAAAGCCTGTTTCTGTGCTCCTTTCCATTTTCAGTTAATTGTGTTAATGGGTGTATGATTTGAGAATAATCTCATATGAATTTTTGATAAAAGTTAATAAATCCTAAAAAAGATTGTAACTCTTTTTTCTTGGTGGAAGTTGGCCATTCTGCTATCCTAGTGATCTTGACTGGGTCCATTCATATAGCATCCTCACTGATGATGACACCCAAATATTTCATTTTCAGTACTTTAAATTTGTATTTTTTTTTGCTTTGAGAAATCATTTATTCTCTTGCAGCTGCTGAAGTACTTGTCAAATGATTTGTTAATATTCTTTCTGGGTCTTGGTGAAGATGAGGATATCATCTAAATAGATTATGACCTTTCCTCTTGCAATGAGATCCCAGAAGATGTCATTCATCATCTATTGGAATGTCATGGGTGAGTTGGTTAGACTGAAGAACATGACCATAGTCTCAAACAGCCCTTGGTTAGTGCAGAATGTGGCTTTCTCCTCATCACTGTCTTGGATTCTGACATTATTATATTCTCAATAGATATCTAGCTTGAAAAAGTATTTGGTGCTGTGCAATTTATCAGTAAGTTCAGCAATCAAAGAGAGTGGATAACAGTTTTTGATCATCATCTCATTTAGTTTTTAATAATCCTGAACAGGGCAAAGGGAACCATCCTTCTTTTTGAAGAAGAAGAATGGGAATGCAAATGGGAATTTAGATGGATGAATGTATCTGGAACTGAGATTCTCATCCAGAAACTTGTTAAGCTGCTCCTGTTTGGTCTGGTTCAAAGAGTAGACCTTACAGTCTAACATAGACTTTGTGTTGAGAATCAATTCAATGGTGTGATCCCAAGGTTTTCATTTGGGTAATTTATCAAAGTTCTTTTTTAAGAATAAGTATTGGAAGCTTTGGTATTGGGGGGGGTACTAGCTCTTCAAAGGTCTTTTTGGGTTTTTCAGTGTGGGCAGCTGCTGCTAAGTCATTAGCATGGTGTACTGCCTGGATTACCAACTCCTTCTGCAGGTTAACAGGAAAATGGTCTTGCTGTCCTCTAATTCTTCATCCCAGTTGTCTTCATCATCTGCATTAGGAAGTGGAATGAGATTCTTGACACATTGACAGTGCCTGAAGATCATTCTTCCAGTTTTCCAATTAATAGCTAGGTTATAGTGCTTTAGTCAATCATGGCCCAAATAGATTGTTTTGGAGCCTAATTCCATGACTGCAAGGTTGATCTGTTTGGTATGCTCACCAATGGTCATTCTGAGTTTGACAAACTCAGTGATGTCTCTCATCTTATTGTGAGTTCCATCTGTATTGTATACAGGAATAGGAGCCATGGCTTTTCAGATGTCCAGGTCATGTTGGAGAATGTAGGATCAATTGATGGAGCTTCTGGTACAGCTGCTATCAAGTAGGGCCTTCATAGAGAGGATCTTTTTTCTCATATATAGAGCAAGTTGAATATCAACTATAAAGTCTCTGTCAGAACTTTTGGTCCATTAGATATACCAAATAGATTCTCAAAATTCATAGAGATATTCTTGTGCCTCTTTTCCTTTAGTTCATAAAGTTTTGATGAGATCTTCAGTAATCTCTCTGAGATGCTTGGGATGAACCCATATGGAGAGAGCAGCTTTGGCAGAGGCCATGGTCTTGGCTGTTTGGACAGCACATAGAGTCCAATCTACTCAAAACAGCTTGTACCAGTGATGGTCAGCTATCCCCTTGTTAGGGGGTGTCTTAGGTTTGAGTGTTGGTGGTTTCTTTTTGGTCTATTGTGCTTTCCAACAGAGGAAAGCTGTGTCATCTTCTTTATCAGGTACTTCAACTATAGTAACCCTATGCCCCCTTTTTACTATCTGGATGCTAGTGGGTCCTGCCTGTTCTTTGGCTTTCTGGTCATCCAATAGGGTGTCAACACCCTCTGATGGAGTTTGAGAAGCTGGATCATAGTCCCTGTAGGCACCAGTCCTCATAGCAAAAAGTTACTTAGAGCCAGCAGGGTTGATCTGAGCTATTGGCACCAATGATTCAGCCTTCCTCTTTCCCTTCAAGTCATATAATCCAGTCTGGGATCCCAGGTCAGTGACCTGGAAAGTGGTTGCTTTTATAGTGTCATTGGAGGATCCTCACATCATTTGGCCTTAGTAGGTGCTTGATGTATTCTCTACAGGCCCTGGTGAAGCAGGACTTGATCTCTTTGGGGATGCTGAGACATTTGACTTCAGAGGCCTGAGAGCATCCTATCTACTTGTCTTTATCCCAGGCATAGCCCATATTATAGTGCCAGCACCACCTGGCAAATTCTGTGCTTCATCAGAGAGGCAGGATTCAGTGTAAATTGTTGTGTCATTACATTTGGTCAATGCATGGTATCAGTTTTGTTTCAATTCTTTGGATGCATTTGAGATAGTAACAAAGTTGTTTTTTTGAAAGCTCATATGTAACAATTGTTCTACAGGTAATACATGAGTCTGACTAGTAGGGACTGAAGATGCATCACTTGGAGTCTTGGTCACACAGTGGGAATTAAGCTCTCAGTGACCTACACTTTTACCTCCTCCATCTTTGCATTGCTTTTCTCTTCTTCTTTAGCAACTACCATTGATCACACATCCCTGTACTCCTTTTTTGGGCAATATTTTGCCATATGGCCTTTCTTGTTGCACCAGAAGTATTGGCCTTCCACCTTTTATCAGTTGACCTCCATCAGCTGCCCTTGTCCCTAATATATCATCCATCTCCCTGTGGCTGTGTCCTGTCCAGGACCTATATTTGTCATTGCCTTTGGAGTGGATAAACTTGACACCCCAGTAGTTTGCTTGCTACTGGGGTGTGGTTAGGATCATAACCCATTCTTCTCCTGATTGTCACAGAGAACTCCAGTGGTCTGATCAAAGACCCATTTATGTTGGCATTCTTCATACATATAAAGAATCTGTTTCTTCCACTCCAGGTATGAATGCAGGATATTGATGCCCATATTAGAGATGAAGGTGGTATAGAAGCTTGGTACTCCTAGTTATACTGCCTTCACCATGCCACTGCATTCATTCTTGTCAGTCCATCATCCAGCTAACTTGGCTTCTTCTTTCAACTTTTGGAAATAGTGGCTCACCAGTTGGTTTCCCATTCAAAGGTCAAACATTCACTTCTCATAGACCTCCTTGATCACTGAGTCTCAGAACTGTTGTGTGACCAGCTTGATGAATTCTTCCCAGCTTGGGTACTGGAAATATGCAGTAGTTCCAGTGAAGTTGTTGATTACCCAGTATTTAGGTCATTTATAGACCCACCAGTTCTTGGCCACTCCTTCAAAGTGGGAAGTCATGAAGAGTATGAGGTGTGACAGCAGCTGGAAGTAGTGCTGGAACACCTCAAAATAGATAATGCAATTGCCTATAAACTGTTCAATATTGTCATGATCCCTCTTAAACAGCTTTAAGGGTTGGACAAGGATGGGTTTGATGTCTAAATATGGGGCTTCACTGGGTGCAACTCCTACCAGATTTGGATATAGATCTGGAGGTGCCCATCCTGGGAGTGAGTGTGAGATTGAATATTGGTCTGGTCTAGAGATAGGTTTCTTGGGTGGTTCTCAAGGTTGTCTCCATTCTGGCTGTTTTCTCTTATATGGAAATTGCCAGAACTCAGTGTGGGCATTCCTTTGGGTTTCTGCTTCTTCTAATTCTCATTGGAGCTCTTCTATCCTCTGCTCCTTTCTTGCCAGTTGTTCTTTGGCTGTCTAGATTTGCTCTTCTGCTATTGGTTGTGGTGGTTCTGTTGGGGCTGCACTCATTCCAGAGTCTTTGCCAGCACCCACAAATAGAAGGCTTCTTCCTGGGAAGGAAGAGAAGCCTGATTGTTGGACTCAGCTTGTCAGTGGGGAATTGGGGAGGGGTCATAGTTAGTATGCTAGCATATCAGGAGAATAATTTGGGTATAGCATATATTGGGGCTAGAATGATTCTAGCCCTGCATAGTATCCAGTATTATACATAAAATTCTCAAAATCCAGCCTCTCTCCCATTGAGGTCTGGTTGGTTCCCCTCCCTTTGGGCCAATATCTGAAGGGCACATTCTAATTTCTGCTGCTCATTGTCTGTTCTAGGGTGTAGCCCAGGTACTCAATTCCCTGCAGCTGAGGAATATAACTCATTGTTTTGGTTTGCATATATTCTAGCATGGATAGTGGCACCAGCACTGGGACCTCAAATTAGTTCTTCTCAATTGAGAGCAAGGTATTTGTCTATGTCTGAATGAATCCTTGGCCAGGCTGTTCTGGCTTCAATGTTATTTCATCAAAGCTCCCAGACTTCACTTTGGAATGGACCAAGGAGGGCTCAGTTGGTGTTTGAGAGCTTGGGCCACTCAAAATTGGGCCCTTTGGCATTAAAGGGGTTGTCAGCATTTCTGAGAGTGGCTAAGGGTGGGGAGTCGCTGGAGATGTTGATGAGGGGGAGAGAGAAGCTGGGGATGTTGATGAGGGGGAGAGAGAACATGGAGTTGCTGTCCTCTCCAGTATCTGGCCAGAGTTCATGTTCCTGAGTGGTGGCCCAGGGGCCATATGGGTGATTGAGATAGGATATACCTATCCTGGCATCATTCTCATATCATATCCATGCACTAGCTGGGTGGGCAGGTGTATAGGAGAGAGGTGACTCACTGGAGGTTCAGAACTTAGTCTGTAGGTTCCATGTGTATTCCTCCATGATGGAGGGTCATTCCAGCCTGGCATGCTGGATGGTCTGGTTTAGCTGATGCATTGGGAACTTGTCAGAGGAGTAAGGGATAAAGGAGATGTAGTGGTAGGAGAGGCCTTCCTCCTGAGAGGATGCCAAACTTATAGGATCCACTCTTGTGGAGGCTGGTCTCTAGGAGAGGACATAATGGAGAGGAAAAGGAGGGGGTCTCTGTGATTATAAAACCCATTGTCAGCATAGATAGTTAAAAATTTCTTCTCCCCATATTAGGAAAATAAGTGCAGTAAAGAGCATGAGTAAAAAAAGCTCTGCCAATAGCAGTGCTGAGAGCAATGGTTCATTTTTGTCATGGCTCATTTGTCATATAGGTTGTCTCTTCACAGCTAGTGATGAAGAGACAGAGAGAATCTTTCAACTAATTATTAGACCCATGGTCTATATGATCTGCAGATATACATAGTCTTTCAGGCTGTCTCACATTCAGACAATCACTCTTAAGTATGGCTATAGTATGGCTATGGTCTTCTGATCTTAATGTGAAGAGTATGTGATATGAAGATTAACTTTAGTTGAAAAATGGGGAACATACAGTATAAACTATGTGACTTATATATAAAATAAAGACCTAAATATACAACTGTAACCATGAGATGTCTATGTAAGAAACAATGGAGATGGCATGCTTGGTGTGCAAGTATGGTGAGGCTATTATGTAACATTGCAACAGATATTGATGGGTATCAGATGTTGATTGATGAATATGATAAGATAAGATAAGATAAGGGTAAAAAATTTTAAAAAATCATAATATTACCCTCTTGTTAAAACAATCATCCCAACTGCTAAGGTTCTTTTTCAGGAGTATCATATTGAGATGTTATTTGATTGGCCTAATATTTATTTAGTAATAATTTCCATTAGTCTTCATTTGGGTTCTTTACCCATCATTAGACTCCATCCTTTCATAGTGCAAGATAGGCCATGTCTCCATTTTCTGAATATTCATGGTCAAGAATGGTGGTCACTGCTTTGTTTGACACTACAATTTTAGCAATGTTTATGACTCATCCTTATTGGATGTTCTTTTCATATTCAGTGATTGTATCCTGCACATTTGCCATCTCAGTCTCTCTGACCCAGAAATTGTGTTTCTGAGTCCAACTCTTCTATTTGACCAGATAGTCTGTTACTATCTTGGATTGTTGTCTCTTTTTTGCTCATATGCAGCATGTCCAAGAATCTAATACTTCTTCAATTTCATACTCTTCTTGTCTATTGACAAGGTCTGGAGATGAAGGTGGTGGTAATTGTTGATTGGGGAAAGTGGGCATAAGATAGGGCATTAGCAATTTCTTATTGAAACAGGGATGGATTTTCCAGTGTGGCAGTAATTTCAGTTTATATACTGTCACCCCAGTTTTTTCAAGAATTTCAAATAGTCTTATTTGTTTGTCATCAAGCTTCTTCTTTGGTTATAATAGATGAAGATTACTGGTGTCTAACCAGATCTTGTCACCAACTTGATAATTTTGCACTGCTCTTTTTTCTTTATCATATTGTCCCTTCATTTGATTGGCCACTTTCTCTAACACATTGTGTACCTCCTTATGGACTTGTGCTATGGTTTTAGTGAACTCCATGGCTGTTGGATTGGTGAACAGGGTCTCTCATATTGAACTGGGTATAATTTGGGGATTCCTTCCATAAAGGGCTATAAATAGACTTTTACCCATAGCCAAGTGTACATGATTGTTATGGGCAAATTCTGCCATTGGCAACCATTCACTCCAGTCATCTTGTCAATGATTGATGAAAATCCAGAGATATTTTTCAATCTCCTGTGGATGATAGGCAGTGAAAGCATTCAGAGTGATATTCAACATCTGGTAGAGGTCTTTCATAAAAGATTGAGATGAATTGGGGTCTATGGTCTGAGATGATCACCTGAGGCATTCCATGTTTAGAATAAATATAGTCACAAAGAATTCATACTCATTCTTTGGCTGAGAGTTCTTTATGGCATATGACTGGTATGATAGTCTTGGAAAATCTGTCCACTATGACTAATAGTACATCATATCCATTGGACTCAGGAAGTCCAGTGATCATGTCAACAGAGATGTGTGTCCATGGGATGATGGAAATGGTGTTTGGATATAAGAGCATAGCCTTTGCTTGTGTGCTAGTTTTGGTATGCTGGCATGTTTCACATTCCTGGATATACCTTTCTACATCCTTCTTCAACTTGGGCCACTAATATTCTCATAACATAAGTTCAGTGGTTTTCACTATTCCAGAGTGTTCTGTCATAATATGGTCATGATGATGGGTGATGATTTCATCTCATAGGCCTTTGTCTCAGGGAATGTATATGTGCCTGTCATAGTACAGTATTCTCTAATCTTAGATAATTCCTTATTCATGATTAAGAGAATTAGCAATCCTGTAGTCTCATCAGTCCTTTTGTCATGTTACATATCAGATTTTATCTTGTTTCTCAGTGTCAATGGATAGGATAAGTGCCTGAAAATGTTCTGAGAGAAGTATTACCACATTGTGGTTGTCTTCTTTCCCTTGATCATGATCATCTCATCAGCTGAGCAGGTCAGCTTTCTGGTTGGCCATGCCAGACTTGTCTTGTAGAATGAAATGGTAGTCGGCAAGTTCTGTCACCCACCAGGCTTGTCACCAGTTCAGCTTCTGTGGCTTCTGGAAATACTGGAGGTTTTGGTGGTTTGTCCAGATCTTGATTTCCTCCTTTGCACCCATTAGATAGTGTCACCATTCCTCTAGGGCTAGCATGATTGTTATGATTTTTCTGTTATCTTATCTTATCCAAGTCATATCCATGACTCAGCCATCTTATTAACTATTGATTCCAACTTGTATCTAACCACTCACTGACTCATACCCTCATTCTCACCATCTGTCACCCCAGATGCTTTCTATTGGACCAATGATCCTTCCAGACCATCCTACTTCAACACCATTCAAGTATGGACTCTACCATTTCATCTATATATAACACTGTAGAAATAGTATATAAGTAGAGTAAACTTCACAGTTATACTCTATCTTTCGACTAAACTTAATCTATATACTTCTTACTCGCACCATACTAAAGGCCCAGCCTAAATCTCTCAACTGGGTAACTGTTTGAATGTGTAACAGCCCAGAGGGATCAGCTGATGCCCTAAGTCACATGCCTAAGACAGGCCTTAACATTAGTCAAAAGATTAATCCTCTGCTTCTTTAAATGCCAGCTGTAAAGAAGCACTTCCTTATGTCTGAGGAAGAAAACTGACAAGAACCTCATACTGTCTCTCTCGGCATCACAATCAGTGGTGCCATTCTTTTAACATTCTTCACAGTCCTCATCATCTTACTCTACAAGGAAGAAATCTGGGCTTTGCTTCAGCAAAGACGAGCCTGACAACCCCAACCTCCACCCCCCCCACAACACCCAGACCATGTCCTTCCCTGGGAGTTATCCCCTGCCTGACTGGGACAATGAGCAGTGGTACCACTCATCCATCCCCAGGCCTGATTCACCATTGCATCCTCCTCTGAGGGGAGCACCTATGATGAGAGGCCCCTGACTCCTGGGCCCTCCTCTGCCCACGCCCATAATGCACAGGCAGTTCTACTCCACTACTGGATGGAACAACCCACCCCCACCCCCACTGTGGCCCAAGAATATGTGCAGGACATTTGGGCTCAGGGCAATGACACCCCACCCCCATATCCCAGCCCTCCCCCTCATCCTGCAACTCCCGCCCTCTGCCAGCAACACTGGCATGTACGCTCTTGCTCCCCCTCCTTGGACAGTGACAATGGGTCCTATCAAGGACCCTGAAACCCTGATGATCCCACAATGGATCAAAACCATCTATATGGCCCCTGGGGCCATGAAAACTGGCCCTGAGGAGGGACCAACTCAACCTCCTCCCTCCCCATTATTGAAATCTCTGATAATGAGTCTGATGGGGAGTGCGACACCCCAGCCCCGGCCACTCCTGGTGCCCCCAATGACCCCTTCAACCCAAATGGAGGGGACTACATCTGGCCTGACCTCTCTGAGGTCGATTGAAGGCTATTTGGTCTCTTTAGGACCACCACTTGGAAAGTTTGATGTTGAGACATCGAAGCAAGAGATCTCTAGGATGAGCCCAGACCAAAAATGGATGAGTGGCTGGTGCTCAACCGAGGAGACCCCATTTGGGGCCCAGACCCAGCTGCTATTGTCAATGCCCAGATATATGCAAACTGTGACTGGAGTATATTCCGCCCCTCTGCCAGGGATATATTTCCAGGGCTTCGAGCCTGAGATCAGGAGGAGCAGAGGGAACTGGAGCAAACCCTCTGACACTTATGGAGAGTGGAGGTGGCACGAGAGGAGTAGATGGGGGCAAAGGCCCCAGTATAATATGTTAACCTATGACACAGGTTACTATAGTGGGCTGGACTACCACCAGCCCTAATACAAAATATTTCCAGATCACCCCCCAGATACCCTGGTTGCAAACCTGTGACCACTTCCCGACTCGCCCCCACATCATAGGGCATGTCACCAAGGCTACCACCCCTATCATGGTGGCAGTCTTCTCTTTGCAGGGGCAGGAGAAGACATGGAAGCAGAAACTGTCCCTGCAGGGGCATCAAGAACTCCAGCAACAGCAGAAGAAATTCACCAGCAGATAAAAACCACACTGGCCGAGAAGGAAAAATGCATTGCAGAGATGCGTGAGGAGCTCGATCAGGAGGAGTCCACCTGCAGGATGATGATGGACTATCTCTGAGATCAGGAGAAGGGGAAAGAGCCTGAGAGGGGCAGACCATTGGGTGAGCTGCCAAGAGGCTACCCAGGTCCAAGGCCAGATCGGTATTCGATCCCAAGACTGCCCTCCAGCAAGAGTCCTCCTGACCCAATCCCTCACCCCATCAGAAATGCTGCCACCAATGCTGCATATCTGAGTATCAAACTGACACTCATCAAAGTCCCCTCTCCATTCAAGGGGGACCACAATGATATTGAATGCTTCATTGGTGATTGTATCACCTACTTTGAAGTGTTCTGACACTATTTCCAGGTGCCATCGCACCTGGTATTGTTCATGACGTCCCACTTCAAGGACACTGCCAAGGACTGGTGGGTCTACAAGAGACCTAAATTCTGGGTTGGCGATGCCTATGATGGGACTGCCACCCACTTCTGATAGCCTGACTGGATGGATTTTGTCAACATGGTCTCGCATCAATTCTAAGACCCCGCTATTGAGGAGATCCATGAAAAGAGGATGTTCGACCTGTGCATGGGAGCACAGCCTGCCTCCCACTACTTTCAGAAGCTGGAAGAAGAGGCCAAGTTAGTGGGCTGATGAACGAATGAAGCTGAGCGTGGCGCCATGGTAAAGGTGGTACAACTAGGAGTCTCTAGCTCCTACACCACCTTCATCTCTAATATAGGCATCAACATCCCGCACTCATACCCCAAATGAAAGGAGCACATTTTGCACATGTATGAGGAAAGACAGCAGAAATGGGTCTTCGATCAGACCACTAGTATGCCCCAGAACAGACAGAAGAAAGACCCCCACTCCCAACAACAACAGCAAAGCCACTGCTGGGGTGACAAGTTCCTCAGCTCCAAAGCTGACTGCCAACAGCAGAACCAGTCAGGATGCTGGAACTGGTCTGTAGATGGCTTACAGAGGGGTGGGGAAGCCCATGGACATTGATCGGCGAAGGGCCAAGAGATGATGCTTCAGATGTGATGAGAAAGGTCACCTGAGCAGAGATTGTCCCAAGAGAAAAGAGTTGAGGGATGTCAGATCCTTGGGGCCCACTAATGAAGTGGTGCTGGTTATATCCAAGGTTGAGAAAGTAAAAAACTAGGTCGACAAGGGTTCGATTCCCCTTGCTCAACCAAGTCTGAAGGTGAGTCCTCAGTTTCCGCAGATCAGACTAATTCCTATAAACATAGACAATTACATGCAAATACAAATATCTATTCTATGACTTCACAGACTCTGAAGCCAAAGACAAACAAAGAATCAACAACAAACAGGTATGTCATTCTCCTTCAAGAAGCTGATACGAGTATCTGTAGTGACAATTCCTGAACCTCCGATAAGGTGCAGGACTTGCCAGGTGGTGCTGGCACTGCCACGAATTCCAACGAGCTCAGCTCACCAGATATGCTGTTGAGTGATCAGCAACGGGCAGGGACTAGTAGGTGGGACTCCTTTGGGCCTTCCAGAAGTCTGAATGCACTAGTACCCTCCTCAAGCAGAGGGACAAGCCCACCAGCCTCGCCAGGGTCAGTGGGGGATCAGGAGAGTGCCCACTAAGGCTAGGACCAGGGCCACACACTAGCCAGATGAGCCAATTGTGGAGCTGCAGGCAATGCTGATGAGATTTGCCCCAGATGCAGAAGCCTAGTACTCTGCTGCAATGGCTAGTAGAAGTGGAACCTCGAATGCCTCAAGCTGATACCAGACTCCTTCTGAGGCCTGGAAAGTTCCCAAGCAAACTAAATCTGAAGAACAGGGGGAAGCTGCTAGCACTCAGGTGGTAAAGAGGGGGCATTTCAGCAGAACTACCATCGTCAAAGTACCCAATGAAGACAATGACACTGCCTTTAAACTGTGGCAAACAAAACAGTCCAGAACCAAAGCCCTGCCCGATCAGGAGGCACCAAACCTGAAGCCTTGCCCAATTGGGAAGCACCAAACTCAAAGTCCTGTCCAATTGGAAGGCACCAAACCCGAAATCCTGCCTAACAAGGGGGTACCAAACTTCAAAGCCTTGCCCAAAAGGGAAGCATGTAATCACCAATGGTACAGACCATTCGGGATCGATTGGACTCTGCATGCAGTTCACAGTTCCAAGAACTTGGCAGCTGCCAAAGCAGTTCTTTCTATTTGGGTTCATCCCAAGCGACTTGGAGAGATAGATGATGAGCTTGTCCAGAGCTTAAGAACTGGAGAGAGTCTTGCATGAGAACAACTCTATGAACTCCACGAACTGATCCACTATGTCCGTGGTACCAAAAGCTCAGGATGAGACTTTTTGGTGGACATTCAGCTCTCTCCATGCATGGGGAAGCAGATGTTGACAACCAGAGCATTGTTGGATAGTGGCTGCACAGGCAGCTCTATCAACCAAACATATGTCCAACAACATCAGTTGGACATCCGAAAGGCTGCTGCCCCAATTCCAGTCTACAATGCAGATGGAACCCGCAACAAGGCTGGCGACATCACTGAATTTGTGGAACTCCAAATGACTATTGGAGACCACAGTGAACAAATCGACCTTACAGTCACTGATTTGAGTTCCAAGACCATGTACTTGGGCCACGACTGGCTTAAACGCCATAATCCTTTTGTCAACTGGAAAGTGGGGACCATGACATTTGGACGATGTCATTGCATCAAAACTCCTTTCATACTACCCAATGCAGATGAAGAAGATTGATGGGATGAAGAGCTAGAGGAAGGAGAAAGTATCCTTGCCATCAATATGCAAGAAGAAATCATCCTTCGAGCAGTGATGTGCTTGGTAACAGCAAGTGACAAAAGAATTAGGGAATGGCAATGAACACCAATCACACTAAACCTCTTACTACTCTACACTTAATCACCAATATTGAATTCAGGCAGTTTTGAGTATGATAGAAGCACTCTGCAGACTTCAATAATCAAGTACAATTGTCTTAAAGATGTTTTATTCATTACTAGTGAGTTTATACAAAGTACTACTCATACTAGTGGGGTGGGTAAGACACAATTGGATAAGAGTGACTTGGTTTGAGCTACTGTGCTTGTTCTGACTGAAACTGCTTTAGACTGGTGGTGCTCTTGGCCTAAGAATAAACTATAACTCTGAGAACTTTGCTTGAACTAACTTCAAAACACTCTGGACCTTTGCAGGATACAACAGTGACTCTAATGGACTTCAATTCAATGCAATTCTATGGGTGACTTAGTGACTATTAATCACTTCATCAAGGTTAAGCACAAAAGCCTTTAATTAGGGACACCAGTTACTACCAGTGAGGGCTCAACTGCAGGGATGGCTTGCCTGGTTTGCATGAGCACCCATCCCACTACTTATATACTACTGAGACAGAACTATAAATATCATCTGGGTATAGGGTATATTGGTAATGATTTCTTGGCTAGTCATGTATAATAGTGAATAATCACACAATAGTCAGTCTAGTCTGTTTTCTTTTCAAATATTCAGTCTAGAGACTCCACAGTTGGTCTTTCCGCACCCTTGGCACAACTACATGCCCTAGTAATGCAGTTATATAGATATCCGGATATTGGTGCCTGTAACAGCTATCCGATCATAATTGAGGGTGCAGTCTGGCTCCACTAGTATTGATCATAAGAGATCTATATTGAAATAGTTGGATCTGGGCTCAAGGTTAATCCATTCCTAATTTATTTCTAAGTCCTGTTTCAAGATTGCCATGTGACTAGTTATCCTGACTTAGGCGTTTATGCCCAGTCTGGGCTGCTAGTGACAGAACTTCATGAGATCTGTGTACTCTGCTCCTGGTTTTTGTGTGCTAGTAGCATCCTTCATTTGCTAGTGGCTGTATTTCACTTAGTCCTGCTAGCATTTGAGTTACTAGTCTGACCAGCTGGTAGATTTAACCCACTAATGGTGTTGCATCTAAGTCCTGGCTCTACCAGTTGCTTACTGCTTTTAACTATCAGCTCAAAGCCTCAGCTATAGTCCTCTATGTATCACTAGTATAGGATAGATGTGCAATAGTATTGTTACAAAATCGCAAAATCTAGGTGTGAACACATGAACACATAGACAGCGTATCACCGGATGACATGGAGAGGATGTCAGAGGAGCAAGAGGAAAGTTGGGGTTATGGGTTTCTTTGTTAGCATAAGCACACCCTGATATCTTCTTCATAAGCTAGTATAAAGAGGGTGGTGAATATCACCAAAAGTATTACACTGCTGATGATGGTGCTGAGAGTAATGCTTTATTGGTTTTTTCATTCTTCTAGCATATGTTGTTTGCTTTGTCATATCTAGCAGTGATGAAGCAGTTGAGATATCTTCCAACTAATGTTAGGACCTCACTTTCATATGATCTTGGGATCAAGCAAAACTCTTAGGCTGTCTCATGTTCAGACAATCACCTATAATAAGAGTGTGATATAGATCTTTGAAAGAGTGAAGAGAAGTATATTATTTAAGTTTAGTTGGAAGATGCAGAATATATACAATGAGTATCTTACTTATATACTGAAAGCTAGGAGACTAATAATAGTGTTATCTGTGTGTGTATTGTACAGGAACCATGTGGTAAGGGTGTTACTATAGTCAGATGGTGGAATTGGGGTGATAGCATGAGTGAATTGATGGGCTTATTGATGAATGAGTGATGGAATGACAAATGGTGATAAGATGCTGGATTAGATAAGGAAAATGGAAAAATTGTAACAATAAGATAAGATAAGATAAGATGAGATAAGGGCAAAAAAAGAAAAAATCATAACACAAACTCTTTCTCAAAGTAGAGAAATGCGAGTTTGAGATCCTGGAAACCAAGTACCTAGGCATCATCATTAGCCAGAACTCAGTATAAATGGATCCAGTCAAGATTGCAGGAATCACAGAATAGCCAATCCCAACCAAGAAAAAGGAGCTCCAATCATTCCTAGGCTTCACAAACTTCTATTGCAAGTTCATACATGACTATTCAAAAATTGTCAGACTCCTTACTCAGTTGATGGGCAATGCTGAATGGAAATGGGAGGAAGTGCAAGAACAAGTGTTCCTCACACTAAAAAAACAAATGATGGAGGATATAATCCTGGCCATCCTAACCAATGATGGAAAGTTCATGGTAGAAGCTGACTCTAGTGATGAGGCAGTCAGCACAGTACTCAGCCAACATCAAAATGGCAGATAGTGACCAGTCACATTTATGTCCAAGGCCCTAACAGTGACTGAATACAACTATGAGATCTATGATAAAGAATTACTGGCCATTATGCTCGCCCTCAAAGAATAGTGTCACTATCTTATAGGCACAACTGAGGATATTGAAATCTGGACTGATCATTAGAATCTCCAGTACTTCTGAAAGCTCCAGAAGTTGAACTATCACCAAGTGTGATGAGTTACTAAACTGGCCAAATATCATTTTATCCTTAAATATAAGCCTGTGACTAAACAAAAAGGCTGACTTACTTAGCTGATATGATGACCATGATCAGAGCAAAGAAGATAATCACAATATCATGATTCTCCAGCCAGAACACTTCTGTGCCCTCATCATGCCAACCATGACAGAAGAGCATTCTAAGATTCAAGATACTATGTGTCAGAAGAAACTATAGGACCAAAGCATTGCTACATCTCTTGATCACAAACATGGCATCACTCAGAAGGATGGGGTGCTGCACTATGATGGGTATATCTATATACCAAGAAAGAAGTCCTCACATGGTGAGATTATTGCTAAGAGCCATGACCACATCACTGCTGGCCATCCCAGTATTGTCAAAACCACAGAACTAGTTCTCTGAGAGTACTGGTGGCTGAAGCTGAAGAAAGATGTAGAAATATATGTCAAAAGGTGTGAAACATGTCAATGCACCAAGAGTAGCATGCAGGCCAAGGCTGCACTATTACACCCAAACACTATCCCAAATGAGCCCTGGATGTATATCTCAGTTGACATGGTCACTGGACTCTCTAAATCTAATAGATATAATGCACTACTAGTAATCATTGATAGATTTTCAAAGGCAATACTTCCTGTTGTCTGTAACGAAAAGCTCTCAGCAGAAGGATGGGCACAAATACTTTGGGACCATATATACACTAAACATGGAATATCTCAAGTTGTTATTTCTGACTGAGGTCCCCAATTTGTCTCAAGGTTTATGAAGAACCTGTATTGGATGCTAAACATAATCTTAAATGCATCTATCACCTTCCATCCACAGACTGATGGATAGACTAAATAAGTTAACCAAAATATCAAGAAGTATCTCTAAATCTTTGTAAACCACTGACAGGATGATTAGAGTAATTGGTTGCCACTTGCTAAATTCACACATAAACAACTAGATGCATTTGGCTACTGGCAAAAGTCTCTTTATAGTACTTTATGGAAGAAATCCATGACTCATACCTGACTCAATCAAGAGAACACCATTTGCAAACCTGACTACCATGAAATTCACTGAAACCATGGCACAGATCTACAAAGAAGTACATGACATGCTAAACAAAGCTGCCATATAAATAAAGGAACAGTACAACAGGAGGAAGCATCTGGCTTAAAAATATAAAGTCAGTGATAAGGTCTGGCTTAACATGAGCAATCTTTATCTTTCAAGACCCAAGAAAAAGCTTGATAACAAGTGAACAGGACCATTTGAGATACTTAAAAAGACAGGCACATTGGTGTATAAACTAAAACTACTGCCACATTGGAAGATCCACCCATGCTTCAATGAGAAACTGCTGATGCTATATATCACTCCTATATTCCCAAATCAACAACAACTGCCACTGCCTCCCAATCTCATCAACAGCCAGGAGGAGTATGAAATCAAAGAGGTGCTAGACTCACAAACTCACTGAGTACATGTCAAAAGAGGACAGCAGTCCAAAGTTATAACTGATTATTTGGTCAAGTGGACAGAGTGAACCTGGGAATATAACTCTTAGATCAGAGACACAGAGATGGAAAACATGCAGGATGCCATCAATAAGTATGAGGTAGAAGTGTGCTACATGTGAAGACTAGACACTACCAAAATCATAACCAACTAAAAGGCCATCTCCAAAATCCTTGACCACAAATACTTGAAAATGGAGATATCACATACCTCATACAATGAGAGAATAGAATCCAGAAATGGATCAAGAACCCAGACATGATCTGCTGGAAGGCCTTGTTGGATAAATACTGGGCCAATCAAGTCACCTCACAGTATGACTCTCCCAAAGATGAACCTTGACAGTCAGGATGACAGTCTTAACAAGAGGTTAATGTTATGATTTTTGCACCTATCTTATCTTATTATTAGCACTTTCAGTTATCACTATCTCCCATAGCTATCACTGTTGCCTTACCTATATTAGACAACTTCAGCAATTGTACTGTGGCTTATGATGGTCACTCACCTAACAGACATTTCTTATTATTTCATGCATGAACTATATGACTACTGTATCTGCATTCAGACTTCTAGTTTAGTATATAAGTAGAGTAGCTCTCACTGTATAACTCCAGCTTTAAGCTAAAGTTTATTTATACCAAACCTCCACTTTTAAAACTCAGCTAGGACTTAGCTCTTTTTCATCAGATCTGAAGGCTATAGCCACATCACTCTAGATGATTGTCTGAATGTGAGACAGCCTGGAGAAATAGCACATATCTGCAGATCACATGGAGCTTGGGTCTAACAATTATAGATTATAGACTGGTTATCTCACCACTACTAAATAACTATGATCATTGTACTACAGCTCATAACTATCACTTGTCTAATACCTTATATTCATTGTTTCACATATTGTTATTCTATGGACCCAGCTATTATTATTAGGATTGAGACTTTAGTATATAAGTAGTATAGCTCTCACTGTATTATCTCCAGCTTTGAGCTAAAGTTATTTATACCAAACTTTCTTAAGACTTACTTCTCTCACTAAAGACTAAGCACTAGTACTTAGACTCTTAGTGACAGATCTTGAAACTTAGTGGGTGACTGTATAAATACAATACAGCCCTCTATTTATTCTTGTTTGTTATACTAGAGTTCAGGTCTAACAGCATTTCTCAGTATACTCTTTTGAGCACTAACAGTAATCTTGATCACTATAATAATTATTATCTATCATTGAACCTGGTATCAAAACTATTAACTTCTTATTCAACCTATTCCTATTTTCTATCAACCTGCATATTTACTCTATCCTGACAATACAATAGAATGAATCCCAGACTGGACTGAGCAGAGTCACTTTTCCCTCCCTAAAATCCAACTCTTATTAAGTACCAACTTGATGCCAGTCAACTGCATTCTTTAACTCCTAGTCTAGTGACAAAAAGAAAGAGATATCATGGACTTTGAGTGAGAAAATAGCAGGCCTAGCCAAAATCTTTTCTCATACATTTCAGAACTCTCCACTTTCTCTCATTCTAGAACTCTCATCCTGGATGTCATTTGTGATGACAGATCATCCTTCTATCATCCCTACTTTCCAACCCTAGATTCTAATATCTTTGATAAGCTCTCTTGACACTTTATAAAAGAGTAACTATGTCTTGAATATAGATACCCATTCAGATTCTGAAATGAATCCAGCACTGGAAACTATACTTGGTATGTACATACTAAGAGAACATTATACACTGCCATCACTACTGAAACTTACTCTGACTCTGAAATAAACACTGATATTCATCTCTCTTTTTTACACATTGATATTATTCATATTCTTGACAGACATGCAATCTCTATTTCCTGAGCAACTATAGTCCTATTCCTTTATAATCTTATCACTCAAAGAGCTGTGAACAATGTGCTCAGTACTGCAGACACTCAAGTTCTTAAATCATAGGACTGACTCTAAAATACTGCTAATAACTAGGTGGCACAATACTCTGTTCTCAGTTCCTTCAATTGTGAAGATAGTAACAGAGCTGGACAAATCTGAAGAAATCCTTTTCCAAGAGGCAGAAGATAGTCTTCTAGCTAATAACTTTAAAATAATCTAGAAATAGTGTAAAAGCTATCTGAAAGAAGATATCAGATAGCTAATCACTAAAGCTGGAAAAGAATATTATAAGACACTGAAATACTATGATTATTTACTAGCATATAAAAGCATATAAAATTGTAGATTAAAAATCCTACTAGAAGACAATTCTCTTATGAAACAAGTACCATCCTATGAATATAGTTGAGTTGATTAAACTATATAGAAGACTGGCATTAATACTGAAGACTCCACTAGAACAGCATAGGTACAAAATATGAATCTCAGCAGGAAGCCAGTTGTTTGCTGAAGCCAGAATCCATGCTAGCAACACTTCACTGGCACTGACACTATTATCTCCAAAACTAGTATCACCAGTATCTATATTACTAATGAGTCAGAATTCTTTGCTCCAATCCTTGCTGAGACCTCTAAGCTTTCTTCCTCACTGCAATCTTTAGGTCAATAGATTCTAAAACCTATAGATTCTAATCTCTGTGGAGATCTCAAGCTGATTATTGTTAGAGAATCAGAACTATATACTGAAGATAGAATAGATATCAATTATTTCTTTTAGCACAGTGAAATATACTTCAAGGTCTATCTGAAGTACTTTCATAATAACACTCATAAGATCATATTCATAGTATTCTAGTTTAAAGAAAAAGCATGTAAGTGATGAAATCTACAGCATCAATGATTTTACAACACTATAAAGAGATGGTTGTTATATCCTAAGTACACTTAGCTCCAAAAGAAGATGCATGAATGTTTCTTCAAAGAACATCACCAGGAGTTAAAATAGAAGGAGTGGGGGAGACTCTGATAAGACTGTTTCTGAAGTGCTGAGGAGTTTTTTCAGAAATTTAAATAACTTATGCTAGAACTAGATCAGTTGGAGAACAATGAGAATATGCTATAAGTAGCACAATAGATGATACATAGAATAACATATAAAATAATATATGCTAGAGACAATGATGTTCCAGATATATACTGTTATGGCCCTGTCTAACACGTGACTTGGGACATAAGCTGTATTCTCTTGGGCTGTCTCACATTCAGACAATCACCTGTTAATGAGATCAAGCTAGGTCTTTGATGTAGTGCAGTAGAAGGTGTATGAATATAATTTAGTCAAAAGATAGAGTACAAGTGTGAAAACTACTCTACTTATATACTGAGTATACAGTGTTTATTAATAGCTGAAACAGCAAGGCAGATGAGAAAATCTTGAGGAAGTTGGATGACTGTGATCTAATAAGAATGAACTAGGGTGACAACCATGTAGAAATAGGGTGGTTGTCAGTGAATACATCAATGCTGAGTGTCAACAATGTGAGATAAAATGTGATGTGTCATTGAGATGACTGGATAAGATAAGATAATGGAAAAATTGTAACATTACCCCCTTGTTAAAGCAGTCATCCTGACTGCTAAGGTTCTTTTTCAGGGGTGTTGGATTGTGATTTGACTTGATTGATCCAGTACTGATCAGTCAGATATTTCTATATGTCTTTGTCTGGGTTTATAATCCATTTTTGATATCCATCCTTGTGTTGAGCAAGGTATGCAATGTTGCTATTTTTGGAGTATTTGTGGTCCAGTATCTTGACCACTACTTTATTCTTGGTTACAATTTTTGGGTGGTATAAAGCTCAGTTAACATTAGCTTTGTATTCCATGATTGCTTTTATGGCATTTGTCATCTCTGTTTCTTGGACCCAAGAGTTGTATTCTCTTGTCCATCCTTTTCATTTCACCAGGTAGTTGGTGACTTCCTTGAATGGTTGTCCCCATTTGGCATATACTTGACAAGTGTGAGAGTCCAGGACTTCTTTGATTTCATATTTCTCCTGACTGTCGATGAGATCTGGAGGAGGGGGCAGTGGTTGTTTTTGGTTTGGGAATGAGGGCACAGTATATGGGGCCAACAATTTCTCATTGAATCAGGAATGTATCTTCCAGTGGGGTGGTAGCTTTAGCTTGTATGCTGCCATTCCTAATTTCTTGATGATCTCAAAAGATCCTGTTCATTTGTTGTCTAGTTTTTTCTTTGGTCATGAAAGATGAAGGTTGGCCATGTCAAGCCAGATCTTATCACTGATTTGATATTCTCTGGACATTTGTTTTTGCTTGTCATATTGTGCCTTCATTTGTGTTGCTGCCTTTTCCAAAGTGTCATGGACTTCCTTGTGGACTTTGGCCATTGTTTCAGTGAACTCTACTGCTGCCAGATTTGTAAAACTGGTCTTTTGGATAGACTCAGGGATGAGTTAGGGATTTTGTCCATATAGAGTCATAAAATGACTTTTGCCAGTTGATGAATGAATTCAATTATTGTGGGCAAATTCTGCAAGTAGTAACTATGCAACCCAATCTGTTTGTTGGTGATTAACAAAGATTCAGAGGTATTTTTCAACTTCCTGGTTAACCCATTCTGTCTGTCCATTGGTCTGTGGGTGATATGCAGTGGATGCATTTTGTGTGATATTCAGCATCCGATAAAGTTCATTCATGAAGAATGATATAAATTGAGGTCCTCTATCTGAGATGACCACTTGTGGCATTCCATGTTTTGTGTAAACATGATTTTGAAGCATAAGAGCCCACCCTTCTGCAGATAATTCTTTATAGCATGAGATAAGGATTATGTTTTTTGAAAATCAATCTATGATGATGAGTAAGGCATCATAACCTTCTGATTCTGGAAGACTGGTGACCATGTCGACTGAAATATGGGTCCAAGAGGTATCCAGGATTGTATTGGGATGAAGAGGGGTGGCCTTTGCCTGTGTGTCATTCTTCATCCTCTGGCATGTTTTGCATCCCTTGATATAGGTTTTGATGTCTCTTTTCATCTTAGGCCACCAATATTCTCGTAGGATGAGTTCTTTGGTTTTAGTGATGCCTGGGTGTCCAGCAGTAATATGATCATAGTATTGTGCAATGATTTCACCATGGAGTGATGTATCCTGAGGAATATAGATTCATCTGTCATACCACAATACTTCATTTTCTTGTGTGATCTCTTGCTCATGGTTAAGAGATTTCTTGATCCCTTGGTCCCATTGTTTCTTTTGTTGAGTTGTGTCTCTTATATGCATTGTTTATTCTTTGGTTGTAGGCAGTATTAATGCCTGAAAATGTTCAGGTGAAAGGACAGTTACATCTAAATTGTCTTCCTTTCCTTGATCATGATTGTCTTGTTGGCTAAGCAAGTCAGCCTTCTTGTTGGCTACTCCTGCTTTGTGTTGGAGGGTGAAATAGTATTCTACTAGTTCAGTAACCCATTGAGCTTGTCAATAGTTCAACTTCTGTGGCTTGTGGAAGTATTGGAGATTTTGATGATTCGTCCAGATCTCAATGGTCTCTTTTGTGCCCATAAGGTAATGATGCCATTCTTCTAAGGCTAACATGATGGCCAGCAATTCTTTATCATAGATTTTGTAATTGCATTTGGTGGCCATCAATGCTTTGGACATAAATGTGACTGGTCTTCATTTGCTGTTCTGTTCCTGACTTAGGACTGCACCAATGGCCCCATCACTAGAGTCTGCTTCCACTCAGAATTTTCCCTCATTCAAGGGAATTATTAGAACAACATTTGTGGTTATCAACTCCTTGAGTTGTAAAAATGCTTGTTCTTGTTCTATTCCCCAGGTCCAGTCTGCCTTTCTGGTTAACTGGGTGAGGGGTTGTATGATCTTGGAGTAATTGCATATGAATTTTTAATAGAAATTGATGAACCCTAAGAAAGACTGGAGTTTCTTCTTTTTTGTTGGTGTGGGCCATTCCACAATTCTGGCAATCTTGACAGGATCCATGCAGATTGCATTGTCACTGATGATGACTCCTAGGTATTCTGTTTCAAGTACCTTGAAACTCACATTTCTCTGCCTTGAGGAACAGTTTGTTTTCTTGTAGGCATTAGAGAACTTGTCAGACAATAGTCTTATGTTCTGACAGGGATTTGGTAAAAATGAGGATATCGTCCAAGTAGATGGTTACTTTTTCTCCAGCAATTAAGTCCTTGAAAATATCATTTATCATCCACTGGAAGGTGGCTAGTGAATTTGTGAGACCAAAGAACATTACTGTGGGCTCAAAGAGTCCTTAGTTGGTTCTAAATGCAGCTTTTTCTTCATCTCCTTCTTTAATGTGGATATTGTTATATCCCCATCGAACATCCAATTTTGAAAATATTTTGCTCCCCATAATTTGTCAATAAGTTCAGATATTAAGGGAAGTGGGTAACAGTTTTTTATGGTCATCTCATTGAGTTTCTGATAATCTTGGATAGGACATAGAGAACCATCCTTTTTCTTGATGAAGAAAAAAAAAGAAGTGAAAGAGGATTTGGAGGATTGAATTTGCCCTGAATCAAGATTTTCATCAAGGAATTTATTCAATTGCTCTTGCTCATTTCAGTTGAGTGGATAGACTTTACAGTCTAGGGTGGATTTAGCATTGGGGATCAGCTTGATGGCATGATCCCAGGGTTTTTGATCTGGTAATTTGTCAAAGCTTTCCTTTGAGAACAAGTCTCTAAAGCTCTGATACTGAGGAGGCATGAGCTCCTCGAACATCTTCTTGGGTTTCTCTGCATTTGTGGCTGCCACCAATTCATTGGCATGGTGTATAGCTTGGAGTATGATTTCTTCTTGCATATTTACTGCAAGGATGGTTTCTCCTTCTTCCAGCTCTTCATCCTATCTGTCTTCTTCATCTGAGTCAGGAAGAGTAAAATGATTTTTGATACAATAACATTGTCCAAATGTCATTGTTTCTGATTTCCAGTTAACCAGTGGGTTATGGTGTTTAAGCCAGTCATAGCCTAAATATATTATTTTGGAGCCCAAGTCTGTGACTGTGAGGTCAATTTGTTTGACATGGTCTCCAATGGTCATTTGGAGTTTCATGAATTCAGTTACATCTCCTGCTTTGTTATGGGTTCTATCAGCATTGTAGATGGGAATTGGAGCAGTGGCTTTCCTGGTATCCAGCTGATATTGTTGGACATAGGTTTGATTGATAGAGCTGCCAGTGCAACCACTATCCAACAATGCACAGGTCATCAGGATTTTCTTCCCAGTACAGGGAGTGAGTTGAACATTCATCAAAAAGTCTCCTCCAGAACTTTTGATTCCTCAGATATACTGAATCAGTTTATGAAGTTTATAGAGTTGCTCATGTGCAGCACTCTCTTCAGTGTTCAGGCTCTGAATGAGCTTATCAGTCATCTCTCTAAGTCTCTTGGGATGAACCCACTATCCAGTAGCACCCTTATGGTTAGGGCCTTCTTCCCCATACATGGAGTAAGTTGAATATCCACCATGAAGTCCCATCCTGGACTTTTGGTTTCTCAGATATATCAGATCAGTTTGCAGAGTTCATAGAGTCATTCTCTTGCCTGGCTCTCTCTAGTCTGTAAGCTCATTGTGAGCTCATTGGTGATCTCTCTGAGTTGTTTGGGATGAATCCACATAGAGAGGGCAGCTTTGGCAATGGCCAAATTCTTTGCAGTGTGAATGGCATATAGAGTCCAGTCAACTCTGAACAGTTTATACCACACATGATTGGGTACCCCCTTGTTAGGCAGGATTTCAGATTTGTATTTCAGTGTTGGTGGTCCTGATTTGGATTGTCATGCTTCTCAAAGTTGGAAAGCTGTATTGTCTTCTTTGTCAGATACTTTGACAATGGTAGTTCTGCAACTGTGCCCCCTTTCTACTGCCTGGGCACTAGTGAATTCCCAAGCATGGGATATCCCCTGTTTCTTGGCTGTCACTGCTACTGATGAGGTTAGAGCAGCCACACCACTGTCTCCAGAGGTGTTGACTGGCAAAGTTGGTATTTGTTCTATATTATCAGGGTCAGATTCCATTGGTGCCAATAGCTCTACTGACTCCTTCTCTACCAAGTCTGGTGGCTCACTGCTTTTCCTCTAGTCAGTGCTGAAGGTGACCTCTGCATGTTTCTTGAACAGATCCTTCTGGGAATCCTGCAAGTCAGATGTCCTGGCTGCAGTTTCAGCAGATCCTCAATGCTGGGCAGAGTCTGTAACAAGGTAGTATTTTCTTGCATATTTATATATCTTAAAGCATATATATAAGTCTGACCTGCAGAAACTGAGGACTCACCATTTGAGGCTTTGGTCAAGCAAGGGGAATCAAACCCTTGTCGACCTAGTCTTTTGCCTCTTCGATCTTAGCCATGGTACCTTCCACTGCATTAGATGTACCTACTAACCATATGACCTTGTACTCTCTTTTCTTAGGGCAATCCTTGGCCATGTGCCTGAATTGTTGGGAGACTAGGTCAACAAAGTCTTCCCAGCTTAGGTATTGGAAATAGGCAGAAGTGCTATCTTATGCCTCTCCCACTCAGTATTCTGGTTGCTTGTAGACCCACCAGTCCTTGGTGGGTCTCTTGAAGTGTGATGTCACAAAAAGGATCAAATATGATAGTAGTTGGAAGTATTATTGGAATACTTCAAAGTAGATGATGCAGTCATCTATGAACCATTATCATGATCCCTCTTAAATGGCTTAGGGGGCTAGACCAGAATAGGTTTGATATTCAGGTATAGGGCATTCTCAGGGGTGTCCCCAATAGGGTTGGAGAGAGGGTCAGGAGGGTCTTGACCCAGAGGTGGCCTTGAGATCAAATATTGATTCAGTCTGGAAGTTAGAGGAGAGGAACATGTGGGTTCAACAGGTCATCCCTGTTCAGACTTCTTCTCCTTGTCACCAAGGTGCCACACTGCTGTGTGGATGATTTTGGCAGCCTCCACTTCTGTGAGTTCTTGACAGATTTGTTCAATCCATCGGTCATGCTTGGATAGTTTCTCCCTAGCTGCTTGAAGCTATTCTTCTGCCAATGGCTGCAGTGGTTCCACAGGCATAGAACTTGATGTGAGTTCTTCTTCTGCACCTGCAAATAGAATACTGCCACTCTGGTAGGGGTGGTAGCCAGTTTGTTGGACTCACTTTTGCAGTGGTGAGTCAGGAAGGGATTGTAGCTGTGTAGCCAGGTGTTGGGCAAGTATTGAGAGTAGTTCATATATTGGGGCTGGAAGCTTTCCAGCTCACTGTAATAGCCTGACAGATATGTAAAGCTATCAAAATTAGGCCCCAGGCTCATCCTCTGCTGGCCAGTTGGCCTCTCTCTATGCTAGATTCCTGAGAGCATGTCCCAGTAGATGCTGCTCTTCTATTGTTCTTGGCCATAGGCTGGGGGTCAGATCTCCTGCTGCAGACAGATATAGCTTATAGAACTGGTTAGCCCATATCTGGGCACATATGTTCGGGCCTGAGTTAGGCCTGCATATGAGATCCCCTTGGTTGAGGGCCAATCACTCATCCATGTCAGGATAAATTTGGGGCCAGACTATCCTGGCCTTGACATCTACCTGCTATAACTCTCAGGCAGTGGTCCTGTAGAAGCTGAATAGGGTCCTGTCAACATCAGTAAGCTCAGGCCACTCATAATCAGCCTCATTGATATTGAATGGGGAGTTGAGGGGGAGGAGAGTGGCTGAGGCTTCAGTGCTGTCAGAATTGTCATTGACAATGTCAATGATAGGGAGTGAGGAGAAGGACTCTATTCCTTCACTTGGCCAGAAGCCTCACTCCTGGGTGGTGATGGCCCAGAGGCCATAGGGATGTGTGCAGGGATGGGAATTGACCATCCTGGAATTGTTTGTTGGTTGAACCCTGTTATGAGTAGAATAGAGAGGTAGGATGTAGGGGGAAGAGGGGGACTCTCGATCTTGAAGCATAGCCTATACATTCTATGGATGTTCTAGCATGGGGGAGATGGGTCATTCCATCTGGTTGTTTGCATTGGAGAGGGTCCCATTACATGCTGGAAACTCCTCAGAGGAATCTATAAAGTGCACCCAAGAATGAGGGAGGGTTTCTTCTTACCTTTTGGCATCCAAACTTGAGGGAACCACCCTGGTGAGTTCAGGTCTTCTTGGGAAGACATGGAGCAGATGGCAAGATGGTCAGAGAGGAAGTCAGGATCTTGGGTTTTATCATCAGTGTAGACACACTTGTAGTTCTTCTTTATAAGCAAGTATAAAGAGAGTTGTAAAGATGATTAAAAGTATTGCACTGCCAATGGTAGTGCTGATTGTGATTGTCTGTCTTTTGTGTTGTTCTTCTGGCATGTAGTGAGTGTGCTTTGTTGCATCTAGCAGTGATGAAGTAGGTGGTTTATCTTCTGACTAATGTTAGGACTCTGTTCTCATGTGATCTGAAGATCAGATACTTACTCCTAGACTATCTCACATTTGGACAATCACCCATAATAGGAGAGCAGTATAGATCTTGGGATGAGTGAAGAAAGATATATAGATTAAGTTTAGTCAAAAGATAGAGAGTATGTATAAAAACTACTCTACTTATATACTGAAAACTTAAAGTTAATAATATCATCAACCATATGTTTATGGAGTGACTATAGTCAGATGGTTAGGATTTGGATAACATTACAAGGAAATTGATGGTGTTATTGATGAATGAGCAATGTTGATGAGCAAATAGCAATCAGGTGTCAGATAAGATGAGGAAAATGGAAAAATCATAATAGCTGCAGCAGTTCTGCAGGCCCAGAACTCAGTCTGGGTTCTTCTCTTGCACTTGTGAAGAGAAGGCTGCCACCCTGAGGGTGATAGTCTTGTTGTCAGACTCATCTTATCAGTGGCAAGTCAGGGAGGAGTTTCAGCTGGTTAGCTGGGGTGTTGGGGGGGGTAGTGAGGGAAGTTCATATATTGGGGCTGGAATGATCCCAGCCTGCTGAAGTATGCTGTACCATATGTAAAGCTATCAAAGTTGGGCCTCAGACCCATCCTCTGCTGGTCAGTTTGCCTCTCTTCATGCCAAGTTCCTGAGAGTGCATCCTAATTTCTGCCACTCTTCCACTATTCTTGCACATAATCCAGGAGCCAAGTCTCCTATAGTGGGAGCATATAGCTGCCAGTACTGATTGGCCCATATTTAGGTGCATATGTTGGGGCCTGGATTAGGCCCATATGCTGGATCCCCTCAGTTGAGGGCTAGCTCACTCATCCATGTCAGGATGAATGCAGGGCCAGGTGGTTCTGGCCTCCACATCTACTCACCTGAGTTCCCAGGCAGCAGTTTAAAAGAGGCTAAATAAGGCCCTATCAATATCTGAGAGGTCAGGCCACTCATAGTCAGCCCCATCAATGTTAAAGAGGTTGTCAGTGGCTGTGAGAGTGGCTGAGGTCTTGGCATCATTGGAGTTGTTGTCGATGATGTTAATGATAGAGAGAGAGGAGGAGGATTCAGTTTCTCCAGGAGTCTCACTCCTGGGTGATGATGGCCCATGGGCCATATAGATAGGTGCAGGAATGGGATATACCCATCCTAGTGTCATTTGGGTGTCAAACCTTTGTGTGGGTTGGAGGGGGGGGGGAGGGGGGGCAGAGTGTAGGAGGGAGGAAGAGACTCTCTATTATGGAGTATAACCTATATGTTCCTTGGGTGTTTCAGCATAGGAAACTCCTCCAAGAAGTCTGCAAAGCAGACATGAGAGTGAGAGATAACTTCTTCTTCCTTTTTGGTTGCCAGACTTGAGGAAGCCATCCTGGCAGGTTTGAGTCTTCTTGGGAAGACATGAAGGGAATGTTGGGGGAGATGGAGGGGTGAGGTGGAAGGTGGAATTGGTTTTGTCTTCAGCATAAGCATGTCCAGATTTCTTTCTCATATGTAAGTATGAAGAGGGTTGTGAAAATTATTAGTAGTATTGCACCACCAATGATGGTACCAATAGTGATTGTTTGTTTTTATGTCTTTCTTCTGGCATAAAAAGTGCCTCTTTACAGCTAGTGGTGAAGGAGCAGATGGTTAATCTTTCAACTAATGTTAGGATCCAGTCCCTATATGATCTTGGGATCAGATGCTAACTCCTGGGCTGTCTTGTGTTCAGACAATCACCCATATTAGGAGAGCAGTTTAGATCTTTAGATGAGGGTAGAAAAGGTATATGAATTAAGTTTAGTCAAAAGATAGAGAGTATATATGAAAACTACACTACTTATATACTGAAAACTGAGAACTAATAATAGTGTCATCTATGTGTATATAGTATATGAAATGTATAGAACTGTGTGTTTGTAGAATGACTATGGTCAGATGGTTAGGAATGGAATGACAGCATGAGTGAATTGATGGTACTATCAATGAACAGGCAATATGGATGAGCAAATAGTGATTAGATGCTTGGATAAGATAAGAAAAATAGAAAAATCATAACATGAAGGCTATAGATTATGAGATAGAGTTTTTAAAATATTATAACTATTGTTATGGCCTGTCTTATACATGTGACTTGGGACATAAGCTGTTCTCCTGGACTGTTTCACATTCGAACAATCATCTGTTTAATGGAGAGTTAGGCTCAGTCTTTAGTGTTGTACAGTAAGAGGTATAAGAATGTAATTTAGTCAAAAGATAGAGTACAACAGTGAGGTTTACTCTACTTATATACTGTAAGTACAGTGTGTATTAATAGGTGAAATGATATAGTCCATGAGAAAATGGTACAGTTCATGAGAAGATAGTGTGGATCAGATGGATCATGGTCCAATGAGAGGGAAAGAGGGTGATACTGCATGTGAATGGGGGTGGTGGTTGGTGAGAGTGTCGATATGAAGTAAAGACAGTGGCTGATTAGATGGATGAGTCATGGATATGACTCAGATAAGATAAGATAACAGAAAAATCATAACATTACCCCTTTGTTAAAGCAGTCATCCCAACTGCTAAGGCTCTTCTTCAGAGGTGTCAAGTTGTGTTTCAATTTGACTGATCCAGTACTGATCAATCAGGTTTTTTTATAAGTCTTGATCTAGATTGACGATCCATTTCTGATGTCCATCTTTTCTTTGAGCTAGATATGCAACATCACTGTTGTCAGAGTATTTGTGGTCCAGTATCTTGACCACTATTTTGTTTTTGGTTATGATTTTGGGAGTGTATAAGGCATGGTTTATGCTGGCCTGGTATTCTTTGATCACTTCCATAGTGTTCGACATCTTGGTTTCTCTAACCCAGGAATTGTGTTCCCTGGTCCAGCCCTTTTATTTAACAAGGTAGTCTGTGACTTCTCTGGATGGTTGCCCTCTTTTGGAATGTACTTTTCAAGTGTGTGAATCCAAAACTTTTTCAATCTCATATTCTTCCTGTCCATCAACGAGGTCTGGCAGGGGAGGCAGCAGTTGTTGTTGGTTTAAGAATGAAGGCATCATATATGGGGTTAATAACTTCTTGTTGAATCAGGGGTGTATTTTCCAGTGAGGTGGCAGCTTTAATTTGTAGGCTGCTGTTCCAGATTTCTTGATAATTTCAAACAGTCCTGTTTATTTGTTGTTGAGTTTCTTTTTTGGTCGTAGAAGATGTAGGTTGGCAGTGTCAAGCCATACCTTGCCACCAATTTGATATTCTTGAGAAGGTAGTTTTCTCTTGTCATATTATGCCTTCATTTGTGCCACTGCTTTTGGTGAAGTCAACAGATGTGGGATTGGTGAAGTTGGTTTTTTGGATTGACTTGGGAATGAGTCAAGGATTTCATCCATATAGGACCATGAAGGGACTTTTGCCAGTAGCCAAATGAATTCGATTGTTGTGCATGAATTCTGCCAATAGTAGCCAAGCAACCCAGTCAGTTTGTCAATGGTTGACAAAGATTCAAAGGTATTTTTCAACCTTCTGGTTGAGTCGTTCTGTCTGTCCATTGGTCTGAGGGTGATATGCCATGGATATGTTTTGTGTGATATTCAGCATTTGGTATAGTTCTTTCATGAATGCTAATACAAATTGGGGTTCTCGGTCTGAAATGATCACTTGTGGCATTCCATGTTTTGCATAGACATAGTTGTGGAGCATTAAGGCCCATCCTTCAGCAGATAACTCTTCATTGCATGGGATGGGAATTATGTTCTTGGAGAATTGATCCACAATGATAAGTAAGGCATCAATGCCTTCTGATTCTGGGAGACCAGTGACCATGTCAACCAAAATATGAGTCCATGGAGTATCAGGGATTGTGTTTGGATGGAGAGGGGCAGCTTTTGCCTGCATGTCGCTCTTCATCCTTTGATATATCTCATATCCCTTGATATAGGACTCAACATCTTTCTTCATTTTTGGCCACCAATATTCTTGTAGGACGAGTTCTTTGGTCTTGGTGATGCCTGGGTGTCTGGTGGTGATATGATCATGGTTTTGAGCGATAATATAACCATGAAGTGTAAGATCCCAGGGAACATAGATTCATCCATCGTACTATAAGATTTCATTTTCCTGCATAATTCCTCATTCATGATTAAGGGATTTCTCTATCCCTTGATCCTATTGACTCTTTTGTCAGGTTGCATCTCTTATATGTGTAATTCATTCTTCTGTTGTGGGCAGTATTAATGCTCAGAAGTGTTTGGGGAAAAGGATAACTACATCTTGATTGTCTTCCTTTTCTTGATTGTGATTGTCTCATCGACTGAAAAGATCTGCCTTTTTATTAGCAATTCCAGCTTTATATTGAAAAATAAAGTGGTATTCAGCTAATTCAGTGACCCACCGAGCTTGTCAATGGTTCAGCTTCTGGGGTTTCTGAAAATACTGGAGATTTTGGTGGTCCATCCAGATTTTGATGGTTTCTTTGGCACTCATCAGGTAGTGTTGCTATTCTTCTAGGGCTAGCATGATGGCCAGCAACTCCTTGTCATAGATTTCATAGTTGCATTCAGTGACTGTTAATGCTTTTGACATGAAGGTGACAGGCCTTCATTTGCCATTCTGTTCCTGGCTAAGGATGGCACTGATGGCGCCATCACTAGCATCTGCTTCCACTCGGAATTTTCCTTCATCTGAAGGGATTGTTAGAACAACATTGGTGATCATCAACTTCTTGAGTTGGTTAAATGCTTGTTCTTGTTCTGGTCCCCAAGTCCAGTCAACCTTGCCAGTTAATTGGGTGAGAGGTCATACAATCTTGAAATAATTGCGAATGAACTTGTGATAAATGTTGGTGAATCCCAGGAAAGATTGGAGTTCCTTCTTTTTCATTTGAGTGGGCCATTCTGCTATTCCAGCGATTTTGACAGAATCCATGTGAATTGCATCTTCACTGATGATAACTCCAAGATACTCAGTCTCTAGTATCTCAAACTCACACTTTTCTGCTTTGAGAAATAGTTTGTTTTCTCGTAGACATTGTAGGACTTGTTGAACAATGATTTGGTGTTCAGACAGGGATTTCATAAAGATGAGGATATCATCAAGATAAATGTTAACTTTTCCTCTGGCGATTAAATCTTTGAAGATGTCATTCATCATCCACTAGAATGTGGCTGGTGAGTTGGTAAGGCCAAAGAACATGACCATAGGTTCAAAGAGTCCTCAGTTAGTTCTGAATGCAGCCTTTTCTTCATCTCCATCTTGGATTCATACATTGTTATATCCCCATTGAACATCTAGCTTGGAGAAGTATTTTGCTCCTCATAGCTTGTCAATGAGTTCAGAGATTAGAGGGAGTGGATAACAATTTTTAATTGTTATTTCATTTAATTTTTGATAGTCCTGAACTGGATGCAAGGAGCCATCCTTTTTCTTGACAAAGAAGAAAGGGGAGGCAAAGGGGGATTTGGAAGGTCAGATTCTTCCAGATTCGAGGTTTTCATCGAGGAACTTGTTGAGTTGTTCCTGTTTGTTTTGGTTGAGTGAATAGACTTTACAGTCTAACATGAATTTGGCATTGGGAGTTAGCTCGATGGCATGATCCCAGCATTTTTGGTTGGGTAATTCGTCAAAGCTTTCCTTAGAGAATAGGTCTCTAAAGCTTTAATATTGAGGAGGCATGAGCTCCTCAAATGTTTTCTTCAGTTTTTCTGCATTTGCAGCTGCCACCAATTCGTTTGCATGATACACTGCTCGGACAATGATTTCTTCTTGCATATTTACTGCAAGAATAGTTTCTCCTTCTTCAAGTTCTTTGTCAGAGTCAGGGAGAGTGAAATGATTTTTTATGCAATAATATTGTCCAAATGTCATGGTTTCCGATTTCCAGTTGACAAAGAGGTTGTGGTGTTTAAGCCAGTCATGGCCCAAGTACACTGTCTTGGAGCCCAAGTTTATGACTGCAAGGTCAATTTGTTTGATGTGATCTCCGATGGTCATTTGGAGTTCCATGAATTCTGTTACATCGCCTGCCTTATTATGGGTTCCATCTGCATTATACACTGGTATGGGGGAGGCAGCTTTTCAGGTGTCCAACTGGTGTTGTTGAACATATGTTTGATTGATAGAACTGCCTGTGCAGCCACTATCCAACAATGCTCAGGTTGTCAATGTCTTCTTTCCTATACAGGGAGAGAGCTGGATATCCATCAAGAAGTCTCGGCCTGAGCTCTTGGTTCTGCGGATATACCAGATTGGTTCATGAAGTTTGTAGAGCTGCTTACATGCAAGGCTCTCTTTGGTGTTCAAGCTCTGGATGAGCTCATCAGTTATCTCTCCAAGTCATTTGGGATGAACCCAAGTGGAAAGAACAGCCTTGGCTATCACTAGATTCTTGGTGGCATGAACTACCCTGAGAGTCCAGTCAACTCCAAAGGGTTTGTACCACATGTGATCAGATGCCCCCATGACCAGCAGGACTTCAGGATTCAGTATCCCCTTGTTAGGTGGGATTTCGGATATCAGGATACTGACTTTGGACTGTTTTGTTTGCCATAGTCTAAAGGCAGTGTCATCTTCTTCATTGGGTACTTTGACAATGGTAGTGGTTCTGTTACCATGCCCTCTTTTTACCACCTGGGTGCTAGCAGCTTCCCCCTGTTCTTCAGCTCTAGTTTGCTTGAGAACTTGTACAGACTCGGAAGGAGTCTGGCTTCAGCTTGAGGCTTCTGAGGTTCTGCTACTACCCATCCCAGTGGAGTTGGCCATGATGCCAGGTGTGAATCTCATCAGCATTGCGGTTGGCTCTGCCACTAGGTTTCTCCTGACTGGACTGGATAGTGCATGGCCTCAATCCTGGCCTTGGTGAAAGGCACTGTCCTGGTCCCCCACCAACCCTGGTGAGGTTTGGTGACTTGCCTCCTGACTCATCAGGAGTACTGAGCTTTTCAGACTTCTGAGAGGCCCAAGAGCATCTTGCCTACTAGTCTCCATCTGTGGTTTTACCTGTGTATCTGGTGAGTTCCATGGTGTGGGCTCAGTGGACTTCATAGCAGCACCACCTGGCAAATCCTGCGCCTTGTTGGGTGCTTGGGGGCTCGGGATTCACTATAGATAATCATGTCAGCTTCTTTTAGAAGAGTGACATACCTGTTCATTTTCAATTCTTTGAGGGTCTTCGGCTCCAGAGTCTGTGAAGTCATATGATGTGTATTCATAATAGATAATTGTCTAGAGATGTGCATATTAATCCAACCTGCAGAAGCCAAGGACTCACCTTTGAGAGACTCAGTTGAGCAAAGGGAATTGAACCCTTGTCAACCTACTCTTTTGCCTCTTTAATCTTGGCCATAGGTGGCACCACTTCATTAGTGGGCCCTACTGACCGAATGTCCTTGTACTCTTTTCTCTTAGGACAATCCTTGCTCAGGTGACCCTTCTCATCACACCTGAAACACCTGCCCTCTGCTCATTATTGATCAATGTCCATGGGCTTCCCTGCCCCTCCATATGTTGTCCACCTTCCTGTTCTGGCATCCTGACTTGTTCTAGCATTGGTCATCAGTTTTGGTGCTGAGTAACTTGTCGCCCCAGTGGCAGTCTTACCACTGGGGTGTTGTTGTTGTTGGGGATGGGAATCCTTCTTCTGCCCATCCCTGGGTGCGCTGGTGGTCTGATCAAAGACCCATTTGTGCTGTCACTCTTTATACATGCACAAAATTTGCTCCTTCCACTCCAGGTATGAGCACAGGATGTTGATACCCATGTTGGATATGAAGGTCATGTAGGAGGAAGGAACTCCTAGATGTATGGCCTCTACCATGGTGCTGCACTCATTTTTGTGAGTTCACTGACCTGCCAGTTTTGCCTCTTCTTCCAGCTTCTGGAAGTAGTGGGAAGCCAGTTGCATTCCCATTTTGAGGTCAAACATTGTCTTTTCATGTACTTCTTTGATGGCAGAGTCTCAGAATTGATGTGAGACCATCTTGATGAAGTTGCTCCAGTTGGGGTAGCAGAAGTGGGCAGCGGTCCTGTTGTAGGCATTGCCAACCCAGAATTTGGGTCTCTTATAGACCCACCAGTCTTTGGTGGCCCCCTTGAAATGGGAGGTCACAAATAGTACCAGGTATGATAGCACCTGGAAATAGTGACAGAATACTTCAAAATAAGTGATGCAATCATCTATGAAGCGTTCGATATTATCATGATCCCTTTTGAATGGGGAGAGGACCTTGATGAGGGTCAATTTGATGCCCAGGTAAGGGGCATCAGTGGGGGTGTTTCCAACAGGATTGGAAATAGGATTGGGAGGTCCTTTTCCAGGGGGTGGTCTAGGGATCGAATATCAATCTGCTCATGATCCAACAGGGGGATATCCCCTTGGGGGGTCTGTCAGTCTGCCATGCTCCAGCTCCTTTTCTTTTTCCGATAGTGAATAGTGCTCAGATAAGATAAAGAGAAAAATCATAATATTGCTCTCCTATTAAGGCAATCATTCTGATTATTATATATCAATCTTTCTATTATATGAATGTTCTTGTTTATATTCTTGAATGGCCTCTTGAGCATTCTTGAGATTGAATTTTACTGTCCAAGTGTTCTTCTTATTTTGATAGCCCTTCTATTTGATAAGGTATTCAATGATTTCTTTATAATAATGTTCTCTTTCAACTATTCTAAGTCATTTGTCCAAGAGAAGTTCAATCTTGTATTCTTCTTGTCCATCTATAAGATCTGGCAGTGGTGGAAATAGTTGTTTCTGATTAGAAAACTTGGAAGGATGAAAGAGGATAAAGAGTGTTTTATTAAACTGATCATAGATCTTCCAACCAACCAGTAGTTTGAGCTTATATGAGGAAGCTCTGTATTTTGAAATAATTTTAAATAGTTCTACTTATTTGTCATTGAGTTTCTTCTTGAAACAAGATAAATAGAGATTTGTGGCATCTAGCAACACTTTGTCACCCAGTTTGTCCTCAATAGCTTCCTGTTGATGCTTATCATAACTTTTCTTCATGCTTTCAGCCACTTTCTCTAATGCTTTTTTTATCTGCTTGTGAAATCTTCATCATTTCTTTCACAAACTTCATAGCAGCAGGCATCTTTCCTCAGAAATTGAAGATGAGTGCAACTATAGAGTTTTAACCATAGTTGATCTTGAATGAAGAGAATCCTGTCACTGAGTGTATCTGATTATTATGTTGGAATTTTGCCAATGGTAGCTACTTACTTCAGTCATCTTATCAGTAATTGATGAAGACTCAAAGGTACTTTTCAATTTCTTAGTTTATTTGTTTAGTTTATCTATCAATCTAAGAATAATATGCTGTTGAAGGGTTTTCACAAATATAGATCATTGTGTATAGCTCTTTCATGAACTTTGAGACAAATGGTAGTCCTCTGTTTAATATGACCTTTCTTGGTATACTATGCTTAGTATAGATATAGTCTCAGAGGATCTTAGCCCATTCTATTAAAAAAAGTTTCTTTATACATGAAACTGGAATAATAGCTTTGGAAAATTGATTAATGACTATTAAAATCAAATTATAACCTTTCAATTCTGATAGATTGGTTATTATATTAATAGTGATGTGTTCTCATAGTCATATCAGGATTTTATTCAGATAAAGTAGTGCTCATCACTATTTCATATTGGATTTTATTTACTGACATACCTTGTATTTATAAATATATGCTTTCACATCTTTCTCCAGTTTTAGCCACTAGTATTCTCTCTGGACCAACTCCTTTATCTTCTCAATGCCAGAGTGTTCTGCCATAATATGATTATAAGATATCATAATAATCTCTTCACAAAACTTCTTGTCTTTGGGCATATAAATATGACTGTCATAATATAATATGTCATGCTTCTTTGTGACCCTGCATTCATGTTTTAGAGTATCTGTAATTTCTGCATTCTATTTTGTAATATTGGCTATTAACTTCTTGATCTTCTAATGTATTTCTTCTTTTATTAGCATAATCATTATTCTGAAGATCTCTGATTTGAGGACTATAATATCATTATTATCCTCTTTCTCTTGATCATAATCAGCCTATCATGAAAAAAAATCTGCCTTTCTGTTTGAAGCTCCTAGTTTATGATGCAGAATGAAAAGATATTCTGCAAGCTTAGTTACCCAGCAAGCTTATCATTGATTAAGCTTCTGGGATTTACAGAAATACTGCAAATTTTAGTGATCTATCCACATCTCAAAGTCTTGCATAGTGCCCATCAAGTAATGTTGCCATTCTTCTAATGTGAGTATTATTGTGAGAAGTTTCTTGTTGTAAATCTTATAATTTTGCTCAATTGTCATTAGTGCATTGGATATGAATATGACTGGTCATCACCTGTCATTCTGCTTCTGAGATAGGACTGCTCCCACCACTCCTTCACTAGCATTTACTTCCACTTGGAATTAATCCTCTTTATTTAGCATTGCCAATATCCTGCTATTCATAATAAGATTTTTAATCTTTTAGAATGCTTCCTTCTGTGTTTTGCTCCACTGCCATTAAGCCATTCCTGTCAGCTGTGTCAAATGAAATATTGATAGAAATTGGTGAAACTAAGGAATGATTGTAGTTTCTGTTTCTTCTTGGGTACTAGCCACTTAGTGATTTTCTTCACCTTTACTGAGTCCATCCTGATAGAGTCTTCACTGATGATGACTCTCAAGTACTCTGTCTTGAGCACTTCAAACTTGCATTTCTCTGCCTTTAAGAACAACTGTCCAACTCTTCTTGTTCTTTAAAATTCAAGGAATAGACCTTACAATCTAGACTAGCATTGGCATTGAATGTTAATTCAATAATGTAGTCTCAGGGCTTTCAAGAGGATAGTTCATCAAAGTTTTTCTTTACAAATACATTAATAAAATCTTAGTAATGCTTAGGAATAATCTCTTCAAATGACTGTTTTTCTTTTCTCTCATTAGCCTTGGCTGCTAGGTTATTGGCTTTAATACTCATTGCTCAGATGCAGAATGCTTCTGTGAGATTGATAATAAGGATCTTATCTTCTTCTTTATCTTCTCACCCTATGATTAATCTGAATCTTCATCTGGTAACTGAAAAGATACTTTGCAGTAATTACACTAAACTAGAGACACTATTTCTATGCTTCAGTCAATCAAAGGATTGTGTCATTGTAGCCAGTCATATTCTAAGAACACTAAAGTGGTTTTAGGTCTGTTACAGCTAAATCTATCATTTTTATATAGTCACTAATGATTAGATGCATCTCTATATACTCAGTAATGTCTCTCTCTTTATTGTAAGTTCCATCTGCATTGTAGACTGCCTGTGAGAGTTGGGCTTTAGTGGTAGTTAACTTGTGTTTTTGCATATAAGCTTTATTGATTATGCTTTCTATACATCCACTATCAATAAGTCCTATCACTATTGATTGTTGCTGAATATTCAATGTTTCTAGTTGCATTCAAACATTAATACTTCTTCTCTTTTCACCATATATGAACTATAGTAGAGCTGTTAGGTAATACAGTAATTTCAAAGATTTACTTTATGATATTCTCATGATGTTGATGATTAGATCTTTGTCAACTTTTATAGTTTGTTAAAGATATATGCAAAGACATAATGTTGCTAGCTTATTATCTATAGTTTTGTTTAGTTAAATTTTATATTAAACTCATTTGTCAGTGTTGTAGTATATATTGATACTGATATAGATAGTTATATGAGATTATGAATTGCTTGCTGCTTAGCTGAGTATAAATGGAAAAGGTGTTTATTTGTAGTTCAAATATATCTAGAAGAAGAATGAGTTATTAATTAGATCACTTACTTAGCTCAAAGGAGAAAGCTCATCACTTACTCAAAGGCTCTATGCTTATAGTGAGAAGATAAGGAAGATAAAAATTCAAAATTCTTGTTAATCAGATACAAAAGAGGAGTAGCTGCACACATACTCTTGTATTGCCAGAGCCTATAGATAATAAGAAAAGATAAGTAAAAGTATCTAAAATTTAAATATGTCAGAAGAAGTAGAATATCATAGCTTAATTACCTCAGCCTCAAGCAAGACTTAACTGACTGAGATACATGTAAATATGGTATAGAGAGAGCTTGCTGTCTCACTCAGCATACAAACAGTAGCACAAGCTATTGTATCTCAATCCCCTAGTGCATTCTGAGAAGATATCATCTACTGTTGGTATTGGTCTTTACATTGAATGAGACAGAGAGAGGAATAATGATAAAACAAAACTAGAGAGAGAAATAAGTAAATTTAGAAGAGAGTAATATTCTATTAATATCAGGTGATATCTATACTACCCATACCATTAATATTCCTTTTATCTGAAGTTGAAATAGCTCAATTGTCAGTGAGATAAGCTACCTCAAAGTCAATATTATTGTTAGGCACCACCTTGGGCACATGACTTGGGATGTCAGCTGATCCCTCTGGGCTGTTATGCATTCGAACAGTTACTCAATATGAGAGATAGAAGCTTTCAGTCTTTGGTGTAGTGCGAGTAAGAAGTATATAATTTAAGTTTAGTCAAGAGATAGAGTACAACTATGTAGTTTACTCTGTTTATATACTATTTCTATGGCATTATATATAGATGAAATGCTAGAGTCCATGCACAAACGGTATTGAAGTATGGTGGTCTGGGAGGATCATACAACCAATAGAGAGCATCTGGGGTGACAGATGGTGAGAATTAGGGTAGTAGCCAGTGAGTGGCTGGATACGAGTCGGATTTGTGGATGGATTAGATGGCTGAGTCATGGATATGACTCAGATAAGATATGATAATGGAAAAATTGTAATATTAACCCCTTGTTAAAGCAGTCATCCTGACTGCTAAGGCTCTTCTATAGGGGTGTCGAACTGTGTTGCAATTTGACTGATCCAGTACTGATCAATCAGTTTCTTCCATATTTCTTCATCTGGGTTGATGATCCACTTGGTATATCCATCTTTTCTTTTGGTGAGGTAGGCTACATCGCTGTGTTCTGAGTATTCATGACCCAGTATCTTAACCACTGCTTTGTCCTTGGTTATGATTTTTGGAGTGTATATGGCATGGTTTACACTGGCCTGATACTCTTAGATTGCTTCCAAGGCATTCATCATTTCGTTTTCTCGGACCCATGAATTGTGTTCATGAGTCCACCCTTTCCACTTGACTAGGTAGTCCATGACTTCCCTAGATGGTTGTCCTTGCTTGGATCATACCTTTCTGATGTGTGAGTCTAAGACTTCTTCAATTTTATACTCTTCTTGACTATCGATGAGGTCTGGAGGAGGAGGTGGTGGCTGTTGTTGATTCACAAATGTGGGTGCAATATAGGGGGTCAACAACTTCTCATTGAACCGAGGATGAATCTTCCAGTGGGGTGGCAGTTTCAACTTGTATGCTGCTGCTCCTGACTTTTTGATGATTTTGAACGGTCCTGTTCATTTGTCATTGAGCTTCTTCTTGGGTCTTGGAAGATGAAGGTTGGTGGTATTGAGCCAGACCTTATCCCCAATTTGGTACTCCCATGGAGATTGTTTTCATTTGTCATATTGTGCCTTCATTTGCACTGCTGCCTTTTCCAAAGCATCATGTACTTTCTTATGGACTTTGGCCATTGTTTTGGTGAAGTCTACAGCCACAGGATTTGCAAAGCTGGTTTTCTGAATTGACTCGGGAATGAGTCAGGGATTGCATCCATATAGGACCATGAAGGGGCTTTTGCCCATAGCCAAGTGGACTTGGTTATTGTGGGCAAATTCGGCAAGAGGCAGCCATGCTACCCAGTCAGTTTGTCTATAGTTGACAAAGATACAGAGGTACTTTTCAACCTCCTGGTTGACTCTTTCTGTCTGTCCATCTCTCTGAGGATGGTATGCCATTGAGGCATTCTGTGTGATGTTCAACATTCTGTATAGTTCCTTCATGAATGCTGAGACGAATTGGGGTCCTTGGTCTGATATGACTACTTGTGGCATGCCATGTTTTGCATATATGTGGTTGCGAAGCATTAAGGCCCATCCTTCAGCGGATAATTCCTCATTACATGGAATGAGGAGGATGTTCTTGGAGAATTGATCTACAATGACGAGTAGTGCATCAAATCCTTCTGACTCTAGGAGTCCTGTAACCATGTTGACCGAAATGTGTGTCCATGGAGTGTCAGGTATGGTGTTCGGATGAAGAGGTGCAGCCTTGGCCTGCATATCACTCTTTGTTCATTGGCAAGTCTTGCATTCCTTGATGTATGACTCGACATCTCTTTTCATCTTTGGCCACCAATACTCACAGAGAATGAGTTCCTTGGTCTTGGCGATTCCTGAGTGTCCGGTGGTGATATGATCATGAAATTGTGAAATGATCTCACCACATAGAATAGAGTCATTGGGAATATAGACTCATCCATCATACCACAGGATTTCATTTTCCTGGGTAATTCCTCATTCATGGTTAAGGGATTTTTCAATCCCCTGGTCCCATTGGTCCCTTTGTCTTGTTGTGTCTCTTATACATGTGATCCTTTCTTTGGTGGTGGGCAGTATCAATGCCTGGAAGTGTTCTGGGGAAAGGATGATGATGTCTTGGTTGTCTTCCTTTCCTTGATCGTGATCATCTCATCTGCTGAGAAGATCGGCTTTCTTGTTTGTAGTTCCTGCTTTATGTTGAAGGATAAAGTGGTACTCGGCTAACTCGGTGACCCACCAAGCTTGTCGGCGGTTCAGCTTCTGGGGTTTTCAGAAATACTGGAGGTTCTGATGATCTGTCCATATTTCAATTGTCTCCTTGGTGCCCATGAGATAATGGCACCATTCTTCTAATGCTAGCATGATTGCTAGCAGCTCTTTGTTGTAAATCTCATAGTTGTGCTCAGTGACAGTCAGTGCTTTTGACATGAAGGTGACCAGCCTCCATTTGCCATTCTGTTCTTGACTCAGGACAGTGCCAATAGCCCCATCGCTTGCGTTGGCTTCTACTCAGAACTTTCCGTCATCTGAGGGAATCATAAGAACTATGTTTGTCATCATCAACTTCTTAAGTTGTCTAAATGCTTGTTCTTGTTCTGATCCCCATGTCCAGTCTACTTTTCCAGTTAACTGAGTGAGGGGATGCACAATCTTGGAGTAATCCCAAATGAACTTTCTGTAAAAGTTCATGAATCCCAAGAAGGACTGTAACTCCTTCTTCTTTGTTGGAGTTGGCCATTCTGCTATTCCAGCAATCTTTACTGGGTCCATGCAAATGGCATCTTCGCTAATGATGACTACAAGGTACTTGGTCTTGAGCACCTCGAATTCGCATTTCTCGGCTTTGAGGAATAACTTGTTCTCTTGGAGACATTGGAGCACTTGTCAGACTATGTCTCAATATTCAGACAAGGATTTCATGAATATTAAAATGTCGTCGAGATAAATTGTGACTTTTCCTCCAGCGATCAAATCCTTGAATATGTCATTCATCATCCACTGAAATGTAGCAGGTGAATTTGTCAATCCAAAGAACATAACCATTGGCTCAAAGAGTCCTCAGTTAGTTCAAAATGCGGCTTTTTCTTCATCACCATCTCTGATGCATACATTGTTATATCCCCATCGAATGTCCAGTTTGGAGAAATACTTGGCTCCTCGTAGCTTGTCAATAAGCTCAGAGATCAGGGGAAGGGGATAACAATTCTTGATCATCATTTTGTTCAGTTTTCAGTAGTCCTGAACTGGTCATAGCAAGCCATCCTTTTTCTTGACAAAGAAGAAAGGTGATATGAATGGGGATTTTGAGGGACAAATCCATCCTGAGTCTAAGTTCTCATCCAAGAACTTGTCCAGTTGTTCTTGCTCATTTCTATTGAGCAGGTAGACTTTACAGTCTAGGGTCAATTTCGTGTTGGGGACCAGTTCGATTGCATGGTCCCAGGGTCTTCTTTCTGGTAGGTCATCAAAACTTTCTTTTGAGAACAAGTCTCTAAAGCTCTGATATTGAGGAGGCACGAGCTCCTCCAACATCTGTTTCAGTTTCTCAGCATTGGTGGCTGCAGCCAACTCGTTTGCATGGTGGATGGTGTGAAGGATGATTTCTTCTTGCATGTTAACAGCAAGAATACTTTTGCCCTCTTCTAGCTCTTTGTCCCATCGGTCTTCTTCATCTGCGTCTGGCAGTGTGAAGTGGTTCTGAATGCAATGACATTGTCTGAATGTCATAGTTCCCACCTTCCAGTTAACAAAAGGGTTGTGGCATTTAAGCCAGTTGTGGCCCAAGTATACGGTCTTGGAGCCCAAGTTGGTGACCGCGAGGTCAATTCGTTTACTGTGGTCTCTGATGGTCATTTGGAGTTCCACAAATTCTGTGACATCGCCCGCCTTGTTGCGCATTCCATCAGCATTATAGACTGGTATTGGGGCAGTGGCCTTTCTCATGTCCAACTGGTGTTGTTGGACATAGGTTCAGTTGATAGAGCTGCCTGTACAGCCACTATCCAACAATGCATGGGTTGTCAATGTCTGTTTCCCGGTACATGGGGAAAGCTGAATATCCACCAGGAAGTCTCAACCTGAGCTTCTGGTACCACGGATATAGCAGATCGGTTCGTGTAGTTCATAGAGCTGTTCTCAGGCTATACTCTCTCCTGTTCTCAAGCTCTGAATGAGCTCATCATCTATCTCTCCAAGATGTTTGGGATGGACCCAAATAGAGAGAACTGCTTTGGTGATTGCCAAATCCTAAAGGCAGTGTCATCTTCTTCATCGGGTACTTTGACGATAGTGGTTCTACTGAAATGCCCCCTTTTTACTGCCTGGGCACTAGTGGGTTCCCGAGTGTGGGATATCCCCTGGCAGAGCACAGCTGTTGATGGGAATTTGTCAGCCAGCTTGCCTTCATATCCCTGGTCAGTGCTCCTGTGTTCTTTGGCCAGCACTACTTTCGACAGAGTTTGAATTTCCTTGGTCATTGACTCCCAGCTAGTGCTACCATCACACTCATTGTTTGGGTACAACTGCCCCCTTTCTATCGCCTGGGCGCTAGCAACTTCCTTCCTGTCAGCTTTGATCCTGTGACTCTCTGGTCTGGTGAGATACTCAGCCTTGTCAGGTTTTCTTCCACCCGGACTGGTTTGTCCAGGGCTTTGGTCCTGGCCTTGGTTAGAGGTGCTATCCTGGTCCCCCGCCAACCCTGGCGAGGTTGTTGGACTTGTCCCTCCACTCGAGGAGGGCACTGCGGCGTTCAGGCTTCTGGGAGTCCTGAAGGAGTCCTGCCTACTACCCACTGCCTATTGCTGATTACTCAGTGGTGTATCCGGTGAGCTAGGTTCATTAGACTTCATGGTGGTGCCAGCACCACCTGTCAATTCCTGCTGCTCAACCTCATCAGGGGTTCAGGAATTGTCACTACAGATACTTGTGTCAGCATCTTCTAGAAGGATGATGTACCTGTTCTTTGTTGATTCTTGTTTGGTCTTTGGCTTCGGGGTCTGTGAAGTCATGTGATAGATATTCGTATTTTTCATATATAATTGTCTATTATCATAATAATCAGTCTGACCCGCAGAAACTGAGGACTCACCTTTGGACTTGGTCAAGCAAGGGGAATTGAACCCTTGTCGACCTAGTCTTTTACTTCCTCTATCTTGGACATAACCGGCCCCACTTCATCAGGAGGCCCCAAGAATCTCACAACATTCTTCTCTTTTCTCTTAGGGCAGTTTCTGCTCAGGTGCCCTTTCTTGTTGCATGTGAAGCAGCACCCCTCGGCTCATTGCCAGTCTAAGTCCATGGGCTTCCCCGCCCCTCCATATGTCATCCACCAACCAGTCCCGGTGTCGCAACTGGTACTGCTGCCAGCAGTTGGCTTTGGAGCTGAGGAACTTGTTGCCCCAGCAGTGTTCTTGCCACTGGGCTGCTGTTGTTGGGGATGCAGGCCCTGCTTCTGGCTATCCTGAGGCGTACTTGTGGTCTGGTCAAAGACCCACTTCCGCTGTCTCTCTTCATACATCCTGAGGATGTGTTCCTTCCATTTGGGATATGAGCATGGAATATTCACGCCCATGTTGGAGATGAAGGTCGTGTAGGAGGATGGTACTCCTAGTTGGACAGCCTTCACCATCGCGCTGCATTTGGCCTCATCAGTTCATTGGCCCGCTAGCTTGGCTTCCTCCTCAAGCTTCTGGAAATAGTGGGAGGTGGGCTGTGTTCCCATGCGAAGGTCGAACATTCACTTTTCATGGATCTCCTCGATTGTGGGATCCTGGAATTGTTGTGTGACTAGGTCAACAAAGTCAGCCCAGTTGGGGTATCTGAAATGGGTGGCAGTCCCATCATACAAGTTGCCAACCCAATATTCAGGTCTCTTGTAGACCCACCAGTCCTTGGCAGCGCCCTCAAAATGGGACATTGTGAATAGTACCAGGTGCGACGGCACCTGGAAATAGTGGCAGAACACTTCGAAATAGGCGATGCAATCGCCTATGAAGTGTTCAATGTCATCATGGTCTCCCTTGAATGGGGAGGGGACCTTGACGAGGGTTGGCTTGATGCCCAAGTATGGGGCATCAGCAGCAGTGTTTCCGACTGGGTTGGGAATAGGGTTGGGAGGACCCTTGCCAGGGGGTGGTCTTGGGATCAAATAGCGATCCGGCCTTGGATCCGGGTAGCCTCTTGGCGGCTCACCTGACAGTCTTCCCCTTTCCAGCTCCTTCCCCTTCTCTTGATCGTGAAGATAATCCGTCATCATCCTATGGGTGGATTCTTCTCAATCAAGCTCTTCGCACATCTCAGCAATGTGCCATTCCTTCTCCATCAGCATGGTTTTCGTCTGCTGATGGATTTCTTCTGCCATGGCAGGGGTTCTTGATGCCTCTGCAGTGGCATTTCCTGCAGGGGCTCCTTCTGCTTCCATATCTTCTCCCACCCCTGCGAAGAGAAGACTACCACCCTAATAGGGGTGGTAACCTTGGTGATGCACCCAATGATCCAGGGGCAAGTCAGGAAGTGGTCATGGGTTCGTGACTGGGGTATCTGGGGGGTGATCCAGATATATTTTGTATTGGGGCTGGTGATAATCCAGCCTGCCATAATAACCTGTATCGTAGGTCAACGTATTGTACTGGGGCCTTTGCCCCCAATTACTCCTCTCTTGCCACCTCCAGCCTCCATAAGTGCTGGAGGGTTCTCTCCAACTCCCTCTGTTTATCTGGATCCTGTGCTCAAAGCCCTGGAAATAAATTGCATGTGGAGGGGCAGAAAATGCTCTGGTTGTGATTTGCGCATATCTGGGAATTGACGATGGCAGCCCGGTTGGGGCCTCGAATGGGGTCCCCTCGATTGAGGGCCAGCCACTCATCCATCTCTGGTCTGGGCTCCTCCTAGAGGTCTTGGGCTTCGATGTCTTGGCATCGAACTTTCCATGTGGCAGTCCAGAAGAGACTAAAGATTCTTTGATCGACCTCTCTGAGGTTGGGCCAGATGAAGTCCCCCCTGTTTGGGTTGAAGGGGTCATCAGGGGCATGGGGAGGGGCTGGGGTCGGGGTGTCATACTCCCTGTTGGACTTGTCATCGGAGATTTCGATGACAGGGAGGGAGGAAGTGGATATTGACCCTCCTCAAGGCCAGGTTTCACGGCCCCAAGGGCCATAGGGGTGGTTATGATCCATTGTGGGATCATCTGGGTTTCGGGGTCCATGGAAGGACCCATTGTCGCTGTCTGGGGAAGGAGAGCAGGATCGTACATGCTAGTGTTGCTGGTGGAGAGTGGGGGTTGCGGGATGAGGGGGTGGGCTGGGGTATGGGGGTGGGGCATTGTCGAGTGCAACCCGAATGTCCTGCACATATTCTTGGGCTGCTGTGTAGGTGGTGGTGGGTCGTTCCATCCAGTACTGGAGTAGAACTGCCCACGCATTATGGGCATGGGCGGATAAGGGCCTGGGAGTTGGGGGCCTCTCAGAAGTCGTGCGAGTGGTAATGCCTCTTGTTCTCCCAGTTGGGCAGCAGGTAGCTCCCGGGGAAGGACATGATCCAGGTGCCTTGGAGGTCAGGGTGGGGGTTGTGGTCGGCAAGCCCGCCTTTGCTGGAGCAAGGCTCAGATTTCTTCCTCATAGAGTAAAATGGCGAGGACCATGAAAAAGGCTAGAAGTATGGTGCTGCCGATAGCGATGCTGAGGGAAATGGTTCGGGGTTCTTGTCAATTGTTTTCTTCTTCAGGCATGAAGAAGGGCTTCTTTATGGCTAGCATTGAAGAAGCAAGGAAATCTCTTGACTAATGTTAGGCACCACCTTGGACACATGACTTGGGACATCAGCTGATCCCTCTGGGCTGTTATGCATTCGAACAGTTATCCAATATGAGAGATAGAAGCTTTCAGTCTTTGATGTAGTGTGAGTAAGGAGTATATGATTTAAGTTTAGTCAAGAGATAGAGTACAACTATGTAGTTTACTCTGTTTATATACTATTTCTATGGCATTATATATAGATGAAATGCTAGAGTCCATGCACAAATGGTATTGAAGTATGGTGGTCCGGGAGGATCATACAACCAATAGAGAGCATCTGGGGTGACAGATGGTGAGAATTAGGGTAGTAGCCAGTGAGTGGCTGGATACGAGTCGGATTTGTGGATGGATTAGATGGCTGAGTCATGGATATGACTCAGATAAGATATGATAACGGAAAAATCATAACAATTATGATCTTGATAATTGTTGTTCAAAGGCAAAGATGTTAGAAAGCATGCTTATTGGTCATAGAGTTATATGGTGTCACATTGAGAAGAAATACAGTCTGTAGGAAGAAAAGATTATAAGAAGAATAGCAATAATAGTTAAAAAAAAAATAGATATAGCAAACTGAAAAAAAAAGTATAAGTCAGCCAGCCTAAGATATTGAGTCTATGAGCATAGCAACTCATACTACCATATTGGTCTAAAACTTCAACTATTCTTCTTCCCATAATATTCTCTATTCAGCTTCAAGATACTCTATGATGCTATTAGCATGAGTCTTTCTCTTGAACATTGCTTTCTTTTTCTGAGAAGTCCATCAGCTAGTGGAGTTTTTCATGTCCTCTACTTCTTCCAGTTCCACTAGTTTTGATATTTTTTTTGGAATCTTCAGACTTTATTTCTTTGGTTCTTTCTTGGACTCAGATTTGAAATACATGCAAATAAGTTTATTACTAGTAGTATCTACAGAAATACTACTAGTCACCTGTCCTGCAGATGTCAATCACTTTCCAGAATCCAAGTCTATTCTAACTGAAGGAGATAAACTATCTACTCCATTAAATCATCTTTTACTTCCTCAATGCCAGAGATAGAGACTTTTGCTGCCTCTGTAACTTCTGCATCTGCTAGCATCTGTTGTAGTCATTATCTATTATGATTTTTTTATACTACAGGTTCTTGTCATCTAGGCATCTGTTGTCTTGCTTCTAGTGGCCCTTATTGTCACACCAGAAATAGTGTCCTTTCTTCTTTCTTCTTAAATTTATCAATATCTATAGATGCTTCTTGGCCTCTATATATAGTGCCTATCACATCATACTTATCATTGGATAGTTCAGGACTCTTGGTCTCTTCTGATATTGTACTTCTGTTCCCTCCAGTTTCTGGCTTAAGCCACTGAAGAGCTTTATCAAATTCAGCCTTGTGGACTTGGAAGTTCAAATTCATCTGTGCTCTACTCTAACATATGAAGAAGAAGTCCAAACACTTCTACGACAAGAGTGGTGAACCTGCTGCTCATCACAACTTTCTCTCCATCCACTAAAACACCCTGACCATGTCCTTCCCTAGAGGATTTCTCCTATCTGATTGGAAACAAGAGAAGAAATTCCACTCTCTCACCCCCAGGTACACTTTATAGCCACCTTCTTCTCCAAGGAGAACACCATCCTGACCCTAGAACCAGCCACATACTGGCTGGAACAATCCACCATCACCCTTGCCTAGGAATATGCGCAGGACATTCAGTCTCAGATCAAGGACCCCCCACCCCCATACTCCCTTCCCTGTCATTCCCATTCTTCTACCCTCACTTGGCCCTACTTCAGGGCCTTCCACCCTGATGATCCCAGAATGGATCATAACCACCCATACAGACCCTGGGCCTAGGAATGAGATTCCTGGCCTCAAGAAGAAACCAACTCCTCCTCCTCACTCTCTGTCATTGAACTCTCCAGTGACTCCAATGAGAGCTCTGATGCTGTGGCTGAGACTGCTCCCCTCCCCCCTGATAGTCTCTTCAACCCAGATAGAACTGACTGCACCTGGCCCACCCTCACCAACATCAATCAGCAAATACTTGGGCCCCTCATATCCACTGCCTGGGAACTTTGAAGGGCTGACATCAAAGCCAGAATGGACTGGCCACAGCTCTGTCCTAATATGGATGAGTGGCTGGCCCTCAACAGGGGTGATCCAATATGGGGTTCCAACCCCAATGCCACAATCCATGCCCAGATCCATGCCAATAGGAACCAAGAGCTTTATTGCCCCACTGTTGGCAACTTAGTACCAGGGCTATGCCTAAGGATGGTAGAGGAATGATGGGAGCTGGGTTGTTCCCTTCAACAGTTATGGTGACTGGAGCTCACCCGACAAGAGGAGAATGGACTCGATGTCCAACTTTGAGAGAAATAAATACAATTATGGACACTATGGTGGGTTGGGATATTCCCAACCCCAATATATGAACATCTCTGACTATCCTCCCAACACTCCGGTTGCAAGACCACAACCACTGCCTGATTTGCCACCATGCAATTGGACACATCAACAAGGTTATCATCCCTATCAGGGTGGTAGCCTTTTATTCACAAGCACAGGAGAAAGCACTGAAGCTGAAATGACACCTACAGACTCCACTCCTGCAGGACCATCATCAATCCCAAAAATGGTGGAGGAAATGTGGCAGTGAACAAGGACCATGCTAGCTGAGAAAGAACAATGCATGAGGAACTTGCAGAGGAAGAAACTGCTCAGAAGATGATGGTGGAATATCTTCATGAGAATGAAAAGAGGAAGGAGCCCAAAAGGGGAAGACCAACAGAACCCCAAAGAGGCTACCCTGGTTCACAGCCAGATCATTACTTGATCCCAAGACCACCCCTCAGGAAAGATCCTCCCAACCCCATTCCCAATCCAGTTGGAAACGCACCCGATGATATCCTGTACTTGGGTATCAAGCCAATCCTTGTAAAGACCCCCAATCCATTCAAAGGGGATCACGATGACATCGAACACTTTGTCAGTGATTGTATCACCTACTTTGAAGTATTCTAACACTACTTCCAGATGCCATTACACCTGGTACTATTTGCAACCTCACATTTTGAAGGGGCTGCCAAGGACTGGTGGGTCTACAAAAGACCTGAGTTTTGGGTCAGTGATGCCTATGATGGCACTGCTGCTCACTTTCAATATCCTGCTTGGGATGACTTCATTAAGATGGTCTCTCATCAATTCAGAGACCCCATGATCAAAGAAGTCCATGAGAAGTGGATGTTTGATCTCTGAATGAGAATGCAGCCCACCTCCCATTACTTCCAGAAGCTGAAAGAAGAGGCAAAGTTGGCAAACCAACAAACTGATGAAAATGAGCATGATGCCATGGTAAAGGCAGTCCGACTAGAAGTACCAAGCTCCTATATGACCTTCATCTCTAATATGGGCATCAACATCCCATGCTCATATCCAGAATGGAAAGAGCAAATCTTGCAAATGTACAAGGAATGCCAGTGAAAGTGGGTCTTCACCCAGACCACTAGTATACCCAGAGATAGGCAGAAGAAGGACTCCTGCCCCAACCAACAATCACAGCACCCCAGCAGCAAAGCTGCTGCTGGGGCAACAAGTTCCTTGGCATTAAAGTTGACTGCTAATGCAGGGGTCAGTCAGGATTCTGGAACTGGTAGGTGGACAACATACAGAGGGGTGGGTAAGCCTATGGAAATCAACTGATGAAAAGTGGAAGGCTGATGCTTTAGATGTGATGAGAAGGGTCACATGGCAAAAGATTGCCTTAGAAGAAAAGACTTTAGGGATGTTAGGTCAGTAAGGCCCACCAACAAAGTGGTGCCACCTATGACCAAGATCAAGAAGACAAAGGATTAGGTTGACAAGGGTTTGATTCCTCTTGCTCGATCATGTCTCCTAGTGGTGAGTCCTTGGCTTCTGTAGGTTGGACTTTTATCCATGATTTAGGACATTCAAATACTGCACTTAAATATATGACTTTGTTACAGACTCCAAAGCCAAAGAATCCCAAAGAATTGACAATAAACAGGTATGTCACCCTCCTGAAAGAAACTGACACCATAATCTATAGTGAATCCTAAGCCCTCAACAAGGCGCAGGATTTGCCAGGTGGTGCTGGCACTGCCATGAAGTCCACTGAGTCTACTGCAGTAGACTCACCAGATACATGAGTAAAACTGCAGACAGAGGCAAGTAGGTGAGACATCCTCAGATCTCTCAGAAGTCCAAACACCCCAGCACCTCTGCTTAAGGAGCCAAGTCCACCAACCTCACCAGGGTCAGTGGGGGAAACAAGTGCCTACCAAGGCTAGAGCCAAGGCCTTGTGCTATCTGGTCTGGTCAGAAGAAACCAGATGGCGGAACCAACTGCAATGATAGCATCCATATTCACACCTGGTACCATCTCCAAGTACTCTGCCAGAATGGGTAGTAGTGGAATCTCAGACACATCAAGATGAGTCTGACATCCTCCCAATGTTGTTTGAGTTCTGAAAGCAACTCAAGCTGAAGAACAGAAGGAAGCTGCTAGCACCCAGATGGTAAAAGGAGGGCATCTGAACCAGGATCTGAAAGTTTGGTTGAGTCTAGCAAGACCTTAGTCTAGCTCCATCAAGGAAAGTGCTAGCCAGAGACATGGTAGCAAACCCCCTGACTCAGAGGAGAAGGTATCAGTTGAGCTGCCAGTACCAGCAGATCCTGACTCTGACAACATGGAATGAATGCTGACTTTGCCAGTTGACATTCCTGAAGATCAGAGTGCAACTGCCTATCACCCACTGCTGGTAGCACTCACAACAGCTGAAGAGAAGGAAGCTGCTAGTGCCCAGGTGGTAAAGAGGGGGCATTCCAGCAGAACCACCACTATCGTCGAAGTACCTGATAAAGAAGACAACATGGCTTTCCTACAATGGAAAGCAAAACAGTCCAAAGCCAGAACCCTGACACCTGAAATCCTACCTAACAAGGGGATACTGATTCCTGAAATCCTGCTGATCATGGGTGTACCTGATTATACATGGTATAAACCCTCCAGAGTCGATTGGACTCTCCACACCATCTAAAGTACCAAGAATTTAGCAGTTGCTAAAGCTGTTCTCTCTACTTGGCTGCACTGGCAGCTCTATCAACTGAATCTATATCCTTCAACACCAGTTGGATACCTGAAAAGCCGCTGCCCCTATCCCTATCTACAATGCCAATGGAACCTGTAACAAGGCAGGCAACATCACAGAATTCATAGGACTCAGAATGACCATCAGTGGTCATACTGAATGAATTGACTTAGTAGTCACCGACCTCAGCTCCAAAACAGTCTATTTGGACCATGACTGGCTTAAATGCTATAATCCAGTAATCAACTGGAAAACTAGAATAATGATCTTTGGGCACTGTCAATGCATCAAGAACTCTCTTCCTCTTTCTGACTCCAATGATGAGGATCAATAGGACAAAGAACTGGAGGATGGTGAAACTATCCTATCAGTAAATATGCAGGAGGAGCTTGTCATATGGGCAGTACACCAGTCAATGAGATGACCATGACTAGGGGAAACAGGATAATCACAATGTGATCATCCTTACTCCCAAACACTTCCACACACTTGTCCTACCTACAATGAATGAACAAGTCAAATATATAAGAGATGTTACTTGACACAAGGATCAGTGGGACCAGGAAATAGCCAAGTCCCTCAACCATGAAAGAGGAATCACACAAGAAGAAAGAGTCCTATACTACAATGGATGCATTTACATTCCTCAAGATAACACTCTTCAAGGAGAAATCATCTTCAAACACCACAATCACATCACAGTGGGACATCCAGAGATAGTGAAGACCACCAAGTTAGTACTCTGAGAGTATTGGTGGCCAAAGTTGAGAAAGGATATCAAAATCTATGTCAAAGACTGTGAAACCTGCCAATGAGCAAAGAGTGACACTAAAGCTAAAGCCTCTCCTCTGCACTCAAATGCTATTTCCACTTCTCCCTGGACCCATATCTTGGTCAATATGGTTACAGAACTCCTGGAATCTGATGGCTATGATGCACTCAAAATGCATCCACCATCTACTATTCCCAGACAGATGGACAAACTGAATGAGTTAACCAAGAAATCAAAAAGTACCTTTGAATCTTTATCAATTATAGATAAACAGACTGGCACAAGTGGTTACCCTTGGCCAAGTTCACCCACAATAATCAAATCCATTCTGCCACAGGCAAGAGCCTATTTATGATACTCTAGTAGAAATCCTCAAATTATTCTTACCTCCATTCAAGAAACTCTATTCGCAAACCCAGCCACCATGGAATTCACCAAAACCATGGCTCAGGCTCATAAGGAAGTGCATGACACACTAGAGAAGGCAGCAATGCAAATGAAACAACAATATGATAAAGAAAAGCAAGTGGCATGGGAATATGAGATTAGCAATAAGATCTGGCTTGATACAGCCAACCTTCATCTTTCCTGACCCAAGAAAAAGCTTGATGACAAATGAACAGAACCATTCATAATCCTCAAAAAGTCTGGTATGGCAGCATATAAACTAAAGCTACTGCCCCATTGGAAGATCCACACCCAGTTCAATGAGAAGCTGCTGATACTGTACACTTTGCTCACATTCCTAAACCAACAGCAATCACCACCTCCACCTTCAGACCTCATTGATGGACAGGATGAATATGAGATTGAAGAAGTCTTAGATTCACATACCTATTGGGTATGTTCTAAGAAGGGGCAACCATCGAAGACAGTCATGGATTACTTTGTCAAGTGGAAAGGCTGGACCTGGAAATACAACTCCTGGGTCTGAGATACCAAGATGACAAATATGCAGGAAGCAATTGCAGAATACAAGAAGAATATCAATCAGATAGTATACACTACTAAAATCATAACTCAAGAAAAAATGGTGGTCAAGATATTTGACTATGAATACTCCAAAAACAGTGATGTTGCTTATCTTGCCCAACAAAAGGATGGACTCCAGAAATGGATAATTAATCTAGATAAAAACCAATGGAAGACACTTATTGACCAGTAACTGGATCAAACAAGCTAAGTCACAACTTGAGACCCTTAAAGGAGAACTTTAGCAGTCATGATGACTGCTTTAACAAGAGAATAATATTACAATTTTTCCATTTTTCTCATCTTATCTGACACCTATTCACTATTTGCTCATCAATATTGCTCATATATTGATAACACCATTGATTCTCTCATGATATCATCCAAATCCTAACCACCTGACTATGGTCACTCCATAAACACACAGTTCTACATGTTTCATGTATGATATACACATAGTTAATGATATTATCAGCTCTAAGTTTTCAGTATATAAGTAGAGTAGTTTTTGTACATACTCTCTATCTTCTGACTAAACTTAATCTATATACCTTTCTTCACTCATCTCAAGATCTATACCACTCTCCTATTATGGGTGATTGTCCAAACATGAGACAGCCTAGGAGTAAGCATCTGATCTGAAGATCATATGAGAACAGAGTTCTAACAGCAGCCATTGGCAGAAGAACAGCTCCAAGTGGCTAGAGAGAAACTAGCTGAGTATGACTGACAGATTGAACAAATCCATCAAGAACTTGCAGAGGCTGAAGCTGCCAAAATAGTCCATGCAGTAGTGTGGCATCTCAGTGACAAGAGAAAGGAACCTGAATGAGGTTGACCTATTGAACCCACATGTCCTCCCCCAAACCTCCAGGCTGGATCAATTTTTGATCCCAAGACCACTCCTGGATCAGGGTCCTCCTGACCCTCTATCCAATCCTGTTGGGAATGTGCCTGATAATGCCCTATATCTAGGCATTAAACATATTCTGATCCAGCCCCCTAAGCTATTTAAGAGAGACCATGACAATATAGAATGGTTTATAGGTGATTGCATCATCTACTTTGAAGTATTCCAACAATACTTCCAATTATTATCATATTTTGAAGGACCTGCCAAGGATTGGTGGGTTTATAAATGACCAGAATATTAGGTAGGAGAGGCCTGGGATGGCACCTCTGCCCATTTCCATTATCCAAGCTGGGAAGACTTTATTGATCTAGTCACCCAACAATTCTGGGATTCCACCATAGAGGAGGTCCATAAAAAGTGCATGTTTGACCTGTATATGGGAGTACAACCCACCTCCCACTACTTCCAGAAACTGGAAGAAGAGGCAAAGTTGGCAGATCAACAAACTAATGAGCAAGAGCACAGCATTATAATGAAGGCAGTCCAACTAGGAGTCTCAACCTCCTATATGACCTTCATCTCAAACATGGGCATCAACATTCCATGCACTTACCCAGAATAGAAGAAGCACATCATGCACATGTACAAGGAGAGACAGCAGAAATGGGTCTTCAACCAAACCACTGGGGTACCATGAAAGGGTTAGAAGAAGGACTCCCACCCCACCCACCAACAATCTAGTAGCAAACCTGCTACTGGGGTGACAAGTTCCTTAGCTCCAAAGCTGATAGCCAATATGAGTCCCAGTTAGGATTCTAGTACTGGTCAATGGATAACTCATGGTGGGTCGGAACAGCTGATAGAGATAGACTGATAGAAAGCTGAAGGCAGGTGGTTCTATTGCAACAAGAAGGGCCACATGGCCAAGGACTGCCCTAAAAAAAGGGAATACAGAGATATTTGGTCAGTAGATGCTACTAATATAGTGAAAAACACTGTGGCTAAAATTGAAGAGGCAAAAGACTAGGCCATCAAAGGTTTGATTCCTCTTGCATAGCCAAAGCCTTCAGTGGTGCATCCTCAGTAGCCACAGGTCAGACTTATACACATATTCTAGGAAAATTACATATGCAAAAAAATATACAACTTTGTTATAGACTCCAATTCTGAAAGCACCCAAAGAATTGAAAAACTAATATGACACACTCTGAGAGTGTACTAATATGACTATCTATGACAAATCCAAGCCTCCAATGAAGTGCAGATTCTGCCAGGTGGTGCTGGCACTGCACAAAGGTCACTGGATTCTCTTTGGATGAGTCTACTGAACTCATAGGTAACACTGTGGACAGAGGCCAGTAGACAGGACACCCTTGGGCCTCTGAAGCCAAAAACTCCCATGCCCTCACTTAGAGAGCCAAGTCCTGCTTCACCAGAGTCTGTGGAGAATAAAAGTGCCCACCAAGGCCAATCTCAAGGATCTAATAAAGCCATGATCAGGACACCTGACTTGTGGAATTCTCAGAAGGATCCAAGGCACCTAAGCATAAAGTGCGGTAATTATCAAGACACTGACCAGAGATCCTGTAGAGAGCCACCTGACTCAGCAGGGAAGGAAATGGTTGAGCTGTTGGCACCAACAGAACCTGACTCTGATGACATGGAATAAATGCTGACTTTGCCAGTTGACACCTCTGGAGATAACAGAGACACTGCTCAAACCCCATTGTAGGCAGTCATAGCTGAGGAACAGGAAGGATCCACTAGTGCTCAGATGATAAAGAGGGGGCAATTTCACAGAGTCACCATAGTCAAAGTACCCAATGAAGAAGATAACATGGCTTTCCTAATGTGGAAAGCACAACAGTCCAAATCAAAACCACCAACTCCAAAAACTAAAACCAAAACCCCACCCAACAAGGGGGTACCTGATCATGTGTGGTACAAGCTGTTTAGAGTCAATTGGACTTTACATGTCATTCATACTGCCAAAAATTTGGCAGTCATCAAAGCTGCTCTCTCCATGTGGGTATATCTCAAATGACTTAGAGAGATCACTGACAAGCTTGCCATGAGCTTACAGACTGGAGAGAGCCAAGCTTGAGAGTGGCTCTATGAACTCCATGAACTGATTTAGTATATCTGAGGTACCAGAAGTTCCAGACAGGACTTCATGGTGGATATCCAACTTACCTCATATATAGGTAAGAAGGCCCTGACAATGAGAGCACTACTGGATAGTGGCTGCACTGGCAGCTCTATCAACTGAACCTATGTCCTTCAACACCAGTTGGACACTTGAAAAGCTGCTGCCCCCATTCCCATATATAATGCTGATGGAATCTGTAATAAGGTGAGTAATATCATGGAGTTCATAGAACTTAGAATGACCATTAGTGGTCATACCAAACAAATCAACCTAGCAGTCACTGATCTTAGCTCCAAAACCATCTACTTGGGCCATGATTGGCTCAAGTACTGTAATCTGGTAATCAATTGGAAAACTGGAAATATGATCTTTGGATACTGTCAGTGTGTCAAGAACCCCATCCCTCTTCCTGATACAGATGATGAGGATAATTGGGATGAAGAACTCAAAGATGGTGAGAGTATCCTCACTGTTAACATGCAAGAAGAATTAATGATTTAGGTGGTGCACCATGCCAATGAATTGGCTGTAGCTGCTAACACTGAAAAACTGAAGAAGACCTTTGAGAGGATGGTATCTCCTCAGTACCAAAGCTTTAGAGACTTGTTCTTGAAAGAAAGCTTCAATGAGCTTCCTGACCAAAAACCTTAGGACCATGTGATTGAGCTGATGCCCAACACCAAGTCTATCCTAGACTGTAAAGTCTATCTGCTCAATCAAGTTGAGCAGGAACAGCTAGACAAGTTCTTGGATGAGAACTTGAGCTTGGGAAGAATCTATCCTTCTAAGTACCCATTCACATCACCTTTCTTTTTTGTAAAAAGAAAGATAGTTTCCTTTGTCCTGTTCAAGATTATCAAAAATTGAACAAAATGATGATCAAGAACTGATATCCCCTTCCTTTAATATCCAAACTTATTGACAAGTTACATGGAGCAAAATACTTCTCTAAACTTGACATTCAATGGGAATATAACAATGTACAAATCCATGATAGAGATGAAGAAAAAGCTGTGTTTAGAACTAATCAGAGACTGTTTGAGCCCACTATTATGTTCTTTAGTCTCATGAATTCACCAGCCACCTTCCAGTAAATGATGAATGATATTTTCAAGGATCTGATCACTGGAGGCAAAATAACTATATATCTTGATGATATTTTTATTTTTACCAAGATGCTGAAAAAACACCAACAGGTGTTATGACAAATACTCTAAAAGCTCCAAGAAAATGAGTTGTTCCTCAAAGCTGAAAAGTGCAAATTTGAAGTACTCGAGACTGAGTACTTAGGAGTTATTATCAGCAAAAGCTCTATATGCATAAACTCAGTCAAGGTTGCAGGAATCGCAGAATGGCCAACACCAACCAAGAAAAATGAATTACAATCTTTTTTAAGATTTATAAATTTCTATCAAAAATTCATTTGTGATTACTCTAAAATCATATGACCTCTCACTCAGCTAATAGGCAATCACAAGTGGTGATAGGAACAAGAACAGGAACAAGCATTCCTGCAACTCAAAGAACAGATAATGGATGATAAAGGTGGTTCTGATTATTCCCTCAGATGATGAAAAATTCAGAATTGAAGCAGATTTGAGTGATGGAGCCATTGGTACCATCCTTAGTCAAGAATGAGATGGTAAATGGAGGCCAGTAGCCTTCATGTTGAAAGCATTAATAGCCATTGAATGCAACTATGAAATCTATGATAAAGAGTTGCTGGCTATAATGCTTGCCCTGGAGGAATGATGCCATTACTTAATGGGTGCCAAGGAGGAAATTGAGATCTGGACAGATCATCAAAATCTCCAATACTTCTGCAAGCCTCAGAAATTGAATTGTCAACAAGCCCAATGGATCACTGAGTTGGCTGAGTATCACTTTACTTTCCAACACAAATCAGAGATGGCCAATAAGAAGGCTGACTTACTCAGTTGTCATGATGATCATAATCAAGGAAAAGGGGATAATTATGATATGATAGTCCTCACTCCTGAACATTTCTGTGCACTTGTTCTATCCACAATAGATAAACAAGTCAAACATATAAAGGATGCTACTTGACACAAAAACCAATGGGATCAGGGAATAGCCAAGTCTCTTGACCATAAAAGAGGAATCATGCAAGAAGATGAAGTCCTATATTATGATGGATGCATCTATATTTCTCAGGATAAAGTTCTCAGAGGAGAAATCATCACTTGATATCACAATCATGTTATGGTGGGACATCCAGGTATAGTAAAGACTACTGAGCTAGTACTCTGAGAATACTGGTGGCCAAAATTGAGAAAGGATATTGAAATGTACATTAAAGGTTGTAAAACCTGTCAATGAACAAAGAATGATACTCATGCAGAGGCTGCTCTTCTCCATCCAAATGTTATTCCCACTTCCCCCTGGACCCATATCTCAGTTGACATGATTACAGGACTCCCAGAATCTAATAGTTATGATGCCCTGCTGGTCATTGTAGATTGATTCTCGAAGGCAATTATCCTGATAGCATGTTATGAAGAACTATCAGCAGAAGAATGGGCACAGATCCTCTGTGATCATATTTATGTGAAATATAGAATGCCTCAGATTATAATTTTGGATCAGAGACCTCAATTCATCTCCATCTTCATGAAGGAGTTATATTAGATGCTGAATATCTCTCAGAACACATCTACTGCCTACCATCCTCAGACAGATAGACAAACTGAGTGGGTCAATCAAGAGATCAAGAAGTATCTTCAGGTCTTCATCAACCATCATCAAACTGACTGAAACAAATGGTTACTGCTAGCCAAATTTGCTCATAATAATCAGATTCACTCCACCACAGGCAAAACCCTCTTTATGATATTGTATGGCTAAAACCCCTAACTCCTCCCAGATTCTATTCAAATAACTCCATTCACAAACCCAGCCACCATGGAATTCACTGAAACCATGGCACAAGTTCACAAGAAAGTGCATGATGCACTGGAGAAAGTGGCAATACAAATGAAGCAACAATATGATAAAGGAAAACAGATGGTATGGGAATACCAAATTAGCAATAAGGTCTGGCTTGATATAGCCAACCTCCACCTTCCCCAACCCAAGGAGAAACTCAACAACAAATGAATGGGACTGTTCATAATCCTTGAAAAGGCTGGTGCTTCAGCATACAAGCTAAAGCTACCACCTTATTAGAAGATTCATCCTCAATTCAATGAGAAGCTGCTGATGCCTTATACCCTGCCTATTTTCCCAAACCAACAACAACTGCTGCCATCATCTCCAGACCTTGTTGATAGACAAGAGAAATATGAAATCAAAGAAGTCCTGGACTCATGAACCTGTTGGGTATGATCCAAGAAGGGACAACCATTGAAGCTAGTCATAGACTACTTTGTCAAATGGAAGGGATGGACACAAGAGCATAACTCTTGGGTCCAAGACACTGAGATGGGCAATGCCCAAAAAGCAATTGCCAAGTACAAAAAGAATGCCAATTGAGTCCTACACACTGCTAAAATTATAACTCAAAAAAAAGATGGTGGTCACAATACTTGATCATGAATATTCTAATAATGGCAATATTGCATACTTTGCTCAATAAAAGGACAGACTCCAGAAATGGATAATTAACCTGGACAAAGAACAATGGAAGACACTGATTGATCAGTATTGGATCAATCAAGCTAAATCACAGGATGAAACTCTCAAAGAAGAGCCTTAGCAGTCAGGATGACTGCTTTAACAAGGGGGTAATATTATGATTTTTCATTTTTCTTATCTTATCCAAGCATCTAATCACTATTTGCTCATTCACATCATCCATTCATCGATAGTACCATTGATTCACTCATGCTGTTATTTCATTTCTAACCACCTGACCATGGTCATCCTACAAACATATAGTTCTACACATTTCATGTACAATATACACATGGACAATGCTATTATTAATTCTCAGTTTTCAGTATATAAGTAGTGTAGTTTTCATATATACTCTCTATCTTTTGACTAAACTTAATTTATATACTATTCTTACTCTCATCTAAAGATCTAAACTGCTCTCCTAATATAGATGATTGTCTGAACATGAGACAGCCCAGGAGTTAGCATCTGATCTCAAGATCACATGGGGACTGGGTCCTAACACTTCAGCCAGTGGACCTGGAGCTCTTAGTGATAGATTATCTGGACCTGAAGAATCTGAAGAACCCAGTAATAATAGTAATAGGGCAAACCAACCCAACTAGGACCAACAACTCCTCATTGACTTCATAAACCTCCTCCATGGATTTTCCAACTTGGTAAACCACCTTTGTCCTTGATATGTTTATGCCAAGATCAGGAAATCTGACCCTTTTGATAGATCAGAACCACAAAAACTGAAGCCATTTATTCACTCTCTTTAACTCAACTTCAATGATTAGCTAAAAGCTTTCACTATAGATGCTAATAAAGTTAATAATATCATCTTCTTTCTCTTGGAGATAGCTTTTGACTGGTTCAAATTGGATATTCTTCAATCCAACCATACTAATCTCCTAGTCTAGGCCTATTCTTATGCAGCATTTCTTAATGAGCTCAGGACTAACTTTAGTCCTTTCAATACTATTGAAGATGCTGAGAATGACTTAGAAAACCTTTAAATATGTGACAGAGATAGAATTATGAAGTACATGGTTAAATTTAACTAGTATGTGACCTTGATAGATTACAGTAACAATTTCTTGCACCATGCCTTCTACCATAGACTTTGTACTCATATCAAGAATAATATAGTACATTATAAAAAGCCAAATAATCTCTGTGACATGCATAATCTTGCCCAAGAATTGGATGCTCACTATTAACTGAAATATCCTAGGAATCCCATGATAATACACCTTCCTCCAACAAACTCAAGTATTCCAATTCCTCTTCTCTATCTTTCAATTCTGTGGCAACTCCAAAATCATCTAATTTCAATTCATCAGTATAAGGCTGGCAAACTCTCTGGTGATAGAATTACAATTTGTTTTTGCAAGATCTTTTTATATACAGTAAGTATACAGAGAGATGCAAGAACCATCCACTTCAGATTAGTACAGATCTAGTTCTGATAGTAGAGAAGAGTAAAAGAGTGGGACTCAATATTCTTTTAAGGGATTAAGCTTTGAGAGCAAGTTCTGAGTAATAGCAATGAGCTTTTATGCTGTCTGCTAGCAATATTAGGTGTAAGACTGCTAAAGTGTGCTAAACTAAAGGCTTGGATAAGAAATTTTTTCCTTTAATATGCTATGAGCTTAATTGATTTTCTCTCTAGTTATATTAGTGCATTTATATTCTCAGAATCAAGCCAACTTTCTACCTCTATACTTATCTGCTCTAATAAACTCTTGTCAAGTAGTGATCTGCTCCATCATGTTCACCTCCTTTTTACACTCCTAAAAGATTCTTCTTTTAGGAGAAAATTATATGGGATTGCCATTCTTAGTGATATTAAGATAGAGGCATGAGCTTTCACTGGTGGATGGCCATTTATTATGCCTGACACAGTTTCTAGTCTGGTGGAAAGATAGATTACTGATAGTGGATGATAATGCAGATGATCGTCTATTGCCCCCTAGTTCCTGGTCTGATGGAAAAGCATATTACCAATGATAGATAGCAGTGTAGATAGTAGTCTATCATCCTCTGACCTTCATTTTTAGTGGATCCTAGTCCTGTATTCCTATTAACTGAGCAGATGGGTGGTATTAGTCCTGTGGTGAGTACTAGTTTAGTAGAAGCTAAAATTTGGTGCACATATATATATGATACAGCACATTAGATTCTAGTGCTTCTTTTATATCTAAACCTTATACTGATAAACTAGGCAAGAATGACTATCTAACTCAGAAAGAAAAGGACCACTATTGGAAAAACAACCTCTGCATGTTCTGTGGAAGTAAGCATAGGACTGATGACTGTGATAAGCAAAAGGCTTTGGATTCCACTTAGGGACATGCTGCTGCAGTTATTTCTGAAGTCTCTAATATTTTGACTCTTATAAAGTTAGAAAAATAGAGAGCAGCTCTGTATACTCTATATAAGAACAGAGTTGCATTGACTGTCATTGTATATTAGAGATTGTAATCTACAATGCTGCCACTCTTTCTAATCACTCATTCACTGTATCACTCTCTTCTAAAATCAGTGCTGGATCAGAGTCCAATGATTCTTCTATCATTTCTATTCTTTATTTTCTTGCTCTTATTAACTCTAATTCAAGCTATTGCTTCATTGATTCAAAGTATATTAAGGACCACAATCTTCCTACTACTCTTATTCCTGCTATTCAACTTTGGCTTCTTGATAGCTCTGCTGAATCTTATATTTCCCAATCTATCACTCTCCCTCTACAATTTCTAACAAGAGACATTCTTCCTGTTGACTTCTACATCATATGTCTAGACTCATTTTATAATATTATCCTGAGATATAACTGGCTTTCTCACTACAATCCATTGATTGACTGAATAAAGCACAGTATTACTTTCTGTTCACTATTACTAGATGCTTCTCCTTCAAGTGCTTCTGTAGTCTCTGATGCACAAGTATTAGACTGCATGAATATTTCTAGTCCATCCAAATCTTCCAATCTGAGATCTCAATGAGCTTTGTCACCTTATGAATCTATTTTTTCCTACTCTTCCAATCTATCCTTTTCTGCTTTAGTTACTCCTAAGATTTCTATTATTTTGGCTACTGCTTTCATCTGAGTATATGCAGAAGAAAATACTTAATAGTTCATACTATAACCTTCTATGCTAGATATTAATGATAAGGCTGCCTCTATAGCCTTCATTGATATAACAGATGTACCAACAGAATACTATGACTTTGCTGATATGTTCAGTGATTCTCTTTTGGAAAAACTCCCTGAGTATCATTTCTATGATCTCAAGATTAGTTTTGAAGAAGGGACTTCACCTCCACTTGGTCCTATCTACTCTCTTTCTCAATCTGAACTTCAATTCTTGCATGAGTTTATTGACAACAACTTGCATAATAGTTTCATTACTCTCTCACATTCTTCTTATAGAGCTCCAGTTCTTTTTATCCAGAAGAAGACTGGTGAACTTTGACTCTGTATAGATTTTCATAGTCTGAACAGGATTTCCAAGAAAGATTAGTACTCACTTTCTCTCATTTTCAATCTTCTTGACTCCACATACTCCACTTGCATCTATACCAAGCTAGACCTTTGTCATGCCTATCATTTTGTCTGAATAGCTGAAGGTAACAAATGGAAGACTGTATTCTAGACCTATTATAGTTTCTTTGAATGGTATATCATGCCATTCAGTCTTACTAATACCTCTGTGGTCTTTTAATATTTTGTTAATGACATCTTTATAGACATACTTGATGTCTCTGTTGTTGTCTATCTTGATGATATTCTTATATACTCTGATAATCCCATAGATCATCAAAAGCACATATATGAGATTCTATGCAGATTAAGGGCTAATGGCCTTTACTGTAATAAATCTAAGTGTGAGTTTTATCAGGATTCTGTGAAATACCTGGGATACATCCTTTCATTAAAAGGCTTATGCATGGCTGAAGACAAGGTCAAAACTCTTCTAGATTAGCCAGTTTTGTGGAAGGTTAAAAATGTTCAATCCTTCCTTTGCTTTGCCAATTTCTACCACCATTTTATTCATGAGTATAGTGATATTATCATACCCTTGACTTGACTCACTCAAAATACTCTGTGGAAATTTAACAACAAATGCTTAGTGGCCTTTAATAAGTTAAAGTAAGCTTTCACTCATACTCTTATCCTTACCTATTGGGTTCTCAACTGACAACTAATTATGGAGACTGATGCCTCCAACTATGCTATTGCTGCTATCCTTTCTATCTACTTTGATGACAGTGAAATCTATCCTATTTCCTTCCTCTTTCAGGATGTCTACTTTAAAGAGGGAGATAGTCAATATGCATATGTTAATTCTTATAATTTCTGATCTATATTTACTCAAGAACAGCTCTTCATCTCTCTTCAAGCAATATTTCTTGAAGGCCCTATCTTATGCATTAGTGCTATCATAAATATCAATAAACTCTATTCTAGTATCAAAAGGGCACAACCATTAGATTTCACTGTGGCTGAAGAAATTTAGTTTGCATCCTCTCCCTCTAACTCCTCTCAGTAGTCTATAGATGAGTCAGATATTCTTTGTCTTGATAATCATATACATGTCCTGGATTCCAATAATCTTCATCTTTGTGTCCTACAAAATAATCATGATCATATTTTAACAGGTTATTTTGGTCAAAATTGAATGCTTGAACTAGTCTGACAGAATTATACCTGACTATAGATGCATGAATATATTCATCACTATGTCAAATCTTATACTATTTGTGGTCATAGCAAGACACCTAGACACTATTCCTATGGTTTGCTTAAACTCTTGCTAGTACTGAAATGTCTATGGGATTCTATCTCAATGGATTTTATTAAGCAGTTATCAGACTCCAATGGTTTCACTGTCATTCTTGTAATAGTCAACCATATAAGTAAACAAGCTATTTTTATTTCTACTCATGACACTATTAATTTCAAAGAACTTGCCCAGCTATTCATTATCTATGTATTCTCCAAGCATAGTATACTCAACCACATCACTTCTAATTATGACTTTAAATTTGTTTTTCAATTCACATGAGCTCTTGCTAAAGTCTTAGATATAGAGCTTCACTTTATCTCTGGATACTATCTGGAGGCCAACAGACAAACTGAACATGCTAACTAAAATCTGGAACAGTACATCTGCATCTATTGTTCTTATCAACAAGACAATTAGGATTTATTACTCTCTATTGCAGAGTTTGCCTATAATAATGCTTCAAATGCTTCCACTGGAATCTCTTCATTCTTCACTAATAAAGGCTATCACTCTAATATTATTGTTTATCCTGAATATGATATTATTTTTACTTTGGCCCATGATTTTATAATCAATCTTAATGATCTTCACACATTCTTACATGATGAAATTACTCAAGCCTGGTCTTGGTATAAAATCTAAGTGGATAAGATAAGCATTAGAATCTTGTTCCTGAATTGAAAGCAGATGATAAAGTGTACCTCAGTTCTGAATATATCAGAGCTACATGCCCTACTGCAAAATTTACCAAGAAATTCCTAGGACCATTTGAAATAATTGCTAGACCAGGATTTTATTCTTTTACTCTTAAACTCTTATCAGACCTTTGATTTATTCACCCAATATTCCATGTTTTACAACTCAAACCTGTAGAGGTTGACACTATTCCTAATTATATACAATCTCCACCATCTCCACTTAAAGTTGATGGTGAAGAGCAGTATAAAATTTCTCAGATTTTTAACTCAAAATTTGTCAGATTTTTAACTCAAAATTTGACTGTCAGTTCTGATGTTCACTCCTCTATAGAGTTCAGTGGCTAGGTTATGAAAGTACTAACAAAGAATTCTCCTAGTTACCTGCTACTAAATTCTCTGTGGATGACTGCATTGAAGATTTCCATTATCATTATCCTACTAAACCAGAACCATTATCTAAAGTTATCGTTTGCAAATCCTCACTCCACCCTTTCAAACTATTCCCTATCATTTCTTGATTCACTCCTAACTTATCAGACCTCTGTCAGAGCTGGCTCTACTAATTTCAAATCAAATTTATGAAAACTATTGCAAATTTATTGCCTAATATAGACTAGCCTCCAACCTTTGCCTCTCTCATTCTTTTTTCTTCTTATTGGCCATTAGAATCAGCAGTTCTTGAGGGCAAGAATGCTAAGAGAGGGATACTGTCATGCTTATATTATAAACCTCTGAATCAAATCACACTTCAATTAATTCACTTAATCTTTAATTCAACCTTGTTAGTCTCTACAGCTTCTGATTCCCAGTTTCTATTTATTATTCCAATTACTATTTTATTTCTATTTTACCTACTTATTTATTTATCAATTCTAAAATCTATATCAATAATGAATAGGTATTATGTTAGAGCTCCTAGAACTTCTAACTTTTTTAGATTCCAATATAGTAATGAATAGGACTTGACTCAGACTACAAAACAGTTATTATGATTTTCTCTTGACCTTGTCATATCCAGCACTATCTTATCTTATCTGGGCATCTTTCTCTATCTAATCTACAAGTGCCCAGATTGCTTATATTATTATGACTCATACATAGTCACATGAGATGACTCACTATGATACATGACTTTGTTACGATTTTTCCATTTTCTTATCTTATCCGAGTCATATCTATAACTCATTCATCTAGTCTACCTTCAAATCTGACTCGTATCCAGCTACTCGCAGGTTACCACCCTCATTCTCACCATCTGTCACCCCAGACACTTTCTATTGGTTGTATGATCCTTCTAGACCACCATACTTCAACACCGTTTATGCATGGACTCTAGCATTTCATCTATATATAAATGCCATAGAAATACTATATAAGTAGAGTAAACTACACAGTTGTACTCTATCTCTTGTTTAAATTCAAACCATATACTCCTTGACTTGCACTACACAGAAGACCAAAGCTTCTATCTCTCTAAACGGGTGATTGTTCAAATGCATAACAGCCCAGAGAGATCAGCTGATGTCCCAAGTCATGTGCCCAAGGCAGTACCTAACATTAAACAAGAGATTCCCCTGCTTCTTCAAACGCTAGCTGTAGAAGAAGAACTTCTTCATGCCTGAAGAAGAAAACAACCAACAAGAACCCAGAACTGTCTCCCTTGGTGTTGCCATTGGTGGCGCCATCTTGTTAACCTTTTTTACAGTCCTTGCCATCTTACTCTACAAGGAAGAACTCCGGGCCCTGCTGCAGTTAAGGCGGGCTCAACAAACCAACCCACCACCCTGCCCCCCACCCACCCCCGAAAATGAGCTTCCTAGGGAGCTACCCACCACCTGGCTGGGAGAACAAGAGGCACTACCACTCATTCACCCCTGGGCAAGATTCACCATTGCCTCCTCCTCTGAGGGGAGCACGAATTCTGAGAGGCCCCTGACTCCCAGGCCCTCCTCCGCCCATGCACATAACATGTGGGCAGTTCTACTCTGGTACCAGATGGAATGACCCTCTGCTGCCTACACAGCAGCCCAAGAATATGTGCGGGACATTTGGGTTGCGCTCGATGACCCCCTACCTGTATACCCCAGTCCTCCCTCTCGTCCCCCAACCCCTGCCCTCTGCCAGCAACACTGGCATGTACAATCTTGCTCACCCTCCCCAGACAGCGACAATGGGTCCTTTCATGGACCCTGAAACCCCGACAATCCCGCCATGGATTGAACCCACCCTTACGGCCCCTGGGGCTGAGAAACCTAGCCTCGAGGAGGCTCAATCTCCACCTCTTTGCTCTCCGTTATCAAAATCTCTGATAGCGAGTCTGACGGGGAGTCCAACACCCCGACCACAGCCCCTCCACATGCCCCTGATGACCCCTTCAACCCAAATAGAGGGGATTTTATATGGCCTGACCTCTCCGAGGTTGATCGAAGGCTCTTCGGACCCTTCAGAACTGCAGCATGGGAAGTTTGACGCTGAGACATCGAAGCAAGAGACCTCTGGGAGGAGCCCAGAACAATGATAGATGAGTGGCTGGCCCTCAACCGAGGGGACCCCATTCGAGTCCCAATTTGAGGCCCAACTTGGGCCAAAATCATCGATGCCCAGATTCATGCCAACCGTGACTGGAGTATATTCCACCCCTCTGCAGGGGATCTATTTCCAGGGCTTCAGCCCAGAGATCCAGATGAGCAGTGGGAATTGGAGAGAACTCTCCAGCATCTATGGAGGCTGGAGGTGGCAAGAGAGGAGTGATTGGGGGCAAAGGGCCCTGTATGATACATTAACCTACAATACAGGTTATTATGGTGGGCTGAAATATCACCAGCCCCAATATGAAATATATCCAGGCCATTCCCTGGATACTCCAGTCACAAACCCATGACCACTTCCAGACTCGCCCCCGCATCATAGGGTGCATCACCAAGGATACCACCCTTATCAGGGTGGTAGTCTTCTCTTCACAGGGGCAGGAGAAGACATGGAAGCCAAAGGAGCCCCTGCAGGAAGCGTCACTGCAGGGGCATCAAGAACCCCTGCCACAGCAGAAGAAATCTGTCAGCAGATGAAAACTGCACTGATAGAGAAGGAATGGTGCATTGCAGAGATGCACGAAGAGCTCAAAAGGGAGGAGTCTGCCTGCAAGATGATGACAGACTATCTCTGGGATCAAGAAAAGGGGAAGGAGCTGGAAAGGGGAAGACCATCAGGTGAGCCACCAAGAGGCTACCTGGGTCCCAGGCCAGATCAGTATTCGATCCCAAGACCATCCCCCAGTAAGGGTCCTCCCGAATCCTGTTGGGAATGCTGCCACTGATGCCCCCTATCTGGGCATCAAGCCAACTCTCATCAAAGTCCCCTCACCATTCAAGGGGGACCACAACAATATCAAATGCTTCATGGGTGATTGCATCGCCTACTTCGAAGTGTTCCAGCACTATTTCCAGGTGCCATCGCACCTGGTACTATTCACGACATCTCACTTTGAGAGCACTGCAAAGGACTGGTGGGTCTACAAGAGACCTGAATACTGGGTAGGCAACTCCTACAATAGGACTGCTGCCCATTTCAAATATCCCAACTGGGCCAACTTCATCAACCTGATCACATGATAATTTTGGGATCCTGCCATCGAGAAGATCCACAAAAAGCACATGTTCGACTTGCACATGGGAGCACAGCCCACCTCCCATTATTTCCAGAAGCTTGAGGAAGAAGCCAAGCTAGTGGGCCAAAGGACTGACGAAGCCAAGTGCGGCGCCATGGTGAAGGTGGTGAGACTGGGAGTTCCCAGCTCCTATACCACCTTCATTTCAAACATGGGCATCAATATTCTGTGCTCATATTCAGAGTGGAAGGAACACATCCTCCAGATGTATGAAGAGAGACAGCAGAAATGAGTCTTTGACCAGACCACTAGTATGCCTCGGGACAGCCAGAAGCAGGGCCTGCATCCCCAACAACAGCAGCCCAGCAGCAAGAACACTGCTGGGGCAACAAGTTCCTCAGCCTCAAAACCGACTGCTGGCACAAACACCAGTCGCGATGCTGGGACTGGTTGGTGGACAACATATGGAGGGGCAGGGAAGCCCATGGACTTAGACTGGCAACAAGCTGAGGGGTGCTGCTTCACATGCAATGAGAAAGGGCACCTGAGCAGGAATTGCCCTGAGAGAAAAGAAAAGAACATTGTAAGATACGTGGGGCTCACTGACAAAGTGGTGCCGAGCACCTCCAAGGTTGAGGAGGTAAAAGACTAGGTTGACAAGGGTTTGATTCCCCTTGCTCGACTAAGTCTGAAGATGAGTCCTCAGTCCCTGTGGGTTGGACTGATTATTATAAACATAGACAATTACGCACAAATATGAAAAAATATTCTATGACTTCATAGACCCCGAAGCCAAAGACAAAACAAGAATCAACAAAGAACAGGTACGTCATCCTTTTAGAAGACGCTGACACAAGTATCTGTAGTGACAACTTCCGAGCCTCTGACAAACTGGAGCGGGACTTGCCAGATAGTGCTGGTGCTGCAACAAAGTCCAATGAGCTGAGCTCACCAGATATGCCACTGAGCAATCAGCAACAGACAGAGACCAGTAGGCAGGACTCCTTCAGGCCTCCCAGAAGTCCAACCATCTCAGTACCCTCCTCGAGCAGAGGGGCAAGTCCACCAGTTCTGCCAGGATCAGCAGAGGACCAGGATGATGCCTCTAATCAAGGCCAGCAAAGCCCTGGATGAACCGGTCTGGGCAGAAGAAAACCTGATGCAGCTGAGTATCCCACTGGGCTGGAGAGTCACAGGATTAAAGCCAACAGGAAGGAAGTCACTAGTGCCCAGGTGATAGAAAGGAGGCAGATATACCCAAACAATGGGCATGATGGTAGCACTAGCTGGGAGTCAATGACCAAGAAAATTCAAACTCTGTCGAAAGTAGTGCTGGCCAAAGAACACAGGAGCACTGACCAGGGATATGAAGGCAAGCTGGCTGACAAATTCCCATCAACAGCTGTGCTCTGCCAGAGGATATCCCACACTCGGGAACCCACTAGTGCCCAGGCGGTAAAAAGGGGGCAGTTCAGTAGAACAATGATTATTGAAGTACCCGACAAAGAGGACAACACTGCCTTTAGGATTTGGCAAGCCAGTCAATCCAAAGCCAGTACCCCAATATCCAAAGACCTCCGAATGCACAGGGAGGCAATGACTCAAGGTCTTCTGAACACAAGGGGAAGCACCAAACCCGATATCTATCCTAACAAGGGGGTATCAGAAACTTCCGAACATATAGGGAAGTACAGAACACTGGAAGCTGCCCAATGCAATGGGGAGCAAAACAAGCCTTCTGAACGTATGGGGAAGCAGAATGATTTCCAATGGTTCAGACCATTTGGGATTGATTGGACCTTGCATGCAGTCCACAACTCCAAGGATTTGGCAGTTGCCAAAGCAGTCCTCTCCATCTGGGTACATCCCAAACAGCTAGGAGAGATTGACAATGAGCTCATTCAGAGCTTAAGAATGGGAGGGAGTATAGCCTGAGAACAGCTCTATGAATTACACAAACCGATCTGCTATATCTGTGGTACCAGAAGCTCAGGTTGAGACTTCCTGGTGGATATACAACTTTCCCCATGTACCAGGAAACAGATGTTGACAACCCGAGCATTGTTAGATAGTGGATGCATGGGCAGCTCTATCAATCGAACTTATGTCCAACAACATTGGTTGGACACCAGGAAGGCTGCCGCCCCAATATCAGTTTACAATGCTGATGGAACACACAACAAGTCAGGCGATGTAACAGAATTTGTGGAACTCTGAATGACCATTGGAGACTACAGCGAACAAATTGACCTCGTGGTCACTGACTTGGGCTCCAAGACCATGTACTTGGGTCATGACTGGCTTAAATGCCACAACTCTCTCATCAACTGGAAGGCAGGAACCTTGATATTTGGATGATGTCATTGTATCCAGAACCACTTCACCTTGCCAGATGCAGATGAAGAAGATCAATGGGATGAAGAGCTCAAGGAAGGAGAAAGTATTCTTGCCATCAATATGCAGGAAGAAATCGTCCTTCATGCCATCCATCACACGAACGAGTTGGCTGCAGCTGCCAATGCTGAAAAACCGAAGCAGACATTTGAGGAGCTTGTGCCTCCTCAGTATCAAAGCTTTAGAGACTTGTTCTCAAAAGAAAGCTTTGATGAATTACTAGAAAGAAGACCTTGAGATCATGTAATTGAGCTGATCCCTAACATGAAATCAACCTTAGACTGCAAGGTCTATCTGCTCAACAGAAATGAGCAAGAGCAGCTGGACAAGTTCCTGGATGAGAACTTAGACTTGGGATGCATCCATCCCTTGAAATCTCCATTCGCATCACCCTTTTTCTTCATCAAAAAGAAAGATGGCTCATTATGACCTGTTCAGAATTACCAAAAACTGAACGAAATGATGATCAAAAATCGTTATCCCCTTCCCCTGATCTCTGAGCTTATCGATAAGCTACGTGGAGCCAAGTATTTCTCCAAACTGGATGTTTGATGGGGATACAACAATGTCCATATTCAAGATGGAGATGAAGAGAAAGCAGCGTTCAGAACTAATCGAGGTCTCTTTGAACCCATGGTTATGTTCTTCGGACTCATGAACTCACCAGCCACATTCCAGTGGATGATGAACGATATCTTCAAGGATTTGATCGCTGGAGGAAAAGTTACAATTTACCTCAATGACATTCTCATATTCACAAAATCCTTGACTGAACACTGGGACATAGTTCGACAAGTACTCCAACATCTCCGCGAAAATAAACTGTTTCTCAAGGCTGAGAAATGTGAGTTTGAAGTGCTCAAAACCGAGTACTTAGGAGTAATCATCAGCAAAGATGCTATTTGCATGGACCCAGTCAAAATCACGGGAATAGCAGAATGGCCCACTCCGATGAAGAAGAAGGAATTACAGTCCTTTTTGGGATTCACAAACTTCTACCAGAAGTTTATCAAGGATTACTCCAAGATCGTGCATTCCCTTATCCAGTTAACTGGAAAAGTAGACTGGACATGAGGATCAGAACAAGAACAAGCATTTAAACAACTCAAGAAGTTGATGACAACAAACATAGTTCTTATGATTCCTTCAGATGATGGAAAGTTCCAAGTAGAAGCTGATGCTAGTGACAGCGCCATTGGTACCATTCTAAGTCAAGAAAAGAATGGCAAATGGAGGCCAGTCACCTTCATGTCAAAGGCGCTCACCACTACCAAGCGCAATTATGAGATCTATGACAAGGAGTTACTAGCAATCATGCTAGCACTAGAAGAATGGCATCACTACCTTATGGGTGCCAAGGAGACCATCGAAATCTAGACAGATCACCAGAATCTCCAGTACTTCCAGAAACCCCAGAAGTTGAACTGCCAACAAGCTCAGTGGGTCACCAAACTAGCAGAATACCATTTTGTCCTTCAACACAAAGCAGGAACTATGAACCAGAAAGCCGATCTTCTCAGCTGATGAGACAATCATGATCAAGGAAAGGAAGACAATCAGGATATTGTTGTCCTTTCTCCAGAACATTTCTGGGCATTAGTACTGCCCACAACCAAAGAATGGATCATGCATATAAGAGATGCAATCAGACAAAAAGAACAGTGGGACCAGGGAATTGAGAAATCTCTCAACTATGAATGAGGAATCTCCCAGGAGAATGAACTCTTGTGGTATGATGGATGAGTCTACATTCCTAATGACTCTATTTTATGCAGTGAGATCATCTTGCAATTCCATGATCATATCACTGCCGGACACCCAGGAATTGCCAAGACCAAAGAACTCATTCTTCATGAGTATTGGTGGCCAAAGATGAAAGGAGATGTTGAGTCATACATCAAAGGATGCGAGACTTGTCAAAGAACAAAGAGTGATACACAGGCCAAGGCTGTGCCTCTTTATCCAAATACAATTCCAGACACCCCATGGATGCATATTTCTGTCGACATGGTCACCGGTCTTCCGGAATCAGAAGGATTTGATGCTTTACTTGTCATCATAGACCAATTCTCCAAGAATATTCTTCTTATTCCATGCAACGAGGAGTTATCTGCTGAAGGATGGGCTTTGATGCTTTGCAATCATGTATACATGAAACATGGAATGCCACAAGTGGTTATTTCTGACCGAGGACCCCAGTTCATCTTGGCATTCATAAAGAAACTTTATCGAATGCTAGACATCACCCAGAACGCCTCAACAGTGTATCATCCTCAGACCGATGGATAGACAGAGAGAGTCAACCAGGAGGTTGAAAAGTATCTCTGTATCTTTGTCAACCATAGACAAACTGACTGGGTAGCATGGTTACCCCTTGCAGAATTTGCCCACAATAACCGAATCCATTCAGCCATGGGAAAGAGTCCCTTCATGGTCCTATATGGATGCAACCCCCAACTCATTCCCGAGTCAATTCAAAAGACCAGCTTCACAAATCCAGCAGCGGTCGACTTCACTGAAATGATGGCCAAGGTCCATAAGGAAGTACATGATGCCTTGGAAAAGGCAGCAGTGCAAATGAAGGCACAATATGATAAGAGAAAACAGACTCCACATGAGTATAAAATTGGAGACAAGGTTTGGCTTGACACTGCCAACCTTCACCTTCCCAGACCCAAGAAGAAGCTTGATGACAAGTGAACAGGACTGTTCAAGATCATTGAAAAGTTGGGAGCAGCAGCATACAAGTTGAAACTGCCGCCCCACTGGAAGATTCATCCCCGGTTCAATGAGAAGTTGTTGACCCCCTATATTGTGCCCACATTTGCAAATCAACAACAGCCACCACCTCCTCCTCCAGACCTCATCGATAGTCAAGAAGAGTATGAAATCAAAGAAGTCTTGGACTCGTGCACCAGAAAGGTATGATCCAAGAGAGGACAACCATCTAGGGAAGTCACAGACTACCTAGTCAAGTAGAAAGGATGGACCCACAAACACAATTCATGGGTTCGAGAGAACGAGATGATGAACACCTTAGAAGTGATCCAAGAGTACCAGGCTAGCATTAACTGCACCGTATATACTCTAAAAATCACAACCAAGAACAAGATAGTGGTCAAGATAGTGGTCCATGAATATTCAGAACATGGTGACATAGCCTACCTCGCCAAAAGAAAAGATGGATACATGAAATGGATCGTCAACCCAGATGAGAATGTATGGAAGAAACTGATTGATCAGTACTGGATCAGTCAAATCGCAACACAGTTTGACACCCCTATAGAAGAGCCTTAGCAGTCGGGATGACTGCTTTAACAAGGGGGTAATGTTATAATTTTTCCATTTTCTTATCTTATCCAAGTCATATCTATAACTCATTCATCTAGTCTACCTTCAAATCCGACTCATATCCAGCTACTCACTGGTTACCACCCTCATTCTCACCATCTGTCACCCCAGACACTTTCTATTGGTTGTATGATCCTTCCGGACCACCATACTTCGACACTGTTTATGCATGGACTCTAGCATTTCATCTATATATAAATGCCGTAGAAATACTATATAAGTAGAGTAAACTACACAGTTGTACTCTATCTCTTGTTTAAATTCAAACCATATACTCCTTAACTCACACTACACAGAAGACCAAAGCTTCTATCTCTCTAAATGGGTGATTGTTCGAATGCATAACAGCCCAGAGAGATCAGCTGATATCCCAAATCACATGCCCAAGGCAGTACCTAACAGACTTCTCTATATTCCTGACCAGGACTTATATATATGATAGCTGAAATGCTTAAAGGCTGAGTTCTGTACTTCTATATGGCTTAGTTAATGCATCAAAGCCAAACTGACCAGAATTGTTTAGCTGCAACAATGTAGACTCTAACAACCTTAGGATTTCAGATATGGAAACTATATGTAGTATGCATTGGACTCTGACCCACAGTACTTATTATTAGTATAGACAATTTTATATATAAGTAGATGAAGCTGTAGCCTTAAGTCTCAGTTTCAGACTAAGATTTAATCTTATACTTCTCCTTGAAGTATCTTCTGACTTCACCATCTGATTCTTCTCTTTTGATCAACTAAGACATTAGTTGCTATACCTATATAGATTTGTGATAATACTATAAGTGACTGCTCAAATACAAAGTAGCCTAGATGTTTAACCTTATTTGTCAAGTTGGTTGCTAACACTAGTATATAAGATATAGAATTATATATATTATTCCAGTTCAAATATCAACTTGATTCAGCTAATGTTCTTTTCTCTCTATTATCTCAGCTCATAGAATCTAATCTATAGAACTAACTTTATTCTTAACTACTCTTATCTGTATGAACTTCTGTCTATACTCATCTTTAGAGCTTTGGCTTAAGGGTGATATTGCTAATAGCTTCACCAAGGCCCTCACACTCTGTGGCCTCTACTATGTGCATTCATTCCTATCTTTATTATCACAACTCTAACAGACTGCCTGAATATGAAGTAGCCTAAGTGTTTAATCTTATTTATCAAGTTGATTGCTAACATACATAGACTCTGTCATCTTTTAATTGTTTTACATGTGGTTATCATACAGATCTCATATTGTAGCTCTATTATTAGATATATCTTGAATAGTATTTAAGTAGTATTGCTGGCAGTCTTAAATCTCAGCTTTGGGCTAAATTTTAATCTATCTAACTTACTCTAAAACTCACACTCTCATGAGCTAAGAACTTAGTAGTTTCACTTGACTTAGCTTGCCTACACAAGTGGTAATTGTCTAAATATAAGACAGCTATTATGTTTGACTTTATTTATTAAATTAGTTGCTAACAATTATAAGCATAGAAAGTATAGTCAAAAACTATAGGAGATAGTATTAGTATTTGTTATTATTTAATTATTATTAATCACTAATATAAATATAGTAAAAATAAAGATGAACCTCCTATTAGCAACTAACTTAATAAATAAGATCAAACATCATAGCTGCTTTACATTTAGATAGTCACTGTTAGTGCAAGCATTATTATGTCCATAATCAGACAATTAAGATCTTAGTTCATGAAGAGTGAGGATTAAAGTAAGTCAGAAGAGAACTCAAGTATCTAATACAAGAATTCTGGATTAAACTTTAGTCTAAAGCTAGGGCTTAAAGTCATAGCTTCATTTACTTATATATATATTCAGATATACTAATAATAAAGCTACTGATATAGTATCTATATGTAGTCTAAGCATAAAGTATATGATAACCAGGTCTGAAACAAGGAAAGTAGCATAGTATTTGTATGTCATAGTAAACCTCACCAAGTCTATCTGGTATTATCATAGAAACTAAACCAAAAGAAAGAAAAATATTGAGATGTCTATATGTTGTAGCAACCATGCTCAACTATCCTAGTATCTATGCATATTGCTGAAGAAAAGAAATGACTGAAGTCTGAATGCTTAGATGGTGGATAGATGTTGAAGATAGTGGCATTTAGATCTCAGATAGGATAATAGTATTAGCACTCAGATAAGATAAGGGAAAATTGTAATATCTCCTCAGTAGCATAAGATAATATAGTAATGACTATGTGAGATATTAATGATCCTGTGTTAGTGATTGACTTAACAAATAAGGTCAAACACCTAGGCTGATTTATATTTGGGCAGTCACCTATAGTATCATCACTAATCTGCACTGAGTATGGGAACTAATGTCTTAGTATATGAAGAAGGAGGAATTAGATAGTGAAGTTTGGAGATACTTTAAGGAGAAGTATAAAATTAAACTTTAGTCTGAAGCTGGGGCTTAAAGCCACGGCTTCATCTACTTATATATAAAATAGTCTATGCTAATAATAAGTAATATGAGTCAAAGTCCAATATGTACTATATATAGTTTTCATACCTAAAACCCTAAAGTTATCAGAGTCTACATTGTCACAGCTAAAACAGCTCTAGTTGGTCTAGTTCTAGTGTACTAATCAGACTGAAAGAAAGTGCAGAACCTTGCCTTTAGGTGTTTCAGCCATCATGCATAAAAGTCTTAGCAAGAAATATAGAGAAGTCATAAAAAAGACATGCATTATAGTGAGTTATCTTATATGATTGTGTATGAGTTGTGATGATGTAAGCAATCTGAGCAACTCAATAGTGAATTAGATAAGGAGTAGTGCCCAGATAAGATAAGATAGTGATACATATGATAAGGTCAAGGAAAAATCATAATATTATCTTTCTGTTAAGACAATTATCCTAATTGTTATAAGGTCTTCATTCAAATTCTATGGTGAATTTATCTTCTGGATGTTAAAATAGAGCATCACCAACTTCAAACTCTGAAATTTCCTCTAGAGTATTTTTGAGATCTTCTTTTCTGATCCAGATGTTTTCTTTGCTTCTGTACTCTTTCTATTTAATGAGATATTTGGTGACTTTTTTATATCAGTATCCCTTGCTGATGAACCATTCTCTTCTGTCCATGATAGATTTGATCTCATGTTCTTCTTATCCATCTATAAGATCAGGTAGCAGTAATGATGACTTTTCTTGGTTTGAAAATTCTAGAGGATGGTATGAGATGAGAAGAGTTTCATTGAACTAGTTATAGATTCTCTATCTGACTAGTAGCTTGAGCTTGTATGATGAAGCTCCATATTTTATGACTATCTCAAAGGGTTCCACTTGCTTGTCATTGAGTTTCTTCTTGAGATAGAGTAAATGGAGGTTCATGGTATCTAGCCACACTTTGTCACCTGGTTTTCACTCAATAGCATTCTGCCAATGCTTATTGTACACCTTCTTCATGCTTTCTACTGTCTTTTCTAAGAATTTTTTTATCCACTCATAAATCTTTTTTATATCCTTTATGAATGTTGCTATTGCAGGTGTCTTGCTCTGTGGCTTCAAGGTAAGAATGACTATAGGGTCTTATTCATAGTTAATCTTGAATGAGGAAAATCTCATTGCTGAATGTACCTGATTGTTGTACTAGAATGCTGCCAATGATAGCTATTCACTCCAATTGTCTTGTTGATAATTGATAAAGACCTGCAGATACTTCTCAATCTCCTGGTTCACTCTATCTATCTATCTGTCTGTCTGAGGGTGGTATGCTGTTGAGGGGTTTCCACAAATATTGAGCAATGTATATAGCTTCTTTATGAACTTGAAGACAAATTGTGATCCCTTATGTTAGACTTAGACTCTAGTATAACAATCAAGTATAAACAAAGGGCTGTATTGCATTCATACAGTCACCCAATGAGTTGAGAGATAATTATCATACAAGAAGAAAGATGCTAAGGCTTAGCCTAAGTGAGGAGAGGAGTTGACAAGTAAGTTTGGTATAGATCAACTTTAGCTCAAAGCTGGAGATATATAGCAAGAGCTACACTACTTATATACTGAAGTCCTAGTCCTGATAATAGAGATGAAAGATAGGTAGCCATGCATGAAACAATAAATACAATAGGATAGGCAAGCAACTGTTGTAAGCTATAGCACAATAACTCATTGTCACTTGATAACAATGAGGCTACCAGTCTATAATCCATGATAGGCACTGAGATTAGATGTGATAAGATTAGTGTCTAGATAAGATAAGATAAATAAATGAAAATAAATGAAATCATAATAATACCCTCTTGTTAAGACAGGCATCTTGACTGTCATTATGCTTTTACCACCAGTCCTTCAAAGAGGGTTTCTCTTGCATTTTATGCATTGTTATCTCTGTTCCACTGATCATCTTCTCTATCTTCATCCTATGCATTGGCCCTCCAGTATGTCTCAATGAGGAGTTTTAGTTCTAGGATCTTCTCTTTATCATATCAGTATTTAATGACTGAATATTTCTTGACTAAATGTTGCTATTTAATGTTATTGCCCTTGGCATTGATGATTATAGTGGCCCTAGTGAGGACTACTATAACTGCTTGGACTTTCATTGCTCCTTTTACTTTGAGATACTTGGCAATCACTCCTTTTGTATTGCTTAAGTTTCTCTCCACTATCTACTGGTTTTTCTCAGACCTATAGTCTTTCCATTTGATGAGATAGTCTGTGACCATCTTTGATGGTTGGCCCTTTCTTCTATGGACTTTGCAGAGTTTATTATCAAGAATGGCCTCAATCTCATATTCTTTCTCATCATGGATGATATCCAGTGGGGAAGGAGATAGCTGTTTTTGATTAGGAAAGACTAGGAGAATATATTCTATGAGAAGAGTCTCATTGAAGACCAGATATATTTTTCATGTTGGTGGGAGTTTCAGCTTGTATGTGGAGAGATCACATTTCTCAAGAATAGAAAAGAGGCCAACTCATTTGTCATTGAGTTTTTTCTTAGAACATAGTAAGTGTAGGTTGATAGTGTTGAGCCAGACTTTTTGGCCAACCTGATATTTGACTGCAGCTCTCTTTTTCTTGTTGTATTGGATCTTCATCTGTTTGGCAGCTTTTTATAGGGCAGTCTTGGTCTCATCATGAATACACTTTATTGTGTCTTTAAACAATTCCAATATTGAAGTGCAGAAAAGAGAGTGGGTGTTTGAGTCAGGCAACTTGGGAATTTCTTTGATAGTTGACTTGGAAGGGGCTCTTGCCCATGGTTGGATGTATGTGATTGTTGTGTTGGAAGGCAGTGAGCAGTAGCTATTTTGTCCAGTCAGTTTGTTGGTGATTGATAAAGATTCTGAGATATTTTTCAATTTCTTAGTTAATGTATTCTATCTGTCTATCTGTCTGGGGATGGAATGCTATGGAAGCTTTTTCTTTGATTTGAAGCATATTGTACAAGTCCTTGAGGAACTTGGATATAAATTGGGATCCTTGGTCAGATATGACTGTTATAGGCATACTATGTTTTGCATATACTTTATCATATAAGATCCTGGCCTATCCTTTAGATGAAAGCTCTGTACTGCAAGCAATGAGAATGATTGCTTTGAAAAAATAGTTAACAATAACCAGAATAACATTATGGCCATTGAGAAGGGGAGGTCCAGTGACCATATCAACTGAAATATAGGTTTATAGTTCTGAAGAAATCTCATTAGGGTGAAGAGGTGCATACTTGGCTTGTGTGCTTGACTTGATCCTTGCACAAGTCTTATAAGCTCAGATGTAGGTTTCAATGTTCTTCTTCAGCTTGGACCACCAGTAATCTCTTAAGATTAATTCTTTTATTTTTTCCACTTCTGGATATCCCACTGTGATATGGTCATGATAGTGGACAATAATTTCTTCACAGATTGCATGATCTCAAGGAATATAGATCCTTTGGTTATAATATAATAGATCATCATTCTCTTGGATTCTCTTCTTATGATTGAGTGAAGTAGTGATCCCTTGATCTCATTTCTGGTGATTTCAGGTTGTGTTTTTGATCCATTCATGAGCTTCATTTACTGTAAGCATGATCATAGCATTGAAGAATTTGGGTTTGAGGACTACAACCTCTTTATTGTCATCCTTACTCTGCTTATGGTCTACTCTCCTGCTGAGAAGGTCTGCCTTCTTGTTAGTGATTCTAGGCTTATGGTGAAGTGTGAAATGATATTCTGTGAGCTCAGTTACCCATTGCTCTTGTTAGTGATTGAGTTTCTGAGACTTTCTAAAGTATTAGAGATTTTGATGATCCATTCAGATTTCAAAATCCACCACTATACTAATTAGGTAGTGTCTCCACTCATCAAGTGCTAGCATGATAGTGAGCAACTCCTTGTTGTATATTTCATAGTTGCACTCAGTGATGGTTAGCACTTTTGATAAAAATGCTACTGGTCTCCACTTTCTGTCTTGGTTTTAGCTTAAAACAGTGCCAATTGCTCTCTCACTAGAATCTGCTTTCACATGAAATTGGTCCTTCTCCATCAGGATGGATAATACACACTATAGTCCTTGATTAACTATCAGTAGAAACTGGTGAATCTCAGGAATGATTGTAATTCCTGTTTCTTGGTAGAAACTGGACATTCTATGATACCAGTGACTTTGATAGAATTCATTTGAATGGATTCTTCACTGATAATGACTCCTAGATATTCTGTTTCCAGTACTTTGAATTTGCACTTTTCAGTCTTCAGGAAAAGCTTATGCTTCTGAAAAAGCTCTAAGATATAGTGAATGATTCTTCAGTGTTTATTGAGAGTCTTTAAGAAGATGAGAATATCATCAAAATAGACAGTAACCTTACTTGTGGTGATGAAATCCTTGAAGATGTTGTTTATCATCCACTAGAAAGTGGCAGGTGAGTTTGTGAGTCTGAAGAACATAACAGTGAGTTTGAACAACTCTCTGTTAGTCTGGAATACTGCTTTCCACTCATCATTCTTTTTGATCTGGATATTATTATATCCCCATCACATGTCAAGTTTGGTAAAGTACTTGATGCTTCCAAGTTTATTCATAAGCTCTAAAATAAGAGGAAGAAGATAACAATTCTTGATCATTATTTTATTTAGCTTTTGATAGTCTTAGACTGGTCAAAGCTTTCTATCTTTCTTTTTAACAAAGAAGAACAGGGAGACTATGGGTGATTTGGAAGACTGAATGCAGCCTGAAGCAAGATTCTTCTTGAGAAACTTATCAAGTTCCTCTTATTCAGTCTGATTCAATAGATAGACTTCACAGTCTAGTGTGGACTTGGCATTGGAGATGAGTTCAATAGCATGGTCTCAAGGTTTCCATTCAGGGAATTTGTTGAAGTTTTCTTTGTCAAACAAATTCTTGAAGTCCTAATATGAGTTAGGCATTATGCTTTCAAAAGGTTTCTTTGCTTTTTCTTCATTGGCTTTGGTGATAAGTTTATTGGCCTTATATATAGCTCAAATTTCAATAGCTTCTTGAAAATCAATGGCCAGAATAGTCTTGCCTTCTTCCAGTTCTCATTTGTTATTGAGGTCTGTATCAGAGAGTATGAATGGACTTTTGGTGCACTAGCAGCAAGTGAAGATGATCTTACCAGTCTCTCAATTGATGATCAGGTTGTGTTGTACCAGGTAATCATGTTCTAAGAAGATCTCTTTGCTTCTTAGGTCTATAATGGCCAGATTTATTTGTTCACTATGATCTCTGATTTTGAGATGTAGTTTTACATAGGTCATAATTTCTCCAGCCTTGTTGCAGGGGCCATCAGCATTATACACTGGGATAGAACTAGCTATAGGCCTGGTTTTGAGATTATGTGCATAGATATAGGAGTTATAAATGGAACTCCCAGTGCACTCACTATCTACTAGGGCTGTTGCTCCTAGAATAGTGCAGGAGTCCAGTGTTTTGATCTGAACTGAGATGAAAAGATCTTATTGATTGTTTTTCTAGGCTCAGAGATGGTATCAGATGAGTTTTCATAACTCATCAAGTTATTTGAGAGCCCAGGAACATTCTGCTTTTTATATTTCTTTGAGAAGATTGTTGACCACTTCTTCCATATAGTGTTTGTGGATCCAATTTATCAGAATTATTTTAGCAACTGCTTCACTCCTTGCATCCTTGATTGCTCTCCAAATCTATTTAGTCTCAAAGAGTTTGAGCTATTCTATCTTCTTCTTTTCTGGGGGTGTATGCTTCACTGCCTCCTGATTCATTGCCTCTTTCTTCTGCTTCTCTTGATACTTTCTGAAAGCAGTATCATCTTCTTCATCAGGGATTTTGACTATGCTGACTTTCAGTCTTATACCTTTGTTGGAGATTCTCTGTCCCCTGTTTAGCCCACTTGATCCTTGTGGGCAATTGAGCAAGTTGTCTTCTTTTGCTGAGGGTTTGTCTTCTTGGTCCTCTGCCAGGATAGCATACCAATTATGTGATTCTTTAGTTGTCTGATTGCAAATGGGTATAGCAGCAGATATATTAGAATATGTGTTAAATACAGAGGTATCTATAGAAACCTTATCAGACTGACTAATAAGTTCTGAATGCATACTAGAGCATTCATTTGCTGAGCAAGTGAAATCACTCACTTTTCAGTAGCATCTTTTATCTCTTCAATCTTAGAACCTATAATGGGCTCAGTCATTGAGGCTCTGACTTCCTTCTTCTTGTTCCAGAACTGCTCCAGGCAGTCCTTGCTGCAGTGTTCTTTCTTCTTACAATAGAAACACTTCTCTTCTGCATAAAGCACATCTATGTCTATTGGCAGACTATATTCACTATAGGTAGTTCTGGTGCCAGTCTTCTTCTCAGAGGTAAAACTTGTCATGCTGAAACCCTCTTTCAGAGTTCTAGCATTGTTGGATTTTTTATCATTTTGATAGACACCATGAGTTAAATCTATGACTTGCTGGCACTAGCATTCCTGATTCATGATAATGATTTACTGCTTCCAGATAGTGTATCTGATGGGGATGAATATTCCAAGATTCAGGATGGTAAGAGTATAAGATTTAGGCACTCCCTGATAAAGTGCTTTGACCATATGCCTGCAGGGTCTGATATTGATATATAAGCCAGTGAGTTTAGCTTGCTTTTCTAACTCCTGGAAGTATTCTTGGACCACTTTGTCACCCATGCAGAGGTCATACATTTTCTTCTTGTGTACTTTCTCTACTACTATATCATGGAACTTGTTCATGATCATCTTGATGAAGATGTCTCAGAAGAGGAATCTGAATTTTCCTCTACTTGAGCTGCATCATTTGGCCATCTCCATTGTCCACTAATCCTTGGCTCATCTGTCAAAGTAAGACTGAGTGAATATGACCCAATATAGATCAGAGAATATATGTGTACTATGGACTTGAAAGTAAACTTTGCAGTTTATTACAAAGTGGTTGATATCATCTAAGTCTTCCTTAAAGACTTTAGATTTGGTCAGCATTCTATTTATCTGGTTCTCTTGGCAGGGATCAGCAATCATGATTTTTTGCAAGGGAGAAGTAATTGGAATCATCTTGATCAATTGGCAGATCACTATAGATAGAATCCTTATAAGATACTCATACCATAGGAATTAGCATATCTTTAGCTGGTCCAGCATTAGCATGTCCTGACCTAGCTAGAGTCCAGCTGATCTCTGGATAGTATCAGCTTCCTGGTATTCTGACTTAGGCTGGCAGAAAGTCAGATAAAGGTTGGGTGAGAAGTCAGAATAGAGATAGCATCTGATAGAGGTATTTAGGGAATTATTTATTAAAAAGAGTTACTGCCTATTCTATCACACTATGTCTAATAATATCCTCCTTTACCATCAGGCTCTCTGTATCCTGCCACAACTTCCCTATTAGCAACAGCCTTTAGGTCAGGTCTGAGGTGAGGTCTATATAGCAATTGAACAAGATTCTGATGAATTTTTCATCCAACACTGACCAGATCTCCTGGTCCATTGACAGTATTTCTCCAATGCTCAATATTATGCTCAGTGAGAGAGATATCTTGAGTATCTCATTGGATAATCTCTTGGTGGTACTGCTTATATTTATTGGACCAATAGACTCTATATGCAATATATTCACTGATGTTAAGTGGTGGTAGAGCATAATTGGCAAGAGGTCAGTAATAGTAATGTGGCCACTGGGACCACCCACTCTGATAGTTGATAAGAGTCTCTTTCTTGAAGGCTCTGGCTCTTTCACTTGGTATGTTTCAGATGGCATTTTAGTATTGCTTCCTTTGGTATGTTTCTTCATCTTTACCTGATAATTGGCTGCTAAGCATATAGTGGGCATCAAGAGTGAGTACACACTCTCTGTGATGCTGGTCCCATACCTGTTGCATGTGAATGTCAAGCTGATTAAGGCACTGGATAAGCTCAGTTTGGTACTCTCCAGTAATGGGATAGTCTTTCACATGTGGGTACTTGATTGGTCCTATTGTTTGCTGATTAATAATGAGAATGAGGATAGCAAAAGAAAATTGTCAGCACATCTGCTGATAGTTGTAGTCAGTGATTTCTCATACTGCTTTATGGGTGTTACTGTACCTAAGCATCAGGGAGTCAGGTTGATTGAGAATTTCTCTGACATCAAAGATCTCATACTTAGATTGGGTTGGTAGTACAACTCTTCACTGCTACTAAAAATGTTGATGATAGAAAGAACAGAGGTAATGGTCCTGAGTGAGTCTCAAATTCTGAGCCTCAGACTAAATCAGCTTGTGACATTGCTATCACTAGGCTTAGAGTGGATAACTTCTAGAATTGGGGTTCCAGGACTGTCTTCAATGAGGATGTTTCTCTCTTCTTTTCCAATATCTATTTCAGAGAGTCAATTATCAATCAAGCTCTGCTCTTCTTGGGTTTGGAATATAAGTTGGAGTGTGGTCAAAATGCTTCCATGGGGCTGAATGGTGATATAATGATGAGGTAGATAGATATAGAGTCAGAGAATAGGGTTTTTTTGATTGATGCAGAAGGTTCAATTGAACCATGAGCATAGTTTATAGGAGTAACAGAATGATAGGAAGAATAAGGTAATAGTACCTGTAACAGTTCCTATGACTTACTAGTATATAGAATGTGCAGATAGTGATGTCAGTTTCAGATAGCATTCAGTTTTCAATAGTATGATGATTGCTGATGAAAAGGAAAAGCTAGAAGCTTTGAGCTAATTGTTAGACCCAGACTCTAATATAACAAGCAAGTATAAACACTAGGCTGTATCACATTTGTACAGTCACCCAATGAGTTGCAAAGCACTTGTCATAAGAAAGTAAGGAGACTAAGTCTTAGAACAAGTGAGTTCAGTATAGATTAACTTTAGCTCAAAGCTGGGGATATATAGCAAGAGCTACATCACTTATATACTGAAGTCCTAGTCCTGATAATAGAGATAAAAGATAAGTAGCCATGTATGAAACAATAGGATAGGTGAGTGACTGTTGCAAGTCATAGCACAATGGCTCATTGTTGCTTGATAACAATGAGGCTACTGGTTCATGATTTGTGATAGGCACTGAGATTAGATATGATAAGATAAAAGAAAGAAAATAGATGAAATCATGATAATTTTGTAGTGTTTTATACTCATTTGCCTCCTCATATTAAACAAATATAAATCTGCTCTATTCTAACTTGCTGAGCAAACATGCCTGATCTTTGATCTACAGTGCATATGTTATTCAGCAGAGTGAGGAGTGAAGAAGATACATTATATATAAAGATCCTAGTTGATCATATAATAAGCATATGATCAGTAGCACTATCTATATACAAGTTCATGTTCTTTAAATAAGTCCTATTTCTTCTAACAGCTATAGCTACTATGCTGACATGTTCTAGATCTATAACACTCTGTCAACCTCTAAGCATAGAAATTTTTTCTCTTTTTATCATACTTAACCATACACTTAAACTTGGAGACACTGCACTAAAATTTAAGTATTTTTGCTCCTAAATATGCAGAAAATATTCAATTTTTTTCTTAGTGCTTTTGTAGAAAAAAATTATAAACTTTTATAATTTTTTTAGTAAAAAAAAACAGTGAAAAACTTTATGTATTTTCTATATATTCATAGGTAAAAAATATATTGTTTTTAATCCAGCAGAGACAAACAATCTTCATGCAAAAGAGAATATTCTGTGGTCTGCCTCAGATGTAGATGAAAATTATATTGAAACTTGTAAACAGTATTGAGAGATGTGTTGAGAAAGATTAGACAAGGTTAGTTGAGATGCTGTTCAGAATTTTAACCAACATTTTCTTATTAACTTGTTAGAAAATGCTTTTTTTGCATAATATTAATATTAGTTCATAAAAATTTTATTGACTGTTAATAACATAATGAATAAATACCTTCTTGCAACTAAATGTTAAATAAAATATTATCAACATAATCAGGGATTATTAGCTCTATCTCAGAAAATGTAGAGGGTTCATATGAAAAATTTTATGTCCAGCACTCAACTCTCTCTCTGTCCAATGTTCCAGCCTGACATCCTGGCACTTCCTTGATATATATTCATAACATTGAGATAGAATGCTATCTGAAACCAAAAACTCTGAAGGGAATGAGCAATATCAAAATCACAGTCAGACTCTAGGTGATTTTCAATGCTATCAGGATCAATAACATCCTTCTAAAAGATATTTAACGATTATACAAATGGCCTAGGTGTCACTATCACTTGTGGTACTATCACTCTCATCCTGACCCCAAACGGCAAAGGCTCGATGCCCCGAAGCATCTCGAGACCGTGAACGTGAATGCCTGTGATTATGAGGTAAATTGCCAACAGTAGGTGTCTGGACAGCCTCAGTGTCCAAATCTCTATCCTTGGGTATCCTGCTCTTCCCGCTGGACTTCCTTGAAGAATGTATATCGTCTCTTGCACCACGATGTCCCGAGTCCGACGGCCCGGAATCTGTAGAATCCGAGGGTGATGCAGGATCATGAATGCTAAACTCTACCCGGAGAGGAGAGATGACAGGCGGGTGAGGTTCAGGACCTGCGTATCGACCGGGTGTCTGTACCCCAGAATGATAGCCTAGTCGAGAACGTGAACGTGAACGTGACTTTCGCCGTTTGTGTTCTTTCTGTAATACCGAAGCAGCAGGTCGCGCGAGAGCTTTGTGCAGTTGATCCTCAGCTATTGTTTCCTGTGCCTTTTCTTGCCCAATCGTCTCTGTATCTGATCGCAGGAACTTCGATGCTTTGGCCATGGCGGCCTCGGGGGAGGAATCGTCTATATCAAATTTGCCATCATCGCGCTCTTCATCAGACACCTCATCCTCTTCCTCGTCTTCCAAAATCTCTTCCACGACTTCGGGTTTGACAGTGCCAGAAACCTCTGACGAACCGTTCTTGTGTTTTCTCCGCTTGGTTGGCTTGGTTGGGCCTTCCTCCACCATGACAAACGACTTTTGCCGTTCACGTTCGTTCCATTTGAGTGTGCGAGAGATAGCATGGAACCAGTCGGTCGACTGTTTGTCGGCACATACGGTCGGGAAGGGGTATTTCGATGCAGTCACTTTGATATGATCTCCCTCTAACGGCACTATGAGCATAATGGCATCATCCTAGGAAAAAAACTCACGCTTCAGCTCGACCCGGCCTCGACCATCAAAAGAGGCCCACGCAGTGCTTCGAGAATTGAAAGGGACACATATTCGTAACTCCATGCTATCCGGAAGGAGCATGGGTCTGAAGGAGAGAGTATGGGGGCATATGGGTGTAATGAGTATGGCAGGTATCTCGGGGTGAACGAGAGAGCCTCCCGCAGATAGCTGGATAGAATGAGGAGATCAGCATTTCATACAACAAAAGGTGGATATGGAGATACCGAGTACGCTGTTGATCCTGTTGGGGTTGATACAGTAAGGCCATCCGCTTGAACCGTCGTCATATGGTGCTCGTCACCTATAAAGACGCGATTTAGAGTACAGAAGGCCAAAGATGAAAAATTTAACGGTACCAAAGAGCTCCAGAAGACTGACAAAAGGACTAGGACCTCGGTCAACCACGAGATCGTTGAGCACTTCGAAAGTTTCCACGGGCCGTGTCGTGAAACACGTTATCTCCTTGTCCTTTGGGTTCTTGCAGCCTTCAGTATATGCGATGCCACCACTCCAGCTGCCTTCGACAGCTTCCCAACCATCTTTCTCAATGTTTCTCATCATGATCTCTCCCGTTTCTCCCTTCTTCACAGCCTTCCGACATTTGCTTTCGTTGGTGACAGCACGATACACCGTGCAAGTGAACCGCATTCGCAAATTGACGCGTATACCAGAGTCGATAGCAGAGTCCATGACAGCCTGGTGGTCGGCAAAGTCAAAGTTGGTAAGAAATCCTAGTGAACCGAGAGCAAATGGGAGGACGGGAGGGACGATTCGTTGAAAGAGCCACGAGGTAAAGAGTACGGTTCCATCACCACCAAGCTGTAGGGGAATGTGAGATAACAGTGTTGGAAGTATTGTCGCAAACGTACCGTGACGACGAAATCGAAGAGATGAGGACTATGACTGCACATATGGCTCGTCCAATAACGTAGCTGTCCTTCTTCCTGGGGATAAAACTCTTCTTTGGGAAGAGTTGCGGAGGCGAGTGACGATAAGGATGTACTGCTGGAAGTACGGCGGCGAGGAAATGGAACAAAGAGCTCTGGATAATCGTGTTCAATGCCCTCTGCGTCAAATCGTCGGGAATGTCGTAGTTGATTATCCACGTATCTGGATGACAGGATAAACAGATATTATGAGGGAACCTAAGAGCGCACGCACACAACGAGACCGCGTTGCTGGCCATTCCGAGGCTTGAGCATGAGATACAAGGCCAACTCTCTAGTGAGCTTGATAAGACGATTATCCCTGGCTTTGGTGATGATGAGAACGTTTTGAATATTTGATCTGACACGAGCACGGCCTTTTTTTTAATAAAAAAAAAAGAAAAAAGGATGTAAGACAAAAGGTCGGCAAAAGTACGGATAGCAGGGCGTACCAAGTTGCTTGCTCATCTCGCGGACACCGACGGCGGTATCGGCAAGCTGTTTGGTTAGACTGGCACCATATTCGTCGACCTCATCGTTGCTGCTGCTGATAACAGAACTGGAGCCGGAACTAGGCGGTGATATTTGGTGGTCACTGTCAGTGCTGCCGTTGAATCCATTACGCTGGAGAGAATGGGCGACGCCGACTTGTGGGATAAAGGCGGATTGCTTATTTCGCAGCCATTCTGTGAGGGAAGCGCCTTTGTCGAGGTGAGAGTGAACGAAACAAGGAGAATGCATTGGCTGGCGAGGGATGCCATTGCTGCTGGAAGCTGGTTGAGTATCATCCATACTAAAGTAAGAGGGAGCGGTTGAAGTTGGCGTCATTGTTTCATTGCCGGTCAATATATAACCAATATTTGGAGCACCTGATGTCTCCAGAACAATATTGTTGGGCCTTTCTGTGCGAGTCGAGTCTAGACGTAATGACGAAGGCCTGCTGCTCTTCCTCGAGAGTGAAGGACGGATAGAGGCATCGAATGGCGACGTTGGAGGAGTTGAGAAAGTGTCAGCATCTGGGGACACAAGATAAAAGGACATTGAGGAAGCAAACAAACGGCAAAGGCAAAGGTACCTTTTAATATCGTACCTTAAGCTTCTTAACAACACATTATATTATATATCGACCGCGTTGCATTCTAACTAGTTGCATCAGATTCTAGCATCAAAAAAATATGGTCCCTTTTTCAGCAAACCTTTCCAACTGGCGATAATCATCTCTATCCTTAGCAATCTGCCAGAGCCACGCATCAAGGTCGCTCAAGGTAATACCCAAAGATGCTGATTCAGCTGCCGACACAATCATTTCGCAAGCATCAATCGCAGCAGCACGTAAAATGAATGACTGTTCGGCCGTTAATTTAGGCCCTTCCCGAGGCAACCCCCGAGACGCTTGCCGGCTGGAAACGTCACTTGTCTCCAGCAAAGACAGTATTTTTTGCTCAGAGTGTGCATCCGAAAAGACGGCTCGCAGTATCGGAGATGCTGATAGATCAATGACACCCAAATGTACGAGTAAGGACGGAATAACGTTGTCACTAAAGATGGGAAGATGGGAAGTGGAAGGGATGGGAAACGGAGACGAAGATGTAGCACCGAAACGGACACGTATTCCGTTGATTAAAAACAGGGCTTTCTTGAAACAGTAGATTGGATTTCCGTTTACGAGGGCCATGTCTCTGAACGCTGGGATCGCACGAACAAGCTATCAATACTGTTCATCAGATAAATCCAGCACGAATACAGTACTTACTTACCCGTTCAAGAATACCTTCTGCATCGTTGGCTTCCAGGGTCTGTGCCACAAAACTTCCAAGATCAGGATACCCTGCCGCGACCAAAATGTCGCCCGTCTCATTCAAGACGCCCGTGATCAAGGTCATCAGCTCATACATTGGGCCACCAAGTTCGCCCACCATGACGCCCGGAATCGACTCGTGCGGTTTCTCGATGTGGATTTTGATACACATCAACCCTGCAACCTTGCCAACGTCCACAGATTGCATTCCTCGTGCGGTGAGCAGTCCTTCATCGGCAATGTACATTGACAGCACCAGCGCACGCATTGAGTCCCATGCCCCGCGCCCGGTCGCTTCATGAAGGGGAACACGGTAACCAGAGCCAAAATTCAGCAAGGAGAGGATAGCAAGAACATTTAGTTCGGCAAGGGGCGACGAAAAATTGAGCGGCATGGAAAGGCCATGCGACTTGCTCACACAAGAAAAGGACTGGGTAAACGCAGGAGAGGTTAGAAGACGGTGAATTGATTCATTGGTAATCTACAACAACAAGATTAGTATATATACTAGCAATCGCAAGGACTATAGATTACAGAGATTTTATTTTCAGTTCGTGCTTTCTGGGAAGATTCACGAACAGACTTGATGAATGAACCAGGCGCTGGAAAGGGGACACTCATCGTATAAGATTCGCCGTCCCGTATGATGCTCGCTCCGAGTCGGAAAGACGCGTTCGAGTCACGTGGAAATAAATACCTTCTTTCTTCATGGCCAGCCTGTGTGCCGCCCGTTGTTTCCTACAGCGTCCATTTCTCCGTCTCTACTCTACCTCCACTCAGAGTCAGTGCCAATATATATTACATACCATTACTCACAAACCCGTAGCATCTTCCATTCGAGAACAATTAACTACTGGTGTAAAAAATGCATTGAAGAACAAGGATCCATTCACCTCAACGTTACTTCGCGTTCGTCACGTCCTCTTGTCCGTATCCTTCGTACCTACCTCGTCCTCTAGTCTGTTCTCTCCGAAGTCTATGCCGCAGACAAGGCCAAGGGCCCCGTTTCCCAACCCACCATCGTTTCCATCATACGGAAAGCTGTTGCTCGTCGGGTAAGTCACACGTTTGCACCGTTTATCGCATCTCTAACCAAGTATCAGAATGATGCCATCGACCAATACACAAAAGCCAACAGACAAGATCTCGTCGACAAGGAGTCTAAAGAGGTCGGCGCGCTGACAGCATTTCTACCTCCACTACTGTCCGAGGCAGAGATAGACTCGAGGCTGCGCACCGCTATGGAAGTAGAGGGTATCACTGCCGACAGTGACCCACGGAAGAGCACTGGCAAAATTATGAAGGCCTTCTACGCGGTCGTTGACAAGTCTGAGGTTGATGCGTCTCTTGTAAAACAACGATTGGATCTTCTACTTCAAAGGTAACATGACTCTTGATCCTTATTTCCAGTGTCCGGGAATAACATCCATTGCATGACTATGTATACACTTCAGATATGTAATACTGAAACCCTTCTTACTCGTTGGAATCTTCGTCCCTCCCTGTAGTCCCATTACCTGTCGTAGTAGAGGCTGTGGGTATAGGAGTAGTGGTTGGTAGTGGAGGAAGTGCACTCCGCACTCGCATAAGTTCGTCGATACATCGATAAACCGCACCCGATACTCCTTCAAGGATGCGTATCCTCTCATCGATAGCTTCGCTTGTAACCCTATCCAGAACAGCCAACTGGTCTTCTGTCAACGTGGGAGGTAATTGTGAGACTGGTATCTCGCTGGAGGACCGACTAGGATTGTGACCCTGTGGGTTTAGCGGTGGCCTGGGTACTGATCCCGATTCCGAATGTATGTAATCAAGAGGTATTAATGAGGGGACGACTACACACGCTGTCGACGTGGCGTGTGAAGTAGAATGAGATTCGTTCATTTGCGATGTTTCTCTGTCACTACTCTCCGATGTGGAACTTGATATTGAAGAAGAGGAGGAAGATACATCAGACGCTGCATTGGAAGCCTTATCATGTGATGAATCCTCGCGATTCAAACGCCGAAGGGCGGCGAGCGCAGCAGCCTCACTGGCGCTTCTGGTCTCTGAAGACGGCAGAGGGGCATCGGTCGAAGACGAGGCTGGGACGTCAGCTGAAGACAGAGCTGGGGCATTAACTGAAGGCAAAGCGGAGACATTGGTTGAGGGTGCAGGCCCAGCAGACGAAGTTGACGCTGAGGTTGATGCACCAGAGGCGCCACTTTGGGTAGGTTCTGGGGCACCATGCTCAGGCCATGGCTGCCATACACCGCCAGGACCATAAAACCCTACGAACTGTGGAGGGGGGTGCAAAGATTGTGGCTGGGATAGTGGCTGATTGCGCTGATTGGGAGTGTTTTGCGGTGGGTAGTTATGGATGTCATACTGAATAACTACATTTATCGCGTGGTTACCAGCGTCTAGAGGCCGATGTGGTGCATTAGGGTTGTTGAGTAGGCGGCGTAGCATGTCCATCGTATTACCAGCGCCATTGTTTGCTGCTGCATTGTTGCGATTCAGTGCAGGAGCGTTCCTTTGTGCCTGCACACCAGGAGCTCTGCGGTCTCTTCCACCTTGAACACCTGGAGGATTGGTTTCTAGGACAGTACGACGGCTGTAAGACGGGTATTCAGTATGTATAGATATCAGTGCTGAGGCATCCACAGACCAAGTAGGACAGCTCTGCTGCCGCTCCAACCAGGAACGCAGACAGTGAAAATGAAATATATGACCACAGGGTAGCTTCTTAGGCGTCATGTTTGGCCCTTCAGGTGTAGGCCCCGTTGGAGTCTGAGGAAGAGTCATCTCCTCGCGACAAATAATACACGTATGATCGGCTGAAGACAGCTCTTCTTGAGTAGCATTTGGGTATCTCTGATCCATATTTCTGGTCGCAGTTTGATACCGATGAAGCGCTCTTAAGCGCGTCACAAACGAGCGCGCCGTAAAGTAGATATCCCGTACAATGTTCAATGGCAGGCCATAAAAGGTGAGAATGATGGCGAAAAAGCAGAGATAGGTCGTCAATTTGCTGAAGTCTAATCATAATCTTGATCAGTACAATTGACCACAGTTTGATAGAAAGCCTTACCAGTGATCAAGTCGATGTAGAAAGTCCACATGCTTTTCTGCTCCCAGGGAGGAGCATTGTCTCCTCCACGGATGCTTGCTCTCCGGAAATCATAGGCTGACAAAACATACTTAGCGATAGAATTCGCAACACTGGCCATCAGTATGCCGTACTATCCGTTATCGTTCGGATAAGTATGTGCTTTGCGCAGAAAGGGAATGATGGCTCACCTCGCATGCAAAAAGAACCATGCCTCCAACGCCGTATTCGAGCGTGTTTTCGACCGCAAACAGCAACATAAGAAAATCGGTCGTCCATAATATCACGAACAAAGTTGACATCCGGACATGGAAAAGCAACGATGGTCCCGGATACGGGCGTTGATCCATCTGAACCAGCGAGGTGAGTAGGGGCAAAGCATTTCAGACATAGCATTACCCACCCACTCAATACGATCACTGGCCAACCAATGAAATGACTTGACAAACAGGAGGAATCCGAACATGGTAGCGAAAGGAGCGTCGAATTCGTCGCGAAAGATGGTGAATGCCAGAAGCGATTCCGTCACGAAGAACCAAAGGCGATCGTACAGACGCTGTAAGACATAAGTGAATGTGAAGCTACAGAGAATCTAGAGCACGTACTTCTATTTCATTTGGCCTCAGACTACCGAAGAATATCTTCTGAAGTACATGACCACACAACAAGGCAAGAATGAAAGCAAAGTTTGCGAAAACCTACGAAGAATTAATAGACGGTCGGAGAACATACGGACGAAACAACTCACAAGAACACTACGGCTGCTTTTGGATAGATATATCGCGACAGAGTAGAAGTTGCTGTAGTTCTTCAAAGCGTTGGCGATGGCAGCACAGACCGCGACAGTAGAGAGCGTGCCATAGAGGAGAATGCGATGGGAATTGATTGAGGTAGCGACAGCCCTTGCCCTTTGACGCAGTGCTGGATTCACTGGCATCGCTGCGAGCGATTAGCCCGACGTAGAACTGGTCGAGAAAGATTTTATTGAAAGTGAGTGATGGTGAGGAGACGGCAAGGACGACGTGGCGGTCGGTCACTATTCCACTTTGGGCTACCCATTTTGGGACACGTATAGATATCCTTGCAAGTCACGTCGAGGTCACGACCGCCGCGACTTTTCTTTCTCTACACTCATCTCGACCTTCTCTTCGACTCTCTTCCAGGTCCACAGCGAACAAATTATAACTGGCTATGCCTGCGGCCTATCCGCTCCCTACCAACGTCTCGCCAGCGACGGTGGCCAATACCGCTTCCCTGCTGCGCATCATCGCTCTTGCTCTCATATCTGGCGCAGCTATTGCTTCTCGATTATTTGCTGTGATAAACTTTGAGAGTATTATACATGAATTGTGAGTCTCTTGACGCCGTTCTGGTTCTTCCTCTTATTCTATTCCTAGTGATCCTTGGTTCAACTTGTCAGTAGACCATCTGGTTGTTATTATGCTTCAGTGAATTGATGCCGTTCAGTCGTGCCACGAAGGTTTTGGCGTCCGAAGGATTCTATGTGCGTAACCTGCTTTAGCTAATGCGTCAGTGCACTCATTTTTCCTCAGGCATTCTACAACTGGTTTGACGCCAGCGCCTGGTTGTTTCCCTTTCCACCGCATCCCGTGTATCTGTCTAATGATTGGCTAGGTACCCACTTGGTCGTGTCGTTGGTGGAACTGTCTATCCTGGTCTCATGGCAACGAGCGGCGTCATCTACAACATCTTGCATGCTCTCAACCTTCCGGTAGATATACGAAACATATGCGTGCTGCTAGCACCGGGATTCAGTGCTCTGACCGCTTGGGCGACCTACATGTATGTGTTATTATTGCGGTATGTTTAGTGATCTAATACCAAATAGGTTTACCAAAGAGATGAAAGACGCCAGTGCAGGCTTGCTAGCCGCTGCATTCATCGGTATTGTTCCCGGCTACATCTCCCGTTCTGTTGCAGGGTCCTACGATAATGAAGCCATCGCAATCTTTCTGCTCATGTTCACCTTCTTCTGCTGGATCAAAGCCTTAAAACTTGGTAGTGCGCTGTTCGGCACAGTCGCGGCCATATTCTACTTTTACATGGTCGCCGCCTGGGGTGAATTTTCATTCTTCCTTCCTCCTTTTACCATTCAAATATAATGTCTTTAGGTGGCTACGTCTTCATCACCAACATGATACCTCTTCATGCCCTGGTGCTGATATTGATGGGACGTTTCACTAGCCGTCTCTATGTCGCCTATTCATCCTGGTATGCAATCGGAACGCTTGCGAGCATGCAAGTTCCTTTTGTTGGTTTTCAGCCCGTGCGGACGAGTGAACACATGGCGGCCCTTGGTGTCTTTGGGCTGCTCCAGATTGTTGCTTTTGCTCAACTAGTCCGATCACATCTGTCCTCGAAACAGTTCCAAAATCTTTTGTTTTATTCGGTTGTAACAACGGGAATTCTAGGCACCTTTGCATTTGTGGGCTTAACCTATGCAGGTTGGATTGCACCATGGACTGGTCGCTTCTACTCCCTCTGGGACACAGGATACGCGAAAAAGTGAGATCTCTTTTCAAGCTACTAACTTCTTTGGCTTACACCTCCTCAGATATATCCCTATCATCGCTTCGGTTTCAGAGCATCAGCCAACTGCTTGGCCTTCATTCTTCATGGATCTCCAGTTCCTCATCTTCCTCTTTCCCGCCGGTGTCGTCCTGTGTTTCCGTGAACTGCGCGACGAGCACGTCTTCGTCATCATCTACGCTGTGATGGCCAGCTATTTCGCGGGAGTGATGGTTCGTTTGATGCTTACTCTTACGCCTTGCGTATGTGTGGCTTCTGCAGTAGCCTTCTCCTCACTGCTAGACACATACATCGACCCTGCCGAGCCAGACATCCCTCAAAACGTACAGGGTGACGGTGATACCGCTTTCGACGATGTCGTTGCTGCTGTTACGGCCCATACCAAAAAGCGTGGTGCCCGTTCTGCCCCCAAAGGTATCTTCGGACTCGACACCCGCATGATCATCATATTCAATGCCTTTGGAATGCTGGCTTTCTTCGTATTCCACTGCACCTGGGTGACTTCCAACGCATACTCCTCACCATCAGTGGTGCTAGCTTCCAGCAACCCTGATGGAAGTCAACATATTATTGACGATTACCGCGAGGCATATTACTGGCTCAGGCAAAACACACCAGAGACAGCTGTTGTCATGAGCTGGTGGGATTACGGATACCAAATCGCTGGCATGGCTGACCGACCTACGCTTGTTGATAACAACACATGGAATAACAGTATGAGATCCAATTATAATCATGAGATGCCTCGCTAACGAAGACCGTAGCACATATCGCTACTGTTGGTAAAGCTATGGCAAGCCCAGAGGAAATAGCATACCCCATTTTGCGCAAGCATGATGTGGACTACGTGTTAATCATATTCGGCGGGCTCATCGGCTATTCCGGAGACGACATCAACAAGTTCCTTTGGATGGTTCGCATAGCGCAAGGTGTATGGCCGGATGAAATACAGGAACCGAATTATTTCACCCCTCAAGGTGAATATAGAGTCGACGAGCGAGCCTCCAACGCCATGAAGAATAGTTTGATGTATAAAATGACGTATTATCGGTGAGCATCCTCGTACACTGAATATGACGTGTTTCCGATGCCCTCCGTTCTAGCTTTGCTGAATTATTTGGTGGCTCTGGACAAGCGGTTGATCGTGTGCGAAACCAACAAGTCCCGAAAGTGGGACCCACATTGGATTACCTAGGTAAGCAACTCCGAGCTTGTCAACTTGTACTTGCTGACGCTGGAGTAGATGAGGCATTCACTTCAGAGAACTGGATAGTCAGAATTTACCAGGTGAAGAAAGATGATGACTTGGGTCGGGATCTCAAAAGTGCAAACGCATTCTCTCAGGGTAAAAAGCACAAGCGTAGTAAACCAGTCTCTAAGAGGCGTGCTATCGTGTAATGATATATTGAAAAGAGACCTTCGGACTTTTCTAGACTCTACATTGAATACTATGTGCGTGCTAGGAATTCAATCTTCACTAGAAGGTAGGAACGGTCAACAGCCAGATGTGTGCATTATATGCCTTCCCACACGATTCATATTGGACGAAACTGACCTTAAGTGTTAGATCTCCCGGGAGTATAAACCCACCAGTGTGATCGGTGGCGTTGTATCCGCTGGAACGGGAAGTCCTCCGTATCAAGCGAACGAGTATTCTCTGCTGGAGGAATTACAATCAACAAGTTCCGTAATCAGCTGCGGCGCGACGTCGTTGAGGCCTGCAACTTCTCAAATATGCCCTGGGGCCTGGGCAATGACAAGCAATAACTTCGCTGCTCCATGTTAATTGAGGACGTTCTTGCGAGTGTGCAAGCTCTCGAAAATGAAGCCATGAAGAAGTGGATGTCGCTTGGAGTTTAGATGCAGATTGCTTTCCCAACGATGACGGTATGTTAGCACCGTTGAAGACTAATGTTGGTATGACTAGACTGCTGTAATACAGTTCCTTTACTGCCAGCCCATCTGATGAAAATTCCTACTTCATACGCTGGCCTGCTTAGGCTCAGGGCTCCGGATTGCGATTTTGAAAGCCAGGCCCGTCTCAAGCCAGGCCCAAGCCCATAAAGCCCGACCAAGCAGATCTAATGGTCAAAGAAATATAATTAATTGCGTATGATCCAGCGCAATGGAGGAGGGAAATGTTCACTGCCGCGGCGTAGGTATATCAAACAGTAGACTCCCGCGCCTCTCCGCGTCGCATCAGACCTCATAAAAACATGATACCCAGGCAGATCAATGCATGATATTTGAAAGTTTATACTGGTTGATGAAGAAAAGAGTACTACGTTCCAACCGTCGACGTTTCGTTTGCTTTCCAGGTGATCCAGCAGTAAAAGGTCCTGTGGCGGCCTCGCATGCACATGTGGTTGAAGATACAGCAATTAGCATGTTCTACAAGATATGCCATGCATTCTTTTACCGCACCAAAAAGTGTTTCATGTTACGCCATTGGCCAGTCCATGAATGCGCCCTGCATAAAGCGGAAGAAACTTATGTTTCCTGAATCCACTGCAGCGATGACTACAGTTTTCTTCCCTGCCCTAAGCGCCACAAACGGATTTGGTCGACGTACAGGTGGTCCTGGGTCGCGGCGCTGGAATGGAAGAATCGCTCGCCACCAGGGAAGAGGCCGAGGTGCTGGCCGAGGTGCTGGGGGCCTTTTTGGCAAGGGTATGGGCAATTCGGGAGAGATATCGAAGAGGTCAGTCAATTCTTGAAGGGAAGGCATGGGTGTTGTTCGTGTGCTTGAAATAAAAACAGATTGTCAAAAGGGATCAAAACGAGCAGTCGGTTTGTACTCACTTGATCACGACGATCTGAAAATCGGGAGGTGGGGGTGATGTTTTCTTGAATGGCGTAGGCGGCTTGTAAAGGTTGTAGAATGGTTTGTATGGAGAATCCTCCTCCCTTGATCGACGCAACGGTAGCTGATGTCCCGCCGGTATGAACCTTAGAGAACGAAATATATGCCCTACGCAAATTGGGATATCAGTCATGTTGAGGAGAAGCCGGCAAAAACAAACCATAGTTCTTGTCATGATAGAGCCAACGACTTGGACGTAGAGGTTTCCACCAGTTAAAGGCGGATGTGAAGAATTTGAGTATCCAGCTAGAGAACGTTAACCGGATTCGCTCAAAGATAGAAGATCTCGGCTGTCCAAGTGGACCCATCGTCACAAAAGGTGCTGCTGCCGGATATTCCGAGGTCGGTGGTACAGTCCTAGTGACAACATATCCCAGTCGCCTGAGGTAGGAGTAAACCTGCAATATATGAGACCAAACAAAAAAGCATGATCAGCTTGCAGACCTGGTATTTCTCTAGGGTAACATCCTCCGTCCCAATCATCTCAGCATATGCCTGCTGTACACTCATCGGGGCTCCAGAAATGTCGTCCAGTCCAGATAGGTCAATGTCGATCTCCTTCCAGCAGAAAAGGGAACCTCGCTCAATAAGATAAATTGCCTCTTCTGGGAGCAACTCTAAACGTTTTGTAGGCTTTTCTTTGTCCTTCGCCGGACGTGATGCAGAATGGCCCATATTTGAAAAGTGGGTTCCTCGAGCAACAGGTACGGAAACACGCGCAAGGGATGGATGCCAAATTCCATAGCTCACCGTCTTGCTTTGTGGGCGGTGAGCAATGGACATGTAAAGAAAGATGTGTGATTCACCTGGAGATCGTCCGTGTCGCTCTCAATGCATCAAACATTGCATTTCGTGACCGCTGTAAAACGAATTGCTGCAACCCAGTCTCTCCACCTGCAGCAGGCTCATGTTCTTTTTCACCGCGCTTGGGGATGACAGGGCGAGAAATTCCTATCCTTGGACGCCGTTCAGCACAAATGCTGCGTTACTGAGAACGAAGATGACGGACTTCAGCTTGGTCCAGTCGGGGCCTTCGTCCTCATCTCCTGATGACCGTTCATCCTGGTTCTCATCGAGCTTTGGTGGAGGAGCTTCAGAACTAGGTTGCTCGAGTATGTCGTCCATTGCAGTCAAGAGTCAAAAGAAAAAACCATTACGTAACGATCTACCGCGACTGGTATTTATACTGTTTCACTTCAGATAAACTATCATCATTCATTAATACACCAAAGATCATGTCAACGTAAGCCACAAAGCAACTAATACCCTCTTTTTTTAAAAAGTAAATGGGATAGACATCCCTCTCATACAAGCATGCCGCTACAAGGACGTCAGGACGAATCATACGGATAGTGAACAACACATACGCAATACCGGCGGTCTGGAGTGTAGACAAAAATCCGCAAATCATCGCTGACACGGCAATGCGAGCAATAACCTTTCCCTTAGCGGGTGCCAGCGCGCCAAGCACGCCAATCTGGACACCGAGAGAGCCAAGATTGGCAAACCCGCAAAGCGCATATGAAGCAATAGTATATCCTCGCTGAGAAAGTGCACCATCACTAGCCATTAATGTTTTGAGCTCTAAGTATGCAGAGAACTCGTTTGCGACCAATTTTGTCGCAAGCAACCGGGAAACTATGAGGATCTCGCCGCGGGGAACACCCAAGAAGAATGTAATAGGGTAGAACATGTAACCAATGACAAGTTGGAGAGTCAGTTGGTGGATCCCAAATCCGTGACCGATCCAGGTAAGAAGGCCGTTGATACTAGATGGACAGAGTTTAGGACACCTCAGGTGTAATGTAAATTGTAGACGTACGCAGATACCAAAGATAGGACAGTAAGAACGTTAGTCCTTGGAAAATGGCGTGAGGATATATCTTTATCGGTATGAAAACCTCATTGAAGCTTACAGAATCTGGCCTGCAACGATGAGACCGAAAACAGCGCCCTGACTAAATGCGTGAAGAGCGTTACTCTGTAACACCCCGATAAGCATTAAGCCGAACAGAAGTCGTAATACATACCGGAGCCTGCTCTTTGCTTTCGCCGCGATCAATGACAATATTACCCCGAGTGACAGGTTCATCGTGCTCCGGCATTCGAATCTTACTTATGGCGATGGACGCCGGAATACTCATCACAGAGGAGGTTACCAGATTCTCCGGTGGAACCCCCAAGGAGATGTAGGCGGACATAACAGACCCAGCAATCGTTGAGAACCCAGAGGTCATTGTCAAGTCTGTTCCAGTATAGCATCAACTCGGGGAAGAGAGGGAAGAAAGTGAGGGACTCACGCAACTCCGAATCCGTCATGACTAGATAGTATATACGACGAGACGTTAGACAAACCAGAGGCTCCTCGATTAATCACGTACGGTCAACGTATGGTCTAACCAAACAGGCAGACTCTCCCTGACCAATCCACGGGGATGAAGCGGCCACAACTGCTTCAGCACCGGATACGTCCAGCAACTTGAAGAAGAACCAGGCACTGAGTGAAGAAGTGGATGATCAGAACAGCTGAAAGTAAAGACAAAGACGCGATACAGACAAGTTTTTCAGTATCCATTGCATCACCCCAAGGTAATACATCATTTGCACGAACGCAACGAAAAAGATAATCGCCGCAAGCTGGACATTGCATCAGGCAAATAATGTGAAATGTGTTGACTTGATCGTACAGTGTTCACGAAGAACCAACTTTTCGCCACAGTATCAGCGTCAAAGAAGAAGGCTGCTCCCGCCTTAGATTGGCCGAGAAAATCAGCCGCCAGAGTTGCGATCCAGTTAAAGATTGAGAACCCGGCCCCACTCTTGAGCACAAACAAAGCGATAACCTGTTGGGTGAATAAACCAACGATGACGGTAGGCCTGTACAATAACATAAGTGAGAAGCATATCTGACAGTGACCCCAGCTCCTACCAGGGAATCGTGGAACGCGACTTTGACGAAATAACAAAGCCACATTGGAAGATGAACAATCCAAGAACAGAAATTGCACGATCGCCATAGTTGGAACCCTGGTTTTATTTGTCAATGACCGATATACTGAAGGCTGGCTTAAGTTTACATTTTCGAGTTTGAAACCAAAAGCAGAGCCGAAAACGATGCCGAGGAGACACAACCAACCGATTGCCAGTCGTAATCTACGGTTCAATCTGTACCATGGTTCTTGAACTAACGGCATCCATATTGCGCTGACGGGTTCCGATACAACTCGGTTGGGAATAAATCGGAAAGCGATGACGAAGAGGAAGAACCAAGCAAAGAGTGTTTGGACAATCCTAACCCCGATCTCAGAAGAAAGCAGATATTAAATAAGGGAAGCCCTTACCAGCGATGTCGTGTATCCTTCAACACTATAGAACTTATCCACCAACCCAAGATGACAATGGCTACCGCTCCTAGGATGAAGGGGCGGAACCTCTGATAAAAAGTGGAGGTCTCGTCCTCTTCCTTGTCGTTGGACATGACAACCTCAGGGTCTTTGGCAGCATGGCCCTTCTCGTCAAAGGATGTAGACGAGCTCGTGGTCTTGCGCTGTATGGCAGTCTGATCTGAAGGGATCAAAGGAGACGCATAGGAATGGACCTCGGTCGCCTGAGTGTCAGCCATTGGAGCAAACGACGGAGGGTATCACAGGAACAAGCACTATCATGCTTCAGTCTTTCTGGTCTATTTAAAAGAAGTGCGTGTGCTCAAACCGGACGTCGTCTGAAGATGTGATCTCCCCCCATATGGTTCCATCAGTGCTGTCACGACGATCGAACCTGGAAAGACAGGACTAGACTGAGATAATTACAGTCAAAGTATGACCACATTCAGGATTATCCAGGTGATGCCGTTTAGTCTAGGGTGCCTGAGCGCTGGTCTTAGTGGCGACATGAATTGGAGCTACGAGTGATAAGGCCCCCCAAGATCCACGAATTGGAGCGTATGCACAGCGGGGTACTTATATATGGCATGATAGGACTTTGGTCCACATGCTACGGCACAACACCATGCGGATTGCGCAAAGGTTTATCTCAAGGTAATCAAGAAGGCCAAGAAATATATTAGCCTGTTCCCAGATACATTGAAGAGTGGGTCCTGGTGTCGCACAAGCGACGCAGAATGATAGGCACAAATAGCAACCATTCAACAGGTAATTAAGTCGGGGTCGCAAATAGCACGGATTGGTCGATATGCCTATCAAGGCGCTGCTGCCGTATATCATACTTTCAATGCGCGAATGGACTTGCCGCTAGCAATTGCCACCCATTCACCAGTCCCAGTAGTGTGCCCCGTGTTCATCGTCATCCCTTTAATTAAAGGAGACCAGGCCAAGTTCGTTATCTGACTTGGGGCCGTGTACGCCATCACGGGCTCAGTGACTATCCGTTTCTTTACATCGGGTCTCGGAGAATTCAGCCGCGATCCGGCGCTTCTGGGCGAAGCGCCTGTCTGCGTGTAACTTGCCAGGTCCCACAACAGTAGCTGGCAGTCGTCAGCTGATACAAAGTTAAACTTTTATCACTGCAGAAGGAACTTGTCACTGACCGGCTGTCGCCAGCAAAGGGTGCTCGGCGGACCCCCATCCTAACGCGTTAACCGGTCCATGGTGAACCTTCAGCTCTATGACGGGCTGCCCAGGACTTCGCATGTCTAATATCTGTACCTCAGAGCCGTCCATGTGGAATGTAGACATATAATTCGAATCTGAAGGATTGAATGCGATTCTCAGCAGAGGGGAAGTTGGTGGACGGGCAGAAGAGGAAGGCGACACAGAGGGGACTGGAACATTTTTCGGAGCCGGTGTTTCGTACAGGATGGTGGAGTGTTCCAAGCTCCTCAAATCAAAGGCGCGAAGACTGCCATCAGCTCCGACAGATACGAAGATATCTGTCGAGCCTGGCAACCATGCAACGTCGTAAACCTCGCGATCATGGGCAATGAGCTGTGTTATGGCTGCTGCGGTATCTATGTTCCACACTGTGCACGTTGTATCAATGGAAGAGGTCACAATGAGACTGGGAACTTTCTCGTTCCATGAGAAGTTGGTCAAAGGAGCACCGGTTGACTGATTCTGCACTTTGGATTGCTGGAAAGGAAAGGTCAATTTTGGAACAAGAACAGACGACGACGCGACGACGCACCCCCGACAATGCAGTCTTCAACGTAAGGCTATGCGACATGGCGGCTGACTGCCGGCCCACATAACTCGACATTTGTGAAGAAGCATCACTCGCGTACTCCCACACCCTAAGCGCATCACCCGTAGTCGCAAGTAACTCTGTCGTTGGCGATTTCTGCGTCCATGAATGACTCGTCGCTGAAGCTGGCTGCCACTGCAAACTAGTGGCTGGATATCCATGAGGTGCCTCGCAAAGTGTGGCAAAGTCAGGGTATTGGTCTGTATAGTCGTCTTCGACAAGGACCCGCTCGTCCTGTAGACCGATGACCGCGATGCGATTGTTGTAATTTTCGGTGAATGATGCGATGCCAATACGGTAGGCAGAACGCGGCCAAAGTTGTTGTCCTGGCGCCGCCGACTTGCACCAATCTAAGCTGTGCACGGGCCCTACCAGGAAGTGTCAATACTAAGAAAACTGGCCAAACCTGGATACGTACAAGGGGCCTCATATTGAAGAAAAGTTGTTTGGGTCATGGAAGTTTCAGCCAGTGGTGTACGATCTCATAAGGAGATGGTGGTATAATACAACTTGCTCGAGTGGCTGTGACCTTGATCGAACACTTAGAATTCAGTTAGGGGTGTTCGCTTCCTTTCATTACAGCGACAGCTTGTACAGACATAATACATTACAAGTACGAAACATCTTTACTTCATTAAGCATCTAGTCGTGACATTTCTCTATGACCTTCCAAGAAATTATTCTGCACGCGTAACATTACACCGTCGGGATACATTGGGCATTCATGCGTGGCCCGCCCCTCCAGGCGCGTACGTTTTCTGGGTTCCTTCAAGTTGTTCATGATCATAAAACGGTGGGAGGTCCGGCACATCCATTCTAAAGATATACTTCTTGATGTTGTGCGGAAGTGCTTTAATCTGGTATGCAGCGTGTACGTGTGTCGGAACGCTGAAAACTGTAACGAATGTGTCACAATAATATAAAGAGAGATGGAAGACACGGAATAACCTTGGTCTAGCTCTTCTAAGGAAAGTGCCTTCGTCTCAGGGAGAAATAATAGTATGGCAAAGAACCCAAAGACGCTACGAACAGCACATCAGAGAACGGCATTGAAAAGGCATCGAAACACTCACTTCCATGCGGCGTACCAACCAAAAGCGCCTTGAGGCTTGAACGCCCCAAGAAGCCGAGGAAATGTAATGGAGACAACAAAGTTGCTGTACGGCGTCAACAATTTATTCATAGCTCAACAGCAGCACACTTACAAGAACCAAAGCGTTGCCTAAAATAACATCATCGGCGGTCAGAAGCACGCAAGCACGCAAAACCTGCTGTACTCACAGTAGCATACGACATTCCCAAGTCACGGATGTATAAAGGAAAAGCCTCAGCTGAATACTGCGAAAAAGGTTGAGCTAGTGTTCTGTTTCTCTTCGTTCGACTTACTGTAAAAGGCACCGGTCCCTCTCCAGGCGAGTACGCCATTGTAAACAGGTAGATACCCAGAGCAATGACACCGATCCTCGCATGTTCATTCTCTTCAGGAATCCAGCTGAAACGGGCCTGGTGAGTTTTGTGATCTATACAAGACTTGATAGGCTTACAAGGCAAAGCCAGTCAAAAGCAAGAAGATCGTCATCAACGGGAAAGTCGTCAAGAGTAGGTTGCGACGGCCGAAAGTATCGATGGTCCATACGGCCGGGAATGCAAACAACCAGTTGATCATTCCAAAGCCCCACGATGCCAAGAGTGCTTGGATCTCGCTGAAGTTGGCCTCCGAAAAAATATTAGACTACAGGCGCGTGAGTTTCATAGCATCTCCTCGCATCCCACGGCCGACTTACCGAGTAGTATGCGATGACATTAATACCGCAGCTAAGAATATATTTATATCGGAATGGGCGCGGAAAAACAACACCAACTTACAATTGTTGCCTAAATGCTATGCTCAGTACAGTGCGCCAACCGAGAAAACATGTACTCACATGAACATAACAATACCAGAGGCAAGGGCAGCACGGCGATTTCGTGGAACGGAAAAGAGCTCCCACAGTTTGCTTCGATCCCGAGTAATGCGCTTCTCAGTTTCAAGCTGAACATGAATATCTGGAGGCGGCTAAGTACAGGACTTGGGCTCGATAAACATTCAGACATACAATACAAATCTCTCGCGGCTTGGATGGGCTTGTGACGCAATCTTAAGAGGGAGTTATACGCATCTCTGTAGCGACCTTTCATCATATACCATCGAGGAGATTCGGGACAGAAAAACACTTGAATCACAATAAAGAGAGCGGGAATACCAGCCTTGACTAAGGTTAGACAACCATAACATGGACTATTCAGTTCAGTTGCTACTCACGCTACTCAACATAAGACGCCAGTTGAGACCGGTAATATGTGGCTTATCGGGGAGTCTGTAAAAAGCCAGATCGGCAACAAAGCCGAGCATGATACCGAAGGCTGTCCAAGTTTGCCTGTCCCGAATACATTAGATGTCACAGATTTAAAGTTGGATGCGACGCGGAAACATACCACATCATTACGAGGGCTCCGCGAATAGGTGGAGGTGCACACTCGGCTGCATATACAGGAACTGTTGCGCTCTTGGGACCGATGCCAATTCCGAGGATGAATCTAGCAACAAAGAGATGTTGCCAGGAGTTGGTGAGACCTTGCCATATGCAAGTGAGGAACGAAAATAGTGCCGTTATAAAGATAGTTCCCCGACGACCAAACAATTGGTTTAGCTGTATAAATAAGTTAGTATATGCTATCAAATAGTGGATGAATGAAAGCTTACTGGATGGGTTAACCAACAACCCAGAACGGCGCAGCATAAATAAGGCGCAGAGTTTACCAGGCCCAGCAGCCATTGATTCTTACTAGCATTACCGTCCGTCGTATTGGGGTCTATGCCAAATTGTTTCGGGAAGAAAAGTTGAGCACCGTTGATGACCGTCTCATCCATCTGAACGCACATAAACAAAATGAGTGAAAGGACGACGAGGAGTAAATAACACATACGCCTTGCACGGCAGCAGCGACTGAGCATAGAATGACTAGATAATACAGCATTTTTGGCTGGTCCCAGCGATGTGTAAGCTCCCGTCTAAGGGTGATTCTATCGTCTTCATTTAGCAAAGGCAGAGTCTCGAATAACGTAGTGTCCTGGGCGACGAGGGCGCCCTTCTGTAGCTCCAGCGATAGATCGTCCAAATCATAACGTGCGGCGAAATCCTTTGCATCCTGTATCAGCTGTTCATGCGACAGTCCGACGAGAGGATTAGCGAGCTTGGCGTTGATGTTTTGAGTAGATTCGGCTTTGCGCCCGCCAGCGTTGGCGTACTCGTGAAATGACTCCGAGTCGCGCTTTTCCTTATCGGTGGTAGCCATAATGCGGGGAGAAATACTGAAGAGGCACGGAGACGAGTAGTAATGTGGGGTGTGGAGAGCTTTATAGCAGTAAAATTTCCGTCTAGAATGGAAACGGGTGTCATCAAAGTGGAGCTTCTGGGCAAAAAGGGAAGAGAATGTTGCTAATCAAATTTTTAGCCGTATAACTTACCTATGACGCATATTTTCTGGCATCCCGGGAAGATCGGATGGTCCCATACCCCGGTTTGGCGTTGTCTAAAGTGGGTCCAAGATTCAACAGCAATCCCAGTCAGCTTTAGACGAAGAAATCTGTTTGCAGTATCTGTCGGATCTCTTCCCGAGTAAAACAGAAGCCGCACGACGGTAAATGGCAATGACAGACCGCCTAAAATGTTCAGCCCGGCTGAACAGCTAAGCAATGCATCAGAGCGAAGAGCCGGAGACCCTTTATTCCGCATGGAAACATGGCTGATTGCAATGGAGCGTCGTAACCTTTAACGTATTACCGCATGCTCGGTCAAAGCTTAGCTGCAACCGACTCATGTTTGTCGTGTATCCCACGTATGCTATCTTGAGATCTGATGTGATGAACCAGAAAATAAAGAGCATAATGTACAAGTATGCAATGCAGACGATGTTAGCCGCTCACCGGCCGCCCTGGTTGTTGGAGCTGTCAAGTGACGCTAAGTATTTGTTGCACAAGCATAAAGTGCAATTTCCTTCTGCCGAAGGCAAATGCAGAGCCTAAGATGCAAACACTTCTACTACGGCGCTTTGAATCAGTGGGAAAGCTAAAATACACCTGAAACAATTCAGAGTGGTTTACCATGAAACCTGGAGCAACCAAACTGCCCGTTCTTCAAAGCTTCAGCTGCGAGAGACTCGAGAGTCGCTGTTTTCAAGTCTGAAACCTTGGACCGTGTGCTTTCAAGAAGAAACCTTCGTTCAGCACGTGCTTTCTGGGAGGGATGATTACAACTTGTACCAGGAGCTCATACTAACTATACAAATTGTACATGCTCCAAACCATGAAATGCTCATTCAGATGACTGAACCACCTGGCCAGGATACCGTACTTTTGCATATTTGGATCCCTGCTAGACGTATTTGACTACTCAACAGCACATCAACATTACTTCGTGTCAGAGTAGTATGTTCACGGTGTTTGGTGAAACATGTTCGAAAGATGCAGAGGTCACAACCACTTTAACGATAAGCATAGATATTTTAGCGCAAGCCAGCAGCGACAAAACAGTACTACAAGGTACTTAAATATACGAATGAATCAGGAGCCAATATATACAGTTAAGACATATCGAATGCTGGTGGGTTGCATATTTTGAGCAGGCGAGGTCGCAAAAATCGATGTTCCGGAAAGGACGTCGAAAGAGGAGTGCCGGTAAGTTTTACTGGGTGGATAGGTGCCGATACATCAGAGATACCGGATGAGAGTCGCCAAGAGTTGGAAAGGAATATAAAAAAAAGTGTATAAGATAGCAAAAGGGAGAAGCGAAAGTGACGAAGGGGGAGATGCAAGCAGAGGTCGACATGATAGGTGGTGGAAGGGAGATGGAAGGAGAGATGAGTTAAAAGGTGAAGGAATGGCTGTCAAGATCGTCTGGTGTTCAATCACTGTCGACCATGGAAATCGCGCCGCATTGTTCGCAGAAACTCCACATCGTACGTTGTCCATGAACTCCGGAAGCGCAGGCGACACGTAATTTCGGAATTTGCGAGCAACGGGAACTAAGAACACGAATTCGTGCAAGGCAAGGAAGATAACATGAGTGTAGTTCGACTGACAACGACCGCGCAAGGTAAGTTAGAACGTGCACCTACCCGTGGTGTACAAAGTTGCTGTGAGGCTGCAAGAGACCGACGTTAGGTTGAGCCGAATAGTCTGAGCAAGGGTGAGAACTCTTTTCGACAGGTTCAACGCTGTTGAAGAAAGGGAGGGGATAAATTTGAAAATTCGGATAGGCGGCTGAGAGTGTGGTAAACGACTTGTGAGAGTTAAAAGCGGGTTGCGTTACGTACGAGATTCCGTCGAAGGAGAGTCAGTGTCGGAGGATGCTGAGCTGGCATTAGAAGAGGCGCGCATATGATGAGAGGAATAAAGAGGCTCGGCATCAGACATTGCGACGTCGTCGTCAGGTTTACAGTGGGGAAAAGGAACGCATTTTATCTGTTTTGCATCCTGAAAGCACAGAGTTGGCAAGGGGGCTAGTATGGATCAGGACGCGTACCTTGTACGTCGCGTCACCGGCATCATCGAATTTCCTTTTCATGGCCATGACGGATAGTGACAAGGACAGAGAAGACTTAGGGTCGGTACAACAAAGATGGGACAGCGGAGGAAGGAGGTGATGGAAAGGAGAGAAGACACCCTAGACGGGATTCGTATGAGACTCGGTCCCTTTTATGGTTGTTGATTATTGACGGCTATTTGTTTCGGGTACCTAATAAGAACCCCATTTTCTGATCCAAATATGGCAGCTCCGTGCCGGACATCCGGGCTAGTCGTGTCTTGCTCATGTTTCTCTCCTTGACACCCTCCAGTTAAACAGCAGCGGCCCATCCAGCAATGGACCTTTATATCAAGTTCCTGGAGCCTATACTCTCCTTTCTGAAGGAACAGTTTCCACCACCAGTCTACTCTTTCATCGTCTCTATGCTATCACATTGTTTGGCGTTTTGCACCGCATTCTACACTTTGGTCAGCGAGCTTGTCTCAACGAATCCTCTCCAATGGGATGCGCAAACATTACTACCCCCTCTTATTGCTGTATTCTCAGCATATATCACTCTCATGAGTCTGTACCGGACTACAAGCTGGATGTTGCGCACCAGCTTCTGGTTTATCAAGTGGGGCACCATTGTTGCCGCTCTTATCGGTGCCTCAGGATGGATGCTTGGTAACCAACAACTACAGACCAACAGAAGTGGAGGATTGATGCCATGGTCTAGCCTTGGAGAGATGGCGATGGATATGTTGAATAGTCCCAATGTTGGCCAAGGACAAACATCAAAGCGTAATAAACCTAGGACTCCCCCGCAGAGGCCCCGGGTTTGGGAGTCATTTGACCGTCATCGAGCATGGCAGGAAACCAAAAATGAACCGGAAAGTCGTAGCGACTTTAATGCTAAGGAGGTAATTGGGACAATCACACGGTGGTGGGATTTTGTGATGGATGCTATGACAGATGGAAGAGGACAAGATGATGGAAATGACAGCAGAGCCAAGACAACAATTTCACGATAATCTATGTATTATACCTGGAAAATACAGCAAAGTGCTCATGAAAACCACTTGTTGCTGCAATAAACGTCAGGCATTAACCAGCAAAGGTAGAGTAGGACAACGTACTGAGCAATCCTTCCCAACTGTGTCAAGCCACTCAATCCGACAAAAAAGTTGACCTATGAACGGAGGTAAGGCTTAGAAGCAACGAGAAGCATTATTCACGTACTCCAGCAAGACTGTAATTAATGGGTGTTATTACCAAACTATACCGCACCCAGATGAAGCCCGTTGCAGCCAGCGCTGGAAGTGGGTGAGCTTGACGTTCCAGGGAAAATACAAGTCAGACGAACCGAGATTTTGAGAGACGCTCAATTTATCAGCTGGTCTCGACAGATCCTTGAGACCTGCACCGACAAGACCCCACTTCATCATTGGAGCCCAGAAGAAAACCGTCTTCGGACCTGCAGCCAAGTGGTCGGTGAGGATACTAGTCGAGATACGAATATACCCCACCCGCTGGATGGTTAACGAATGCTTGAAACTTGGATACTGCTGGCGCCGACATCTTGTAGGATTTCCGAAGGAATTGGACGTGGGTGAACGGAGGCTGCCCCAGTCTCGTAATGGAGATGAGTAAGTATAAATGTATTCCCACGGTGGCGCCCCGACGCCGACAATCTTGACCTACAACGAGCCCTCATCGACATCAGTGGGTAGTCGAATCTCCTTGGCCGCAATGGCTGTGAACACGGCGGTTACTGGCTGGTATCGCTTTCCATCGTAACTGCGAGTATTTCTTGTGTTCTTCAGTCACTGATGCTGATTCTAGTCCGTATTGTCTCCAGGGCAGCATCTGCAAATGGTACTTGCTTTCATCGATGCCACGGAACGCCCAGAGCTTGGCATTGAACGTGTCTGGTCTGGTGGCCTTTGATTCATCGATATAGACTGATCAGTACACTTCCACCTTCTGGGGTCCTGAGTCACTCTGACGCAATACACCGCGGCCCACGCCACATTCCTGCGATATATCACACCGGACTCTTCCGTCTCTTTCATCTTCATCTCTTCCTGCAACAATGACTCAATTCTGGGAACCCGGCACTCAATACAACCACGGCGACGTTGTTCAATACAATGGCAAGTTTCCATTTATTGCGCGTGTAATGTATATCTCAAGTTATATAGACCATCGATACAAGATCATCCAGCCTCATGCCTCTCAGTCTGACTGGACTCCCGACATTACTCCCGCTTTGTGGGGACGCCTCTCCGATGAAGATCGTGCTGGAGAATGCGGCGACTCTGGTTATCAACCAGGCTATAACCAGGGACAGCAGCAGCAGCAGCAGCAACCATACCAGCAACCATACCAACCTCCGCCTCCACCTCAGGACCAGCCTCACTACAACGAACGTACGTGTCCTTTCCGTGTATCATTTCAACATCGGTCTTACTCCTCTCTCACAGAGGCGCCTGACAAGAAACCAGACCACAAGGCTTGGTTCGATTTTGACGATGAGAAGAAGCAACAGCTTGAGGTGAATCTTTTATCTTTCATGAAAAGGAGCTTGCCTCATCTAACCTTCAACTAATAGATTGGTGGAGGTCTCGTAGCAGGTACATCCCCGTGTCCTTTTTGACCATCAGCTTCAGCTAACACTTCGCATGTAGGTGCCGCTCTTCTCGGCGCTGGCTACTTGGCTTTCAAGGGGCACAAAAAGAGCGACGAAGAGGTTGGTCATTCCAAGCACACGTCCTCATATCTTCATCTCTTTTCCAGAAAAAAGCGCAAACCTGGGCGCTTCAGAACTGGCTTCAAGACGCCCAAGCGCGTACAGAGCAGTACCGCCACAATGGTCCCCGAGGACCAGCCGAGTGGATCTTGAACCAAGGCAAGAATATCCCGAGCAACGCAATTGTTGTCGGCAAGGAGCATGATTGGACCTTATATATTTGTCGCGCCTTCTATGAGGTACGTCATTTGTGTCCCTTCTTCTTTCTGACGAAGAGCACTTACTCTACTGCTCACATAAATCAGGGCGGCATTCGTGAGTCTCCGATCATGATTTCACCGTCGACGAACTCCTGACTAGTCTTTTCTAAGAAATCGGCAAGGCATCTGATGTCTTCAAGAAAGGTGCCGTCATTGGATACGACAATGAGGAGATCCATGTAAGTGACACTGTTTCGTCGTTCTGCCTTGCATTTAACGTTTTCCGATTAGCTCGACACCTATGAGATCCTCGTCGGGGATATGCGCGGCCTGCGATGGGTTGATGCCAGCGGTAGGCTTGATGTGGCTGCTTTAGGTGCTCGCCCCGTTGAAGGTGGCCGCGAGAGCGACGGGACAACGTTGTATATCGCTGAAGCGCCTCACAAGGGTGCTGTGCATCCTGGAAAGGCTAGTTCCAAGCTCGATGGTACGTTATTTCTGAATAAGTATGGAAGAGCAGTAAAGATCTAATGTTTCATAGGTGCGGTCATCCCGTACGATAACCATGAGAAGACTATCCACGTAAGTTACTCGATTCTGGTGCACGGATAATTTAGGTGCTGAAGATTATCCCTATGAAGAACTACAGGGTTTTGTGCTACGCCTAGTGATTTGTGTCATCCACAGAGTGATTCTGTTGTACAATAGTCATCGCTGCAAAGTGTTTCGAGAGTAGTCATCAAATGCATTCAGGTTTCCACGTTCAATCCATGACCAGAAAACTACCCCCAGTGCCCATCAGCAAATGCTTTCACACCTGCCTCATCTTTTAGTTGTCTCGAATAGCTTTTGACGATCATGCATCCCCAGATTTCTATCAGCCATACGAAAACGAAGACTCCGATCAATACACCTTTCATCACGGATACACTCTTTTTGCATGCCTCAACGACCAGATCATCCTGGGATCCATTAACACATGACCTTAAGCTGTCGGGCGCATCTTTGAAATACCGATAGATGGAGAAGGATCCGGAGGCGATGCTGAAGACGACATGGACAATAAGGATGGCATAGAACACCTTGATTAAACGGATGCGTTTAATGACAGCCCCTACTAATCTGTTTTTCGTGGTGTTAGTTGACACGCATCCATGCATTTGTGGAGGCTCCACTCACCCGCCAAGGGATAAAATCGCGTATAATCCATATACGACTATCTGGATGACACATGGAAGCTTACTCTTGGTGTCGCCACCTGGTTCCACGACTAGTTAAGAGGGAGGACGTGACTGCTCATGCCAACTCTCACCTAGGTAACTGTACTGAATGATTCCTCCAACGGCGATAATACCTCCCAGCGCCACGCCCAACACTCCAATGATCTAAAAACGATGCTCAGCCCTCTCGGACCGACGTTCTAAGAACAAATCCCTTACCAAGACCCCAAGCCGCACCGGAAGGCAACAACAGAATTTGTTCGACTTGATGCGGACAGGCATTTGACATGAAAACTATCCGTCAAGTTCGTGAATTCGTAAGAGGATACGTCAGACGACCAGGACCAGCCTGTTCACCCCCATAGACGTTGCTGGTTAATGGTATATATGCTGCGTCTCTACCGGCGTAGGAATCAAGCGCGCGGTTGGTATCCTTGACATGTTGTCTATGCTACTGTCTACTAGGAAACGAAGACTCCGAACTGCGTTCGCAAGCATTCACGGGCATCGCTTTTTGTATGCAAGAGTTTTTGGCTGTCAAGGACTTGTGGCGTTGAACATCTCTGGGGGACGTGGATCAGCCTTTTATGTTCGGAGTCTTCTTGGGTTTCTGGTGGCGACCACGGTCCATCGCTTATCACCGTCCTCGACATATTATCCCATATGCACTGATTTCAATCGGATACTACACAGCAACGTGGGGTGAAGTCGCCTCGGAAAATTGCCGAGCAGTCCTGCATTGCCACCATAGCTGTGGTGCTATTACAGTGGTTTCCAAAGATCGAAAACAATCATTACAATTCGAATATGCGAGTACAAAGTAGGTAACGTACACGAGTGACAACGGGATACGAATAGATAGATGAACTGGTAGGATGAGGACGCATGATACAAAATACAAGTTGTTTTGTACAATCACAGGTGCTGATATGCAGAGATATGCATAAACTAGTATCTGCTGGAGCGAGACCTTGATCTATGATGATGTTTATGATGACGGTGCTTCTTGTTCGGCTTCAAGACGACTACCTGACTCTGCGGCACCTGAGGAATGATCTGGGCTTGGGGAACCCCGCCTATCATCATACCTCCGCCTGCGGAGTACGGGGTGTGGGGGTAATGTCCAGGCATTGACATGGAGACGCTCCGAGGACGAGAGTGCATAGCCATAGGTAGCTGTGTTGTGACATATCCACTGCTACTCATGGGCCCTCCTGGGTCTGAACCAGCATAGCCAGTCCCCCCGCCGTGCATCGACATGGGCACGCCGCCCCCGTATTGCGACCCCGCATACTGACCTGGATAAGATCCGGGCTGTCCTGGATAAGATCCTGGCTGTCCGTAAGCTCCTGGTTGCCCATAGTTCCCTCCATAAGGTCCTGGCTGTCCAGGGTAGGCGATGCTCGACGCCATCCCGGGTATCGGGATAGGCATTGTGGATGCCATTCCACCCCCTGAGTAAGGCATGTTGTATGAGGATACTGATTGAGACCGGCGTCGAGAGTGCGATCGGCCGCGATGGCGTCCATGGAGAACGTCGGAGTCATACTCGTACCTGTCATCGTACGGGTCTCCTTGGGATCCACGTCCCCGGTATTCGTCATCGTGATCACGACTCTGCAGATCCAAATTGATTGTCGAACTGTGGGGAAGACGAATGATGACTTGCCCAATAAAATATTATCGATGCGGTCATCGCTGCAGCGTCTGCAGCGGCTGAACGAGCATAATTGTCCATACTGTGGGAGGTATAGCCCAGTAATCGTGAGGCTATATTCGAAACTCGGTGAGTCCGACAGCGGGGCAAGACAAGAATGACTGACATTCCGCCACAGCAAGACCGATAAGAGCTTCCCGTTGCCTTTCAAAGTCGCCACTCAGTGGCTCGTAGATAGAACTATTATGAATCCATGTACGATAGGCCTCGTAAGCGGCAGCGTGGCCTATTTCTTGTGGGAGCATTTGGTTGAGTTCACCCTGGAAGGTCCCCGTGAGCAGATCACATATAGAGCCAACGGAAAAGGGATAGATAATACATACCAAGCCACCGTAGGCACGAGAGTGCCAATGTCGGGCTTCGTTTATGCCGACACCGAGGCCTCCAGAGTTGGAGCCAAAGTCTCTGACACGATTCCAAGCATTATCAAAAAGATGTCTGAATGAAGGAGACGTAAGATGAAGTAGTGAATTCGTTGAATGAGCGCTGGGGTAACATGATTGTACGAGGGAAGGTATGCTCACGGATCAGCCTGATTCAAGGCATGGGCACGATAATAATCAATGCCACCCCCTTTATGACGGGAATCATAAACGTGCTCGTAAAATAAGAGGTAATAAAATACACACAGGATGGCTGAGGCTGAAATGTGGGAGCAGGTGGTGCCCCGAAATGAAACTACGTAAGTAAAGGGCCGTCAACACGAGGGAATCTGGGAAATCAGAGAAATATCAACGGATACCTGATTGGACCCCCAGCCGGGGGCTTGATGATAGTAGGCGTATGACATGAGGAGGGGGGAAGCTGAGATTAATGTCAATCGCGATTGGAACCTCCATTATTTATACTCCCCGGCATGACGGCCCAGAATGGAAGCGTGCAGGTGACGTCACAACGCGTAGCAATGGCCATGTGATCAGCACGGACATCGACTCGTATTCTATGGCTGCTCCTGCTGGTACGTGGCTCACTGCACTTTGCTCTCTCTCTCTCTCCATCATCTCACAACGCCCACCAGACTATTCTGTATTTGCAAGTGCTGAATTCGACCCCAACGACTACGCCAATGCCGTCCTTGCGGGCGAGCCATATGTTCTTCCATCCGACACACGTACAAAGCCTTTGATTTCTTCGACAAAGATTGCCGAGGCACCAGGAAAGGAAGAAATCTCCATAGCAATATCGAAACTCACTTTTGGCATTGACGATGTCTCTAAGCAAATAAAAACTCTTGTGAGTGCATATTGTCATTCGGTACATTGTTCATTCATCATTTTTGGATAATAGGTGACCAACCATCATCAAGATCTTCTTTCACAGGCAGCAAGTGCAAATGAATTATCCGGTTCCCTTAATTCTGTTCGCGCCGGACTCGCCGACCTTGACCATTCTCTCGAAAAGTGCGTCCTGTCGTTCCCTTCAATGCTACACGTACCCATCCTTTACCAGATTATGTCTCAAAGTCCGTGCACCATATCGGTCCCTTCAAACTAATGTCTCCCGTCTCCAAAAGCTTCAGCAGGCATCGGATGTTCTACGTCGCACTTCTCGGTTTGTGATTCTCGCTCGCAGACTTCAAATACAGATGGCCGAGATGGAGTCCGGTAGTAGCACCCCGGATCAGCCACTGCCACTTATCCGAAGCAAGTCCGATGAATCTGCTTTGGGTCAAGACCTCGAGGACGGCAAAGAGCGCACTATCGCAAAGGCAGCGCTTAGTATTGCGGAGCTTGGTATGTCCCTAGATTTATCGGTTCGCGGACTTGCATGACCTCGCTACAGTGTCGTTATTGGATGACCCAACCTCATGTGCGTCCGATAAAACCCGTCAATCGGACGTAGAAGGACATGATCTTGAATCCCGAACCTCTTTGAGGTCGGTTAACGCCATCGCCGTTCATGTACCTTATATCGAGGATGCCCGAGCCAAAGTGACTTCAGAAATGGAAAATATGGTTTTGACGGGTCTGACATCACTTGTAAATAGCTATCTTCTTTTCTGATTTTCCGCGTACTAAATGAACCCTAATAGAATCAATCCCTCCTGGCGTCCTCCCTTCAAACAGCCTATAACCTTCGGGTTCTTCCTGAACTAGTTCAGAACCTCATATTAGAGTTGTCACAAGCTGTTGACGACCGAATACGAACTGCCTTTGATCTTTCCAAAATCTCCAAAGAAATCTTGTCCAAAGGTGGGCACCTAAAGTCCATATGGACGGGTCCACTGATACTTCACACAGATTCCGCCCCATCGCCTACACTGTACAAGTCTCGCGTGAGAACGGAGCCAACCAATCTGACGGCTCCGCAATGGACGGCTGCTCTCTGGGCTCGATTAGAGGTGATGGTACAGGACATGGCTGAATGCTGTGTAAAGGTGAGGATTACATGTGGACCACTGTTCACGGACATCTACCTGTCGAATATCAGCCTGGATAGACGCGCAGGGTCCTTGCTGGACAGCAGGTTTTTAGCCGTGTTTCACCATGCTTAATGCTAACAACGGTAGCCTAGGTATACACTTTAGAAAGAGTGTTGAAAATAAAAAAGGATACCGTTTCACATGTAGTATTTCTGGATGAGGCCATGAAGGTCAGGCTGCTTCCTACTCCCTATCCAATGACCTGCTGACGATTTATTTTATATGAGTAGCTTCTTGAGAACAAACCTAGCGCCACATTCTGGACAGCTTTGGCCCGTTCGCTAGAGAAGAATACGCGAGATGCCGCTAGAAGTAAGCATCTAGTGTTATGATAAGGATCATCTGTATTTTACCAATCGCTAGGTTCAATGTTTCTTCAACAAACACTGAGCACGGGATACCCAAGACTTTTGAGATTATTCCACGAGTTCTTCGCCAAAACTGCCGTTCATACAGATACAACTTACATACATACTTATCAAAGGTCCGCTTGTCTCGTTCCATCATTATTATATGCTAACCTATATCCAGCCCGGAGACTGTGCTTGTCCTTCGCGCACTGTCGAATTTCGAATCACTGTATCTTACCCGATCTTCGACTAAACTCAACGAGTCCGTTAGTCAGGCATTCTCTGGTGGGATACGGACACCACCAGGGATGTCCGAAGGCATTAACATCGCGCGTACTGTGGCCAACGAGTTAGACTCGGCCAGATTTGATCCATTGCTTGCGAAAGCCGTCGCTAAGAGCGCTACAACAAGTATAGATATGGTTGTATCTAGACTTGATGGTTTAGTGCGTATCGCCTTACGAATGCAAGTGCTTGCATAACCCTTCTTCCCTTAGGTTTCTCGGGATCGGTCTTCCGTGACTTTGGTAGGGCCCTCAGCGACGCCACAACAGGGTATAAATGGCACACTGGCAACATTTGTATATTATACATGGTTGCGGCTATCACAGCTTGGAGAAGAACAGAAAGAAGTGGTCTTCAACATCATTAAGCCTAGTGTTGATGTACGTCCTGCCTTTGAGCTTCAAGGCCTACCGTGATCAGGATCTTTTCCAGAATTTGCACTCTGCCTATGAACGCATCATCAATCCTCTACTCACCGCCATACGGCGTGAGCTCAGCGCCATCGTATCTAAAATACATCGTTTTGATTTTGGTAAATCTGCAGACCCTATAGCAGGCATGGGTGGAGCAAGTTTGTACATGAAAGACCTCGTGGAAAAGCTGGCTTACATCAAAGCCGAGATCTTCAGCAAGTTTGGGATCGGAGATGAAAAAAGAGCATGGTAAGTGTACACGCATTCCTTTCGGCCTGTCTTTAAATGTGCGATGAGCAGGATAATGTCACTTGTGCAATACATCATTAAGACTTTTGTGATTCATGTCTCCATAGTCAGACCGCTTGGAGAAGCAGGTAAATTGCAGCTTACCAGTGACATGACAGAGTTAGAGTTTGCCTTGAGCGCGTTTCTAGTGGAAGGTCCACAAGAAAAGCGGGGTGGAAACTTGGAGAGTGTAGGGTCAGAATACAAAATGCTTCGAGCAATGCGGTACGTTCCTGAATGTGTGGAAGTGTGACTTTCCGAAGTAATGTCGATTTCCTAGACCTCTTTTATTCCTCGAAAACTCAGAACTGGCTTCGTCGCAACACACGGTTGGCTTACCCCCTCTTATCGTGTTGCACCATATACTTGTCCGTTCGCCGATACCACTGCCTCACAGTCTTCATGGATGGCATGAAGCGGAATATGTTCGATGGGTTGATGAACACACGGAGGAGGAAGCGTGGACTCTCGTAGACGGTGGACTATCTCATTGGGAAAGGACGACGGGGAGCGAAGGCAGTGAAAAGGAAGATGCGATACAATACGTGAATTTGGCCCGAAAAGTATTGGCTGCAACACATTCCTAGTAGTTTGAGAGCTATGTTCATTTATTTCTCCGCGACCTCTCAACGCGTGTAGACCCAAAGAATGAAGAGGTAGAATTGTTATACTACAGGATACGGGGTACAATACAAGTACGAATTCTGCGGGTAATAATGTACATATGCTAGATGTTGAAAATATATATAGATCGACTCTAACTGGGAGAAGTGGGATACACGGATAGGTTCAGGGCATCATCCGAAGATGGGCACTGTCCAGCAGGTGATGATGTAGGTGGCAAGAAATGGGTCTTTTCAGGCGAAGTCTGCTGATGCAAAATAGTCCGACTAGAGACTGCTTTACGCAACAAGGACGCAAAGGCAAGTGTTTGGTCTGCAGGGCCCCATCCATCACAGACGAGGGTTGAATTGGATTCTTCTGAAATGGATGAGTAATTGCGTTTCAAACGTTTCCTGGGTGGGGGGAGATCACACGACGAACGAATCCAGCACCCTACAATAGGCTCCCATACAAATTGACTATCACCACTGTCCTCCGTTCCAAAACAGCGCTTCTCAGCGTCATCAACCAGTTCGATCAACTCTTGTTGGTAGGCCATCGCCTCTGCTTTCTCAATACAGGGCGAACCTAACAAACGGTCGACGTGGCAGAGTATACAGGATAGTATGGACGCGTGAAGCTGGCAGAGATTGTGAGCTCGAAGCGCTGTTGAGTATTCCTGCAGTTGCGCTTTAGTATGCCGAAAGTTGGCAGAGGAGACGAATATGCGTTCAACTAGAACCCCGTAGGTCGATGGCAAAGGCACCACTTTGCGTAAGTACGCCAGTAGGGGATGGCGATGGCTATTCTTGCATTTCGGCAAAAGCTGGGTGCCCACACAAGCAACAGCGCAACGTAATTCTTGGATCCATCCTGACTGGCCCCGATCCGTATCAAGTTCATCACAGAAGACAATGAGATCGAGTATCGCATCATGATACAACTGCTCTAGTGGCAGGAAATGACGGTAAATTGAACGAATCAGTTTTCTGGACAGGTCCATACTCGATTGTTCATCACAACGTTCCCTGATTACAAACTCTATCACGATGCAAGCGGCACGGACGAAGAAGTCTACAGGGGCACTGTGCAGGAACCGATCTACAGGTTTAGAAAGCCAGATATTGGCTGTACGAATGGTGAGCAGGCAATTGCCCATTGTTTGCAAGAACGTCTTTTCCGTATGTCCCACGCCAGCACACCATCGTCCACGAAGTTCGGTGAAAAAGTCCGAGTGCGAGGGATGACAAATTTGGGTGGAAGATAGGACGAGGACTAAAAGAGCGCCTAGAAGGGTCTCGGATTCATGCAACAACCCTTGCTCCAAGGTGATGTCGAGAAGGATTCTGTGCAAGGTTGCATGAGGGGGACAGACACTGATGATCAAGTTTACTGCATGAGAGAGCAACGTCCACCTACACGTTTTTAGTGAAGTGAAAGCATGTATGGAAGGTCAAAAACCAACCGGCGGTACGGAGGGGGTACTGCTTCATACAGCAACTCTACAGTATCTTCTTCAGTATCCAGTTCTCCTTGGACATTCTGCCCGTCCCTGTGCTCCATATTCTCGCCGATCACAGTCGCGCATAAAGCAGCAAGCGTGATCGGAAGCCCGGCACCGAAGGATTTCCTGTCCGAGGGCCGTGTGTTGAGCACCAGGTCACGGAACGCGTCGCGAACAGCATATATTTTGCGAGACAACTCCACAACAGCACCTGAGTTGCGGTCAAAAATGAGCCTAGAGGAAGCAGAATTGGGCGGAGGAAGCAGAGAAAGAGGCGCTTCAGAGCAGTTTGCTCCTCGACGACATGAATAGGTCGCAACTCCAGCTGTGGGAACGGTGCTGCAGAGTCGTAGAGCCTGACATCGTACACGCAGTGAGCGCAGAAGGCGAGAAATGCGCCTGACGGAAAGGCTGTCGGAATCAGTGGCAAAGGTCGGCACCATTGTGGTCGTTGGTGAAGCCAGCGTGGCGGTGCCGTCGCGTCAAAGTGGCACGTACACAAGCACAAACTTGCCAACCTTCCAACACGACCGTGACATGCCCCCAAAGACGTCGACCAAGGACACAAGGCCATTGCCGCTCAGCGACACCCTTCATGATCTGGCCCTGCTACGTGTGTCAGGTGTAGATCTATCAGTCCTTGTTCCGTCATCTTCAGATGCGAGGTCGACAGACACAGATGTTGGTCTATCGGTCCAACGGTCCCATGATTTCATCCAGTCAGCGCGGTCAGCTTTGAAGCTGCGAGACATGGAGGTCGTAGATGCTGAGGGAAAACGATTAGATGCTGTGAGGATTCAATTAGATGAACTTTCCCGTGGGCTGAAGGAGTAATGTGAGCAATACTTCTCATGATCTTACATGCACTTCACAGGAGCTTGTAGGTCTATATGTTCAGAAGATGTTATACAATTGTTTTCACCCTCATGATGTATACAGTTTTAGGTCGTGTTCGATCAATTCATCGAGATTTCTGCGACTGAGTTGAGGTCGTGATGTCGAACTTACTACCGCCGTATTGGAGATAACCTGGGTGCTCCGAAGGTATTCTCTCTCTCATCTCGGCAACGTGGATGCTTTGGACATGGTCGTCCATGGTGGTTCAACGCTCCACTTACCGACCTCCCGTTGGGCAGGGACATTCCTTGGTCACTTACCCCATGGCGTTGGCGTTCTCGTTGGGTTCCTCAAAACATCATTTTTTGATGTCGTCAGTTGTGACAGCGTTGGTTTCCATTTTCTGGATGATACATTGAGGGCCCGATTAGGTCCGGTTGCCTTCTTTTCCTTTTTGTTGTCCGATTACCGCATATCAGTGTTTCAAGGCCGTATGACACCTTGTGGTACGTGCCCTACCTCATATACTGGACAGTGCGCCATATGTGACTGCTGCGACTGGGCAGTTGCCGCTGAAAGGCTGGTTTTGTCGCCATGAATGCGATTACAAGATTGATACCCGCTGCCATTCGGAATCATGCAAGTATAGAAGCACTTAGTTCGGCTCCTTTAGTGATTGTTCGCATTTCCGAATCCCCGCCAAGTTCTTCCTGTGCTTCTTACGCTCCCTCTGCCATTCTTCCCCCAGCTGGTGTTCAATGGACACACCCCAGGCCCAGCATCTACTCAGGTCAATCGAGAACACCAGATATGCCGTCTGTAAGCCCGAGCCATGCTTACAGTTCTCGTTGCCCGCACTTACCTGCCGTTGACAGTTGTTGCTGCGACCATAATGCTTTACGATCACGGTGAATATTGCGTTCTGGGCATTTATCCCTACTTCGTCTCTAACTTCAAGTTTCGCAGTCCTTTCTTTCCATAGAGAGGTAAGCCCTTCATTGTCTCTTTCTCCTGTAATCACTGAGGATAAGCAGGTTGAACTTATCTGGGTCTGTTCACTAAACAGAACGTAACCAGCGAACGCTCATATCAGTGTCCAATCCGCAGAGAAGGAGAACATCCTTCATCAACAACATTTTTCTATGGGTACATACAATAAAGCCAAAGTTTCTCCCCTAGTCCAATGGCTGTCAGTAGCATCGATACTTCGGTCTCTTTTGTATACTGTGAGTCTTGACCCTGCTATAATCTAAAGTCATGACTAATTTGGTTATGGCCAAGGTTTGAGTTAAGTGGTAAGTTCAACAGAGGTACTTGTTGCAAGGTTTCTGACCCCTCTGGGTTAGTTGTCGTGAATTCTCGTGTTACAGAATCAGTGCGTCACAATCATTTTAATGAGTCATCAAATGATGCTGAAAAAATCTATTTTTTGTTTAGTTGTATGTACTTTTGTCGTGCGGTTGATATCTCTACTGATTCTGAATTAGTTGTATGTCAGACGCTCAACGCACGTCGAAACATTCCAAACTAAGTATAGCTTGCGTAACGTGTAGGTTCCTTCTGGCTTCGTTGGGAGATCTTGTCAATCAGCATCTCAATTCTCACATCTGAACGTCAGTATCCTTGTACATGGAAGTTCTCCCGTGTTCTAACACCTAGCACACCTAGCAGTGGTTCTCATGTCATGGATATATGTGATTTACGACCGAAATACACTCGTAGTGGCCATGCTCCTATGCCTTTATGCTGCAGAAGTGGTCACGACATTCGCGATACTCGGAGTATCCTTGAATCATGCGCACAGTGAGTCCAAATGCATCGAATTCTTCCACAACGTTTTGTTCATTCAGACACAGCTACAAATCACATTGTTCCACCTGAGCTGTATCCGCCTGCTTTTTGCAGCCTGACTGAAATCCCGCCACTCTATAATTTCTACTGGGTTCCGAACCTGGTGTACAACGGGGTGATATTTATACTATTTATTCTGAAAAGCTATCGGGTCCTAGGTCACCCTGCCCAACCGAAGCAAAAGCAAATCTTGTACGATGTATATAAGAACTCTGCGATGAACTATGTGACGTGAGTTGACTTTAAGAATCTTCTCTCTGCTACTTACGTGTAGACAGGATGTTTTCTGCGTATCTCCTGTGCTGCATCTTATGGATCTCGGCAGATGTACGTATGAAGAAGCCCTTATCTCAGCTCAAACACTTACAAAGCGCAACAATCACGTAGTTTGCTCTCGCACGAATCCCGGTGATGTTTGCACTTTGTTTTTCGATCATGAACGCGACGAGGCTGCTGTTGAACGTACGATATGTATACTTCACCCATACACGCAGCCGTATCAGCGTCAGGAGTGATAACGATGACTCTGTCTTGACCGAGTTTGACGGCATTGAGGAGTGGTGGATGTACGAGTTACGGGAGCTGAGATGGAGTGGCCCGTCAGGGCCACATGTGTAATATACGCTGTATCGCCACTTCTAGTGTTTTTTTTTGGGTCGATAAAACGCGTCTCTGTGCTGATCGTTGCCTCGAGGCTTTGGTGAGGCAACTATGAAGGGGGCTCATGAATCGGAATGCGCAGATGGATAGATAACGCCCATTATTGTACAATTAGTGTCCCTCACTAGTGCTAGTACTTAAACGAATATAGCATCAACATTGAAGAGAGTTTTTGCGATCTTGGTCACGTAACGTGACCACATGGTATAATTTCCAAATTCTTCAAAGTCATCCTTTTCCTTCAAACGTCCACTGCATCCAGCAGCGACGACAAGCATTGCGACGACGATGGCGGTGGTCGAAGCATCCTTCCAGCACTCACCGCAGACTATCCTCATTTTCCTTCTCAGAGTCCTCTCGCCGGCCCTCGTTCTTCTTTGTTCTGTATCTTTGTTCTTCGTTCGTCCTTATGCCCTTTCTTTGTCATCCTCGTCGCCCATTACATCGGTGGTCGTCAGGTTTGTATCTTTGGCTTATCGTACGTACTGGTCTGACAACTCAGCAGGTCAGAGGTACCCCGCCGTAGCACGATCCTGCTCTTTCTTACTCTTACTTCTCTAACATATCTCGCTGATGGTCTTGCTTTCGCGGTCTTTGCGGTAGTGACCAAGCATTGGACACGCGATACTGGCGTTGAACTTAATGCAGTGCTTGGTCTTGTCGCATTCTCGGGCTTAGCAGCACTGGGAGCTTGGAAAGATGTTCAAGGCATCAATGTTTGGTTCCGCAAACGAGTCAAAGCCTCCGTTGCTGCTGCTTTAATATTCGATATTTTATTGGCGATATTCCTTGCATTAAACTTCACAAAGAAAGGTACGATCCTGTAAACACCTACGTGAATAGCTTACGCATCTGTCTTTGTGAAACAGATTCGCCTCCCTCTCCTCTCCTCCGCGTCATTCTCCAGATTCTTTTCCCTATCCTTCGAATATTATTTCTTCTTCCCTTGCTAGGATCCCTATTATCTCCACGTATCGTTTTCACCCCCGTCGAGGCGGAGAATGGATTTGATGAAACTGTGGCCACGGAATCCTCTTTCCTTCTTCCTCCGGGAGCCAACACCAATCCATCTACCGGACTTCTTGCTGTGCCAGGTCTCGCTCCCGGCGAATCTGGGGAATCTGCCAAGTATGGGACGTTTCGACCTAGTCGATCCATATTCCAGAGGTCTAATCCCACTACCCGCGCACCAACTCCATCGCCGTCGCATAAGGTTGTTTTCTATTTTCCAGTCATCGCTATTTATACTCATCGATCTTTCATATCAAGGACACGGACAAGAAGCCGGAGGTCTCGCTTGATCCCTCCTGGTCTGAGATTGGAAGGCGTCTTAAGCGCCTCACGCCATATCTATGGCCGTCCAAGTCTCGCACATTGCAACTATTGGCTGTGAGTATTCCACTCCTACATTTCTCGCGTTTTACCGATAGAGATTTCCAATTGCCAGCTTGTTTGTGTTGCCATACTGGTCATTGGTCGAGTCGTCAACGTTGCCATGCCTTTTGCTCTTGGAGAGCTTGTCAGCATTCTGGAAGACCGATCTTCTGATCGTTCCCCGTGGCCCGTCTTATTCCTCTATGTCGCCTTAAGGTTCCTGCAGGGGAGTGGTGGTTTAGCGGCCATCCGTGACGTGAGTGTCTGAAGTCTACATACGTCCCAGGTTGTTGAGCATCCGGTTACAGTCTTTTTGGGCACCTGTGATGCAGTACTCCGACCGTGGTAAGTGCTTTCTGAGACTGCATGCAATGATCCTATAACCACACATAAATGCAGAAATGTCGCAGCTTTCCTTTGATCATCTGTTAAACCTCTCATTCGCCTGGCATACGCGACGGAAAACTGGAGAAATCCTTCGCGTTCTCGATCGTGGCGCTGCTATCAATCATACGCTGGAGGCGAGTATAGCTTTCCCTGTCATCATATTGTCTTGACTCACGGGAGATTGCAGCTCATTTTATTTAATATTGTACCCACCTTCGTCGATATTCTCATTGCCTTGGTCGTGTTTGTTGTCAAGTTCGATTGGACTTTGGCAGTCACCATCTTCATCGTTGTCTTTGCGTATGGTATGTCCAAGCATTGCCTTTTTCTTTGTGCGCTGCATCTGTTTTGTAGTGTCGGCTAGTGTTGTTTTGACGCAATGGCGAACGAGGATAAGGAGAAAGATGAATGAGCGAGACATCGTAAGTCTTCTTTCTATCTTGTTTATCTCGTTCTTCACGTCTATCTTATGTCTTCAGATAACCCGCGGTATACATACGGACTGCCTTTTGAACTATGAGACTGTTAAATACTTCTGTGGCGAAGAACATGAAGCAGCTCGCTATAGGGATGCCCTCCGAGAATACCAAACATTGGAGTACACGGTCATGAGTGCGTATGATAACCAAATTCTTGGGTATGATCCGTCTTACCTTAGCCCAGTTTCCTTGAATATTCTTAATCTCGTTCAAAACTTTATCATTGTGCGTGTTGGTTGATTTATCTTTATCCAGAACTTACGACCCGATCTGCAGACTGTTGGGCTCCTTGTTGGGTCGCTCATCGTTGCGCGGAGTGTAACAAACGGCCAGGCACATGCAAGCGACTTCGTCATTTTCATCACTTATTTAGGCCAGGTGAGCAAGCTGTATTTCAACACTTGGATTTGTATTCTACGAATGCTTTTTTGCAGCTTTATGCTCCTTTGAACCAACTCGGATATATTTATCGCTCTGTGAACCAGTCCTTGGTTGATACGGAGAAGCTTTTGAAGCTTCTCAACGAACCAACGGAAATCAATGACAAGCCCAATGCACCTGACCTTGTGGTACAGGATGGCGAGATAGAATTTGATAACGTTAGCTTTTCGTACAATGATCGTACGGCAGCTCTCAGCGGTGTTTCGTTCAAAGTGCCTAAAGGCTCCTCTGTCGCGCTGGTTGGAGAATCAGGTTCTGGAAAGTCAACTATTCTCCGTCTCTTGTACAGGTTCTACGATTTGAAGGAAGGACAAGGAAGAATTCTCATCGACGGCAAAGATATCAGGTTCTTATCTTTTTTTCTGTTCGCAGAAGACATTCCTAATTTCTTGATAGGGATGTTACTCAAAAGAGCTTAAGGCAAGCCATCGGGGTTGTTCCGCAGGACTCTGTTCTATTTAACACGACTATTGGTTACAACATTGGGTATGTATCTTCCCGCTTTGTATACGAGACTGTTCTTCAATCGCTATTTCTAGATACGGCAAATTCGGCGCTACCCCTGAAGAAATTGAAGCCGCCGCGAAATCGGCGCAGATGCATGATCGAATTATGAGCTTCCCCGAAGGTGCGGACACGTCTTGGACGTTTGGGATACCTGTTGATATCAGATACAGGATATGATACAGTTGTAGGAGAGCGCGGTGTGAGACTGAGCGGCGGAGAAAAGCAGCGCGTTGCTATCGCCAGGACTCTATTGAAAAACCCGCCAATCTTGCTCCTGGATGAGGCTACAAGGTACAACAAGATCGTTGTGTGTTGTTTTGAGGTTGGCTAATCGTGTTGCACAGCGCCCTGGACACCTCGACCGAGAAAGATATTCAGAAGGCTCTATCAAACCTGATCACCGGCCGTTCTTCATTGTCGATTGCTCATCGTCTATCAGTGAGTGGTATTGGTAACCATGCTATGTCTTGTTAACAAAGGCTTCGTGTCAGACAATATCTTCTGCGGATGTGTTAGTATTCTTGTTGTATTTGAATCGCCAAAACCTTGGTTGACATATTTTCACGTAGCATCCTGGTTCTCAAAGATGGCCAAATAATTGAACAAGGTAGTCACAAAGAGCTGCTTGCCCGGGATGGAATATTTGCATCCATGTGGGCAGATCAGGTGTCGTCTACCGAGGATCCTGCGGTTTCCTTAACGGATATGAAGCAAGATATCGCACCCTATTCCTATTCTGCGGATGCTTCTGAACACGGTGACGGTGACGGCCCATTGGAACCGGCTGAGTCTATTGGTATTGCTCCTATTGTACATGAACCAGCTGCTTCTATTATAGAGCCTCATGCCGAAGACCCGGAGCAGGAGGAAGACAATAAGGCCCCCATCCCTCCGCCCCAGGAACCTCCTGAGCCTGCTGCCGTACCTGCCCTCCCATCTGACGTCGCAGACGCACCTGCTGCCACTGATTCGTCGTCCCCCGTGACATTCCCCATCTCTGAGCCTGAACCAGTTGCGTTCCCGGCGGCGGAGGAGACTCTGACGGACTCACAAATCCAGTCTCCAAAGCCTGCCTCCCAAACGCCGGGTGTTACATTTGAAACCAGTGGTGCTCCGTCGCGCAGTGGGACACCCGACCCCGAATCTGAACCAAAGAGGAAGAGGATTTCTTCCCAGAACTTCCAGAGACTCGCGAGGCGGATCTCCATCACGACAAGGAGACAAGGATCTGTATCATCCATGATTCCTGGGCTGAAGAAGGATAACTCGCCGCGTGTATCTGTCGATGAAGGGGCCGGTAGCAGTCGAGGAGAGGGGAGCTCCCGAAACGAGAGCCCGACGCCAAGTGTTTCCGGCGACGGAGACAAGAACAAGAAGAGGAAGGAACGGAAAGAGCGGAAGAGGAGGAGTTTGATGTGAACGCGATCTTTTGTTTCTTTTTCATTTGCGCAGTGTTCGATTCCAACCCCAGATTTCACTGACGATTTTTACGACGAATTATTAACGTCCCATACCGTAGTAATGAGTTTTTTCTCTGCTTTGCTCCTGCTGTTACGTTGATGACATTTGGGTCAGAGTGCTGCATAGTTTTCCATAGCTTCGCACATATGTTCTGTTTAGTACTACTTCATGGTTACGATCTGGTTATACTTAGTGACGGACCTTAGGAGGGTCATGAGACAGGAAGCGTATACAAGAGTACGGACCAATCGCAGGCTCGCAGGCCCAGTTAGGAAGGATTATATAGGCGGAGTTGGAATAAACTGAATTCCTCTTATAAGGGCGCGATATCACGTTTTTTTTCACTTCCCCTCCTTCTTTCTGCCCCCAGTACCGGTCTGTTTCGGTTTCGTTCTGTTCCCTACAGTCTCGGTTTTCAGTGTTCGGATACGTCTATTATTAAAGGACAATCATGTCTACAAAAGTATATGTTGGGTCAGTCTGTGCCTCTGCTCCCTGTTCACGTCGCCTTTTCTCTGAGAGAGGGCGGCACTGATACCACTTCATGTCTTATGTAGCAATTTGAGTTGGAACACGACAGATGATTCCCTCCGTCAAGTCAGTGTGATCCAGCTCGAGCACGTCCCTATGTGTGCCCCGATAGTGTCTCTTATATTTCCAATTTTAGGCCTTTTCTCAATTTGGCACGATCCTTGATGTGCGCCTCTTTTCCCGTCCACCAGGGCCTGCAGCAGTCATGTTGGCAGTGTTGGCTGGGGGGTCTGTGTGCTGACCGACCTTTGATCTTAGTCGATCGTCATGCGCGACCGCGAGAGCGGTCGTTCTCGAGGATTTGGGTTTGTGACCTACGGGGATCCTCAGGAAGCACAGGGTGCGATTGACGCTCTTCATGAGCAAGAGCTCGACGGCAGGCGCATCAAAGTTAACCTTGCTAACGCTCGAGGCGGCGGCGGCGGCGGCGGCGGTGGATACTCAGGTTTGTTATGCTCTGCACTTTGGTCATTCTCTCCCTCTGATAACGCTTCTCTATTGCAGGTGGTGGAGGTAGCTATGGTGGTGGAGGCTACAGCGGTGGAGGAGGAGGCTACGGAGGAGGATATGGTGGCGGAGGTCAAGGTGGCTATGGTGGCGGCCAAAGCGGCTACGGTGGCGGCCAAAGCGGTGGAGGATACGGAAGCGGTGGCTACCAAGGTTTGTGCTACCCAGGATGTGGCATGCATTGTGCTGATTTTATTGCTCTAGGCTATGGCAGTGGCTACTGAACGACGCTACTACCATCTACTGCCACCTCAAGCTGATGATATGTTTTCTTCAATTTTTTTTATTTCATATTCCTGTCTACCGCGGTCGCGCTGTCTCCCTGCTAGCGTAGTTCCCTGCCGTTGTTGTCTTTTCTTATCCTCACATGCTCCTTACCATTACCACTCCTTGCATGTCGTTTTTGCTCGTTGGTGCCTCGGTTTCGGCTTGTGTACTATTACTTGTACTTGGTTCCCCTCGCATGGGATGTATGGCTGTATTATTTACAAGAAATGAACCTGCTCGCTTGAATGGTACTTGATTTTGCTAGATGTTTGTCCATCGTCTTGATCTGATTATTGGTGTGGTGGCATCTGTGTAGGTTGATATATAAGCCCTTGTTTGTTTTCATCTCACCTGCCTTGTACTCAATTAAGTGTGGCTGTACATTCTTTATTTGTATGTGCTTGCCGCCCTGAAATTTATTTCTGCGGACTACTTATCCTTGCTGTTCTTCTCCGTCGTCTTCATCTAACAACCCCGTCTCTCCTTTACCTCTCCCTTCGCTCGCCGCCGCATCATGGCAGGCTCCTCTGCATCGTCGACGAAGCCTCCCAGGCCACCAAACGCTTGGATCCTCTTTCGTTCAGACATGGTCCGCGTCATGCCCAAGCCTGCGAACGGGGCTTCTCAGCAGTCGGTCGTGTCCAAGGCTATCTCAAAGCTATGGGCAGAGGCAGATCCCGCTATCAAGCATGAGTACGAGCGACGAGCCGAGATCAGGAAGCAGGAACACGCCGAAATGTATCCTGATTATCGTTTTCAGCCAGTGAAGAAGGAGGACAAGGAGCGCCGAAAAGAAGAAGCCAAACAGGCCAAGGAGCGTAGTCGTCGCTCAGGCCGCAAGGATCGTGGTTCCAATCGTTATGAACCGTACCCGACTGCCAGTACCTCCACTGTCACTACCGGGCCTTTCCCTTACGCCATTCCCCACTTCTATCCTCTCACTACCCAAAGTTACCATCATGGTCCCCTTGGACCGACGCCACCCATGTCGGCAGCCCCATCTCCCTCCCCCGAAAATTCGCCACTAGAGGTGGTCTCCGACGACCAGGACATTGCCCACCTACAAACCTACGAGACTATGAACAATGTTTCTTCGGTTCCATCGTCTGCGATGACCAGTGGCATCGTCCCTTCCATGCTGCTCCGCAGTTCAAACGACGCACCTCGGGAGCTGTCTCTACCGTCTTCACAGGCGTCTGCGCCACAGTTACCGCCTTCGCCGCCTCCAGCGCCATTGCAGTCTTCTGGGTATTCATTCTCGTGGAGTTTACATGAACAGCCGATCGCTCCTCAGGTAGGTTTTTTTCCAGACACCTTTGCGGTTTCTTCATTAATTTGCTCAGCAGCAGTCCATGTCGTTGTCTGTGTCCATGCCTAGCGATGACCGATGGAACGATCCTACATTCGATGACTCACTCCAGGCGTTGTTGACGTCAACCGACGACCCTTCTATATTCACCCTATCCCACTTCGGCGAATTTCCAGACCATGCGACGCTGGACGCCGTGGCACTTCCGATGTACGACCCTAACGCGTTCAATTTTGACTTGGGAAACATTGCATCGCAGCCGAATGAGAATTCTGTTCCTTCTAATGAGGGGATGTTGTCATCCCTCGATTGTTCTCACTCAACCCAATGTAACCTGGAAGATTTCATCAACTTTGACCCGTATGAACCCAGCTCCCCTCAAAATCTTCCTCCTTCTCCTCCTCCTGTTGAACTTCCAGTTAAACAGCCATATCAGCCTCCGTCAGGTGCGGCCCTTTCGGCATCCCGACGCGTTGCTGGGAGCTGGAAGCATCCTTTTGTGAGAGGATCATCCCCGGACATTACGCCTCTGCCGTACGGAGTCTCGGCCAATTAGACCCGCATTAAGATTTCACTGCATCTTGTCCCTGCATTATTTCCTTCATCTAGTCATTTGCTTTCTTGCACGTATATATTCTTGCTGTTTGTAGCGCCCTTTGCTTCTTCCCTGCGACTTCACTCACGTCTTCTCACCGGCTCTCATTTCTCTTGGAAGTTGTCACGCTTTCTTTTTCTTGCTGTGGTTGTTCTCAAGGTTCCGTCGTCGTTATTACATGCTATCAAATTTTACGCCGCTCTCCCCTTATCAATTTATCGTCGCATCATCTGTACCCATCCAAAGAATTCCTGCATTATTTTATTTATCTACTAACTTTGTAACTTTGTGCCTTGGCGTGACGAATACAATACAAAGGGTCTACGCAATCCTGCTTCTACAATACAACGTCTGGCTGCTGTGAAACGAAATAGGAAGGACTTATTGGGCGAACAATGTATAAGTTGGACATGTAGACTTCCATCAGACCTGTATCTTGATCTCACATTGTCACCTAACAATGGGTCCTGGGACTTTGAACAATTAGTGATTGCTGCAGTTTGGTTGAATCGCGTACGATTGTTCGACTGATTCGGACCGCTACAGTGGGATCTTTGATGTGTACATTACTTAGGAATACGTAAATACACATCCTTGTTAACTAATACTTGAGACCTGCGATTAAAAATGAAGTGAACTAATGTCACCGTAATGTGAGCGGATTGTAGGTCCATGTTTGCATCGGTCTAGGCACGAAGCTACTTGCCGGAACCTCGCAGCGAAATTCCGTGCTCCCTCCAGTCCGGAGACAGCTTTCCATCTTTTACTTGGTCTACAAAGTACTATTGGATTCAGAGGGCAGGTGAGGAAGCTGCAGCGCTGGCCCATGGGAATTGACTTCCTTAAGGGGCAGTATACGTCAAGTAAGTTTAGCGGTAAAACACTTTGGTTCCTGTTTTCACTGTCGTCCTCGTCGCCACTGCCGTCCTCGTCGTCCTCCAGCACTGGCCACTGTGTTTGAGCATCATCTGAATGCTCAACACCATTACTAATTCCTCTCCTGATGCTTCGTCACCGTCCTTGGCGGACTTGAGCCGTCGGGCGTCAGTTATCTCGACGTCAAGCTCTGACACTGGTCATGTATCGGCGGTGCTCACGACACCACGACCAAGACCCATCCGCACATTCTCGGCACCAAGGTCTGCTAGTCCGTTACCACCAACGCCCAGGGCATCCCGACCGCCGTCATATCTTACACGCGACTTGGCCGTGTCTGCTGAAAAACCAGAGCCAAGAAAGAGCTCTAGGTCAACCTCTAGAGCACCCTCAAAGTCGCGTGGTCCAACCATAGAGGACTTTGCTGTCGGGGAAACACTGGGCGAGGGCTCATATTCTACGGTAGAAATTTTCGTTCTCATGTAGCTCCTCAATACCGTGCTGATTACGGTTCAAGGTGCTTCTTGCCACTTATCTGCGCACTGGCCAAAAATATGCCATTAAGACATTAGACAAGAACTATTTAATCAGGAAGCAGAAGATGGCGACTGCTCTGACAGAGAAGAATGCTCTCTTGCGGCTAGGTTCCGGACACCCTGGCCTTGTTCGGATGCATTTTGCCTTTCAAGACGAATGGAGTTTATGTGTGTACCTAGCTCACCAAAACGAGTGTCGTGCTCAATCGTGGACTAGACTTTGTTATTGACTTGGCAACGAATGGAGAGCTACAGACGCTGATATCGCGTATGGGTTCACTGAGTACTCGGTGCAGTCGTTATTATGCAGCACAGATCATTGATGCCGTCCATTTCATGCATGACAAGGGCGTAATACACCGGTGGGTGCTATTCGCCTCGTTCGCTCGGGTTGCACTCATGACTCGTAGAGATCTGAAGCCAGAGAACGTTCTCATTGACGAAGCTTTCCGGATCAAAATCACCGATTTCGGAACCGCGAAGATACAAGACAGTGGATGTATAACTATTTTCTTGCCGTCACGTTTCTCGCTTATGTCAAATCATCAGTGGAGGCAGAGAGATTCGTTGGAACTGCCCAATTCATCGCTCCGGAGTTGGTATCATCAAATGAAACGAGCAGAAGGCATGTGTTTTCTTGTCCATCGAGAATGCCCACTTATTCTTTTCTGATACTCATTAGTTCTGACATTTGGGCCTTTGGCTGCATCGTCTACCAGATGATAGCTGGTCGATTCGCATTTTCTGGATTATCCGAGTATTTGACGATGCAGAAAGTAAAGAAAATTGAATACTCGTTCCCCGAGGGGTTTGATGAGCAAGGGAAGGATCTTGTCCAGAAGCTGTTGGTAGGTTGTTATACTTTGTTGCGTTGGATCTACTAATCGTACCAAGGTACGTGACCCTGAGCAGAGATTGGGCGCTGGGACGGAAGGGACAGATAACGATATGAAGGCACTCTACTCCCATCCCTTCTTCGCTTCCATCAACTGGAAAACTTTATGGACAGATCCCGCACCTCCCCTGGAATCTGGTCTCGTCAAGAAGGAACACCGGCATTCTCAAGGCAAAGGCAAGAACTGGGAAGACGTCGGTGCTGCTTGGGACGAAATTGCTAGCCGTGGTAAGGAAGACGACATACCATGGGCTATTGAGGGCGAGGTCTCGCCTATTATACGTCATAGCGCCTCCGGCGCTGAACCTCAGCAAGTAGCCATCGAACGTAGTGGACGGATACCACCAGCCAGACTTTCAGATATACAGCTCGGCCTACTCAACTCCGACACACCCGAGCCCAAGCTACCCAGTCCTCCGGATACACCCACGGCTGTTAAGACACCACCCATCAACGTACCATCACGACCTCAGGATAACCATCCACCGAGCGCTTCGCCAGGAAGCTCGTCCGACGGCAGTCCAGTTGGTACACTTGTTGGAGCGTTTAGGTCTATGCGGCCTTTATCCTTGGGCCCTGACTCCTTGGTAGAGCAGCCAGACGCACTGCTAGAAGTGGAACGAGGGCGAAAACAAGCTATGACTCCGGTTCAGGGCAATGGTCCGCCCGTAGACTTGTTCGTTCCATCCTTCACTTTGTGATCTCCGTTCGTTGACACCTTTGTCCTTCAGCGGATCGCTCTTGAACCTACTTCCGACCGAACCTGTGATGTTTACTTCAACGGTTCAAGCGACATCCGCTAGACGGCGGGCGAGCAGGATCTTCCGGCCACTTGCAATTCCCCCAACAAAATTAAAGACGCAGCAGTTGGTTCTCACCAATCGACGGATTTTTGTCTTGAAGGATCGGCTCAAGTCTCCAGAAGCTATTACTGTCAAGGCGGAATATCTTCTGCGGAGCGACAAGTCAACAAAAGATAAGGAGAGAGTATTGACAACGGTGGAGCTTAAAGGTGAACGAGAATTTGTTTTACTGACTGTAAGGTATCTTATCTTCTTGTCTGGCCACTCTGACTTTCGTTGCTTACATAGGCCACGAAGAACATAACGTATGTGACCGAAGACCGGGACTTGGCGGCGACATGGGTCCGCAAAATCAATGAAAGTCTCTCCCAACCTACCAATACGCGGACGTGAAACCGATTAAACTCATAATAACGATACCTTGGCCCTTCATATACATATCTCACTGTATTTTTGGTTTTTAATCATTCGGATAAATGCTTGTGCCACACTTTATTACATCCTAATAGCTCTATAAACTGTCATACTTTTATTAAGCAGGGGACTGACTAACTGGGGGACTCTGGGTGTACCGACAGCCATTTCGTACTTTGATACATTGTAGATAATTCTTTTTTTTTAACCTGGTGGCAAAAGACTTGCATCCACAGCATGACCGGTTGACTCAGCTATCTCATCCTCAGATGCATTGTCAATAGGCGTACGGGGCATGGCCATCAAACCTTTGAAAAAGATATCAGGCTCTGTTACCACATCAGGAAAAGTGATACAGACCAGTACGAGCTGCTTCGAGTACACCAAAAGGCTTGATCAGCTTCAAGAAAGCCTCGACGCGGTTAGTCTTTGCTGTGAGCTCAACAATGACGCTGTTAGTGCTGACATCGACGATCTTGGCGCCGAACTGGGAGGCTAATGTGGAAATTGAGTGAAGATGCTGGTGCTTCTGCCGGAGCGCTTGCGATGGGGTAAGAGGAATATTTGTGGCTGCCTCAGAGACTTGTTCAGGATGTCCTCCCCGTTCAAAATTGTGGGCGAGGAAGGCTTCCTGTTCTAATTTTGAGGGATGTTCCTTTCCATCTTCGCATTTCCTTGGGTCATGCGATGGACCACCAACGAGCTGTTCATCAAGGTATTCAGGTCCGAGAATGGAGACCTTTACGAGGACGAGTTCACGTTGGATGGTACTCGTATTGGTGTAGTCAAGTACAGCCCATACCGGAACCTAGAGATCAATGTGAAAGATGGGAAGTCTTGAACGAAGTTTGGGCACATACGAGATCCTCGAGTTGCCTGCGAGCTTGCTCGACAACGCCGTCCTGGCCCTTGAGAACAATGCACATGCGACTGAGGTCTGGTATCTCAGTACTGCATACGACCAAGGAGTCGATGTTGAAGCCTCTGCCCGCCAGGATACCTGAGACGCGAGAGAGGACACCAGGTTCATTCTGTACTAGACAGTTAAGGATATGCCTGCAAGCGAACCGTTAAAGTTGAAAAGGTAAATTGGTATATGACTCGACGTGACTCACCTTTTGAACGGCTGCAAACTTGGAGGAGGGGTATTGTACAGAATGTTAGTGACAGCTTCTTCTGCGGTTCTTGAGCGCGGTAGGTCCATGGTAGGAAGAGGAGGCGGCCTCATACGCTGAGTCCTCTTGTAATCGAGGGCCGACGTTGAGTCGTCGATGGGCTTCGGGGGTTGGGGTGGCTTAATAGGTGCCTCATCGTCGGTTCTCGCCGTTACTGACGAGGAAAAAAGCCGGGTAGATAGCGTACGCGACGTCGAACGCGTCGCTGAGCGAGCAGTGACTCGCAGGCATAGCAGACTTGCCATGGTCGTTTGATGGAAAGAGTACATTTTCCGCCAAAAAAAACAATTTGAATACGGGATATAACGTAATGAGGATAAAATTAAAGCAATATCCTTACTGCTCTCACATTCAAACATCTTCCAAGTGGCAATGGGTCATATTGGGGACATGAAATATAGCATAATATGCAGTGCTCATCAATTAAAGAACAGTCCCCAGCCTCCACGCTAAGCTACCTCAGAGGACCCAAGCTCGACTACTCCTGCGTCCAGTCTAATCCAATAAGAGAGACCCTACTTCTCAGGATTAGGATTCCTAGCGGGATATACAATAAGTACACCGTTGGTAGGAAGAAGAAGAAGAATTGAAAAGGATCAGATAGGAGCGAAAGACATTGGATGCATGTTTGTCAACAAGGTAGTTTCAGTGTGAACTATGCTTGATCAAGTTGATTCATCCGAGGCGAAGAATAGCAGGATATTGGCGAAACCTGACCAGACTAGGCGCACAATGCCTTACAGAGAAAAGTACTCACATTCGTCGTTTGCCTCCGGGTAGCGTCGTCACATTCACAAACCTGTAAAATATAAGCATCATCTTCCACATCCAAGCATCTGAGTTACTCACCGACGGTTATATAGAACGCGCTTCTTGGCACGGCCCTTTGGCGTCTTTTTCTTCTCCTGCGCTTCAACCTTTGGTGTCTGTGATTTGACTTTGCCAGCACGGGCAAGAGAGCCGTGAACTAGATGAAATATGGTCAACGGACATGGACAACGACATCAGCGACGACGGCAACAAACCTTTTCCCATATTGTCTTGAGGTGAAGCTGAAGCAGACGACGAGGGTCCTGAGTCAGCTCGACTGTGCAGTTGGTCACATAAAGTTTCGGCAATTACCGGATAAAGACCTGCCGTCTTCGGCAACTTCACAGGATTAGAATACATCCATACGGGTACATCCAAGTAATACTTAGTTTGCCTAACGTTAATCGCATTGGTTATGACGGATTTTCAGGAACCTAACGTATCCTTTCCCGTGTATCGTGCATTTATCTGTTAATTAGAATGTTGACCAAAGGTGGATGATGGATTGGACTCATTAGAAGACTTTTGGCCTTCGATATAGGTCACAGTGAGCTGCAATAAAGTTTGTCGGGCTTCTCTGTAATTACAGTAGGACAAAGTTGAAAACAGTTGTATCTGTCTATCCCAAGGGCCTGGTCACAAATGGATGTTCTGACCAGAGTTCTACAGACAGGTGCCTCGTTTTCAGCAGAAGATAAACGATAAGGGTCAAGGATATTTTATGTCACTTTGCTCCCCTGGCCAGGAGCTCAGTAGCACTGCCACAGTTATTGTTGATCACGTGTTATACACGCTTGTTTACCGGTAACCGCGACGAGACGCAGCTCGTCCTCTGTTGGACATGGCCTCCCCATCAGTGCTACCTCCCCCACTGCCCCGTCTTAGGGTATCCAGAACACCTCGAAACAATTCTGATAATCCACAGTCAGGTCCATCACGCCTCTCAGATCCCATCGCAAGTAACAGTATCGAGCTCAATATCGACGACGAGCCTTCGCGGAACTTGCTATCTTCATTCTCGATAATGGATGCATCTGCCACTTTACCAGAAGATACCCCAGCTGCTCGTCTCCGTGCTGTCATGGCCAGACTTCCTCCATCCTCCTCGCCATCTACCCCGCTACCAACTCCGCCGTCACCTTCAGAACGAGAGTCTGACTTTGACCAGCCCCATTTTGGTTCCTCAACTGCTAGTTTTGCTCAAGAAAGCATCAGGAGTATATTCTCTCGTGCCCGACGCGATCCCGGAGACACACCACGGAAAGATAACAGGCCGAGGCGAAATAGCTTCGATGTTACTGAGGTGCAGGCTAGTCCTAGGGCTCAAAAAGTGAGGCAAGAGAGAGCAAGAAACATAGGTAGAAGGCAGAGCATGAGTGACGAAGAGATTGAGAGTGCGTACCTATCTTCGTGTTCTAAAGCCGTTCTGATATTTCTCAGGACACTCTCATAGGTCTGATCTCTCTGATGCCGATGTCTTCAGTACGCATTCAAAGACACCGCGTGCCTTTGGTTCAATATGTGGTCAGCCGTATCTCAATATACTTGTCCAATTTCACTAAATTATCAAAAGATTCAGCAAACAATAGCATTGACACTCAAGCCATGGTCGATGACCTCGGTAACAGCCAGGCAACGCCTCCTGCCGCTACAAGTACTCCCCAGCACTCATTGCAGATGACTTTAAACTCCTATCTCCAAGCTCAGTCAAGTATGCATCACCTTTGGTCCCAGTCTTAATAAATATCCTCATCTTTGCTCCAGATTTGCTAGATCACGATTCAGAAATGCAGCGAGGGCTCCAGGTATTCGATAGTGATGAAGAAGAATCTCCGAAAGGTACGCAACGCATTCCATTGATTTTCAGTATAGTAATGCATGTTCTAGCTACTTTCTCGACTGCTTCTCGAAAGAAACAGCTAGACCCACAGGAAACTATTCGTTCACGTACGGCGGACCGTTCTAAAGCTTCTTCAAGCACAAGTCGAAGCCTGGTAGACTTGAAACGCTCCCAGTCATTCTCTACTCCCAAACCAGATCCGCCAAAGTCTCGTACTAGTCATTCATCTTCTCGCTCGGCCGATCTCTCGCATAAGAATTCTCTTCACTCTTTCCCCAAGTCAACAGGATATTCTGGTTTGGCTAGGCGAGACAGCATGAATTCAGTAAACTCTTTTGATGACCGAGCAACCTCAGAGGGGTCGCATGCAGATCGTGAGTGTCCAGCATTCTAAATGCAACCGACAACTAACGTGTACATAGACCGAGAGCGGATGGCTGAATTGAAATCTCAACGTAGTGATGACCTAGAACGGCAACAGAATATGCCTCATCCTCACACACCGTCCAGTCCAAGCCAGTCCTCCGTAGACGCTATTAGCCTATCTCGGTCAGGAGGAGGACACCATCCTCATAATTCCTTCTCGAGTGCTCGTTCTGTTTCTCCTGCCAGTTCGCGGACGAGCGTCGATGAAGAACGTGAGCGAGAACGAGAGGTTCAAGCTGAGGTCGACCATGAACGAGAGCGGAATTGGAACTCCCCCCAACCCACATGGCATAATCAGTTTACCCACCGCAGTCATTCTAGCCGTACTAATTCACCTACGCCGCCGTCGCCGTCGCCCACCACTTCTACATCGTCACACTCGTCTCACAAAGGAGCACGGCCTCGCATGGACTCAAAGGTCTCTGCTCGAGGCACTCCTTCACCTAGACTCAAAACCCCCGACTCTCCTTCCCGGTCGCGTGTAAGACCAATCAGCCATTCGTCTCATTCAAATTCTCCGTTACCACCTGGTTCCACTGCCCCCCGAAGTACTTCATCCCGCTATTCACATTCAAACGCGTCCATCAGTCCCACACACGAAGACGGACCACGAGCGTGGTCTACACCGTCGAAACCTACTCCAAGCGATACCTCTCAGCGGACAAAGTATGCCCCAAGGCTGTCTCCTTCCCCTTCGACGACGAGCCCTATCAAAAACAAATCGTCAGGACTTCCTAAGGCTTCAAATCACTCTAAAGGTAGAGCAGGGACCGTTAACCGCGATAAGCCTATTAGCCGACAAGCCGCTGAGATAAGCAACGCTTACGACGGGCAGTCAACAGGTGAGTCCAGAACTACGTAGCACTTTTTTTTGCTGATCGAATATCTTTCAAGATACTGATGGAGAGGATCTACTTCAAGAGAGCACGCCTACACTTAAAACGACGACATTAACCCAGTCACAGACTGGGAAAAGGAAGTCCCCTTCCCCGCAGCTTTGGTCACAAACAGCGCGAGACGAATCACGTTCATACCGACCCATTGACCCACCTGCTACCCCACCACCATCATCGCCTTTATCATTGCCATCTACGCCACCTACCCTGCCTATTTCAGAGCCGTTGTTCGCTACCCATCATCGAAGATCCTCGTTTTCCCAACTTGAATATCAGACGCCATCACCTCCAAAGGGACTCCCGGAACTGCCTGGCCCCCCATCTGGTTCTGAAGACGAACAGGACACTGAGCCTGTCAGCCAAGTGACAGCGTTGAAAACACCACGGCCGCCTGGTGCTTGGGCATACACTCCTGCTTCACGACTTGCGCGACCGAACTCTCTGCCGGTAGATGAAGGTCCTCAGAATGGTGGTCCATCGACCCCTGAGAACTCAACTCCATTGGCACGCACCACTTCTCTGCCTCCACAGACACCTGCCCCTCCCGGCGGATGGCTTATAACGCCCAAAAAGAGCGTACGATTCGATTCACCACATACGGAGTCTGACCAGTCTGGCGCCGAGATAACGCCGAATTCGTCTGCGGAGTTTCACGATGAAAACACACACAATGAACAGTACCCTTCCCGCACCACCAGAGAGAATGGCATTTTGAAGCCATCTTTTGTTCTCAACGTTGATAACAATATACCGGACATACTACCTACACCTATATCGCCCTCCAAGTCTCGAAGGACGCCAACTGTGAACTTCGTGGATGAATACGGCCAAGAAGAGAAACCAGATAAGAGTCATGGTTCTCCTCGTCATCGCAGTGCTATTCGAATAGTGGATGCTATGGGACGTGAAGTTGATGACAGCGTGGCTTCCCTGGAAGAGCCCTTAACGCGGATGGAGGCGGTCACTCATATGCGACAGGGTTTGTCACAAATTGCGCAGGACTTGGAAGATGCTTGCCAGTAAGTCTATTTGTTCGTGCGATAAATGCAACTATCAGCTGAAAGATATTCTAGGTCAAGTTCTGATATTGGTGTGACTCGGCTAGCAGAACTGGAGCAGGCGTCAAGGATATCTCGCAAGCAGAGGGAGGAGCTTGCACGAAAGCTGCATCATGCTGACGAAGATGTGAGACGGAAGGTTGTGTCACTGCGAGAGAGCATGAACAAAAGCAAAGCCTTGGTAAATTCGGTAATCATTGCTGATTGTGTGCGTGTGCTGACTCGTGTGGACAGGTCCCGGCTCCGGTAAGCCGTCGATGCCCCTCGTTGTCATGGATAGCGTTGGCAATCATCGTCCAGCTGTTTCTGATCATAATCATGTACCTGTAAGTATGCTTTTATCCTTGTAATTCTCGTGACGAACTCAAACACTAACAGAATATCGGTGTCTCGCGCTCGAGAACTATTTCTTACCACTTACTATGACCCATTCTATGCAGAGCTGCATATGTATACCACTACACCCGATTATACCATAAATTGGCTATCATCGGCCGACTCACCACCGATATCGCAGGGCGGGGACCAATTTATCACGCGAGTTTTGAGTATGTTTGCTGATTGGCGGGATACTGGGGAACGAAATGGTTTGTGGCCCCCAACCTAATAAGAGTGTCTGCGTGGTATTTTATTAATATTGTATCATTTCCCTGTACTTTTCACGTTTTGGTGGATCCAGGCTGGCTTTTGGGCCACAGACCAGCAACTATCCTATCGAGGGCAAGCAATATTGAAAGAAGGCTGGCCAAACGCTAACACAAGGGGGTACCGCGTCTTGTAGCTCTCACGTCTCTGTCCACTCAGTTCTTGCATTGAACATTCCTGTAGGCTAGCCGGACAAGGTACGCTAGACGGGCGCCCTTGACTCTGTCTTCGATAACTATCATGTTACGATCAGTCAAGTAGCCACTGTAGAATGTTGAATTTTGACAAAGCCTCAATGCCGCGAATATCTTTGACCTGAGAGTCTTTCGTGATTCTTATAACGACCAACAAAGCGAGCAGCCAAGGGCTTCCTCTTAAGGCCCGCAGGGGCCCGACCGGCCCTCCAGTGATGGTTGGCGTGGGAGCTGCGACCTGTTTTCGAGGTTTGCCCTGGCTTGACTCTGGTTCATAAATCTTGCAAAGCGCTTCCTTGGTCTTGGCGGTCACTTGGATACCACTTCCATGCTGCTCGTATCGATCTTTCGGTGTTTTTTGATATGAGAATCTTCCCGTGAGTGCCTGGTATTTCCCGCTAGCGTGGTCTCCCGTGTTATAATGCCGATTCTGAATATATTCATTCGAGTTTCCCTGACAACGGTCAAGATGGAGTCAATGGACACGCATGATTGTCCTAGCCGTTCCGTTATTTCTTCTTTACGGAATTTCTAAAGGATCTTACAGTCTATATATAAGGCCCTCAATGGTCTCCGAATTTTCTCATCTTCAACTCTGAGCCTTTGTTGACGTCTTGACGGCGATCCACCTCCTTCTTCCCTCTTTCTTTCCTTTCAGGTTTCTTCCTCCTTACCTTCCTTTGCAGCTAGCCTGCTTTCTGTCCTTTACTCTCCTTTCATCCATTTCCGTACTCCCTTCCGTGAAACTGTTGGTTCAACATGGTCCAAGTCACTTTCGTCATTGCTCTTGTTTCTTGTTTCTTTGGTTTTGTTCATTCCGCACCTTTGGCACTGAAGCCTCGCGCATTCGAGCTTCTTGAGTGGGCTTTCTTCCTGTTGAAACTGACAATGCACTGACACCTCGTCACACAGCTATGCTAATTTCCAAATCTCCGATGGTGTTGCAGGCAAAGCTTCCGCTGAGGCCAATGCCGTATTTGTTGGCAAGTTCTATACTGTTGACGAGGGGTGACTCTGACAAGTCGCACTTCCACAGATCCCTTCGTCAATGTCGATTTAGCCACCGTTGATAGTCAAACTTTGGTCTGCCCCTATTTCTTTCGCGTTGCGAGTGCCAAAGGAGACTTATTGTATTGCTCAAAACAGGATAATATGCAAACGATGAGGGAAGCTGCCGAATCTGCCGAAACCGAGGACTTCAATCCTGCCATTGCTGCAGCCAGTGGAGCTAAAGGTGATTACCATGATCATTCATTCGAACGGCCCACTGAGACTGTTATCCCAGCTGATGCTCTCCAAGTCGGGAAGATCAAGAACAAGGTCCTGAAGCTGACCGGCGAAGTTCAGGTTCTTAACATCAAGGTCTGTTTTCTGTCTTATTGTTGCATTGATGGAGGCTCACACCGCACTGTGTAGATCGCTCAAGCTCAAGCTGCGGGTAGTGATACCTCGGATTTGGAAGACTCACTAGCTAAAGAACAGTAAGTAGAAGGCGTTTTTACATCGAGCCAGACTGACCATACTCTAGGACGAAACTTAATAACAACATTGCCACGGATGTAAAGAACGCCGGGAAGACTTCACAATCAGTTGCCTGAATTATGGAAGTGGTCGTCCAGTACACTTGTTCTTGTATACAGGGCTAGAACACGGGCTCAATTTGATAAACCTGTCTCTAAGATCCTGAGCACTTGATGACTGTGAACTACAATGACTCATTTTCGTTTCTTGGTGGTGCGTACTTCGTATTACCACGGTTAAAGAGACATGCCCTCGGCCGCTATCCTGACCAAAAACATTTTCGTATCTGCTAGAACGAGAAGCCGTCCCAGCCCTGCAAATACTAGATTTGCAGATCCCGCTCCGAGATAAATTTTCCCAATGAGTGTTCCTTTATTGTCCCAAACCTATCTCAGTATGTGAGCTGATAGACGGGGGAAAATAAATCTGCATGAACGCACATGTACACCGTCCCCAGTGGAGGCGTAGACATTACCTTGAGTGTCAACGTTGATGCCTGGAGAATGAGTTAGTTCACTTAATAATACGTTCCTTCCCAGATTCGTAGTGATCATTACCATCTGCGATTGCTGTGTCAATGTACGCGAATACTCTACGATTTTTGAGTGCTTCGGTTTCAGGGTCAACCTCAAACGCATAGCTTAAGACAGCGATATGATGAGCTGATTTAACGAACAACAAAAAACTTCATACATTGTAGAGGGAAGCGTTTGGTTGACTCCCAAGAATCCCCCCTCACTTGAAGTGTCGCCACTGTACAAATTCATCAGCATGAATTTAGAAAGCTACACCAGAGAAGCTAACATGTAACACGTTGAGCCGTCGGGTGAGAATGCAATACCATTCGGCAATCCCATTCCATCAGCTACAACGCGGACCGAGCCCGTAGTGGGATCAAAGCGATAGATTTGCGTAGGCATCAGTGGAAGGGGTCGGAAATGGTTCAACCATCCATATCTGAGGACAGTCAACAAGCTTCCTGTCCCGTAATGAATGATTTCACTGACGTCGGATCCGTGAAGAACATGTTTCTGCTCAGGGGGTGCACCTTTATATCATTGAGAGAATTGAATTGCCGACCTGCGTAACATGACTGTCAGCTGATCGCATATGAACCGCATATAGCTTTACCAAGAAAGTTGTCCAGGAGAACAGTGGTATCGTACGGCGGATGAGGATTAATGAGTACGATCGAAGGAGGAGAGTATGCGCGACCTGAAGTGACAACCAGGAGTGAGCCGTTGTATGGTCCCGTTCCGCCATTCGCCATTTGGACTGTCTCTGCGAGACTTAGCTACGGCGCCTCGGACATGAAGTTTAAACATCAGGTTCAGAAAAAAAGCAACGACCTACAGTTGTATAGGGAACGTTGACCGTCCCAGATGTATTGACAGCATCAACAGCCGCCTCAACCCCGGCCATGCTAATCTTAGAAATGACATTATTATGGTCCCAGTCGCTCATACCAAGGTCACCTCCAGCATTACTCGCGAAGAAAACCTCATCTGTCTCGGGAACGTATATAGGTGCCTCATGAGCAAAAGCAAATGTGGAATTCGATGCGACTTCATAAATGGCAGGTGATTCACCCAGAACATCGATGAACGAAGCATCGAATATCTGGAAAAATGGAGGGCCCGAGTTGGTAGGATTGAAGAATTCGTCAGCGCTGAATGCGTTTTCACGGAACGTGGCATTAGCTCCCAGGACGGCAAATTCAGTTGTATCTATGAACTGAAGTAGAGATTAGCGTTCTTACAGCTCATGCAGCGGTCCACCACGAAGTTACCACAGAGTTGGACGGAATAAAACTTCCATTTGACTGGGAAACAACTTGCAGCACCCAGACGCCGAATAGCAGTAAAAGAGAGACTTTGAGACCGTCGAACATGAGGACCTGCTTGTTTAGTCAAGACGATACCGAGTCCTCATTTTATATGTCAAGCTGAGACCTATCTCCGAAGATAGAGCGAGTGTCTTACCATGAGGACGAGGCGGAACGGACGGTTCACGTCATTTTACGTCGCCGCAACAGTGTCGGAGCGGTATTCTTTAAAATCATTTCAATTGTTCGTGTCATATAACCCACCAAATCCACACAGTAGTAGTACCTAATAACAATTAAAAAGCGATAAGCATCAGAAGCAAACCAAAAGAGCTGTCCTTAATCCAGCGTCTCAGCTCCCGCATCCGTTGCTAAACCCCGCAGGTTCTCTTTAATGTGCCGAATCCTCTCTTCCATGTCATCCAGTCTCCTCGTCATCGAAATAATCTCATCGCCGAGCTTTGTTGGATCGAAACGACCGTCCGTTACCGCAACGACGGCACCTTTTCCTGCTGACAGCTCGTCCCATAGTGCAGTGACCACACCATGGATCCATTTCTCCCGCTCTTCTGTCGTCTGTAGCACCTTCCGTCTCCCAGACTCGGCTTTGTATCCCATCCGCGCCAGCGTCCATATATTGCTGATAACCAGAAGCACAATGACGAAAATCAGGATGGTAGTAGAAGACGACTGGTCCCAAGCGTCCCCGATGAGCTCCAGAGCGCCTTTGGTGCTTTGTTTGGCAACAGACGCTGTACCCTCGAATGTATCCCATGCCCATTGTAGACCACGGCGATTACGTTCATGTTCGCGTTGTTTTTCTGATGTTGGTTCAAGCGTAGGCTGCTTGACATCGGCAGCAGCGACAGGTTCAACGAGCGCTAGGGCAGCTGGGTCCACACCTTCAGGTACGAACTCGGACTGGTGCTCTTGTATATAGACACGCATAGCTTTCTCCAGATCAGCATGATATACCCTCTGGCCGTCAATGGCCGATCTCTCGATGATACCTAGATGTGAGTTTCATAGATAAATTATATCAGAAAGGTAGTGACAAACAGAAACTCTCACCCTTGATGAAGCTCCTTCCAGTCCACTCAACCTGGGTAGTCACAATCACTTTGGAAGACATAGCACTGGCCCACATGATGCAAGTCCTTGTCTTCACTGAAAAGACACCGCCGCTAGGAACGTCTGGTGTCCGTGTCGTCGTGACAGTGACAACATAATCATCAAAGTCACAGTGCACGGTCTCGTCGTGAATTTCGCACTTTGTCTGTTTCGGCCCAACACTGTTGTTTAGCGGCTTGACGTACGACATGTTTCGGGCAAGGAGTTTGGAGTCAGGCCCAATCGGGGCCCAATCAGATACTTGGATATCTGTCAACCTGTTAACCTTGAAGATCAAGATATTATGCAAGAGAAAGACACGCCTATAAGCTTCTGATCAACGACCAAGAACTCCTTCATGAACCCACTCGCGAACATAAGATTGTATATCCGTTCGGGAGTACCTGGTATGATCATCTCCAAAGCCTTCTCAGAATAATGCGTCCCGTCCTTGCCGCACTGGCACTGCGTCACCTTGCTCTGAACGGTTCCAATTTGTTTACCGACAATGACAGCATCACCGTTGACGCCACCGCCAATAATAGTTCCTTCAATAATCTGATCAACGGCTTGTTCCACAGAACCTGAACCGAGACTTTGGGTGTCTTCAGGGCGAGCAAGGCGCCAAATATTGTAGATGACATCAAACGTCGTGTCTCTGGACAAAAAGGAAGCAAAGTTATACTTGGCTTGACGCGTCGTGATCTGAATGGCGTTGGGTATCACAAAAGCGGTCATCTTCTTCTCCAAGGCGATGATCTCGTAAATAGGTATAGAGAGCTACCAAAAATGTTGCATTACATCTGTCAAGAGAAGGACATCTGGAATGACTTACATCTGTGATCCACCCAAAGATGTTTGCATGAAAACAAATATGGTTTTCGGATATGTATAGCCTCCCTTGAATCAGAATCTCTCGTTGTAGCGCGCAGCCGTAATCTGGTAAGAGATTAGTTGGCCGGACACGTACGACAATGCTCTATGACGCACCTTCGATCAAATAATCACCCTCCGGTATGGTAGGGAATAATTCATGAAAGTCAGCGTTCCTTCTACTGCTGGCCACAGCGAAGCCAGTAACAGGTATGTCAGAAGAGCCCAAGTCCAAATCCATCAAAGGGTCTAATTCATCTGAATCGTCTTCGTCTTCGTCTTCGGTCTCGTCCTCCAGTCCTGAGTAATAGTCAGGTCCTCCACCGGCCTGGTCATCGGGATACTCGGAATTTATGTCACTGTGAACTGACGTCGACTTGCGCCTTGGTGATGCTGTAGATGACCGCTTCGACTTTGGCGAAAAGTCAGACGATCCTGCTCTGGTATGTGATGAGGTAGAACCTGTACGGTACAAGTATGGTGGGGAAGGCAAGGAAGATTTCCTTTGGGCAGGAGGACTTAGCTGGACCTGTTGAGGCGGTGAGAGAACGGGATTAGCCATTGCTAAACCAGAAGCAGCGATGGCGCTCGCGAGACCTGTTGGTTTTGAAGAGGGGCGTTTCCATGGCCGGCTTGTCGGCTTCTTCTGATTCTGGCCATTTTGTGGTGTGATCACGGAGTTAACCGATGTGGCGTCAGTGTCTCGAGACGCGGCAAGGGACGTCTTGCCGTTCGTCACTACTGTCCCAATATTTTCTCGTGAATTTTCTGGAATTTCAGGCATCGTTATTGACGTAGGTGAATCCACAATGGCTGCCTTGGAAACATCGTCTGGATTTTGATCCATTGGATTGTCTTTGACATCTCCGAGACTGAGATTTGGTGTCGTGGCGGCTCGGGAATGGACAGTGGATATGGGTGGCGGTGGAGGTACGTTTTCCAGGGATTTGTTGGATGATTTTCGGTGTATCTCGGGCGTGAATGGAGCAGCCAGTGTCCCGCCAGCAGGCAAAGGCGGCATCTTGGAAGTGGTATCTTTCGTAAAGGCGGCCGTGAAGGCCTCGCGAAGGTTGGATTTTGAGGATGACGCCGTATTTGGACGTGAAGGAGGTCGCGATTGGGAAGCGGGGCCCGTCTTTGGTGATATAGTCGCGAGATCAGCGACAGTTGGGAGTAAGGGCAGTGCAGACGGGGGTTTTGAAGGCGATGAAGGTGTTCGACGACGGGCGCTATTGTTGTCAATGCTCGCACTACCATCCATACCATTGCTACCATTTGCAATGCCATTTTCCTTCTCTTTACTTGTATCGCCCGAAGTCGAGCTCGGCGACGGCGGTACAACCATGACACTTGGATTGTCTTCCTGCAGCGATACATTAGGCTGACCGGTATTTATTCTCGAGGCCTGGACATTCGTAGACTTTTTAACCGGTGAACTGGATGGAATTCCGGACGGAGACGCGGTCGCGCTGATAGCAGATAAAGTTCGGCTGCGAGGGGCGGGCGAAGGTGAGTGGTGGGAGTCAAAGGAACGATCGCGGTTATGCGTAGAACTGGGCGACTTGACAAGCTTTGAGAAAAAGTTAGGCGCCATTGCGATTACCTGAATCCAATGGCGACGATGAAGAACAACGACGCCCGGGTCCAATGTCCGCGTCCCAATCCTTTGTCACACTGTTACTGTGACATTATACAGCCTCCAATTGTCAATTCTGCCGCAATTTTTTGGTTGGGTGGTGTCGTAAGTATTTCCCAAAGCACTCCCACAGACTCGTACTACGCCCAGAAACCTTAGCGTTTCTGAATTCTTGTAGCAAACCCATCCCAATCAGTGTGCCAAGTTCAACCAAAACCTTAACGGTCTTCATGAAATTGCCCAACAGCTCCAAATCTTCAAGTTGTTTGTGTACAGTGTCATGACCTCAACGTTTTACTCTACTTCGCTTCCATATATCCGAGAGATGGGTCGAGTGATATGGGTTGTCTGAGAATCCTCACCACCTTGCGATATCCATCATGTTCCGGATTTCATGCACTGGGGACATTGACAATCGAGCAACATTGCTCCATGGCACTGGATACACGCAAAGGTCGAGACCATTTCGCAGATGGGCCTGTCCGAGGCAGCACGCTAGTTAACCAAAGTTGCATAGGAAGAATTCGAGGTACTGGAATACACTATCAGTACTTGGCGGTAGTATGAGGGTGCGCCTTGTTTAGTGCTTTGACGTACCCAAAACGGACTTTGTGTTCCAATTCGACCTTCCCAGCTCCTGGATATGTGCATCAACCAATGCCTAATCCATACTAACGAATTATCCCTTGTCTGCATCCTATCTGACCTTTGTGCTAGCTCCATCTCGCAACTAACGAAGCAATAATTATTGCTCGACAGAGAGTGTGCTTTCCCACCAAGGATTTGCATTGTTGCACAAGAACCAAGGACCCTGTAGCGATATGGCTCATTCCCACAATAACAATCCATCCCGAACAAGACGGCTTCGCCACAAAATACGAGAGCAAATAAATTAGTAGGTACGCCACACGCCCCCACCCGAGCCTCATCTGATTCGGATTTCAGCTTCGCAGAAAAATCCAAGCCCGTATTTGACATTCCAAAGAACTTGAGTTCAGATGGAACCGTGCAGCAGAGAGCAACCGAACGACTTCAAAGGATGGTGCCGCTACCCTTCAACGCTTTCTTGTGTGATTCGGTACTCCAGGATCCCAGCAACACCTGTTACAGGACTTCGGTTTTGCACTTCTCGAATGCCGAGATGTTCATACGATGAGCCGCCACTGGCACCTGATGCGTTGTTCGAATTCATCACAGAAGTTCAAGAATCGGTGTAGCACTTTTTCCACAGGTCGAAGCATCCCCACGTTCTGGTAGCCTTCTTCATCACGTAGGTGGTTTTTCTCTTACCCGTGCCGAAGCTGTGTCCGCGATAGTGAATGAATCTTATATTCCATACAAGCGATTTTGCAATGCCCCGCAAGCAAATTTCAAAGTCCTCTCTCTCCATACCAAAAAGGGACCCACCTATGACACGAACGTCAACGACAGTACTAACAAAAATCTTTCGACACACATGTCCAGCTGCATCTGGAGTTTTCAATGTAGAAATTCCCTGAGAGTAGAAGCTTTGTCCGCCGATGGCGCTTTACCGGAAAGTACGATTTCATAACAATTTTCATTTCGTCTTCGTTGATAACGCTTTTCGATATTTTTCCGACATTGATCAAGTGCAGTATCACAAGGTCGTTACGAAATTGGCGTGATAACCTGCTGGGACATATGAGCTGGTATACGACGTTCAAGTATAATAGGCGCGTGCCTTGTAATCTTGCAGCGATGTATACCGCCAGTATGGCAGCTCCGAGTCTGGCGTCCGTACCGTTTGTATGCCTCTCGTTGCCGTCCAACGTTAAAATGTCATACGCTGGGGCGTCCACATGGAATCAGCTGCCATGATACTTACTTGATAAAGGTGGCAAGGCCCGCGTGTCAATGCAGTCGTGCATGTGAGGCTTAAAGTTGGTCCTGTAGATGTCTGTACTAACCCGGAGCATCAGAGAATATGTTCGGCAATTCTCGTACATAATGGACCTCCATTAAGGACCTCTTAAGGTTCAATAGTATCAAAGGCTGTTTGAATACCTGGTACGCCTTGCTTTTCCATGACAACGCGTTTGTTTTTGACTTTTCGCCTTGTTCAGTATATGGCAAGATGTCTCTTATAAATCCCCTTGGGCTCTCACACTACGAACTCTTCACCCATGTGGGCCGTACATACACTTGCAGCGATCTTCAATGGATCTCGACTGCACTGTACATTCACCTCCATGAGCAGAAAATGCTACCTTTTTACACCTTCTCCTCAAGAACTAGCCTCCAAAACTCTTGCTTCCAAGCCTCTATCGCGACGCACCACATTTATTTCTATTCTTCCAGGACATATTCGCGTCCAATTCTACACGCATGCACGTTATGCCATAGTCAACAGGCCTCCCTGCATTCAAGCTGACATTCGTCTTTCCGACTCGGGTGATCTTGAAGTGCAAACCTTCAAGGACGTGTTCGGCTTGCACAGCTGTGCGGTCAGCAAAGCTTATTTTTTAATTTCTTTTTTTGATTTTCGGCTGAATGCATTGCAGATCGTTGACGAGCACGGAGGGTTATGTACTAGAACCGAGTCAATCATTTCTTTCCGTGACATACTGGAATTCTCCGATTCAAGAGCATGCATTAAAGTTACCGGTTGGGAAAATACAATTTGTTCTGCATTTGTATATGACTGACTGACTTGGGTAGAACCATACATCTCTGACTCCGTACGAATGCAACGTGAAATTCGCTGTGCCATGCTGTTGTTTCTCCGATCCTTGGAAATGCTCATAACCACCACTTGTGCGATCTGGCTATATCTGTAGCTGACCGGTCAGTCACCTTCAAGAAGCCTCAAAGAAACGCCGGAATCTGCACACAGTAATAACCTATATGAGTGCATTGTTTGGAGTAATGTGTAACGTGTTTTGGAACGTGAGAGGCTGACGTGAATAGCTTCTCCCATTTTAGCCCTCAACCCGGCAATACAGGACATATTCATGGGGATGTTCTCATGGCCCTGCCTACCAGGTACCCGCGAACGCCTCTGAATATATGTGTGGCAACTAGCAAATCGCAACCCTTGTCAAATCTGGCGCGTTTCGAGTTTGTTAAAAATTTAGCGAGTGCGGTTGCATTTCAGGACGTCTATTCGCGTTGCCGAATTTCCCACCAGGATTGAAGAGCGAAATATTCGGAAACCCTATGCACCCACGAAAATGGTAATTCTATTGTCTGCAGGCAGCAACGATTGCGATGGGGTAAAGCGCACCATAACTCTTACCGTTCAATGTTCCAATTCCGAAAGTATCAGTAAAAGGGAAGGTCGAGGACAGAGAAACAGGACAAATGGAGCACGCTAATCGTAGGGTCAATACATTCTTTCCCCCTAAGCGACTTGGCACTAACCAGCCTCCCTTCTATCTAGGCACCAGGTAATCAGCTGTAATCACATCAATTGATTCTCCAGCCCGTCGAGATACTGCGGATCACCACCGAATAAGTACCGAGAGCAAGGTTTGGATTGTGAATGGTGAAATACCAAGCTCCGTGACTACTTAATCTGCGATAACACGACATTTTCAAGGGTCGCATTTCATGCATGCGGGCTTATGCATAGCCAATTCAAGCCTCCAGTGGAACCTCGTCTCTAGCGTTGACATCGCTGTTGCCAGCTACCATCGCACCACTATCCGTACGTTACGATCTAAAGTGTCTTCTTTCTCTCAGGGTTTATATTCAAACGAGCAGGTGCCCATTGATACCCCCCTCGCACATCCACCGCAGCATGGCTGTTTCGTCACATCCACATTCCCATATCGTCGGTTTTCATCCTAGAAGATGGACGCTCAACGACGACGTCGTTCTCTACATCGTACAGCTGATGTGCGCTGGCTCGGCACCATGGACTCCCTTTGGCCCTTCAACAAAAGATGTCCGCATGTTAGCCGCATCCTCTCGTCATCTCAGAAGAATATGTCTTCCACACGTGTACTGCCGCTATCAGTGGGCATGGAATAGCGTAACCCCCAGAAGATCGGCATTCATGCCCTCGACGCTATGGACCTACGTAACGTCAGAGCAGCACCTCCTCCTTCCTTCTCCTAATCTCACACTTACTCAGGTTTTTCGAACTTGACATCCAAAAGTTCTTCGGGGGCCATTCCGACCTTGTCATGGACGAAACTCTTCAATTCCCCAAAGCTCTGCCAGATAACATTGCTGCTGCATTTCCCTTTATGAAGAACCTGCGAACAGTGTGCTTGTCACAATTCACAGTTTGTGGACCCTGGCGAGAGCTATTGGAATCCGTATTTCTCGCGCCCGCTCTTCAATCTTTGGAGATACGTAATTCCCCGTGGCAGAGATACACAGAGATATTTGACATACACGACATTCCAACCCCTTCTTTGCGGGAATTCGTCTACCACGGCCCGTTCGCATCGCTACCCGCTAGGAAAGCACAACAAGACATTGGCCGGCGTGGGATGGTCCAACGCGCTACAGAACTTTCTATCCTACGTCCCCTGATCCATAGCTTCCGGGCCTCGCTCGAAGCCCTTGAGCTTCCAGCAGAACTCTTTTTCGACTTGTTCGATGCAGAGTTCCCCGTCCTTCGCGAGCTTCGCGTCGAAGGAGTCTTGCCGGGACATGGTCCTTCTGATTCGTGGGTGCGGCTGCTCAGGCTCGCGCCACGCTTACGCGTTTTGAATGTGCGTTTGGTCCCGAGTGATCCAGACAGGGTGCGTCTCGTAGACCGGAAGCCTGAGTTCATCGATGTGATCGACAGGCTACATTCCATCAGCCTTTCCAATCCTTCTCCGCACGACTTGATCTTTTGCTTGCTTCCCTCTACTTTGACGGAACTGTCTCTGACGACCTATCCAGACCACACGACCACAGCCGATCTCGCGAGATGCTCCCTTCCCAAGGCCATTTTATCATGCCCCGACCTACTCTCCATCTTGAAGACCCTTTCCGTGTCCCATCTTAGATCCCTCGCCATCTCGTACAAGTGGGACCGCCGCCAATCTCAAGAAGAGCTCCTACGGTACATTGCTCGCGCGTTCCCAGGATTGGACGTGCTGGAGCTGAATCAATACCATACGCCTGCTAATATGCAGAAGACGTGTATGGTGAGCCACATCGGAAATTTACCGTCCCGTAGCAACTAACAAGGCGCCCTTTTTAATAGAAACAAATCAAGGAAAGCCTCTCTTCCCTCTCTCGACTGAGATCTCTACGCCTGAATCTCGGATACATGCAAACCGGGCAATGGCTTTGCGACACGACTTTGCAATACGATAGGCATACGGCATGGGACCTGGGAACGTGGATTAAATCGCTCTATGATATTTCCTTTCTGGTTATGAAAGGACCGCTAGCGCCTTTTGACCGCCCTTATGGATGGGTGTGGACGTGGAGGACGTACGTAGTGAACGGCAGTGCGCAGTCGTAAATTTTGGGGATGGCCACTAATCTGCTGGCGTTATTATTGGAACCTCAGGGTTGTACAGGGACAGTTCTATTCATAGCGTGTGTAATATAAAGAAGCATTGATATCATTAAACATTTTTCTCGACCGGTTTTCACCCTTGACAGGGAGAAGTTCACGGCGAGAGACGTAGTGGCGAACGTAGAATAGGAAGGGTCGCAGCGATCAGTTAGTACGGAGATCTTACCGTCCCAAGACAACCTTCCAGTACGTACACCTCGCCAACTTGGATTGGAAGATGAAACTCACTCGAAGTGATTCGGTAGTCAATCCGTATTTACTGCATCTCAACTCCAAAATAGCATGAAATCGTAAGTCTCCACATAAAAGGAGTAATGAACCACGAGCGGGAGATGCCGAATTCAACTCTTTAACTCGATCCTTTCTATGTATGGCGTCTGACCCCATCATCTCAATTACCCTAAATCACAACCACCACAGATAATCGATAATTAGACGTCGCCAACCTCAAAAAATGACTGTAGATCTAAGCCTCTGAATATGACTCGACACTTGCCCGCACCATCATTGAAGCAGTGTTATGTGTATACGCCACAGACATTCCCTGAACGATGACTTAATGCTGTGCACGGACGCGTGGCGGGAGATGAACAAGTACCGCTTTGGTGCGCGGGAATGGTCACGTGTGATTCCTTGTTAGCATGACGTCAATGACGACACAGGTATACGCAGCGTGGCAGTGTAACTGTTATTATAAATTCAATGTCGACCAACTATGAGCCTCTACCTACATCAGAAGACGACACTTCAAATTTAAACGCTCAAAAGGCTGAGCTCAAAAAGAAGAAATTGCAACGAGTGCTACTTGTGCTCACCAGTATCTTCCTTGTATTTGTCTTGTTTGCTTGGAATCGGACGCCTACAATGACAAAGGGCAAGTACAGTGTCGGCTAGTACGTCCCCCTTCTCTTATTTTACCTTAAATCGCCTAACCATAATAATATAGTTTCGTCAATTGGGGCATATATGCACGCAAATACCCGCCCTCTGCCATTCCTACCTCTGATCTCACCCATCTCCTCTACGCCTTTGCCAACATTTCCCCAGACACCGGTACCGTATCTCTCTCAGACCAATGGGCAGATGAGCAAATACACTACGAAGGCGACAGCTGGAACGACCCCGACGCAAACTCAAAGTTCGTCTTTTCACCTTACCTTCCTACTACTAAACTAACCACTTTATCCAGCCTCTACGGAAACTTCAAAGCCCTCCACCTCATCAAAAAAGCAAACAGGCACCTCAAACTCCTTCTCAGCATCGGCGGCTGGACATACAGCCCCAGCATGCATCCCGTCGTCGTCGACCCAGCTAAACGCGCCCAGTTTGTACGGAGCAGTCTCCAGCTTCTCGAGGACTATGGTCTAGACGGACTCGATGTAGACTACGAGTATCCACAGAACGACGCCCAGGCATCGGGGTATGTCCACCTCCTCCGCGAGCTCCGAGGAGCGTTGGACGCCCACGCACAGGGAAGGGGCGGGTACCGTTTCCTTCTCTCCATCGCTGCGCCCTGCGGGCCAGACAACTATCATAAGCTCCATGTTCGAGAGATGGACGCGTCCGTTGACCTTTGGAACTTGATGGCTTATGATTTTGCCGGTTCGTGGGACTCGGTAGCGGGCCATCAGGCGAACTTGTACGGTCCACCCATCAGTGCATCCCAGGCCGTGGACTATTACCGTTCCAAAGGAGTCCATCCTAGCAAGATTGTGCTCGGTATCCCGCTCTATGGACGGTCGTTCATGGGCACCGATGGGCCTGGCTCAAAGTACAGCGGGATTGGTGAGGGTAGCTGGGAACGTGGGGTGTATGATTACCGGGCTCTGCCTTTACCCGGGAGCCACATCCTGCGAGATGAGCACAAAAAGGCGAGCTGGACGTACGATTATCGTACGCGTGAAATGGTCAGCTTTGACTCGGAAGAGGTGGCTTGGTGGAAGGGCCAGTATATCCGGCAGCATGGTTTGGCGGGTGCAATGTACTGGGAACTCAGTGGTGACAAAGGGGGCGACGGCAGCCAGAGGTGCGAAGGTGGTAAAGGGAAGGACGTCCAGCCCGGTCAGAGTCTAGTTGCTGTTGTGAAGCATGCGATGGGTGGACTTGAGATGAACGAGTACAATTGGTTGCATTATAATCGTAGCAAATTTCCGAATATGAGGGAAGGCATGTAATATATAACGAGGAAAAATGCATTGCCAATAAACAATCTACTCGTCTGGTACTTCGAGCTCGCCCTCGTTGATGGCATCGATGACATCATGAGGAGGCTTGCCATCCACTGTGCACCCCACTGACTGAGCAGTACCCAGAATCTCCTTTACACACCCCGACAGCTCCTTGGCGAGAGATTTCGACTTCATCGTCCGTGCAATATCAACAATTTCGTCAAATGGAATATTGCCCGAGTGCTTGATATTTTTCTCCTTCTTCCGGTCACGAGGTGGCTCTACATGCCGGTGAGCATGACACTGTAAAATACGAAGAGGAACGTACCCTTGAGAGCCTTGATGACGAGAGAAGAAGCAGAGGGAACGACGGAGACGGCGGCTTGCCGATTTTGGATGGTGAGTTGGACGGTTACACGAAGACCCTTCCATGCGCCTGTCGCTTTGGCAATATCTTCACCGACCTTTTTCGGTGACTAGTGAGAGAGAGAGAGAGAAAATCAGTAAAAATTCGTATATAAGAGGGTATACTAGACGCACTAGACCCAGAGGACCGATTTTGGGTGCGAGAGCAGACGAAGCACCGACTTCACCACCTGTGGCTCGGAGGTAGATGACCTTGATTTCATTAGGATCCTACAACACCCAAGTCAGCAAAGCAAGAACCAAAGAAAGTACCCTGAGCTACACACGAATTTGGGAGCCATGGTCACTCACTGGTAAGCTTAATACCCGGCACAACTCAGCGTGTGTCCCACACAAAAAAATTAAGTTCAATCTCCGCTTGAGAACTGTACAGCTACAACTCTCGGGCCGCGGGCCGGGGAGTATGTTGAGTCCATGAGTAAGACGACATGGGTCGATGAAAGTCGACCTTCCCGCTGCGTTTGAAGATGCGCCGATCAGTGACCTCATCGTGCTCATAGGTGAGCCCGCCCTTTATCCCGCCCTTTCTATCCCGCCACTTCTAACCCCGACCCTCTCGAAGCCGACATGCTCGAACGTTTAATGTTCCACAATGACCGTATCGCTCTCAGCGCTCAATCACTCACGCGCTTCCACTCTCGCTCCGCTCCCTCCATCTCAGTCCTCGATTACCTCTGCCGTATCACCCGCTTCATCAACGTCGAGCGCTCCTGCCTCCTCGTATCCCTTTACTACATCGATGCCATTTGCGCACGCCACCCCCTCTTCACGCTATCCTCACTTACTTGCCATCGGTTCCTCATCACCGCCATCGCTGTATCCAGCAAGTGTCTATGTGATACCTTTTGTACTAACGCGCTGTACGCAAAGGTCGGTGGGATCAGCGTTACGGAGCTTAATATCCTCGAGAGGGTGTTTTTGCAGATGATCGATTGGCGTTTGATGGTACTTTTTTTTTGGTTCGACTCTTTTTTTGCGGATCTTGCTGATGATGGACAAGTGCACCCGTGAGATCCTCTCAGAGTACTACATAAACCTCGTTAAGACGAACGATTCGGGAAAGTACGCTATTGCTAACGACGACGACGACGCCAACTCCCCCATGGCCGTCCAGCCCCGCAAACCCTCCGTACCCCCACAAGACATCTCCCAACGACCCACTATCGAGCAAAATATGGCTTTTGCGGCTCATCAGAGAGGCGAGGGGTAGCTCTAGAACACCCTAATTTATTCATTCATTTTAACATGAAACAAACGAACGGTGTGCAAGATGCATAGATTGAAGTTGTTGTCAATGAGCTTTCCTTGTGTCTTTAGCAGGTTCATAGGTAAATGATTGTCCATATTAGAATGTAACGCCGATGGTGAAACGGTTATCATGCTTGCCTTCCAAGCAAGCGGTAGGGGTTCGACTCCCCTTCGGCGTATGGGGAGTCTCACTCATCATTTTTTCTCTTTAACAGCCTAGGTCTTGCAGGCCTACAGCGCGGGCCACTGCCAGTGTTAGTGAACAACAAAAGGCTATTATACATATGTAGCTCTTGTGGATGGATTTGGCTTTCAAAGTAGGGGTTTAACTTTCCTTTAGTATTATATACCTGATGGTGGAAATCTACCCTTACGCCCCTGGGAGGAAATTCCCCACTTCTCGGAAAGGTGACAGCTCGCAGCTTTACGTCTAAATGTTCATTTTCTCGGATCCTGCCCTTGCATCAATACCTGCCGGTACCTGTTAAGCGAAACTGCGGATCCAGGTCCCAATCTCCATAAATATCTTCTGCGGGCCACCCACACGATAATCGCACATTGCCACACTCCCCCGTCTTTCACTCTTAGCAACCGGTCTCATTAGAAGCACTTACTTGTTCACACACGCATGATTAACAAACACACCTCCTCCACTCTCCTAGCATTAAATATCCCTTACTAGTACCTCGTAATAATTGCACAAAAGATGAAAGTATACTCTTGGTGATGACGGATGGGTTAACGACCTTGCAACAACAACAACAAAGAAAAACATGAAGAAATGAAAAGGGAAGAAAAAGATCAGTGATGTGTGTGTGGTGTGTACGCGTAGAACATGGCGTCTAAGAAAACAAAATGTCCTGTGTTTTGTTTGTGGGTTATGATACACAGGGCACGGGGTGGAAAAGAAAACCGTGACGCGCGTCCACGCACGCACCTACTATGGATATTACACAAAACCACCGCCGCCCCCTTTACCGCCTCAGTGCACTCAACATCTTCGCCAGCGCATTGATCTGACCGCGCTGCACCTTCTTCGGATACCCGTCTTCGTCCCCAGAGCCATCCCCAAGTCCGAGAGACGTCGTACTCGTCGTCGCATCTCGCCGTCGGTCCTCAGAGATCGTGTCCAGGTGTACGTCTTTAGGCTTCCGAGACCGTTGCTTCCGCGCTGGCGGCGAACCAAAGAGATCTCCTTCTGGGTTGGGATACTGACCACGGGGCAGCTGGTCCAGTTCCCATGGTACACCATCCATGACTGTAGATTATTATCCTTGGTTAGGTTCGCTCGACAAGTAGATAAGTAAAATATACTCACTCTTGACGTTCTTGGGAACACCTTGCGGAAGATAAGAAGACGAATGCGAAGACGGTGGCGGCTGGCCCTTGCCCGTCCTCCAACTCGTCGCCGAAACACTCGTCGCAGTAGTAGACACACTCCTCATGCTCGCATTGCTATACCTCGTAAACGCACTCGTCGAGGTACCCGCACTTGAACTTGTCGTGCTCATTGAATTGCGCCAGTTACCAGACGTGATCGAACTTGAGCTCGACGCCAAGGGACGTCCGCTACGTGTACTGTTCGGCGAGACACCTCGGTTCGAGCGGCCGCCAGCCGTATCGTGCACCCAACGTTCGATGCTCGGATTCGGAGACAGTCCCTGGTGATGGGGAAGAAGTGGCGGGTTCGGACTCCGGCTCGGTTGCGAACCATGAGGTGACCGCGATCCACGCGCACGGCGGCCTCTGCCCCATGTTTCATCTGATACCGACGTCGAATGCACGACGGGTGCGTCCAGACTCATAATCAACGAAGTTACATTGCTCGCCGTTGCCGACATCGGCGATACACTCACGTCCATAGATTTCAACGATGGCACCGACGGCTCTTCTAGCGGTGACATTCGCCCATTTGCTGCAGCAGATGCCAGGTTAGTTGAGCTCGCTTTTCCAAAACTCAACTTCCACTTGGATGGCTTCTTTACAGGTACGTGGAGCGACGTAGTTGACGTCGACACATGCACGCCGTTCGGTGGAGGCGGCAACGTCGACGTCGACGACGGCAGTTGGGGTGCAGCCATAGGTCTGTGTTTCGATAGTAAGGGAGTGGGCAATGCATACATCGAGACAGGCTCGTACGGGGTACTGCGCGAGCGACGACTCGACGTATCGGAAGTCTTGGACATGTGAGACGAGGTCACAGACGGCGCTTTTGAGGCTTTGCTGATCTCTCTTGCCAGAGACTGGGATGCGACCGCGAGGGTCGTCAATGTGTCATCTTTCGGACTGGGCGTCGTAGGCGTCGCTGCAGTCGCTCCCTTACCCTTTCGTGCTCCACGCTTCCGCCTCTTGTTGGTCGACGTCGAGCGTGAGGTCATCAAGATACCTTGGGCGCTAACTTGTTCCGTTTCTTCCTGTTCTTCGACTTCTTGATCGATGACCGTCGACAATTCGGAAGCCTCCGGTCTCTCATATGCAGGCTCGAGTGACGGAGCGCGTGAGAGTGATCGGATGGGAATGGCAGGTGTCCGTATGGACGATGGCGCATTGGAGGCCTGCCTAGACGTTGGACGGTGTGATGGTGGTACAGAGGAGGAAATAGGGTGTCCCTGGGTAGAACTAATGGAGAGACCACGTTGGTGGGACGGCATGGTATGGGCCCCCAGAAGGTCCGGAAGATCTTTTGCCCATGATCCAAAGTCAGCAGCTAAGATGCGTTTTGAATCGTCATCGGAATCATCAAGAACGTTGAAAACCCGGTTGGCGAGCATCTCCGCAACTGGGCGTGTCATGCCCGTGAACCGTTGCATAAAAAAGTTGACCGGGGATTGTCGAAAAATGTCAAAAGAATTACAGGCTCCTTGAGAGGTGTCTGTCCAGGGGTTATAATGATACAGCCTAAGAAACTCGGTTAAACACTGAAAAATTAGACAAATTACTCCGGCGTACATGTTAATGAGCACGATGCCTAGCGACCAAACATCAGCAGCTCGGGGGCGATAGGTAGGGGCTACATTATTTCTGCATTCTAAAAATGAAATTTGAATCAAAGATGATCAAAAATCAGAGTTGACCGACGTACCATAACTCATGTAAGGCGCACTGCCGCAATCCATGTCAGAGGATTCGACATCAGTGGTCGACAGACCAAAATCAGTAAGCTTGACGATGACTTTACGTTCCTGTCGGCCATCACTTGTCGTAGTCCAACCATCGGTGACGATAAAGTTTTCTGGCTTGATATCGCGATGGTAGACTTGCTGCGCATGGCATGCGGCCACAGCGTCACACATCTGGGAGAACATAGATGATATGAGGCGAAGGCGCGTTCGGGAAAGGAGTTGAGAAGGATGCAGGTTTGAAAGTAGACTAGGAGTAGGGGGTGTTCGTGATGACGTAGAGGAAGGATCAGTACAGGTTGGAGAATCGGCTTCATAATGATCGCGGGCTTGCTCGAGAAAATAAAATAGGTCTTCACCGGGGACATACTCCAGGAGAAGCAGGAGAAAAGAAGAAGTTTCAAAAGTGCGATAGAGGGTGACAATGTTGGGATGCGAAGAGAGGGACTGGTGAATAGTAGCCTGGAAAGAGAAGTTGAACAAACTGGTAAGAGCGCAAGAAAGACATGGCGTACCTCTGACATCTGTGCTGCTAGAGCCTCCTCGTCGAGGTTCGCTTTAGATAAGCACTTGATGGCAAATTCGCGCCCATAGACGGTTGAAGGATTGCGGGGAGCAGACAAATCGTCAATGTCCATTGTACCGACGGTCGCGGGATGACCATCCTCAGAGGGCGGAGGACGATAAAGGACTTCTCGCACTAGATAAACGACTGCGTAGCTGCCAGCGCCAAGACGACGGACGACCTCCAACTCCTGGGCAGGCTCCTCGATATTGGGAGAGTCTGGAGGTCCAGAAGGGTTGGCACCTATAGAGACAAGCCGAACAACTTGACCCTGAAGCATGGCGCCTACACCGACGGCATCGCCTGGGAAAAGGACGTCGCCTATGGTAGAGGAAGGACGTGAGCTGGCTGGGGATTTTGAAGAAGCAGAACGGGGAACGGGGACAGCGATAGAAGCCTGCCGAGACGAGATATGCAGGTTCCGGGGCAGCTTTGGGGAAGGGGCGGTGGGAGAAGGGGTAGGATTAGGACGAGAAGAAAAGAAATTAGGAAGAGGAGGAGGTTGACCAGTATATTGAGGCGTCACAAACGCATCTTTGTAGACACGCTTGGTGGTCAAAGGACGGGGTTCATTACGGGTATTTTCACCATTGGAGCTGAAGAAGTGGTGATGGTCTGTGGCGACTGAACGTTTGACCTTGGGCGACGAAAGCGGACGAAGAACAGGATACTGCAACATGAGACTGAAGAGACCTTGAATCTCTAAGGAATCTCAATCAAGAGATGGCGAAAAGGGCGAATCGCTTGCAATCCGTTCAGACGAGACCGGCTAATGTCTGAGCAAGTCAAGGCTGCAGAACATGCAGAAGATAAGGGCGACGTCGTCTGGGCTCCAGCAAGACCGTCAACGGGGGGTGAACGACGTCCCGTCGCCGTCGTGCGGTGGGAGTAATGACCTGAGAGTGAACCTGGCGGGCTTTGAATTAGTGCTGTGCAATAGGCGAGTCAACAAGAGTAAGAAATCGTGAAAGGCGACTTGTGGCCTCAACAGCGGCCGCAACGACGAGCACGATGGTAAGAAAGAAAGTGGCAAAAGAAAGATATACGTACGGGCAGAAGAGAGACGATGAGGGAGTAGAAGAAAGAGGAAAGGTGCAAATGGACCAGATGCTATGTGACCACATGGACGGGCGGCTTCTAAGCATGCAGCCACATGTGCCCATATGTTACTCAACGATCGTACGGTGCCAAGGGTAGATTCAATACAAACAAGTGCAGCTCGCGAGGTACTGAATCTATTCTCTACATATCTTTTAGTATTTCTTCCCATTTCTCTGTATATCCCCCCTGTAACATTATCGCGCCGGCTTTTTTCCCCTTATCGTGCTGCAACAGCCATTTAGCCCATTCCGTGGTCGCCGTTTCCGCATCTTTTCTTCGCCAGACTTGGTATACTTCTTCCAGCATCTCTTCCTTCCCAGCCTTCGCCTCGAGCCTAAATACTTCTCCCCAAATTCTGCCTGTCGTGAGATAAGCATTGTCCATATGGCGTACTCTGTCCCACTCCGAGCGTTTCGTATGCTGATCCGAACTCTGCCCGCTTTTCGGCACTGTTCGGTCCTTATACAATACCGTCACATACCTCATCAGTATCATCTCGTGCACGGCAAGTAAGCCCATACTCATGCTCTCCTTAGCCAGGCCCTGTAATGTACCTCAGTCAATATCGTGGGACATATAGCAACTTCCACGCAGTCGTTACTTGCCTCGTGAAGCCTTTCCAGGTGCTCCATACTGATCGCACCATAGTTCTCAAGTCCCCACTGCCACACCGACGCAATTTCGTCTTCCGATCCTGCCACTGATCGTCGTGCTTCCTCCCATGCTTTCTCGAATATTTCCTTGCTTCCGTGCTGCTTCTCAGCTGCTAGCCGTTCTAGCCACACGCTCGCCGCCTGTGGACAGCGGGATGTATATTTTCGTGCCTTTTCAACAACTCTGGATTCCCCGGCGCCGTGGCCTAAAACTCTAATATGAACCGATAAGAGCGATGGAGACTTCCTGTGTCCGCTGATTACTCTTTCCAGGGACCCGATAAGATATAATTTCTGAGATTCAACGTTAGCACCAGAGCTCTTGAACCCGAGTGGAACATACCAAATTCTCATCAATCGCCGCCTTGCACCATTGTTCAACAAAATTGCCGTATCCTTCGAGCACCCCTTCTTCCCCGCCATCAGTCGCGCCCATCAACATCTCATTTGCTTTACGTATTCCTTCCACCAGCTCGCAGCCTGCCATGTCAGATCCTAAGAATCTGCTGGCAAGTAATTTCATACTGCGTGGGTGCTCATGCAATCGCTGCCGTAATAGATCATCAAGGTGTGCTACAAGTGACTCCCGCAGACTTGGTTGAACCGGATATTGCGTTATCACGTCGTTCAATGATTCGAACAGTTCAATTTTGGGTAATGCTTCGATGGTGTTTTAGAACAAGCGGCAGAATAAACGGACATTATGTACTCACCTTCAACTGCATTAGAGATAACAGATTTCACAATTGCTCCCTTCATGATCTCTTTCCGTGCTTCTTCTCCCTCGTCTTTCTCCGCATCATCGTCGACCTCGATTGGAATAACATCATCCTGACCTCGAAACTCGTCGATCATCAAGGCCCTGTCTCTTTCAGTCGCCGTTTTGTCATCTTCTTCGATACCAAGCACGTCCCATCGCCTCCGCAGGCTCTCAATGAACCCCAATTCCATTTTCACATACTCTCGCCACATGTCAATGCTATCGGCATTTAACCGTATGCCGCGTTGGAGTAGCGCACGAGCTGCAGACGGAGAGAGGTGGGAAAGCTCATGGGACGCTGCAAGGATATATAAAGCAGGGGTATTGGGATGCAATTGTAGAGCCCTACACCTGATCAGGACTCGTGTAAACACAATGTGATACAAGAGACTTACCTAGCAGTTACGCGTCCGACGAGCGTCCGTGCTCCTTCCCGTCTGGCAAGCTCAATATACTGTATCCATAGACCCACGTCAGACCTGAATCTTTTGATAGCACGTTCAAATATGTGAAACTGCCGTCGAACGAAAGCATAGTCGGATATTGTAGCCGGTGAACGGGGAAGATCTATCAGACCAGGTCAAAAATTACCCTCATGCGACCGCCTGGTTACTCACTGAGTCGTTCGGTCCGTTTTCTTCTCAGTTGTTCGAGGCCCATTTCATAGGCAGCATATCGCAGGAAGTCTGCCTTTTTAGCGACTCGTCGGACCAACGCGGTCTCAAACGCGGTGCGTTTTTTTACTATAAGTTTCGTCTCTTTCTGTAATAGAACAATGCTATATCGTTGAAAAATTCTTCTTGCTATAGGGCGCTTGGATGGTGTATGGATACTTACGATAGTGAACAAATTTTTTTCGATGAGATCTTTTAGCTCTGCAAGCATCTACATAAAATGTTCTCATCAACATGTTTTCATCTTTTTATAGAGAAAAGATAAAATACCTGCTCCTGCTGGAACTGGACCCTCTCCATGATGTCAGGTGATGTGATTTAGCGAGGAACGGTGGGTAGAGGTGAGGGTACGTGAATGTGTCTGAAAGAGGCAATGTCGTCCGGATCAAGGTTATCAGCTGAGCCAATTGGCGTTTCCAAGTTGAGCACCACCATCATCTATGCCACCACCGAAAAGCCATAGGGTGCATTCTACGAGCAATATTCGCTCACATTCACGCTCTTCTTCGTCGACAAAGCTATCAGGAAATGTGCAGACAATCCAGAAGGACTTTGTCCAGCCGAAAGGTCTTGAAAAAACGAAGAAAATCAGTCATGAGGTGCGTACATCTACCTCTGTCGCATCTATCATTTTTCTAATCTCTTTTCTTATCGGATAGCATACTAGGACCACCTCGCTACTTCCACGTACAAACAGCGCAGTCCGGGTAGAAGCGAGAGAACGGGAGCACCAAATAGCGCCTCCATCGAAACGCCAGCCTCCTTCAACAACGGCGAGCACGAACAAGGCGAACGGGTCCAAGTTGAAAGGTGGCTTCACAATCAGTATTGATTCGGAGAACGATGACGACGCATGGGTGTCTAGCGAGGCTGACACGTCCACTGAATCAGTGAACTTGGCCCGTGAATCGGATCCAGATAGCGATACAGAGAACGCCTCTACGCCCATTGCCCGCGAGTCATCCATGCTACGTCTAACGAAACGGACACTATCGACACAGAACGCTACTGCTAAGCGATCCGGCTCAGAAACGGGCTTATCTAGGATAAACACAGCGAGGCCAGCGGATGCAAACGGGTCCAGTAAGGGCGTTGCTCAAAGGAACAGTGCACCTCGGTTGGAGCGAATGGGGTCACAGCGTCGGGTCTCGCAGATTTTCAAAGCACCTCCAACGCCCGTCACCTCACCTCCACCACCGTCTGCAGAGCTTAATCATCATGATTCACGTCCGGTCGGACCTTCCACACAGCCTCAGTCTCAACTTCTTACACCTCCTGAACCAGCACCAAAAATTAATGGCAATATCCTTGCTAAGATGCAACCACCGCCCACGTTCTCACCCGGCCAGAGTAGCCATCACCCAGAGTCGCCGTATCAGACGGATGCTCTTTCCAATTCCTCGTATCAATTCGCCTCCCCAGACGAGACGGCCAGGCAGAACCAAGCTCTCAGACACGTCACCGCACCAGGTAACGACACGGAGGCCAGACCAATGCCTCATCATTTCCAGAAAATCAATGGCTCACCGATTTTGCACCGCGGCCCACCCCCCGGCTACTTGCAGCAAAGGAGCGATAGACAACCTCGTTATCTTGACGATTGTCGCTTGATGGATCCTCCAGCAGCAGCTCGCTTTGCTGAGGCTATCGCAGCCCAGGACCAGGATCCAGCTGAGCTCGCTGCGCTTCTGTCCAAGCCTAGTTCTCCCAATGTTACGGAAAGCAGGCTATATCCAAGACCCGGAAAGAGTCCTGGAGATGCTTCAAAGTCAACAGCCGTTAGGGCAGTCTCAGGGCAAGTTCAGGGCCAAACCGATAACTCTTCTGGCAATCGTCGGCATAGTTCCGCCATTGTCCCAAGTGAATCTGCCAGTGGCTCGACATCTCCCCGTTCCAAGCACCATTCCCGGCCCTCCTCCGTTTATTCTGTTTCCAGCAAACATCTCCGGCCTCATCCTTTGATACGAGGCCAAACCCATGGACCATCAGGTATACAGTCCAAACCAGCGCCATTGGCGCCCTTGACTGTCATACCCGATTCTACCTCTCAGCTCTCCAGCTCTGTCCCTAATGTCAGTAGCCTGAACAACCTTACCGACAGGCATGCGCCAACCTCTCCGGTGTCTTCATTGACCGCTCCTCCTTCTCCTAATGCACCTCTCGCAACTCAATCACCATTCCGTCGGTCCTCAGTGTCCTCAGCCCGAAGTGTATCCACTCTACCTGTCACGACATCTGTTAAAGAGGCACGAATGAAGCCCGACAGACATCGAACACTGTCCACCATCTCATCGTCATCCTCCATAGCCGCCCTTTCCTCTTTGGTCCATCTTCCTGTCACCACATCTCATCGGATATCACTCTTCCCTCCTATTGATGAAGACGTTGGGAAGATTCATCCTCTTCTTCCTCCGCCTTATGCGGAGAACCATCTCCAGTTTTTGGCCCACCGATCCCCATTAAGGACATCTTACGATCGGGTGATGCGAGCTAAGACAGCAGCAACAGCAGGACGCTAGTTGCAGTATTTCTAATCTCTTACATTTGATTCCCCCGTCGAGCGCTACCATGTCTTCTAGGTATTGGACACTTTACATTATTGTACTCTAAAGCAATTCTGCCGTTCTTTTTTTATCGTGTATTGCATCAATATCATTGCAGCTATGATGGGATGTAATGTTGTTATGTTAGTCAAATATTCCAGTAGCGGACTATATTCGTCAGAGTATGACATTTCACTAGCTCGCCCAAATACGCCCTGGCAGACCGAATGTTCCACCACGCCGACATACTTCTTCTAATAGATCCAGTTTGATATCCACTCCCATGGCACCATTAACTTCAACACTGATTCCTCTAGGTTTCGACTCGTCGTAAGTGATGTTGATTCCCACTGAACCAGAGATGGGTGGGCGCTCGGGAGCCACCATGACAATTCTTGGTCGTTGGTCGTTAACGACACTCATACCATCTATATTTTCCCCGTTAAACCGGCTCTGCAGGAGAAAAACGTTGACAGGAATTTTGCGTGGCACATTTGTACCGCTGAGAACGGCCAGTAGATCTTCTTCTGTAGGTTCTGTGTCGTCCGATAGTACATCAGTTTCGGAAGGAAGGCCTTCTGCCGTCCATTTGCAGCCTAACAGAATTTCATTCAGCCAGCATTGCTCTCGAACAATCTACAAACGGATGTCAGCACATAATAACGCAAATAACGTGGCGATGATTACCTCTAGCACACCCCAGGCTTCCTTCATGCTATGAACAGGTACCCTCTCCAACACAAAACCAGGTTCTTCTGGCGCAGTTAACCGTAACTGTAAGGGTGGATGGGCTGTAGATGGGGATCGCTGAAAAATGGATTGAAAAAGAAAACACGTCTACAAGCTCCCCGCACGTACATAGATGGCAGTATAACGCTCTGGTGACACTAGCCTCGATTGGTCTGCACTGGAAGGGTTGAACTTTACATGGTCAGAACGAATCGTGCCGAGAGGATATGAAAGGCTTACTAAAATGTCCACCCAGCTGCCAGTACCGAATGACATTATGTTGTCAAGCTGGTCTATACTGCTCAGAGGGTTGACAACAAGCTCTATCTCTCGCATCCTTGACTGGCTCATTACGACTCCATGCCGCGAGCCGCCTTGAGTGAAATCAAGAATCCAGGAAGGTTTCGTGAACGGTTCGCCATCTAGGTCCAAAGGCGAATCGAATGTCTGTGGGAAAGTATGCTCCAGTTCTATACCACCTGGTACCAGGGGAAAGACGGGCCGTGCATTCAATGCGGGCATGGACACGGAGGCAGATGAGTGGAAATCTGGTTCAGAGGAGAGCGTGAGTGTGGCTATGGCGACACCAGCCTGGGGTCGAGATGATAGAAATGTTCGTATTCGGGACAATGGAATGTCAAGTTGCGGTAGATGTGGTGCAGCATCCGCAAGGATGTCGTCCGACGATTGACGAAGGAGTCGCAAATACGAGGCCGGGGAAAGATGAATCAGGAAGGATATGCAGGGGGACATCAGATAAGGAAGCGGTAGCGCATGTGCACGAAGCAAGAAAATATCAAGGGGTGCAGTATGTTGCAACAACGACCTGTATACATAACTCAAGAAAGGTCGCGGCGTGGGTAAAACGACACTTACGAAGAAACCGCAAGTGCCTCTGCCTTTGCAAAATCCTCCAAGACATGACAGAGTTGATCTACATCAACAAACCACCTGATACCTCCATCTTCCTTTCTGTTCGCGAGCCTATCCAGCATCACCAGGTAACGGAGATGATCGTTAACGACCGTCCCCAGCCTCGCTGCCTCCAGAGGATTCACGTCAGCCTCAGACATTTGTACGGCATCGCAAAAGGCTGACATGCTCGTCGCCAGAAACGAGTCTAAGGATGCTGAGCCGGCAGTGTCGAAGTTGGCATAAGACGTCTTGACGTTCAAAACCTTGATAGAAGGGAGAGGGCTTGACCGATTCACAGAGAACTCGACATCTACGACCAAGACTTTCCCGCCCAAGACTAAGCTGACGGTGCCTTCACCGATTTCGTCCTTGAAAGTCTCCATACCCACGGAGGTCCCCCATGCCTCAAACCGTGAGATGCACCAATCCACCAAGGCTGCCCGGTCCAAGGGTATGTCTTCGCCGTACTTGACACCCGTTCTCTTTCTCAGCGCGTCAACAATTTGGTGGACATTGAGGTCTGACTAGTCAATTGGTCAGTGATCGAACGAAGCAAACCTAGGGACCGACCAGGTGGAGAGAATGGGATGTATTCGCATGTTCTTTTAGTCGTGAGATGAGCTTTGGTTCTGTGAGATTAGCTGAGCTATAAAGATTCAGCGAGTTGGATAGCTGGCCCGTGGCTTGGATTATGTCTTGCAGGACATTGCCGGAGGACCCAGCAGAAGACGCAAATTGGTGTGTCGCATGAGAAACAGAGTCCCGGCTTTGAATATTCTGAATCGTGGAGAGTAATGTCTGCGGCAGACTTCCTAAGGTAGAGTTATTCATGGAGGTAGGAGGTAAGAGGGCCAGAGGTGATCGTCGACGTTCAAGAACACGCTCACGTGCTCGAACCAGTTGAGCAGCACAACTCAAGCCTTCGTTGAAGAGAGACGGTATGAAAATTGTCACGCCATAATTTCACGTTTATATACGTTGGAGTGTCAATAGCTTGTGCAGATTGGGCGTATCTAGTATACATAGTAGTGAGCACCATAACGTATAATCATTGGTCACTACAAAAGACAAAAAAGAAGCGAAAATTTTGTTAACCAACGACTAATCGTCAGTGTCATGATCTGGGTGACGAGTATCCTCGGCTTCATAGTGAGGTGGCATTATAACAGCATACCCGTAGGTTTATTAGTCATTTTTTTTTTTTTGAAAAGACGTTTCTCCATTCCAATGGAATTCCCTGCAGTAGTCATCCTGTCTGGCATTAGAATGTCGAAATTAGAATATTTTTGAATCAAGAGTTCCTTGACATCAGCATGGGAGAAAAACGTCTCGCTGGACATGTCAATAGATTCGTGAGATAGGGTCAGGATCTCATGTTCGGTTAAACCATAAGAACGTTTGGCTAGGAGACTGGATGAATTTGGAGGCATGTCGCTCAGAAGATGGTGCCCTACCATCACATTTGTACATTTCCTGAGAGAGAACATCAGAAATCATGTCTATTGATCAAGTTACACAGCAGACTCGCCAAAGTTCCTGTTGGCAACTTGAAATCATGAGGGTAAGGTCTAATAATTCCCGGTCATGTTATAACATTTTATTGAGAGGGTATGTATTCACAATGTCTATGTTATTAACAGTCAATAAATTTTACATGAAATAATGTTAATAATATGCGAAAAGGGCATTTTCTAACGAGTTAATAACAAAATGTTGGTTAAAATTCTGAGCTGCCGCTCCACTAACCTTGTCTAATCTCTCAATACTGTTTACAAGTCTCAGTACCATTTGCACCTCCCCCAACTCTTCAAATGCTGGTGCAGCACCTACATCTGAGGCAGGCCGCAGAAAATTCCCATTCACGTGAGATTAGTTTATTCCAAGTTCGAGTGTGTGGCTGAGTATGGTAAGGAGGGGGAATTTTTCTGTGCTTGGAGGTTGGCAGAGTGTTACAGATATAAAACACGTCGGCAGAGCAGCTATACCCCCAGCAAAGTGCTTGATTTATCCGCATTTATTCACAAGGTGCATCCGGGTGCTCTGTCATTAACAGTGTTAAAAAACCGATGTTAATAAATACCATTATTTAGCCCTGCCCTACATGAGGGCCTTTCCAAGGTTCAGAAAGAGAATTCTCCTGCTCCTTTTTGCTGTACTTTTCGCCTTACGAAGTGTAGTCTGAAGATCGGCTTCTGTCTTCTCCTCTTCAGTCATTTCTGATCGACACTTTCTTCGGCGACTTTTTCACCGGAGAGCTGAAGGTAGGATAAGAGCTGTATGTACATCGAAAACGTCGCTGAGGGGGCATTATGCTGTCTTGCCGCTGATGTGCGGGCTATGAGTAGTGGTAAAAAGTGACACCAAATAGTTGTAGCACTGGAGAACTTGGGGTTTAACGTTAACGAGGACAGGTACAAGTGTCAGTAATCATACCTAAGAAGGCGCACCAATTATTTTATACACAAGAGAACAGGGTTTAGGAGAGTTCGTGTGCCAGGTATAAATATAAAAATGACTGGTTCAAGCGTGTTTCGTCCCTTCCGGCCACAACAAATAATGGGACAATGAAGCTTAGACGTGTTTCGAAGCATTGTCAATCAATAAGGAAATTTCGGGCTTCACATGGCGCTGATATACCTGACAGCAACCAATCGCCGTTCGGATTCTCGTACGTATTTATTTATCTTTTTCTTCTGTTTCATTTCCGAGGACCTGTCGTATGAGCCTGTACATGTCGTCGTTAGTTCCTTGTCATGTATGCAATAGATGTACCCACCTCTTGCTACTCACTCCGAATGTGTTCAGCCCTGCGATTCTAACAGTTGACCGTTCCAAGTTAGACACTCTTTCAGCACAAAATATGCCGCTTTAGCATGGGTCATTGCGATTGCAGCTATCTGATTCAAGTTCCTTGACTGAGAGGCCTATCCCCAACGGCTTGAACACTTTTGAACAACCCAAAACGAAGAAGCTATCTCTAGGTCACGGTATAGGTCTGGCTCCTACAAGTTACAAGCAAGGCAATGCATTGATACTGGATCCTATATTTCTCGAAAAATAGATAAATCGGCATTTCACCGAGCACTGGCAGCCTTCGTTGTATCCAAGTATTTGTAATTAGTGGCTGGGCCGCCATGACGTCACGTGTATTGCCCCTTGCCCACATCCACTACGCGTAGCCTGTGCTTATAGTGCAAAAATGGTGCGCACGGTATATTTATCGCGAATTATCTCAGTTTACCCTTTCTACAGGCTCCCAGAGGCCTCTCAGCTGAAGAGAAACGCGTCAAATTGCTTGAAATCTTTCATGAGACTGTAAGCCAGACTGTCCTATGATCAGCACCTCGGTAGTGACATTGGTTACGCAGAAAGACTTCTATCAGGTTAATATTTTTTCAATCTCTGTTGAACTTCCTGAAGACAAAGACCTCTCAGCTAAAAGAACTCGAGAAGCTTGGGCCAAAAATGAAAGGGATAGGTTTGTCATCGCGCAGAGCTCTTGCTAGTATCCTTGACAATTAGCCTCCAGTTTCTCAGTCTGTAAAGGAAGTTCTTCAGTCACTCGTTGACGATGGGCTAGTACAAGGCGATAAGATTGGCTCTTCGAATTGTGCGTTAGCGGTAAATTGTTACCTTGTCAACGTTGTTCATCTTCGCTTGAGTTTTCTGGAGCTTCCCATCCCAGCAAGGCGCACTGGTAGCTCTCACCCTCTCTCAAAATCTTGTATCTCGCCTATCACCACCTTAGATTCAAGGGCGACTCAAGGCAGCTAACGAGCAGCGTGCGGCAAACCAGGCTCAACTGGACGAGATAAAGGTCTCCATTCAATCCGAAAGGGAATTACGCGTGGAATCTGTGAGAGGAAAGATGACCATAACTGCTTCATCGTTGATTATACGTATCATAGGAAACTCGCACGAAGTCTTTGGAGAAGCTCATGCTTTTGAAGAAGGAGATATGCAAGCTGGATGACGAACTCAGTGCATATGGCGCATGTGATCCCGTTAAACTGGAAGAAACTAAGCGTGGTATCACTTTAGCCAGAGAAGCTGCCATTCGTTGGACCGGTATGAAGCATTGTTGCTCCTTCTGAATTTTGGTACTTACCCATGAAGTTAGACAATTACAGTGTTCTTATGTCTTACTTTCTTCGGCAGTCCCTTGTGGAATCTAGTGAGATTCGACGGTACCTTGGTGTAGACGATGAGTATGAGGATATATGCTAGCTTTTATTGCACTTTCCTTGTCAGATTCCACCTGTGCTTTTGCACTTGCGTATGTAGATTATCATCAGTTGCTCCGCATTAACGTCTACAATAGTAAAGCCTGGTTCAATAGCGCGTTAGTAAACCCTCAGGGTCGCGAAGTATGTTCAGGTTTCCCCTCAACCCACGACTTATCCTGACGATCCGGCCAGGCTACATCGAACGCAGTCGTTTGGGGTAACGATGACCTCGATAAGACCAAACGGCCTTCATGCAAAACGTCTCTGGAGGCTAGCCTATCCATACCGAGTGTCTAATCCGTTGGGACCGCAAAGATGGTCAAGGTGGGGTCGAAAGTGAAAGTCCATCAAGACCGTGCCTGGTATAATTCCATGATATCTAATACGGTTACGGCCCAGAGGGTGTTCCAGGAACAGATGATATATATGTTTACATCGGGCTTAGAGGTTCAAAGGCCAAGCGAAGTTTTTCAAAATGCATGGCATATATTGCGGTCTTAAGAAACAACTATCGTCTAACAGCATTATCAACTGGCTGCCAAGTAGTAAAAGGAGAAAGCCTGGACGTGCCTCTGTGATCATTACTACCTGAAAATTGCGGTCCTTTCAATCTTGGCACAGAAGTAAACGTTTATTGGCAGGATGATGCGCAACGGCAGGCTAATTCACATGAGCAAATACTGTGGCTCCCTTCGGTCGATTTAGCCCACGGTGGGACCAGTTATCGTTAGGATATCTGAACATGTAGCACGATAGACGGACAAAACCCAAGAGAGACAGATGCAGCTACCGTTTTCCCTAGATTCTTAACAGGAATCACGTCGAGTCGAACCGAGCAGCAGCAATCATCATCGTAAACGCTTGATTCTTTCGGCGGGAGGCGTTCTATGTATATTTCTCCCTTCGTCATGGTCAGCGGGGACTGATAGTAAATGGAAGGATGAAGTACAGGTGGATTGTCGCAAGTAAAAGTGATATTCTTCGTGCTGTTGCCGATCCTCGCGTGGTCCGGGTGTAATTATATCAGTGACAACATGAAATATTGGAAAAACATATAAGTTCGTACCTACTTATCGACATCGAAGGTAGAAGCCGGTAACGGACATAGTGGCGGTCGCGAATGCGGCGTCGACTCGTATTCATGCCGCCAACTGCGGAAAACTATACATAAAGGGAAAGGAACAACGACGCACCGGCATAGAGACAGACGCGTTCTGATGCAGAAACGACTCACAGCATCCGACAAAAGACATGCGGCTGTGCGTGGCCCGCTATAGTACGGCTTGCCGGGACTAAGTGGGTAGGTAGGGATGTTTATTCTGGTTTTCATGTCCCTGAGAGGGAGAGTCCGTAAACGGCGACACAGCTTCGGTTATTCAATACATTATTTCACTTTAAAGTACGAATAACCCCCGCTGAATGCGCCGGATCCAGGGTCGTTAGAACTGAAGGCCCAGTGCATTTCTAGCCTCGATAAGAAGGTGGGCTCCAGAAGAAGTAGGCTATACACCTTACTATAAAAGGATGGGCAAGGCTGACCACAATTACTTTCTGATATTCCCTCGTATCTTGCTTGAACACTGACCGTCACTGTGGCGTGGAATCAATGTGAACAAAAAAATCCTACTCGCCATGCGTCTGTATACATTTTTAGCTTCGAGGCACTCAAAAGGCACCGAGTACAGTATGTAAGCGAAAATAAATTAATAAATTTAAACGTCCAGTGATCTTGTACGGAGATCAGAATCGGGTTGTGTTTAAATTTTCTTCCGCATTCGCTAGAGAAGACGAATGCACGGTGGACACATCGCAAAGAACCCGGAAGCTTCATCGGAAAACCCAACTACCGTAGTCAAAGAAAAGGAGAGAGAGAGAATGTTGAGCCGGGTTGAGCCTGAGAGCATCATCCATCTGAGCTGACACGGACCCAAATATCATGACCCGTTTTACGGACAGAGCCATAAGGTTTTTAAACCCGGCTTAACACCAAACCGGAAGATATGGGAGGAATCGAGTGTCTTCTCGCTGAACATAGTATTTTGATGGGTCACCAGGTGAAAAAAGAACAAAGGAAAGAGGTCATGATTGATATGGCGGCCTAAGCTAAAAATCGGTACCGTAGTACAAGCATGTGTAGTACGGACTTTGGTTGGTTTCCTTCTCAGGGACATGAAAACTAGAATAAACATCCACCACCACCACGGTTTGTGCCTGGACGGAGATGTGCTTCGTATGTGGCGAAAAAATAGACCTTGTTGAGAGAGCCAAAAAAAGCAAAACATACGATTTTTCGGCTGCCTGGCTTGGGTAGAAAAAGCGGGAAGAAAAGACGAAACCGTATGAGAAGACGAGACAACAACTGAATATCACGCAGGTACAGATAGTGCCAGGACGCTGACAGGTGATACATAGAAAACGGATAATAATGCCGGAAGACGCTAAGAAATGTGTGAACAAGGGAGATAGAAATAGAAGAAATAAAGAGTAGGGTACCGTAGAAGAGGCGTCAACTGATCATGGCAACACGTGCATTTTGTTGACCTGAAAAGGGCCGACGGCGACTATTACGCTGAACCGTCCGACGTTTGTTTGTCCCGAACGGTAATCAGCTTGAGTACCGTCACTCACTGCCAGCTTCTTTTTCTCCACCATCATGTCCCTCAGTCCTTCTGCGTCTGTGTCGAATGGCTCAGAATCTGCCTCGAAGCGCCGTAGGACGAGTGAAATAGGCCGCTCGCCTCAGGATCCAGCTCAGCCTGTGCACATCCCAAAGAGAGGCGCACGGGCATGCACGGCATGCAGGAAAGGGAAGAACAGATGTGAAGGCGAGGTATGTGCTTTTGAACTAACCCCCGTCCCGCTCACTGGACCGTCTCTCCGTCCCGGCCCGGTTTTTGCAGGCTCCTTGTCGCAGGTGCCAGTTAAGCGGTACCCCATGCATATTCGAAAAGCCAGTACGTTCTGTCATGGCCCTATCTTGGTATCATGTTGAGCTATAGTACAGGAGAAGAAAAACAACCAGCCTATTGTTGGCGCCAGCGTGGAGTATGTTTCATCCTTTTTTTTCAATGTTTTTTTCACGCAGGATCTAGGAGAGTCTCTCGCCTCGAAGGGCAGTATCTTGTGCGTCTATTTCACGCTGTCAAAACCTTTTTCTCATAGAATCAGGTCATGCAAAGCCATATGATTGGCATGCAGTCTTCTCTCGATCGCATTCTCGCCCTCGTTCAGAACCAAGCCCAAGGAAGCGGCAACATGCCCCCGCCCAGCTCAATCTTCCCATCAGCTGGAAATGGCGCATTGTCCCCTTCTGGGCGGAATGGATTTGAGTCTGGTTCAGGTTCCAGCGATAGAGGCCGTTTCCCTCCTTTGCCCGGGTTTGCGCCGCCAGTAAGTTTAATCACACAGCGCGCCCACAACCTTCCTAATCAGCACTCCACAGCCTCATAAATATGCTACATATGGAATTGTTCCGAGCACTGCTCCATCGTCCGATGATGAGTCGGAGGATACGTTGCCGCGATCTACCTTGAATGCCCCCATCGAAGCATTGCAAGGCCTAGCGAACGCTGCTGCTGAGGCTGCAGCTGCGCCATCCACGTCTCCTCCAAGGTTAATAGCACTTCCGAACCTTCCAGAAAGAAATTTCTCTTAATTGTTTCCATAGAGTCAAGAAGCGAAAGAGGGCTGAACCGATTCCCAGAAATGCGTTCCCCCACGTTGTCGAAAAGGTAGGCACGCTGTCTTCTAGATCCGGAGCAATCGACCGAAGTTTATGACAGGGCCTCGTCGCGGACTCGGAAGCGCGAGAGTTGTACAATATGTGAATTCTTCCAGTATGCTACATTTAGCGGTCTGTAGGCCTCATCTCTCCAATTAGATTTTTCGCTGGTTGTCACCTGTTCATTCCTCTCTTCGATCCAACGTACGATACATACGAAAGCTTGATGGAGCGCACACCTTGGACGTTCGACGCCATTTTAGCTATCGCCGGCAAGATTCGGAGCGGGAACGGCCCACTCAGTCCGACCTTCTTCAAATGTCTAGAGGAGGCCCAAGGGATTGCCCGTTCATCTCTGTTCGGCCCTGTGGTCCGCAAGGAGGCAGTGCAAGGTCTGCACATCACCGGATCGTCGCCGCACGAGTTCTGAACTCTTTATAGGAATGCTTCTGTTAGCTGCATGGAGCACTAACGGTTGGCTTCCAAGCGGGCATGCTATGCGCATGGCACTTGATCTTGGATTACATCGTGCTCTGGAAAAACTAGCTGATGATACTGGCAAAAAAAGAACCCAAGAGGAAGAGAGAGAATTGGGTGTGTTCGCTGAGCTGTTGTTAAAACCGGCCCGCTGACATGAAGTTCGATGTAGTGATATCAGCTCGCATCTGGTTATGCCTATATTGGTTCGATCATCAGTAAGTATCACCCGGTACCGCTCGTAATGTTCTCATGCTGGTCTAGGATGAGCTTGGGCACCGGTCGCCCCATTGTTCTGCGTGATGAGAATTCGATCCGTCACTGTCGTCTTCTCCTTTCACATCCAATGGCGTCTCCCACAGATGTCAGATTGATCTCCCAGGTTGAGTTAATTATCCAGAAAAGTGAGTCCACGCTGTCGTGCATGTCATGGACCACCTTTGATATATTAACTTTATATCAGCACAAATATATGAAACACTGGCTTCCTTGAACGGCCAAGTCAATCATAATACCTTGGCCTTCATCCGACGAGCGAACGTAGCTTTGGACAAATGGTGGCAAGACTGCGATGATCTTCACCGTAGGGTTTCTTTCCGTCCCTGCAAGTTACGCCTAACTGATACCTCGTCAAAGGTCAAACAATGGATGAGAACTCTCTCCTTCGAAAAATTCTGATGGGTGAATTACATTATGCTAAGTTGTGGCTCGTCTGTGTTGCTTTACGTGGCGTAGCTTGGGATAAGATGCCATTCGAGCAACGAGAGTTGGCTTTCCAGGCTAAAGATGCCGCGTTCCGTTGTTTATCCGTATTCTTAACTTCGTCTGAATACCGGTGCGAATCTTCAAACTGGCGTCTGCGTACTCCCTGGGGGATTAACAAATCCCGATATCTAGCGCTGCTCTCCGATATGCGGTCCACGATAGTCTCGTGACAGCTGCGTTCTCAGGTCTTTTCCTCCTCAAGATGGCGAGTTTGTTTCCCGCCGAACTGGATTTGGGCGCAATCACGACCCAAGTTGAACAGTTGGCTCAGCTTCTATCTGATGTCGCTGCTGAGAGGCATGTCTTCCTTTTCTTGTTACTTTGGACGCAGGATAACCAGATGCACAGATATGCTCTTACCCTACGGATTATGCTAGCTAATCTCCGTCGTAAAGTTGGCCTTGGAAGTGGTATCAACACTCCGGCACCGACAATGCCTCCTCCGGGTTTTGTGGACATGATCGTATCACCCACGTTCGTTGATCCGGCTATGCCTCCACCATTTACAATGGAGGAACTAGGCTTCGTTTGGCCAAGTGATAGAGGGATCGTCAGTCCTTCTGCTATTCCAGTTTGGCTTCAAGAACAAGTAAGTCATTTTTACCGTCGCACTTAAAAGGTGATATTGATGCGCCTTGTAAGAGCCTCACAGATCTAGGTCTCCCGGTCAACGGTTCTGATGGCATTTTCCTGCAGATGCATGGAACCAACGGCTGGACAGCGGATTTTGCTCCCGGACCAGAGGCGTGGTAAATAACATAAATCTGATATACCCCTTGTTTTGGTTCCGTGTCTTGTGAACAATGTCTGTGGTAGTGTCGTAACTGTTTTAGTGACCATTCCTCATGTGCTTCGTGCGATTCATGTACAATAGTCGTTATCGTATTGAAAACGATCGTCAGCGATGCGTGTGAACGTTGCAGTGTCATCTATCAGCCAATTACTCGTCCTCTTCGCTCTCGTCGTCCTGTTCCTGCAAAAACTGAAGCATGTGCATTAGATACTGTTTGGTATCCAAACCTGGAATGACTGACTTTGACAAGAGCCTCGGTGCTCTTCAGGAAGTGCTGGCGACCTTGGGGTTTTGAACCCTTCTGGTGCCAGTATATGATAGCTTGGTCTGAAATACAATCCTTATTATACAGAACCTACAGCAGGATCTATGAGCGGTATACTGTGCTACTCAAATTGTACGAACCTTGAGAATTTGTGGGAATGCCTTGATGATGCGAGTATCTTCGTAACAATAAACTTGTACAACATTAATAAGAGCAACTTCTGTCTTTGGCCCGTCACAGAATGGCTCTAGAATAGGTGCGAATTTCTAGATAATGATGTTAGTGAAAGGTAAGGCCGGATATGCATGACAGCGTACTCCAACTTCACGCAGGGCGAGACCTTCGATTTGATCTGGGCGTGCGCTCCAGTCAACGGAGGCCATGAGACCCTGCCAGATACATTGAATGAGTTCCGTATCTGGAATGGGTGTCGCTTCCTGACGACTCTTAACGGCTGTAATAATCTGCAAGTCGACCATCAGCGTACAACTGGAAGTATCAGTTGTAGTTGAGCGTGCCTGTTCAGGGGTCTCTCCGTGTTCACAAAGCTCTTGAAGATCCTTGACGATTCCTTCCTTGACCACAGCATATTGTTTCTTGGCGTACCATTCTGCGACCTGGGGAAGGCTGCTTTTCTTGAAATGATCTTCGAGATTCTTGCCCTCACGTTTGTTAGCTGGGAAAAAGGCGAGTAGGTCCTTGATACCACCACGCTTGAGTGTTGCCGACAGATGTTCCATGGATTGGTCGACCAGGAAGGAACGGAAGATCAATGTGATGACATTGATGGAGACATCTATGCTACGTTAGGTAACAAGTTGGGAAAAAGAAGCATCGGTGCCAACTCACCATTCTTGAGCAAGTGATCCTTGGTCAAACTCTGTAGACAGGAGGCGCTAGCCAAGCCTTGAGACAGTAACATGCCAATCGCTATCGATAGCTTGTCTTTCTGGGCTGCTGACCACCTGTGTATGTATTGCAAGATTGTGGGAAGCGCAGATTCTTCCAGTGGTTTCTGCAGATACTTGTATCTATCAATGCATCGATGAGGGAATTGTGACATAGTTGTAGAGAAATGAGACGTACCTTCTGATGAGTTTATTCAAGACTTGGATGTATTTCCGAATGTCCTCTACCTCGGCCGGTTCCTTGGCGTTGAAGATGGTGAACGGGGACACGGGAGCACCATCATCAACATAGCTTCCTCCTGGCTGGATGAGACCTCCAACGAGAATGATTTCGAAAAGTGCATCGGCATATTTGAGAAATTCAAGAGTGGAACCTGCTTGAACTAGTTTGGTAGTAAATGAGTCAAAGTCGCCTTCGGGGACAGTTTCGAGATGTCTATAGAGCTGGTCTCTGAAGACTAGATAAATTCCGATGAGGGTATAGACTTGGAAAAAAAAAAGAAGAGAAATCAACTCACCCGCTGGTTCGTGCTTTGCGTGAGCCTTTACGGCGCCTTTTCTAGCTTTGATTCGAACACCCTGCAACGAAGGCTTTGAAGCGGCTGATTGCTGAGACATCCACAGGTTTTCAAGTTAAATCGAAACGAGTGGACAAGGCAAGCCTGGCTGTATGCAAGTATAAACAAAAGAAAAGGAAAAGGTGCTAATCTGATCTTCAGTAATCTGCCTTTTCGGGAAATAACTACAAGGACGTTGCCAAATATGATCAAAGTTAGAGGCTATACTCCTTCGCTCCAAGTATACCTCGCAAGATTGTACAGCTAACAGCTATATTAACCCAGGTATCTAATCGATAATATTCGTGTGAGTCCGATAATATTGATTCAGTCTGTTAAACACAGTTCCTTATTAGATATATTTTTCACTTTCTAAAGTTCAGGTTGGCTCCTCATAATTCTGCTCACATATCTGTAACACCTTTATGTTTCATGGGTAATGACAAGTTCTCCAAGTATCCAATTGATTTATCTTTGGCGCCCATCAAAAACAGCGTAAGACCGCACTGCCTTTGTTGCGTAGGATCGCGATATCTGGCGCCAATGGCAATCATCGCACATTATATAAACTTCTGTCATCTTATCCATCTCTCACCCCTTTACCCAAGTTCACAATCCAGGTAGGCTTAATTTCTCTTGCCGAGGGCTCGTTTCTCTGACGAGATAGTTCGTAGACATGCAAAACAAGTACGCAGGCATACCGTTATGTGTGGCGTTCCCTAATGTTTCTTCTTAGGCACAGCAGAAACGCACGGTCAGGTCCTATAACGATCGCGAAAGGTTCAAATACCCGCGGAGTAGGCGCAGTTGGCGTATTATATTGTACTCATCATGATCTCGTTCTGTTAGATTCTTAATCAACAGCCGTCAAGAGATGAATACTACCAGATCGGTACGTACGAAACCCAAGGCACCCGTCCCACCATGGAGGATACACACGCCTTTATTGTTGACTTTGATTCGGTCAAGGGCCAAGGATACTTTAGCGTATTTGACGGCCATGGAAACAAAAACGTATCAGAATGGTGTGGCCACTACTTTCATCAGGTGCGTATTTATCTGTATATATCAGAAATCTTTTCAAACGATTGACTAGATGCTCTTGGGCGCGATGCATGATCACCCAACTCTTTCTCCCGAGAAAATTCTTCACAAGGCTTTCAGGAGAGTAGACGAAATACTGCGAAAGTATTCCCTACAATCTGAACAAATAGCCGAGTCCGGATCTACAGCAGCGATTGCTTTTCTGCGTATCGAAGACGAAGACGGTACACAAACCTCATTTGCTTCTTCGCCCGCATCCGAGAATGCATCTACGAGTACATCGGCCCCTTCGCCGTCTGCCTCGCGATCCACGGGCCAACGAAGAACACCACCAGAGACGGCTAAACGAGTCCTGTACTGTGCCAATGCGGGTGACGCGCGGGCCGTGCTATGTCGGAATGGAACTGCGATACGATTGACACAGGATCACAAAGTGACTGATCCATCCGAGGGGTCCCGCATAAGGCAAGCTGGGGGTGTCATTATGCGAGGCCGTGTATTTGGCACATTGGCTGTTTCACGGAGCCTGGGCAATCACATATCATACGATGGTATCCGGATGAAAAAATATGTGATTTCGACGCCGTATACATCCCGGACGGAGTTGACAGACGAAGATGAGTTTTGCATTATTGCGTGCGATGGGGTAAGTGCTACTGCTCTTCGGGACATGGACACTGACTAAAGGTTGAACAGCTTTGGGATGTAATTACAGATCAAGATGCAGTCAACCTTGTGCGGCGTATCAAGGACGCTCAGTACGCGAGCAAGATTCTCGTCAATCATGCACTTTGTAATGACGTTCAGCCGACGCGGGATAATGTCACAGTCATGGTTGTGCGGTTCAAGGACTTTGCATCAAAGTGAACGCGTGGAATTCCATTACATATGTTGCTTCTTATTTATTTATGTGTTTAGGTATTCTCTTGTCGTAGTTCTATTGTATCCACAGTATCCATGTATCTCACTGCAATTATGTATTTGATTAGATATATTGTAGGAAGATCAGGGGAGTTCATGTTCATTTTCATATTTAACCAAGTTGGAACAAACTAATGTTGTCTCAATAATGGAAGCATTGGTCGCTCCAAGCGGTGTGCGTGGGCGATTTCCGAACTTTGGTGGCAAGGTAAAGAATAAAGTGAAGCTTGGGACCTTGTGTAAGTAACAAAATAATGAATCCTCACAACAGAAAAGGATGAGAGAATAATAGGGAACGGTCAATGCATGATCGATGATCGTAGATTACCTTTTTCTGCGATTGCCACATGGCTGAATTGAATCTTTCCTTGCAACACTCATCCGGTCGACTACAGAGCACTATTCTCCCTTCTATCGTCCTTGCGCGTTCGTAATTGTCTTCTTACCTTGAGAATACTTGCGGAGCCGATATTACGACTCCGAAACTACCTGACATATTCATCTTTCGTCATCGCCGTGACAATCAACCGACCGGGTTCTCTGTGAGTATATCAAACCGCGGTTTCCAAACTGTCTTCATTCCTGGCCCCTGCTCACCTCATTGCTCAGATATATCCTCATTTTCTCAATATCGCCTTCATTTTGCCATGCGGTTCACAGAGTCACCCAATGCTCGCTCCAAATCTATATCAACTGCTGAATTCGACACCCATGGCGTGCGATCTGTGACTCTTCCTGGATTTGACTAGTCTGATTCAATATCTAGGTTCTCAACCGCCACGCCTCCAAGAATTCCTCCTACCAAGTTGGCCTTTCTGAAGATAAAGGCAATCGGAGAACCATGGAAGATTCTCACTCTTTCGTCACCGATTTTGACAACGTTCGCGGTCAGGGTTTCTTCGCGGTATTCGATGGACATGCAGGGAAACATGCCGCTGAGTGGTGTGGGACACATTTCCATGAGGTAATCTTCCTACGAAAATCCTGCAGTTTGACATGCTCACCCGCACCGCCTCATGCAGTCCCTGCTCCAATGCTTACGTGCATGTCCCGATCTTCCAATCCCCGACATTCTCAATGAAACCTTTCATGACGTTGATAGAAATCTTTCTCGTATGTGTGAAGAATCTGACGGCAAGATCCACTCTGGCTGCACTGCTGTAACAGCGTTCCTACGCCTTGAGGATGCTGATGGCAAGCAATCATTCCTGGATCAAGCAACTCCACCCTCGAAACCTATAACACCTCTTGCCGAGACCCTTTCACCCCTTGACGGGGATGAGAGCAGTAGCGGGGAGAGTGGCGGTGATGCCACTGCCGATGACAACAAGGATCCCAAGCGGCGGAAAAAAACGAAAAAATTGGGTGCTAAGCGACTCAGAAATGCCATTAAAAGTCTTGGTAGTGGCTCATCTCTCTCTCCCAAGACTTCTCCATCAGTGTCCCGGAAACAGTCTGCTGAAGTCGTACAAATTCAAGTCCCGGCCCAAACTCCACCACCAGAGGCGAGGCGCGTTTTCTATACAGCCAATGCCGGTGATGCACGCGCCGTTCTATGCCGTAATGGCAATGCTATCCGACTCACCTATGACCACAAAGGATCAGACAAACAGGAGGCGAAACGTATTGTGGATGCTGGTGGCTTTGTGATGAGTGGAAGAGTGAACGGTGTTTTAGCCGTGACGCGTAGTTTGGGTGATTCCTCGATGAAGGAATTCGTCGTCGGTGCTCCTTACACGACTGAAACGGAGCTTTGTGATGACGATGAGTTCGTAATTCTGGCCTGCGACGGAGTAAGTACTTTGTCAGCTCCATCAGACTTCCACCTACTGACCGTGATTGCCAACCATCAGCTCTGGGACGTCGCTAGTGACCAAGCAGCTGTTGATCTCATCCGAGATATTGATGATGCTCAATTTGCAAGCCAGAAGCTTCTCAAATATGCGCTTTCTCACCACTCGTCAGACAATGTCACCGTGCTCGTTGTTCGATTCAAGAATGTCCACCCCAAAACTGCATGAAGGCTGTTGCTCGTAGAACCGATTCTTCTTTATTCTTCTGAGCTCCTGCAATCACAATGTTTCATAATAGCAACGTATCTGTATACTACACCATACACTACGGTCGAACCGGTATCTTACGTATCACGGACGTATTGTACACTCTGGCATCGGGGTACGATCGTGAATGTCACAACTGTTAATGGCCGTGAATGAGCCTCCAGTCATCTGATCCGCGATTCTCTCTCCTTGGATCATAAATCACGTCTTCGCTAGTCACGTTTGCCAAGGAACGTCTGGGCTTTCTTTGCGAATAGGTCACATATCTATGTAGAATGAGTCATACTTTTCTACCTGAGGTTACCGCAAGACTGAGGAACAATCCGGAACGAGCTCATAATTTTACCCAGAACCTTCCAGACGCCCATGGGTACTGCCGTACATTCTCATTGAATTCATCAGGTAACTGCACGCACTGGAAAGCTGGTAACAAGTGACTGTATTTAAATTAAGGCGGTCGTGACGCCCAGAAAGATTCCGGGCTCTAAAGAGCGTAAAGGCCTTGGACCGCGAACCGGGAGGAATACTGAACTTGATACTATCCAACGAGAGGAAAGTACTGTTCACATCCTTATCTCTGATCAGATCGGGCAACTGATGGACTGAAAAAATAGTCAGGGACAGCGCATTTTTCGTTCACGGACTCTATGAGTACGCCAAGCAATCAAAAAAAAAGCCCTTAAGCCCAACTGTCTCTTTGGTGTTAATTCGGCTTTTCAGGATCATGGTGAAGAGTATATCCAGAGCTGCATAGGCCAAAAACTTCGGCTTGGCCCGTTCTTGGCTCGCCACTTCTAATTCATTTCAGAGCCCAACAAATATCGCGTATAGAGCGATCTGAGTCGCTTACAGAACCTATTGCGCGTCATCATCTACTTGGGGGACTCAGAAAACCAATCAAGGTTTCCTTCTGTCGGTACCGACCATAGCCAGGGATTCAACTTCTATGCTTCGACAGCATATTTAGATGTTGGACTTGGGCGAACTCGGCTGCTATACGGACCGAACCTCTTTCAGGGTACCTTGAAAGTCAGGGCCGTTGCTAGCTTCCTTCATTCCTCCTTCACGTACAAGGTACGCATCAAGTAAGCTGCAGGTTGATGCGGGCGGCGTATTCGCAGTAAAAAGTTTAGGCTGATGGATATGTGACAAGCCCGCTGCTTGAAGCTGTTAACCACTTCCAGCCTTGACGTTTCGTGATTTTCTACGTGATGAAAAGAAAGGGTTAGGCATTCTTACATATTCTCTAATTATTATTAACAGGTTACAGCATCAGAAAAGTATCGGTAGGTTTGTTGATGTCTGTACTTGGATCCCTCTACAAGATAGCTGAGTCGCACGCCTCAGCAGCCTCAATCATGCGCCATGCGCACAATCACCTCTAGATACCAATATCAAAACATGAAAGCATCACATTTCTTTGGAGTTGCGATTTTTTGAAACAAACACTGCATTCAATGCTTGGCATACGCTGTAAAAAAACCCACTCGACATCGCGGCCAAGATCACGGATAAGACATGGAAGTAGGCGTAATCTGGCACAAAGATGAGCCCTAACCCCGTAAGACTTTAAATTCCCTTTGTCTTTAAAAGGTTCAAGATTACGCCGAACCAAATCAATAAGTGTGTCGAAGATGTGGCGTACATATCAAAGTCGAGATTCTGAGGGCCAGTCGGTGAGTCATATTCTTTGGGATTTTTGAGCATCCGCTCTTTGTTTCATAAATTTACTCTCCCCTTCCGGTGTGGATTGAATTGTGGCGATGCAGTCCGCCCTCCGTCGGGCGCACGTGGCTTCATCCTTGAACATTGACAACAATCTAGCTTTATGGCACAACACCGCGCTTCCCTATCATGATCGTCTCTAACATTCCCAAATTTATTCAGCCTTAAGCTTCCTCTGCAAGCGGCGCTGATGCTAAGGCACCTCATACCAAGTCGACTGCGGTTTCTCGGTGTCCAACTTATTCACTCGGCTCCTTCACACAAACTCTTTTTACCAAACGATTTGTGTTGCATAACTCCGACAACGGTTTTTTGTAATGCTAAAACGCTTATGGGAATTACGACAGGTGGCCGTGCCTCTAGCGCGCCGTGTAGGTATCCATGTTGATATTAAACTTGCGCGGCGTCCAAGACTACGACGCACTTTTACAATCTGAAGATAACTATTATAAAGCTGGGACTCATTCTAGCCTATCTTGACTCTAGTCGAACACAATCTGTCAGCCATCTGAATCTCTGTTGGGTCAAGGCTGGTTTTATTCTCCCGCCCTTGGAAGTATGGGAGAAGACGGCAGCTATGTCACGCCACATATCTTGGCCGCCACAACGGATCTTGGCGACTATGTCGATCGTCAATGAAGAGGAGAAGTGATCGAGATAAACTGGCTCCGCCCTTTTCGAAATTTGACTGAAAACCCCGCCTTGGCTGTGTAGTCATTCTCCACTTGAAGACTTCTTTTGCCAAGTCTCATAATTCTGGTATATATATCTTCTGACATTCTGCCTTTCTCGAGTAAGAATCCCCCCTCTGACATGTTTGGAAGGACGCTCTCCCTTTCAGCTCGCACACGCACCGCCTCCCCAGAGCCTACATTGACAAACAGACGGCGTCGCCATTTTATAGCTTCGTCTCTGACAGATCTATGGCGCGCAGAGGTTGACAGCCGCTTGTCTTACTTTCAGATGAACGCTTATTATTTCATGGCCGGATACATGTCAGTTATCCATATATCTCGACTACTCAGCTACTAACCGCGTCATATCGATAGGAACACTATCTCGTTCTCGGCTGTATTTGTGTGGTGTGGCTTTCAGTCCGGTAACACTACACAACTTGCTGTCGCAGTGGCAAAACTATGGGAACAGGGGGCGAGACAGTTTCTCCTAGCGGATAAACAAGCTCTGGCTTCGCTGTTCAGCTTTGTGGGTGGAGCCTTGATCGCGCGTTTAGTAGGAGAGCGCATCGGGCCGACATCAAGAGGTTGGTTGTGGTTGGGTACGATGTGTCAAGCGTTGTTCACGATGGCGGCTGCCATCACTAGTTGGAAGAGTAATCAAGGATATCCAGGAATTTCTGATGACCGGTCGGTGTTGTCTTTAGAATGACGTTCAATAGCTCATCTTTGGACCATGTCAGCTATGTCGCCGGTCCCGCTTGGAGCGACGCTGTATCTTTTCTATGTCTCATGTTTATGTCTTGCAGTATGGGCATGCAAGGTCTAATGAGCTTACGCCTTCAAACGCCTTCGGCGGCTACACGTAAATTCCTTTATGAACCCATGTTTAATAACTCACCAACTTGGTAGTCCCGCTCACCACTACTTGGTGTGAGCTCATGGGGGTGGGAGCGTTGTTCAACCTCACTCGAATGGACTATGCCCGCGATCAAAAAGTTCTTGGTATTTTCAGCGTCATGCTCGGTATGTTGGGCCACCCTCCCGAGTTATGTATGCATAAATTCTGATTACGCTTAAGGCGCTATTGCTGGCCGTAGTTCAATCTTCAAACTCGGCTCCCCAGGCGCACTTGGCATAGCGACTGGTATCAGAGTGCTAATTGCATTCAGCTGGATATTCGTTCCGGGCTCTGAACTGTCCATGGTGGTGATGGACGAGGAAAAGGCAGACATCGAAAGGCCGTTGCCTGAAAGCGGTCGCAGCAGTATCGTTATCATCCCACGCAACTCTACGGGCGTGTAGTCATGCCAATGATGGACTAGCCGAACCGCTCTTCGTAGATTGTTGCAGATGCAAATTTTTCTACATCGCGATTGACATTATTGTCCATGAATGGCCTAGGGCCTTGTACTAACTTTAGAAGCACGGTGCCAAATATGTTATACTTGTATGTAAATTAGGTTTCTGTACCGCCAGATAGCAATACCATTAGACAGAATGTATTTCTTGGATTACTGCGTCTCGGATACTTGAACTGAGTGCTTTCGACGCCATAAAACAATATTCTTGAGTGGTCCTTATGTCTAGCAGATCTTGGCATCGGCGATCTAAGTGACGTAGTATAATCGGTGGTGTAGTAATCGTACACGCTGCCAACGCTCTTTAGGTGGACACATCAACACATTTACTCTTACGACGAGCAGTGATTCTGGGCGATGTCTGAATGGCCCGACAAGAGCCAGTGGGGCGGAGGCGGGCAGTATGCAGGATCTAGTACTACTCCATACGGAAATACAAATGCACCATACCCCGGTCCAACTCCCGGTTACACTCCAGCCTACCAGCAGCAGCAGCAACCGTTTGTCCAGGATATCAAGGATCCATACAAGGGCGATAGGTTCAAGCCAAGGAAGAGGGTCAATGATCCCATTTTCTTGGTTCTCTTTATCCTCCAGGTGTGTCTTCACCGTGCTATTGTCCAACCTCTTCAACTCTCTGGCAGTTCATTGGATTTGCAGTAGTTTCCGGAATTTCTCTTCAGTCATGGGTCGCGGAAGGCGGGCTGGGGGGTGGGCTTGGCAAGGGGGGCGTCAAATCCGGTTCAAATTTTACGCTCAATAGGTATGTTTTTTTTTAGCCTTGGAAGAAGCAAGGTGCTTATTGTGTAACAGGAGTACAGTGTATCTCCTCCTTCTTGTCACAGGAGCTGCACTATTGCTTTCGATGGGCTACCTCCTCCTAACTAGGGTGTTTACCAAGATAATCATGCATATCACGCTCATTTTGAGCATTGCTCTTAATATGTATGTATGAGATTGTTTCCTTCTTTTCAAGGACCTCGCTAACAATGCCTTTTTAGAGGGATCGCCGTTTACTATTGGATAACAAAATATTGGTGTAGGCGGCGTACGTCGTTCCCTTACTCATTGGCAGCTCACACGACTTTTTGTAGCCGGTGCTATCATTTTTACAGTTATTGCTCTTCTTTCTGTACTGTCCTACTGGGGCTTCCGCTCACGTATTCCTCTCGCGTCTCTACTCATGCAAGTTGTGATAGACGTGTCAAAGCACCACAAGAGCGTGTACATTGTCGCGTTCTCCGCGTTGATTCTTCAGGCTGCATTGGCCGTCTGGTACACATTCACCGTCATTGCGACATATGCCAAGTGGACTCCTGGCGGTCCATCTTGTCCTTCATCTTCATGCTCGGGAAGCACAGTTGCTGGACTTATCTTTTATGAAACATTTTCTTTCCTCTGGACGTCGCAAGTAATCGGGAATGTTTCTGTAGCTACTCTAGCAGGTGGGCCCTTTGGATCTTGGTATCACTTTGGTCCAAGACAATTGGGAGAAATGGTAATAATTCGTCCAACTTGCTCATTCGTAACTCACATTAGCGTAGCCAAAGCACCCCACCCTTTCCGCCCTTGCACGCGCATCAACACTATCGTTGGGGTCCATCGCCTTTGGTTCTTTGATCGTCACGCTTTTGGAGCTCATTAGGTTGATTCTGAACGCCGTCAGAAATAACGCCAGTCAGGACGGACATCGTAAGTCATCTGGCATTTCTCCTCCTCACATGCTTATCTCCCCGCCGTAAAGCGGTCGAGGCGTGTTTAGCATGTTGTGCAGCCTGTTTTGTTGGATGCATTGAGAATATTGTGGAATACTTTAATGGGTATGCGCCTCAATGAAGCGTTACTATGAATGATACTAATCGGCGCTTCAAGATACGCGTATATTGAAATATGTGCGCTAGCTTTCTCTCTTTGACTTTCCACCACTCATGCCAGTGCTATATAGCTCTCTACGGCAAATCATACATCACCGCGGCGAAGGATACATGGAGGTTGTTCAAAGACCGTGGGATTGATGCTCTCGTCAACGATTCCTTAGTCGGAATGAGTGAGATCTCTCGTTTGTGTGCATTACGAGTGACCTGATAGATGCATACCCTGTAGCTCTCACATGGGGCGCCTATGCCGTTGGTCTACTGTCAACTCTCTTTGCATACTTGTATCTCCGAAGTAAGCTCAACTTTGTATGCCCTTCTAGTGATATCGAGCACAACCACTTAGTCACGGCGCCTTCTTACAACACCGACGGGCAGTACACTGCACCAATATTGCTGTTCTCGTTCTTAATCGGGGTCCAATGCTGTGAGCATTTACCAATTTTGCCGAGATGGTAACTGATGACATTTTTCAGCGCTGACGCTCTCATCTGCGATCGAAGCCGGGGTTTCAACGATGTGAGTGCTATTGATCATAATAGGATCCGACTTATTGTCTGCAGTTTCGTCGGTCTCGGTGAGGACCCGCAAGTGCTAGCTATGAGGGCACCAGAGTTGTTCAGAGTAAGTTTTAATTCGTTCTTCGTGGAGCAAATCCAATGCTTACTGATTTAGCACATTGCCTCGACTTATCCACATGTCACTAGAGGGGTCCCGCAGGTGTAGAACGTTGCATGACGCTTGGCACGGACTTGAGTTCTTTCTTCATTTTTTGATTTGTTCCCACACAAGTTGTGGTGTTGACTGTCACCAGAATGATACTATCTATCACGCTAGCACATACACGAATATATAATTCATACTACGAAATCTTCAGCAATGAATACCTATCTATATACCCTTTCATTGGAAGTCCGAGGCAGGTCAAACGAGGGGAACATCCAACAGGATGCGCATAACACTCAAGATCCATGTCGTACCTAGTTGATGCCCATATGGCTGTTGTCAGCAGTCTGAAACACACAAGGAACTCACTCGTTCTCTGTCAGATCTGCCTCTGCAGCCAACCGTCCTCCTCAAAAGATAATCCCTTGGCAAGAGCACGTTGATGATTCACGTAAATGTAGTAAAAACGCCACGCAAGGAACAAGATCATCTCTAAACCATACTGTCAAGAGAGACATGAACCCGTGGCTAATCCAAGCGGAAGGGCTAAAGACGTACAAAAATAGCAGAAATGAAGGTAGCCGGGGCGCCCACTGAAATCCCATTTTCAGAACCCAAGATCAACGACCAAAAACACCAAAAATGGTACCTTTGCCTGGAAGACTTGACTTCCCACAGAGTTCCCGACACAGTAAGCTATCTGGAAACCGCAGACGTTAACCTTTAGTCACATACCGATTCGCAAAGAAGTTTCAACTAACGAAGAGAACAATGGAGGTGACAGCTTTCTTAGTTTTTCCGGCAAAATTGCTCGGCACGAACGTCTATATCATCAATCCCTCGAGATTTCCCCTACGTACAGAAAAAAGCGTCAGCCAACGTGGTATACTAAAAATCATAAACTCTAAAAGCGGATGAGCACTCACGTTACTGTCATGAAATAAGTTCCCCACCTTGACTACAAATGCGCATCGTCGCCCGGCTGCAATGCTGTCGCGAGCATTCTAACAAATGCTGGAACAACAGCAACGAACATGCATAAAAACCGCACTTTGGGATGTCTTCTCGATAATGCGTGCTGAGGGACAGTGCCTTTCAATATAGCCTCCAGGTTGAAGAATCCGAAAGAGACGTAAACCAATGAGCCGAAAGATGTTGTACCCCCGCTGTTCATACCCAGAAGTCAATTTCAGACAGGCAGGAGGGAGGGATTACGAAGAAGAGTGCTTTGTTAGTGAAATGACGCGAAGAAGAAAAAATATGTCTGATGGTCTTTGAATGCGATTGCTACTTGGTGCCATTCCCATTCTCCATGTTTCGTACGGTCCGAGCCGGTCTGGTTTCCCACAACGCGCGCAGCAGCCATGTGTTTCTCTGCTTTAGATAACCACCATATTTCACGAGGAGTACTGGATATCCAAAGTTCAGGCAGAACTGAATTTAGGCGAAAAATCATCTTACCCGAGGAAGGCGAACGTGAAAAACGACACTACGATAGTAAAACCTCCCACTGAACTAAACATTATCAGCTCTTATTCGAGGATGGGTGAAGGAAATTACACTCAACAGAAATAGTTAATGCCTCGCCCAAGCGTCTATGCCATTTGGATTTTTCAAAGCGGGGTGTCCAATACCACCTGCCGAAATTTATTTAAGACCGTGAATCAGCGAAACCCGAAAACCATCAATCATAGTACGTACATATGCATAGACTGTTAATGATACCGAAACCAGAAGAAGCAAACGAATTAGAGAAAATGAGCATTTGAGAAAAACGTACCAGCGTTTGCCGTACCCCAGATAATACTTCGCAAGGTATGTTCACTGGTACGATACCACGCACCTGATCAAAAATATATCAGCGCCGTGTTGAAGGCAAGAAGATTCACACACCAGTCAGGAGAAGAAAGGCAGGTGATATAACATTTTCCACTTAAGAGAGGAAGCTCAGGGAGAAAAAACAGAAAATTCACGTTGCTTGCGTGGAAATTCCAGTTTTGTCAGCTTGCTGAAGCCCGTACAGGACCTACAACAGCGGCAGAAGAACGAAGTCTATCTTTCGGACGAGGCTCTTGTATTCCTCTTCGGTATACTTTTCTACAAAGATATTGAATAGCGCAACAGGCATCCATAAGAAACTGCGTACCAGCAGCAGCTACCGTGTCAATGGCAGTCTCCCTCTCGGATTTTGGAATGGCCGACAAGTTGCTGACATTCTTGACGTCAATGTTAACATCATCCTTGTTCTTGACTCACTGGAGCTAGCGCTAGCGTCGCTGTTCACGATAAAACGTTGCAGAACAACTAGACGACTTCAGAGATCATTTATTGAACGGCCCGGTCTTTGATACTTAAAGGTACCGACTACACTCAACTAAAAATTGAAACGGATCAAAGCTGAATAGAGCCCCGATAAGGCGGCTAGATAGGCAACCAGCTCGAGTATTGATTGTGTATGCTCGGAAGATAAGCGAAAGATTAGAAATATTTCAAACTTAGCCGGCGGCCTTTGCGGCCGCGTCTACATCTGATCGAGATCGTCAGGCGAGCGTAAAGAAAATCGATATTATCCAACCTTCAGATGACTCCGTTCTCTCCGCCGCGAGTCGGAGCTCGATAGTGTCGGTGAGGTTATAGTACTGAAAGAGCGATGCTTCTCTAAGTAACGTACCAAGAGATACCCATGATCACTAACACGCAGAACAAAGCATACCGCGCCACACTCGTCGTCACATCCAGTTCAGCCCACCAAATATCTGACGGCGGTATACTAGTCTCAGGCGACATAATCGCAGCCTCCAGTCCCTAGTCCACGACTATCGCGCCGCTTCTCACACCCACGGCCACGGTGACTGACTTGGGCGCAGTTACTCTTGTCCCCGAATTCTTTGACTAGAGAACTCATGGAGAGGGACGCACTTCGGCTGCTAGATGCAGGGGTAACCACCGCCCATGATCTTGCAAGCCACGGCATGAGGGTTATGGAGATGAAGGGGCGGATTGACCGAGGTGAGATTATGGGTCTACGGTCGATGTGCGCAAATGCCTCAATTACGGCATTTGGCGGACACTGCAATGCGATGGGTGGATAGGCCGAGGGAGTGGAAGGAGTCACGAAAATGACACAAAGACGATTGGACGAAGGCGCCGAGGACATCAAGGTAATGAGCACAGGAGGCTTCATGACCGCTGGCTCGCATCCGTCTGAGGCGTGTTATTCGATGGAGGGACTCAAGGCCATCGCTGATACCGCCCATGCCAATGGTGTGAGAGTGACTACGCATGCATTAGGTGGAGAAGGTATACGCAGGGCAGTCGTCGCCGGGTTCGACAGTATCGAGCACTGCAGCTGGAGTACGAAAACTGGCACAAAATTCGATGACGAGGTCGCCCAACTCATCGTGGATAAGGGCGTGTACGTTTGCCCCAGTGAGCATTAGAATCAATGTAATTTCATGAATGGGACACTGACTGTCTCCAGCGATGAACACCGCCTGCCCTGCAGGATAGGACTATTTCTGTCCATAGGGCCATCGTGCTGCTATTGTAGCAAATCTGGCTTCATTCTGAGCACTCAACGCCAAGATCATCATGGGAACTGACGACGGAATCGAACATTGTTCCTTCGAGCGCTACACTGACGGTCTTAAGGCTCTAGCGGATGCGGGATACACCCCGTGCAAGCTGTTGGCTACCTACACTGACGTCGCGGTAGAGGCCTGTGGTTTGTCGGAACTTACGGGCAAGCTTCTTCCAGTTCGTCGCAGATGTAGTTGCTGTCGAAAGCAATCCGGTGGAAAGCATAGAGACATCCACCAAATCAAGATTCGTGCTGGCCAGAGGTAGGGAACACCAGTTAGCGCCCATCCCACCACTTCCAGCAGACCACAAAGAGAAAATCGAGGAGTTGATGGCAATGCTGAGAAAGGGCGCTGGATCTAATGATTTAAGTGTTCGCGTATTCTAGCATGTTACAAATTAGAAAAAGGCGCAGAAATAATTGTAGCAGAAGCATACCAATGGGCGAGACTATATCTCTTGTGTTTTACCGGGCCACCCAACCTACTGAAGAGGACTTTTCGATACATAGATGAGGTTAAAGGTGGTTCGGATCCCTCGGGCCGGGGGCGACTTCAGGATACATGTACTATTGTTTTAGCAACTTACAATAAGTCGATAAGTAGTGTGATACGATGCCAGTCCAAATGATCGCTAAGAAAACAGAACAATGAGGTGAATGAGTGAGTACGGCACAATAGCCGCCGGGGTATTTCGGTGATTGCGAAAGCAAAAAGTATCCAAAAGAATGTTGAGTAGCTAAAATATACAACAAAACGTGAGAGACAACGTGATACTTTTGTCACCGCGCCAAATCTAAATGCTGATCGTTAGAGGGATACCGGTAGGCCACGAAGTCTGTGTCTTGTGCCACGAGCTCCTCTAATGCTTTTCGAGAAGTGATGGACATCCTGGGTCCACCAACTCCGCTGAACGCGCTATGCCGCGACGCAGAAGTAGCATAGCCTCCATTGGTTGTTACCTCGTCCAAAGCATCAGACCCTGCCGACTGCCGGAACGAAGGGAACTGTTGGGCAACGTTGTCCTGCATCAGATTTCGTTCTGGTTGCTTCTTACCCAGTAAAGACGATAGCCCGAATCTGGACTTTCGCTTCGTCGGTTGGGGTAAGCTATTCCTATTGCTTGTCATTGCAGCATAATCGAGGCGCAAAGATTGTCTTGAGCTACCGAATTCATCGTATGCAGGACCCATTGATTCACGCGGGTCATAGCTTGCCATTGTTTGGTTTCGCGCCCGTTCTGATAGTCCATCCAGATTTGGACGCGACGTGAGACCACCGAAGGACTGCCGTCGAGTTTCAGGGTTACGGAAGGGGGCTTGAGGCGGAAGGAAGTCATGAGTCGGTCCAGCTCCGGGAGGTGGTCTTCGGGTGTCGAAGGTGTATACAGTTTGAGGCCGGTCTGGTGATGTTGGAGCGATATTAGATCGGCGTCGTGCCTCTCCAGGCAGTGGGGGGAGCGATTTTTCGCGTGTCAGGCTAGCAGAAGGAACAGGAAGATTGGTATAATTATTAAGAAGGGCGGGAACAGGAGATGAGGATGCAATGCGCTTGCGTATGTCGGGATCTGAAGTCATCGAGTGCACGTTTCTCGACAGGCACTTTTCGTCGATGTCATCATAGTTGCCACTCAACTTGCGTATAACTGGAGTATCTGCGTCTTGGACTGAAGGTCGTGATGAGGCGGGAGATGGTAGAAGGCTCGAGGGAGCTGTAGGGGGGGAAACACCAGAAGTAAGTTTTGGCGGAGAAGAGGTGAGAGAAGGCGTAGAAGCATGGCGACCTTCACGGCTCATAAGATAGGTAAGGGGTGGTGGTGGTGCTAAGGGGTAATCGTCTTCGGCTCTGCGGTTGGACTGTAGCTGCCTTTTCTCGCTGGTAATGTCGTCATGCTTAGATCCCCTCGTCACCATGTGCCAGATTTTGGCGAGTCCCTTCCTCTTTTTCTGGCTCTTGCTCTCTGAATGTCGAGACTGGCGTGATAAAGTTGGTTCCAAAGGTTCCAAGTCGGCACCGTTCCACAGCTGACTCCGACGAGGAGTGTTCAAATCAACGGGAGAGGACACATATCGATTAGCCGCATCTTCCCGTTGTAGTGCAACACTTGAGGAGCAACATAAGTTATAAACATGTTCCTGGATATGAACGACGAAGACTTACTGCATATCAATCATACTTCCTGACATCCCCGATACTGCCAAGCTATCACGACTGTTCCATCCTTCCCGGAAATTAGGGAATCCAAAAAAGCGAGAACGTCGCGGGGACGTGGAGCTCAAGCTGTGCACGTCCGAAAACGAGGCCTGAGACTGAGCACGAGGAAGCTCTGGACGATCAAGGGGTGCAGTCAAGACACTCATGGGTCGACCTATACTGCCTTGAGAATAGCGTGTCGAGGGTTTGAGACCAATACCACTGTCAGTGGGAAGACTCGGGGAAGACATTACTGAGTGAGCGTCGACGAAAGAACTTCGAGAAGACTTTCGAGCCCGTCTCTCCTCCCTGCGGCGGCGCTCTCGAGCCTCGCGTTCTTCTTTGCGGACATCCACGTGTTCGACAATCATGCCGTTCTCCAAAAGAGTCACTTCACGAGAATGTGCGCGATCATGCAGTGGGTTTGTAGGAATTGAGGGAGATCGAGGAGGCTTAATACGGACCCCACCTGTGTCGTCAGTTGGTGCTGCACTGTTACCCATATCGTATGCAGATCGTCTTAATTGGGAGTAGGCATCTCGCATCCTGTTATCAAGTTGTTTCGCCTCTTGCATTGCACGAGCATGTGCGAGAGCTTCTTCTTCCAGCAATTTCCTCTGAGCAGTGACATAAGCATTGAGAGTCTGGCTCCGTGATGTTGCTTCTCGTGCCGTCTATGAGATGCATTTAAAAAATCATTTAGGTTGGAGAATGAACAAACGCACCACGCTAAGCCATATCTTGACATTCTGCTCGGTCAGACGGCCACCTTTTGCTCTAGGCCTTGGAGGCTCATCAACATTGACGATTCCTGTAACTTCTTCCTCCTCCTCTCTGCGTTTCAGTTCCTCATACAAGATGTCACTCTCCCGCTCCCACATTCCAGGAGATGTTACATCGACGTCAGCCATGTCCTGGTCACGCATGGCACATTCAACACAAATTTCTTCTTGTCGAGGTGGAGGAGGCGTGGGGGAATAGACCGGATTCACGGGATTTGGATTTGTGCTTTGATTAATGAATGTCGGCTGTTGGGCATACACTCGAAGACGCTGGGATACAGGAGGTGCATAACCTGGGGTTGCGGATAACGGAATAATGGCAGGAGACATTGCGGCAGTATAGCTGGGACTAGCAACAGCACCGGAAACGGGCAAAGCAGGATGGCGGGGAGTGGAAGGAATGGGGCCTGCTATTGGCTCCTGTGATGGCAACCTGGGCAAAGTACCTCTTCCTTGAGGTGAGGCATCCACGGGGGGTTGCCGGGTATCTTCTTGTGCCCTGGAAGGGGCATGTTGTGTGTTGTCGTCCAAACTATACCGTTCGACCACACGGCGAGAGGCTCCTTGAGGTAGAGCATATGACACTTGGCTCCGTGGAGGCTCCTGGGAAGGTGACTGCGACGATTTTATCGATGAAAGGTCAGAGGCCTCTGCACGGGACGGCCTTCGCGACTGTGACTGAAGGTGTTGATCAGAAGGGCTTGGCACATCTGCTGTCCGTCCCACCGGCGTGGAGATCGTAGCCATTGGCTCATCCTTCCCTCGACTCGGACTGTCCTCCTTTTGCACATTTGAATCCCTGGTGGAAGTGGACTTGTCTCCAGAACCGACGACGACGACAGGGCTCGACCGAGGTGTAGTGGCCGTTGAGGGGTATCGGTTGTCGCCGAAGTCGAGGTCAGCAATCAGGGCTCGCGGGTACATCGAATGTACATTCGTGCTCGTATCGGTTCGTGAAGGGTAGACGGTGGCAGCCATCGTCCAAAGGTCGGACGGATAAAAATTGCGGGCTGGAGGTAACAGAGAATGTGAAAGGTATTGGAAATAAAGCGGTGCTGAAAAACCGAAAAAAGGGCTGGCTTCGCCGGCAACGACAAGCTGAAGGGATCGCAGGTTGTTGCTCGACGTCGAGGAGATATGCCGGCCGTAATGAGAGGAGAAGAAGAGATTTTGTTGGCAATAGCGAACCAAGTCCGAGTTCAAGCTGCGTCAGCTGTGGTTAGGACTGATCTGAGTGCTCGCTTAGGCCCGATCCGGACCTTTTACAAGGACTCTATTGGGAACATCAAAGTGTTTTTCTACTTTTTATCTTTTTGCGGTTGCTTTTGTACGTATTATCTCAAGCTCCGCCAGCAGGACGGCAATTGAAATAGTTCGAAAAAAATACTATGATTCTATGCTATTCAGAATCAACACTACGACTGTAACCATCAGCCTTTCAAAAGAGTTATTTACGGTACCTGTCAACCGATCCATTAGTTTCCAGTATTGTAAACTTCCCTGTAACCTACCAAAGAACCGCTTTCCTGCTGCGTCTCATCTTGCGTTGTAGTTGCAACATTCCGTATAGGAGCGCCTCTGCCGTCGGGGGACATCCGGGAACATATATATCAACCGGAACGATACCTGTAAATCCGGATCGTAGAGCATCCCTAACGTGTAAATGATAGAAACACGTACGATCACACCCACGAACAACCGAGTAGGAATAGTGGTAATATCCACCTCCATTGGCGCACGAGCCCATTGATACTACCCATCCTAGAGCAACCATGAATAACCCGGTATCGCCCGCATATACATTAAATGACTTACGAGGTTCAGGCATTTGGTCGTACACTTTCCGCAACGCAGGTGCCATTTTATTCGTGAGCGTCCCGGCGACAATCATAACTTCACTCTGTCGAGGACTGGCTCGGAAGATGATACCCAGTCTGTCCTGGTCATACCGAGCAGCAGCCATGTGCATCATCTCCACTGCGCAACACGCAAGACCTGCGCACAACTGTTACAACAGAATCTTCTTGAACCCGGTAGTATATACTCACCGAAAGTCACAGGCCAGAGCGAGCTTTGTCGCGCCCAATTCGCAATCTTGTCTACAGTAGACAGAACATACTCTAAGCAAACCGCGTGAGAAATGAGATAAGATCCACGAAAACTGGCTGCCAACACGCACCTGATTTGTTCTGTGGGTGCTCAAGACTGAACTGGTTGGAATCTCTGTTCGCCAACTCCACCATTGGCCGAGTCGCAGATAACGAAAAAGAGGGAATAGATGACTGAGACGACGACGACGGTTCCGCTTGCAAGGTGGGTCGCGTTGTATGTAGCCATCGGGGCGCTGCAACTCAATGAATATTCTGTTTGGCGTGTAAGACATTCGTAGACACACCGGAAAGGCCCGCCGGTCGCGTAGCTGCTCGTCGTCTGGCGGCAGCAACTGTATAAGATATATAACATGAGTCCACGAGAGAAGAGATGGTAAACTCGAGCAAACCTGCTGTCTTCAAAGCCAGAGACATTGTGGTCAGCGTTGGAGAAGGAATTGTGACGACTCTGATTGGCTCCTGCGATTCCGGCTCTTCACGTGGCACCTGGGGTCAGATAATCAAAAATCGTGGGAATCGTAAGAACCAAATTTAGAAGTGTCTCGTCACGCGTGACCGCATGCCTCCCTTGCCTCCCTTCCAAAACTGTTCGCCATGTCGACGTCAGATCTCTGCACTGTACTCCTGGCCACCACGCAGATACTATCGCACCAAGAAGGTCAAATTTGAGAAACCCAAATACTTTACCGGCCTTCCGGACTTTCTACAATGGCGCAGCTTTTTTCCATCCAATCCTTCACTTGCGCATCGTATATCTGTTGCAAATCCAGAAACTGCTAAAAAGATTGCCAATGCCTTTGTTCCAGAGGGATCGAAAGATAAAGTTATCATTGAGGCGTACCCAGGTGCGATTGTTAAACATAGGCATCCATGTAATACTGACAAAACCGTCTTGTAGGACCGGGCCAGTTGACGAGGGCATTACTCGCGTTGCCTAAAGAGCGCATCAAAAAGCTCATTGTGCTCGAAACACACGACAATTATCTGCAGTACCTTAGAGTATGTCACTTTTACTGCTTTGGAACACGGTCCTCACAAACGTGAAGTCATTGGAAGACGTCGACGATAGAGTCAAAGTCCTTGATCTTCCTGCAGTGTCATGGTCCACATACGATACGGTGGAAAAAATGGGACTATTAAAAGATGTCGAGACACTATCCTGGGAGGCTGGTGGTAAGCTCACTTGTCCAAACAGTCTCTGAATGACCCAACGGTTTCTCTAGTACACCCTAATCTTCATTACATCTCCCATCTCAGAGCCACAATATCAGGAGAGCAGTTCATTGCTCAGCAATTTCGCACTATACCTGACCGGCAATGGCTGTTCAAGTTTGGTCGAGTACCTATGAGCCATGTCATGAGTGAATATGTATGGCAGGTAAGTTCATCGCTGGTTTTTGGGGTACTTTACTAAAACCTCATGAAAAGCGCGTCTCTGGCCCACTAGGAGATAGATTGAGATGCAAACTCAGTGTTATAGCTGAAGCGACGGCTAAATGCGAGGAAGCGCTACCTTTCTCGGAAACACAACCGCTTGAACATCATTTCCACCCAGCACCATCCGAGGCCGTAATGACGAAGGTCGGAGAACTCAGACAAACCAAAAAATTGATAAAAGGGAGAAGATTGGGGATGCCTTTCCAGGTCATAAACATAGTCCCTCGCGCAGACGTTGTACGTCGTCCCACACAATGCTAATGTTTCACCGTTTCTAACTATCTCTTTCTAGCTTATATCTCCTGAGACGCTAGACAAGTGGGACTACTGTTTGCGCCGGATGTTTGTACAGAAGGCAACACCCTTCAAAAAAGCACTATTGTGAGAGGCTTGCTCATCCTTATCCTAGCATTTTACTCATTAAATCAGAACCCTGGGACCTGGTGCTGGGACACTAGCGAAAACAATCTGCAATCCTGAGAAACCCGTGTGGATTGATCCGGATGCCAAGATCTACTCTCTTACCACTGAACAGTGGCAGGTTGTAGTTCAGGCATTCCACGAATGGCCATTTGCCCCAGAGGTAAGTGATACGGCCACATCATATCTTATCTTGCCACTCACAGAAACTTTCCAAGGATCTCGGCGTAGACTCTGTAGTAGCATCTCTAATGTAACTTTAAAACCAATGTCATCATTACCCATCACGCATGACAAAAAGGCTGGTGAATCCGCAAGTCAAATATCCATCCAGGATCCCTGATCCGATACCAACCTTTAGAAGGGGGTTCTGTTATTTCTTGCTCATTCCGTTGAGCCACTTCAGTTTCCAGCAAAACAGTTCAACCTCTCAACCGGCCACGACTACACCGTTATCACTTAACTAATTCCCAGCTTTTATCCTGCCGATGGCGACTGACGTTTCTGAAAATCCCCGGTTTCGCAGGACGCGACCTTTATACCTTCCATCGACGCTAAAGCTAAAGCTTGTGCAGCGATCCGGTTATTAGCAGGAGCATTAAATTTAATTATTACTCTTGCACCGAAAGGTACCCTCAGATTCACGCCTATATCCGAAAACCCTGGAGCTCAAGTTCAAAGCTTGTTACCATTATAGCCAGCCTTCATCCGGATTTTACACTCTGGCCTCAACCAGAGTGTGGGGAGTATAAGCTACTTTGTAGAACGATGCTTTTGCATAAGCCTTGTTGTAAACTAATAATACAGGGTGGTACAGATACACGACGGGCAAGGATCCGTGTAGTCATCAAAATCCTGTCTACGCCCTTCAGAGAAAGAGAGCAATGCGACAATAACAGGTAACAATGCGAGGGTGGGTACTACTATGAGGTTATAAAGTGTCCAATGCCAAGAAGAGTTGTAGGATGCTAGGAGTGTATAAAGTAGTCGATGAGGATAAAAGCGAGCCCTCAAGATGCAAATGGTATCATGGGGCTAGTGTCCGAAAGTCATATGTGATCTCTTTCACCAGGAAAAAAATTGTTGATCTTTGAGTAGCGATTAACATTCGCCAAGGAACGAATTCTTAGGGAAAGGTTTCTGATAGTCATCAACCCAAGTCGTCAAGTTAGGATTCATATACGCTTCAATGTATCTGTGAAGCAGTCAGACTGGCCATCACGTGGAAGAAAATTTGACCAAACTCACTCGTTAATATATGCTTGTGTAGGAAAGTCCGGCGGATCACAGCCAATGTTAATGCTGTCAGTAGGCTATTGAAAACAGTAGTCTAAGCATTGTCAGTAGGTGCAAGAAAATACTACGCACCTGATACACACGTATATAGTCAATTTTCATATGAACTGGGAAGCCGAGATGTTCAATATCGACAGGCCCGAAGTTTCTGGACATCCCCAAGTTCGTGATTATATACTATGGTTTTTGTTAACGTCAGCACGCCGAATTTTGGAACGCAGGTATACCATGGGCTCCGTTGGCACTGGACGTTCCGATATCTCGACAGACGGGTCAGGTCCCATACCAGCGGCTTTGATAGACCATGCAATCTGACTGTCCGATATCCACGTTATGTACTGAAAGAGTTTGAAGGTAAGTAACATGATGTAGGATCCAGGAGAGACGCTCACCCCGTCATTGTATCCTGATCACCATGGGATAGTACTCGTCAGTGCAGAAGTGTACAGTTTATCCGAGGTAGCAGGGCATACCTGGCTTATACTGCAGAGAATTCAATGTCAGAAACGACATCCTGAATAGTATGCTTTGAAAGTTACCTCGAACCCATAAATCGAAAAGCAACCGCCCGTTTTCTCGTAACATTGAGTATTCGTGTTGGTCACAATCGACGTTGCTTCTTGGAGCACATTACCCGTGAAAGTGTTCAACTGCGATATCGATGGATCTCGGACATAGAAATTGTCCGACGTATTTTGCCACACATACGCATGATTGAACGGCTGCATGAATTATAAGACACGATGGCTCCTCATGCTGAGGAAAGGTTCGACTTACCGCCCATTGTCCGGACTGGGATACCTGCGCTATCAATGTGTGTTCATTAATCTGCCAAAGATTAGAGACGTAAGATCAAGACGATGCCGAAACCTACCTGGGCCTCGAATATATCGATCTCAGGCGCAGAACGACCGACGAAGGTACCATCAGGATGAGTTGGGCCGGGGTGGCTTTCTCCTGGGCATGTACACCGAGAAAGTTTTTGTCCTGGCAGATATGAAAGAATGCCGCCCTTCCCCATGTCCCCGTCGACTGTGGCCGCTACAGGTTCACCGTTGATAGTTTGATTGGCGACAGTACCAATATCGCACGAGTCTTGGACATGATGTAAGCTGAGTTAGTGTATCAAGGCCGCCATCACTTACCGTATGTATAAGGCCATGTGCCTTCGAGGGATGCACCATATCCTGCGCGTCCAAGGTTGCCCATGGTCCAGACAGCAGGCCAGAGACCGAGGACATTAGTGGTGCCCGGTAACATCACAGAAGTCTCGATGTACCCTCCTGTGAAACAGAATTTGTTCCTACAAATGGGGTAGTTGATACCATAACAATGGGTGACTCCAGTCTTCTTACCATGTCGAGATCATGCCTGCATATCCATAAGGATGAGCACGGGAATTGTTTTAGCAGAACAGACTTACTCACCGCCTTGGTAATGCAAATCGTGCGTTTCCTTCTCAGACAAAGTGATAACTAGGGACCCATCCTCGGTTGTGATTGCCGCTGGATCATACCATTCCATGTTGTTGGTACCCTGAATATTTCATTATTAAATACGATTGATCTTGAAATTGAGAAACAAACCCAATAATGGAGATCCGCGGCTTCCCAGTATGGATCGTCTCCAGGATAGAAAGATCGTCCGTCAGTATTGAATTCGTCTGAAAACACGAGCTGCAGATTTTGAGAAGGATCATTCAAGGATGAGACCGTATAAGCCTCTCGAGGCGTGTCTAGATCTATTAGTCCAAAGTTTCCAGGTATATCCGGAACCTATGCGGCCGAAGATGATAGGTGAGGAGGTGAAGCGGCACGATGAAGGAAAGAAGCCGCACTTGTCCGCTGGCATTCAAGCCACCAAAGTTGAATCCGCCTTGCTTAGAAAGACCTCGGGAGGTGACATACGATGCCACTGGATATCCGATACTGACAAAGATTAGTAAATTTCATGTGGCAACCATCAGTGAGAGATAGTGTGTGAAACATACAACAAAGCCAAGATGCCAGCACATAACATGATAAGGCAACCGAGGTTTGTGACTCCACGTATTGAGATAACATGTCCGCCGATTTCCACCTCGTTCGAGTGTTCCTTGGGGGTATGAATGTCGTCGTCTGGCTCTATCAAGTCCGGCGAGAGATCTGACCCCCATTGTTGTGGGTCGGGAGAGAGAGAAAACTGGAGAACAGATGAGCTGGTTTCGAAAATTTAGGTCACTGCCAATACCAACTTTTTTAGATATCGAAAATAGCTCCTGGCTTGCACTATACGAAGGGTATGGCGTGTCAAAGTTTGACTTGCAGAAGGACTCAGAAATGAAAAACGTTTTATCAGCAAGAACGGCATACGAGTTCAGACCATTTGCTGGAACTTGCACTCCGTGATAGCCTCGGTGAGGACATAGCGCAGAGATAGGACAGCGAGAACCAGACACAGAGATAGCGAGAGCGGGCGATGACAGTCGTAAGAGAAGAGACCAATACCGGGGACGACGTGAAGCAAAGGAAGAAGCGAAGGCAAGAATGATGCTAATGTCTATAAACGGCACAGTCCACGCGAGCGGAGGGCATCAATCTGGCATTGCCACCTCAAAAGCCGTTTTCTGGCAAATTCCATCAAATTCTACTATCCAATAGGGACTCAGAATGAATATCGCCGTCAATTACGGTTCTCGTCGCTCCGTCGGAAGCGTCCAGTGGGTGAGAGCTCTGAAATTTCGGTGATTCCGGTCTGTTCTGACCGCTATTTTTTCGATCATGAGCAAATCACCGCTGATCAGATCACATTTGGTTTGGATCATATTTCAAACTTCTTGGCGCTGGCGACAAGAATGGATATGTCGTCCAGGACGATGTAGCACAACAAAAATTACACGAGTCATCTATATGACAGCACCCGAACAAAGTACAACAATAGTGTCCATTATAAATGAGTAGTACAACATCTACATAAACAAGATAGAATTTAGTTAAGACGGACTACAATAACCGTGTTATGACCCCGAGACCCTGCCCAAGAGTAAGCGCTTTCTCTGAACCAGGTCAAGGGATCGTACCTTGGTTTTGCCCTCTCGGAATAGTAGTTTCATTCCCTCCTTCACAAATTCAGGGTGTGAGATGAATTCAAACTGCACCGTGGCACGGTCCCCCGTTCGAAGAACTCCCTGAGGATGATCCATTCCGATGATTCTCACTGTTTGCCTCACAGCCTAGTAGGAATACGTCAGCTTTTGAATAGACTGTAGATACAAGGTCCAGACATACGCCACAATGTAGCATGGCCTGTAAGAAGTCTGTCAAATCACCGACGCCGGTGCCATTCAACTCACACTCACTTGGTAGTTTCTTTGCAACGTGGTGTTATGACTGTGACGTTGGCTTAATCTACAGCAATCAACAACGAACGAAAACACCGCACTATAGAATGAGGACTTGTCCCTCGAATTGCCGTATAGCTATAGAATGCACCAGTTAATATTTCACACGGTTGCATATTTTCGCCGTTTCTTACCACGAGGAGGTGACTCTGATTTACTCACCAAAACCATCCCCTTCCGGACTGCCGCTTTTCGTACCCGCTTCAAGGCAAAGGCGACACACTGGCCTGCATCAGCCCTTGTCACCGGCGCTCTAATACCCGCTTTTAGCACTGTTTTCGCTCAATATTGTCACTGCTGGCGGGCCACTTCTCCGCCCAAGACAAAAACAAAGGTTTTACTGCGGTGATGGCCAGGACGTCATGACATCAGCCTGGCGCGCAACTATTTGGGAATAGATGAATCATATTCTGGGATGTGAAACCAAGCATCTTCAGCCGGCATTCAGGTTTTGCCTGATATGCAGGTGCCGACGTATTTGCTGCGTTCGAAATCCCAGATGATAATTCGTCTAGTATTTTGTGCCCGTCTTGGTTGCCCCAAAATAGTCGGCAGCCAGGAGTAGATGCCTATCCAGAGAATATCTCGGAAGAACAATCCGATTGGTCGATCAAGACATTCTCCAGAAGACCAATTGCAAGACCAATTGCAAGCGTATATGGTCTCACCGTCGCAACGCAGAGCTGGCAAAGAGATGTGAGGTGTGCCTCAAGCGAAACTGGGATCCCAAGTGGGCCAGGCACTTTCTTGGGTAGCCGCTAAGGACATACTTCCGTGTCATTTCTCGGTCTGACCACGATGCCCTCCACTCCCACAATATAGGAAGCAAGCCTGCTGCATGGTGCTCCTGGTTCCGCTTGAGGCAGCCTACAAAGTCACTTAACTCTTTTGCCCACAGGATGCCTTGCGCCGAGAATGGTCCGTCAGTCGTGTATGGAATAGAACTCGTACCTTTTCCTTTGCATACTCTTGATGACGGTGCTTAAATAATTCCCATTAGAATCCGGCCCCAGCAACACTGCGTCACCAGTCTTGGCGCTACCGTTGTTTACGATCCCATTCACGACCGTGCCCACATATGGCACTGACCACACGTCAGTGACAGAGAACTGGATGGTGTCACTTGTGATTCAATGGATACATTCTCCCCGACTCACCTCTAGAGGCTGATTCGGCGCAAATTTGTCGCTGTCCGCCTCACTGGAAGGAAGCAGGTTCAGGAATGTGCGTACATAGTCAAGGCCTTCTCCAGTGACATTTGACACTTGAAATATAGGGCACAGTCTGAAAGTAGGGTTACGTGAAGGATACTTAAATGCAATATATACTGTTCTTACTTGTCTTTCCCGAAAGAAGTCGCAATTTCAACGGATGCCTCAATAGATTTCACGAACACGGGTATTTTGCTAGATTGCTTGAGATACGGTTTGTCATAGCAGAAATGCAACTCACCGACACCCCGGGCTCCCCAGTATCTTGGCAACTTGTTTGATGGTCTCTGCAGTCACATTGGGTGGTGTCATGTCAATCTGACATTGATGGTTTAAACAAAATATCGTAATTAGAAGACAATTATTGACCTTGGTGATACAAACGACGATCGGTACACTCAAGGCCAGTGCAATGGATAAATGCTCTTTCGACATTCCAATCAAACCCGCATTAGCGCCGACAGTTAATATGATGCAGGAAGGTGCGCCCGACGTTAGTCCATAGAGAGTGGTTTTGAGATATCGTTCATGGCCAGCAAGGTCTATAGAATTCGATCAATGTGGGGACTTCTAGAGTAGATGCATGGCTTACCAATGAAGGAGACAATTTTGGCAGCCTGTATAGAAATCTCTTCCCAGCCCAACTTTTCTCTTCGTATAACATCCGGGTCGGAAGAATTTGCGGTGCTAGGTAGGATTGAAACCCCCGAAGGTCCAAAGCCAAGGATCTCCATTCCTACGCTGGACGTCCGGCCAGTTTCAATTTCGTGTTTGTGTCGAAAGAGGGCTACCCGAGCCCGACCTCTCCCATCATCCAATGCGCCTAATTGAAAGTTTAGTCAAGAATGGAGTTTCTATAGCAGATACAGCATGCGCACCACGCGTCAGTACACCCAGGGTAGTAGACTTCCCGCTGTCAACGTTTCCCACCACGGCACATCGAACTTCCGGAGTGAGAGAGACATTTGGAGGAGGTAACCGTAGTAGCAGCGATATCCGCGGATGTCCAGTCCTGACTTCACAAAGCACAGAAACCTTTCAGACGGATGAGTAGCTGCCTGCGGCGCGATCAGTTAATGGTGACTTCACCTTACCGCCAATCTCCTCCACAGCATCAGTAACCCTTGGCCGCAACGTGTCCAAGTCTTGCACAGTTTTCTCAAATCTTGTCCATCCATCCGACGAGTCTGTGAGCTCTCCGGAGAACAATAACGCACGGGGAGGTTGTGATCCAATTCGTAGGACATATTCACCGTGGTTTTGAGTAATCAAGGCAGCGATCATGTCTCGCGCCGACTCGTAGTCATTGGGCAGTTTAGACTGTAATAGTGTCTTGCGTTATCGTCAGTACCAGTCGAGTTAAAGAGAACATCGCGTTACCAAGATCTCCTCCTCTACCTCGGAGAATGCGGTGCCATCAGTATGCTCGCTCAAGACGACAACGTTTCTATGTTCATCGGCTTTCTCTTTCCCCTTTGACGGAGGACCTTTGTTCTCCTTCTCATTTGCTACGGGCTCGCCCAAGACGATGACTTTTCTACGTTCGTCGGCTTTCCCTTTCCCCTTGGACGGAGAATCTTTGCTATCCTTCTCCTTTGCCATGGCCACTGCTCCCTGAACTCGCCGTTTAGCCAATTCGCGATTGCGTATGTCTTCGATTTCGGTCTGAAATGCTTGAAAGCGGGTCATTTTCGAGGTAGCATCGCCTGTTTTATGTGTCATTTTGGTAAGAGTCAAGCTGACGAAAATTGGCATAAACTGACTCGATACGCCAAACTTACATAATCGAACCCTAGTCGGTATCATGACCATCGAAAGGGGGAGATACAATTGACACATACAAAACAAAGAAATCCGCCAAAGAACATATGCCTTTACACCTAATGAAGCCATACTACGGAGGGATGCCTAAGGCGCTAAGGGAGAAACTCAGGAATCGCGGTATTTGTCTGTATTTGTACGGCGGTCCAGTTATCACTGCCCAGTCACGCAGTCACCGAACCGCTGCGTGTGACTGACCGTGTTTTCGTGGCCCACCATCATGTCCAAACTCATTTCCAACCCTGCCCACGGCCCAGGGACTACTAGCCTTGCATTCTCAAAGGATGGATTGTTCGTTGTGCCGTTCCTCGTGTATCGTTAAAAAACTGACAAATGACGCGTCGCAGACGCGCTTTCACAGGTGGCCAGGATTGTATAGTAAGACTATGGAAAATGGACGAAGGCGCCGAGCAGGAGCCAGAAACGGCCCCTGATGCTGATTTACCGATCACCTGCATTACAGCTTGCGTATGTGACTTCGACTCGTACTTTCATCGACCTTCTCACCAATTCCTAGGCGGACTGCTGGTTTTCAGGGAGTGAAGACGCACAAGTTCGACGGTACCTCAAGAATACCAACGAATGTGATGGTTATACCGCTTCTGTTAAAGGAGTGTCAGTACGATGCTTGGCCATCGATACCAAGGGGAGAAGACTTGCTGTTGGTTCCGAGTGCGTGGCCTTCCTGATTCCATACCACTAACTCACATTCGGCAGCGAATTATCTGTGAAGGTTATAGACATGGAAGATCCCGCGAAAGTCAACAGTTTAGAAAGCCACCAGGGCGGAGTACGACGGGTGACCTGGCACCCTACGCTACCTGTATTGGTATGTTTCGCTTATGCTACCAGTTTGTATACGTTCTCTTCATAACTACTGTACAGGTAACTTGCGGTTGTGATGGTAAAATTATAATGTGGGATATGTCAGAAGAGGAGCCCAAGATCGAGAAGCAGATAGATGGTATCATCCCTGCTGTCAGAGACACAGAGTGAGTCTCGTCATCAACACTCTTCTAAGCCTGAGTTTATGCTGTTACAGATCCTCTGACTTCTCCCATGATTGCTCTGCTATTTGGCATACATCTGGTGAACATTTTTTCATCATCTCACGCATTCATGGTGAGTTTTGACTTGGCCGGGCTCCGCACTTTTTAATCGAACTCTATTTAGATGTCGTCGCTGTCTCGCGTTCCGAAGGAACGAAGATGTCGACTTTCACTGATAATGACGTGACCGGTACGACTACTGCTATAGCCATGTCAGCTAACGGCGCGTACCTTGCTTCGGCAACAACGTCAGCAGTATACGTTTGGTCCACCACAGCGCGACGCATAGTGGCGAAGTAAGCATTTTCGACTCGGACGTACTCATCAACTGATTTCTTTGCGTAGACAACTAACAAATTCAACTGCTATTATTACTCAACTTGCGTTCTCGCCGAAGCAAAATATCATTGCCTGGACAGACTCAAGTGGTCAACTCGTTCGCTGGATCGACGCTATTCCACCACTGTTTCCCGATCCCATAAGGCCGATCATCTCTACAAAGAGTGCCACGACGAATGCAGTTCAACAGCCTACAACGTTCTTATTCGATGAAGATAGTAGAATAGATGACGCTTTAGACACTGGTGATGCTGATCTTAGTGACGACGACGAAGCTGATGATGTGACTCGTTGGAATGGGCCCAGCGATTCGAGGTACATGCAAAACACCAAAGAACCTTTTAAAAACAAAGGCCATATGGTTAAGGAAATGGGTAAGTCGGTATGCCTCCTCTTTGTAAATTTAGTTTTCAGCGGAAGCCTGTTGACAGTAAGCATTACGGAGGCCCAGCCACCCTTCCAATCAGGTTCAACACCAATGGATAACAAGAAACGATATCTAGGTGATTTCAATATCTTACATCGTCTTTCAGTTTCTGAACCCTTATAGCCTATAACACAATCGGAGTCATCGAAGTCACTGACCAGGATATTCACAATATCGTAAATATTGAATTTTTCGACCGCTCAACAAGACGGGGCCAACATTTTACCGACAGCCTGAAGTATGATCTAGGCTGCCTTGGTAGGCTTATCCGCACTTCAGCCTTTCAAATCTCATTGTTATTTAGGTGAACGAGGAGCCCTGTTTGCTTGCCAGCCCGAAGATAACCACACAGCCAAAGTAACATTCAAGCCGTATGGATCATGGTCTTCTCAAAGTGATTGGTCCTATGATTTGAAAGGTCAAACCTGTGTTCTCGGCATCGCCGTTGGTGGTATTCCACCATCCACCAGTCTTCGCCAAGGCTCCGAGGAGGATCTAAATGGCCTTGGAAACATCGTTGTAGCTACTAGCCAGGGAGACTTGACATTCCTGAGTGGTACTGGAAGGGAGCGGCGAATCATTGGCCTAGGCGCTGATTTTGTGTCGATGGTTGCGGGGACCGAATGGGTATTCGTTGTTCATCGTGCTGGCGCAGCAACGATTGATGGTCAGTGCTGAGGAAATTTCTCTTGCAATTTGAATAAGAAACCCGTTGTAGGATCTCAAAATCTGTCTTATAAACTCATCAACTTTGATGATTTCAGTGTCCGACAGCGGGACGTTCTTCCCATCCCAAAGAACCATATACTCAAATGGATCGGAATCACCGACCAAGGGGTAGGCATTTTCACTCTCATCCCATTCAACATCTGTTAATCTCGGCACCTCCTAGGCACCTGCTGTTTATGATTCATCAGGACAAGTACACATACTTACGAAATATCGAATCCCGCATCACGGTTCTTGGGTCCGTGTAATGGACACACATCTTCTCGAAAGGAGAGAGGGAAAGGACGAATCCTACTGGCCTGTGGGAATTACAGGAAGCACGTTCATGTGCTTGATTCTTAAGGCGCGTTTTTCTTACAGTACGAGATCTGCAGATCTGACGGGTCTTCCATAGGGAAGACAAGAGCATCCCGGCTTTCCCAGACCACTTATCCAAGAGCTCCCTATGCGTATGCCGTTCCGGAATGATAATGCTCTTGAAGAACAGTACGCGATATCGCCTCGTATGGTTGCCTTGATTTAATGTCCAACATATTTCAGGGTCGAACGTGAGATGTTGCTCCACGATATGGCAGTCGATATTCTCGATGAGGAGCTTACTACCGAAGACATCATCGCAAAGGAGCGGGCCATGGATAAGGAATTCCTTCAGCTCATTCAAGGCGCCTGCAAAGCGGATAACATTCCCAGGGCGATCGAACTAACGAAGCTACTGCATCACGTTAACTCCTTTGACTTGGTTGTCAAGATTGCAGATTTCTACCATATGGTTGGGTTTAAAGAGAAGGTCCTGCAACTGAAGCGGATACACGAGGAAAGCGAAGACCGCATGGTGCTTGCTCGCGAAAAACGACGACGGTGGAACAAAGCAGATCCTCCTCCTCGACGCTTAGCTGATGCTGAGGAACCATTCTCTGACCGGCCTAAAGCATTCCAAGACTTTGGACCACCACCTTCAATACACAGACCCGGACTTTCCCGAGCTACTCCTATGGTTGAAAAGACACGATCGTCGTCTGTGGTCCCGGTATCCGCCCCGAAATCATGGGAGGAAACCACTGTTTCCGAAGAAGATATCACTCCGGATGGTAAACGAAAACGCGATCCTTTAGGAGAGTCACCCAGTGACCTGATGCCGCCTCCGAAGCAAAGTGAGTCCGTCTCGAAATTATGATCAAGCCTCTTAACATGTGGGTTTAATAGAATCAAATCCATTTACTCGTAAAATTGCACAAGAAAACGGCCGGAATCCTTTTGCACGAAAAACTGACACAAACAAAGTTATACAGAAGAGTGAGAGCTTTTTCGATAAAGTTGACGCTGCTGAGGCAGATCCTGGGAAGAAACGCAAGTATATCGTGACCTTGCCACGACACCTTCACTCAATATTTTCCAGGACCTGCCGCGAAAACGCAAGAGAAGGAGAAGAAGGAAAGTTCCCGCCAAACGACCTTGTTTGGTCTTATGTCTGGCGTTAAAGCAGGTGAAAAGAAAGCTCGTCCTAAAAAGAAATCCGGCGATGAGATATCGGCCTCCCAGGCGACAGATGTTTCTATGTCAGACGCCGTACCAGAGTCGGAGGCAACACTTGTAGATCCAGACCAGGTGCAAAACCTACCAGATGGCGGACAGGAGACACAAGTGGAAACGCAGCTGGCTGAAGGGATGCAAGGTATAAATTGAATGAACAGCACGCATGGAAGGTGTAATGTACGGTTTCTAGTTTCTAGCACTTGTAGAATATGCAATCGATATGATTTATACAAGTCGTATATGTATAACAGAAACTGTGATGCCGTCGATCTCGTTCATCTTTTCGCAATCGCTGCCTTCAGTGCTCCGAGTCCACGTGTAGACACAACGCTTCTCCACACAAAATTGACGCTCTCCTCGACGTCGAGGGAACTAAGAATTTCCTTGACGCCAGTTCCAGTAGCATATCCTAGATAAACCATGGCGACTGAAATCGCATCTGCTCGACAATCCCGCGGAACTGTTATGAGCACGTTACTACTAAGGTGGCTCCGCTTTGAATGGTATAACGCCGAAAAGATGAAGTCCCTCGCAGCAGTAAACTGCGTGACACTCAGCCCAGAAATGTTATCGTCTGACTCTGACCTAGTTGGACCAGGCTCGTCCATCATTCCCCCGTTCATGAATATGTCCATTTCTGAGCATAAACGCTGCATCTCTGGGAGATATGAGGGGTGCATGCGAGGTGGAAGGGATAGGTCTAGTACACTTGTGCTAGTGTTCTCGTCGTAGTAGTGATTAGACACGGTAGGGGGAGAGGCCCGCGGTGTGATCTTGACGATGTGCGTAAATTTGTCGTCATTGGGTGTCATTAATTCCTCTGTTTTACTACGGACGCCACCAAAGGAGGCAGTGTCTTCCTCGAATGCAACATACAGGCAGTCCGTGATCTCTTGTAGACATCTAGACTCATGGATTTGAAAGGTAGGTTTCTTGGTGGTTTCACGGTTCCAAAACCTTTTGCTGGACCTTGCGGCCGTCGGATAAGGCGTTCGTGTCGCTTTGGCGGCAGAAGTGGAGGGAAGCTCTGCATAAGACCTGCTGGATAGACCGATTGTAGGCAGCGCAACATTGGTGGGCAGGGGGTCGGTGTATCGGCGAGGATGACGCCGAGATTCTAGAGGAATGGCGCCCTTCCCATTGCTTTTAACTGACCCACCGTTAGCAGAAGGCGAGGTGGGACGAGTAGAGGTTGGAAAAAAGGAGGATGTTAAGGAGGAGAGAGATGATAAGATTGTGAAGCTTTTCATTGTTCACAGAGAAGATTGTCTGCTAGATAGTGCACCCCGGAACCTTATATACTTCCGCTGAGGCCTTTGGAGCTGATCGTGATCGTTCCGCGGAGCCATTTCGACATCTGAAGGTCTCATATAATGGGATGGAGCTCCAAACCGAGTAAAACACTAGCACAGGATTCTGTATACTTTAAGTCCAGTAGGGACGCATCTTTCAAGGCACGAGGACGATACTGGATGCCCAGGGAACACCCAGAAAAGCACATTAAAGATGCCCTTAGTCGTACGGTATTGGCGAGGAACTTCAGCTTTGACTTGATGACTTGTGCCCCCTTTACGCCTTCCTCAGTATGATCGTGACGATCAGACAGCTGAAATACTGAGAGAAACTTTCTCACATGTGGAAGAATGGCGCAGGTGTTCGGAACCAAGAAGCTCTATGAGCAGATTCCGAGTCCTATATATAGATTACTATTCGTGACGGCAATTGCCGAGCCTACCTTGCTTGATTCGTGGGAACCTTTTCTATTTGTGGCGGCCATTGCCGGGCTTGTGAACTTTTCTAAAATTCCTGGCTGCTGTTGCCGAGTCTTTTTCGAACAGGATGTGCTGGTTGTACTCATGACCTGCCATGCGCAGCGATGGCCTACACTTCTAGTTCTGTGTGTGAATATCGAACAAAGTATTTTCGAGTACGGCCACGGACCGCATTTACATCGTGCGGAAGTTGTACTATATAGTGGGTGACGTCAGAAGGGGCAACGGCGGTCCAGTTAGGCTAAGCCTCAAGTCAAGAGCCATACGGTGCCTAACAGCACGAGGTAAGAAGGTACGCAGGGAAAAGCATTTATTCTTACTTACTAAGCTTGTTCAAGTTGAAGCCTGATATTAAGTCACCGACATGACAGATAGCCGCAAAACTGTCCTGATAACTGGGTAAGCCGTATACGTATTACCATGATCATTGATTGCATTTATCCTGTATTTTTCTCAGATGTAGGCCTGGCGGTATAGGGAACTCCCTGGCAAGAGAATTCCATTCCAATGGTGTGTGATCAAATGTCATTTGTGGACAGAATTTTTATCTCGCATCAGGTTACCGCGTCTTTGCCACTGCACGTTCCAAGGATCATCTCGTTGATCTCACCGATCTTGGTATCGAAGTCTTTGCTTTAGATGTAACGTCGCCCCCCGATATCCAGGACATAAAAGCGGAGATTTCTGAACGTACTGGAGGGTCTCTCGACATTCTCGTGAACAATGCAGGCTTTGCGTGCACGATGCCTGCTCTTGACTTGGATTTTATTATTGTGCAGAAGACATTCGATACCAATCTCTTCTCAGTGATGCGTATGGTCCAAGCATTTGCCAGTCTATTGATCCAGGCAAAGGGGACGATTGTTAATATCGGATCCGTCGCGGCTATATTGCCCTATACCTTCGGGTGTGAGCCAGACGTCTTTCTTCATGGTCGATTCATTGATTGAGGTGTATCTATAGCATCTTACAATGCATCCAAGGCTGCCTTGCACTCGTATAGCGACACACTTCGTATAGAACTTAGCCCATTCGAGTAAGTTATACACTATGCACATGAACCTTTTTTAACCATTGGAATGTAGTGTCAAAGTTGTTGTGGTCATTACGGGTGGTGTGCTTAGTCGGCTTACAGCCAGCAAGCGAGACCTTCCCCCCGACTCAATCTACCTTCCAATTAGCTCGGACTTCCACGACCGCCAAGGAAATTCGCAGAAGACTGGTATGCCAAATGATATTTATGCACGTAAGGTCGTCAGTGAGCTTATCAAGCCCTGCCCGCCGAAGTGGCTCTGGAAAGGGACGATGGCAACCAGGGTCTGGTTTCTGTCGACGTTTTTCCCCAAGGGAATTTGGGTAGGTTATCTTTATCATTTGAAGGGCTGCGTTGAACTGCGTGACAGGACTTTTTACTCTCAAGGCGGTTTGGTATCGATAAAATGGCTGTGTTTTGGAAGAAACGACTTGCCTGATTTCGGTTTTAAAGCCCTGCGTTTAGTTTATTGATTACAGTATGTAATTAAATCATAGGAATCAAATATGGCATGTCTTGAATGAGCTTGATTAGAGTGTGTAGTTACAAAAGTATCAGATATTCGGAACATTTTTGTAACACCGGTCAGAATTCTTGCCAATCACCACCATGTCTCGCACAAATGGACGTCCTGAGCCCGAAGTCATCATGAACGTCTGTCCTGATTTTTCTCCCAGCGAGATGTCTCTCACACAACCAACAGTATGTTGACGGCTTCTCGTACTCGAAGGGTAAAATGGATGAGGCGTTTCGACCTGGGGGCATTCTGGAGAAAGGCCCTCTCAAACCAGTCAAAGAATCATCTGTTGTAGCGATAAAAAAGGACGACATCGATATCATTGTGCGTCGTGGGATCTTACAGTTTGCGCTATACACTGACCTGGTGCCCACAGGTCAATGAATTCGAAATGACACGAGCACAAGCGGAGAAAGTCTTGGTCCAACACCAGGGAAACGTCGTTGCTGCTTTGAAAGCACTGATTACACATTGAGGCGTGCCCATTTCTTGTCCTTTTCATTCTAGCACCCTTTTACTGAGCTCCAGAATATTCACCGGCACCAGTCGCGATGCGAGCCGCTCTTTCATGGGCATCCTTTCTGCCAAGCAGCTGGCGTCGGGGACGTTCTTTACAAATTGTGAAGGACCGAATATCTTCGTATGTGTTGTGAATCAGGTAGCTCTGAATTCCCTCTTTACCTCTGCGACCTATTGAGAGCGTGATTCATCATCTTTCTTGGTAATACATGCGAGTCTCCGCCCAATATCCCAAAGTATTAAGTAGGCGCCAATGCCTTTTTCTCCGTTCAACCAACGTAAACTCGCACCACACATCTTTCAAAGCGGAATTCTTCCCAGCGCTTATTCCAAGTCCAGGCCCCCTCCATTCAACCCCAGTTGATTCAAAATCTATACTAGGTGCTCAACATCGTATTCGGCAGAGTCTGCCGTCATCCACGCATTGGCCTCGTGTATCTCTCGGAGATCCATCCGGAATCTCTGCATCCTACTTTAGCTTTGGAGTCACATTGGGGCTATCCCATCGAGAAGTCACCGCTGTACAGGAAGCACTTCGACACAACTTTATTTCTGCGTGGCGATTCCTATAAAGATTGTATCGCTTAAATCTTCTCTCCCTGGTTTCTCTTTCCTGCCATCTTTCCTCCCACGTAGTACGTATTGTCGCAAAAATGGCTGCTAAAGAGAAACCTTGTCGGCCGTCTATCGATATCCCGCTCACACCCGATAGCACGATATCCAGCCAGTCCCAATCCTCAGCCACCCCCACCGCCTCTCATGTCGCCTCAAGCTTCTCTATCCTCGCCTCAGCCACCGTCCTCCCAAGTGGTGCTGATTCGTTGTCTGCAATAGGAAAGCCAAAACCAGCCATCCCGCCTGATATTGAGGCTGTTGCTCTGCTCATGCGTAACCTGAAAGAGATGAACCAGCAGCTGAAGGGTATGTACGAGAGCATAGAAACTCATACAGAAAGGGCAGCTACCCTTGGACCCGTCATCAAAGCTGGCTCGGACGTGGGTATCGACAAGCGGATTTTAGGTGTCGATCTCTGATCCCTTCGATAGATTGCAACGTTGAAATCCCGTTTGGAAAAGCAGATAGCCGAGCACGACGCGGAGTTGTTGTCCGTGCGAAAACAGCTTGAAACCCAAGTGAAGGAGCGTCTCGAAGGTCGCCTTAGTCAGTACGTAACTGAGGAGATCCGGGCGTCTGTGGCGCAAAAGATTGAGAATAAGGTTCGGCAAGAGGTATGTTGGCATTCGCCATTACTCTGTGTCTACTCTGATACCGCCAATTTTTTTCAGTTGGAGAAACAGATTCCCCAAGATCTCCGAGATCAAACGAATAAACACATGCGTCAAATGGTAGAGATCAAGACGCATCTTTACAACTCGTGAGTCCGATTCGAAGGGAGGAGACTTCACTCACATAATTGCTTGTTCACTAGGGAGGCGCGACGAATAAACGCGGCCTCGACTCGCAAGGAAAAACTACGACCATTGATACCTTCGAACGGGAGGACGTCACCGTCGTCTTTATTCCCTAACAATATCGATGCTTGTCTCGCAATGTCAGGCAAGGATGTTAAGCAGCTGCTAAAAGATTATGAATTGGACAAAGCTTCTCCGGTTTCGCCGGGTGGTATATCTAGGGAGGAGAACCTTAACAAGTTCTTGGATCATATAGGGGTGCGTACGTATTGAAAATATATTCCATGGTATCCTTGTTCGTTGGCTCATCATGTCCAGGCGCCATACCACGTCCTTCCCCCCTCCAACACATCCCCCAAGGCAAATAGGTTGGTGGCGCCTATACTCATCACCAGGAAGCCGGTTGTATGATAGGACCGAGGATTTAAAGTGGTTTTTTGTTTCTACGAAATTTGTACTATCATATTATTACGTGGACTATATCGGCAATTGTTCTTTCTTGTATCGAGGCATGTTCACGTGATTGGCCACAATTGTGTTTCTCGGCGGAACGACAACCTTGTGTTCTTCCTTTGAGGTGTCAGGTCGCAGCGAGGCTTGTTTTCTCTTTCTTTGCCCTTGTGCGACACATCGAATCTTGGCTTTACAGCGGGCACGCGCATGTTGCTAATTGTCGATTCTTTGCTTTGGCCGGTTCAACGCTTCGACAGCCGTATATAATCGTCTCTCGCTTTGGTCCCTCAATATGTGTTCCTCGACTCAAATACCAGAGCTCGCCTATTCGGCCCTCTCGCCCTCAAGTCCTGGATACCTGTCGCCCTCAGAGAGCGATACTGTACAAACGCCTTTTCTTAGCGAGCCTGACCATCTCTTCAACTTCAATCCTCCCCAGCTTGAGGACCACGAAATACGACGCGAGCGTCCTATTGATTCTGTGAATCGCAGCCCCGACAAGTCTCTAGACGATTCTCTCAACATGTACCCCCATTCTCCCTCGTCGCCCTTGGATATCTCTCGGTTACCTCTCTCTCCCAAGGAACTGTCGCTTAGCTTTGGCTCGTCAACGACGGCTATCAACTCTTCATTGCATTTGCCCCCGTACCATGAATGCCTTTTATCCTCGTCCAAGCATTCACACCATCACATTGTCAAGTCGCCTTCCAGTCTCAATGCGAACTGCTACTCCTCACATTTCCCATCTGATCACCAACTGGACGCGGATTTTGTCAGAACATTTCAGTTGGAGGATGAACTAGGTGCGGGTGGATATGGTTTCGTCATGACGGCCAAACATCGTTGGGAAGGATACGAAGTTGCCGTCAAGTTCATCATAAAGGAGAACGTGCCCGATTATGCGTGGGTGCAGGACGATAGGTACGGTCGGCTACCTACGGAGGTCTTCCTGTTGGACTATATGGATCACGGCAATATTGTAAAGGGTCTGGACTTATTCCAAGATCCTTTGTATTTCTATCTGGTGCGTCAGCTATTGACCTCAACTTTTCATCACTGATATCCACACCTGTAGGTACAAGAACTTCATGGTTCTCCTTGGCCAAAAGCTACACGAATGAAACGTGTGAGCTCCCCTTTTATCTCCACTCCATCACTCACCCCTCCGTCTCTTACACCTTCTGCCTCTACCGACTCCTTCAATTCCGAACCAACGCCCTCTCCTCCCACAGCCTCTCCTTATCACCAATTAACATCATACCTACCAGACCCTTTGAAGATGTGGAAAAAGAACTCCCAACCTACTCTCCACCCTCAGTACAGCCGACGGCCTTCACACGACCTCTTCGAATGCATTGAGCAGTCAGAGTACAAGCGCTTATCTGAGGAGCAAGCACGCTACATTTTCGCACAAGTGGTTGATGCTGTGCACTACCTTGACAGCCATGGCATATCCCACCGCGATATCAAAGACGAGAACATTGCTATTGACAAGGATCTGCGTGTAAGTTATCCTAGCGTTGTCTATCATCTAGTCCGCTCAAAATGTTCCAGGTAAAACTCATTGACTTTGGGAGTGCGATCGCCGTCGATCCGACAAAGCCCCGGCCATATTACAAGTTCTTCTATGGGACAACCGCATATGCTGCCGCCGAGATACTTCTAAAGAAACCATATCAAGCTGCGCCGGCGGAAGTGTGGACACTTGGCGTACTTCTATCATACCTACTTCATGGTATGTCACCATTCCCTACCGTGAAGGATGCAATCAAAGGTCGAATTGTATTGGACGAATATCCCAAGTTGTCTCGGTTGGCCTGGGACCTTCTACGAAAGTGCTTGGACCCAAACCCGGAGACACGTGCGACAATTCAGGAGGTGAAGGCACACCGATGGTTAAATCAATGAGGCTGTTTTCGCGCTCTGCTGCTGTCTTCGTATCATGAATCGCATGTTGACCTTATACAAACCTATCTCTTCGCCTAATACTATACCAAGGATAGATTCATTGTATTCGCATAGATGTCACTTTATTACAGATGTATTAGTCCTTCGATTTGTTCTTCCATGCCTGTTATGTTAACAGTACTCCGCATAAGAAGCTTTAACCCTTCGGCAAGCCGCTTACCGTTACTCGCAGAAATCCTCACTGTTGGAGAGTAAACGTAGAGAAACGGCTACCGTTACTGAAGGGCAGAGGAATGTCAAAGTCATTGACTGAGAGCCTTTTCCTCCACAGACCGCACAGTATGGAGTACGTAATGAAAGGTGCTTTGAGAGGTTGTTGATAGGGCACTTATGCGCACATACTGACAAAGAAAAGTCGCTGCACTCGTTCTGAACCTCGTTCGGTCATTGAAAAATTCACTATACTGTTTCTTCCCTTAACTGCAAAAAAATAAGGCTACAGTGACATACCAGAGATACCGACAGATGTAATAACAGAAGCTGATAGATGAGAGATGAAGAAAGCGCGCTGGGTACCAAGTAAGGAGAGACAGTATAACATCGTCAATGATGACAACAAATAACGGACATTTGAAAGACAGACGAAATTATACTTCGAAAAGAAAGAAATAGGGCTGGGAAGCCTCTTTAGAACAACATTCAAATACAAGGCATATTTAGAAGCGTTCCAAGTAATTGCACGCCAGATTTTGAGACACAAGGTAGTCGTCGACCTCCCGTCGAATCTGAGCAACATGAACCGGAACTGGCTCGTCGCCGGGACTGAAGAGGATTTCTACTCGATGAGATTTGCGATGACCAGACTCCCCATGTTGGAATACAGCGTGACCTCGACGGACAGTAGCAACGGTCTCGACATCAGGATACAAAGTCATTCCTTGTTCAGTCATGTACTGGCTGTGTTCTTGGACTCTCTGGTGGCTACTGCGTGCTGCGTGCGAGCGAGAACGATGGGGCGTGGTAGATCCTTGGCGGTGGCGAGATGATGAGTGGGTCCGGTTGTTGGAGTGCAAGGAGGTCATCGATGGTGAATTCAGGTGTTTCTGCCAGTCGGCCGGACAAGGAGGGAGCTGTTTAGAGAAACGTGAGCGTCCGCGATGCGACTCCGTGTTGACATTCGTGGTAGAAGGAGAGGTGAGTTTCTGGCGGGTCGAGCCATGATAATACACCGTTGGTGTAGACGCGTTACCATGCAGAGTCTTATAACCCTGGTGAGCACGCTGTTCTCGCATTTGTTGTTCCATGCGTAGACGACGCTCTTCATTCCTCCGGTCATAGAATTCCTGGATCTTCGGAGGATTGGGTGGGAAAATAGTATCTGGAGGCATCGGGAACTGTTCGAGGTCCTCGCGTGTGATCACGGTCACTCCAGAGTGGATGTCAAGGACGTTGCCATAATCCTCCTCCTCCTGGAGGTCCGCGTTCACGTTCCTGGGTACTGGTTGGGAAGCTGCTGGCTTGTTGCGGGACATAAATCGTGAGGTATACGTTTTTGCAGACTTGAGATGATTCTTGGGAGGAGTATGAGAGGTCGGATAATCATTCGGAGGATATTCGAGGGAACTGCGGATAGGCATGGATTTGGTGTGCTTCAGATTTCCCTTCGTCGTGGACTTTACGTTATGGGATGGAACGTTTCGCTTCGCCGCAGACGAAGAAGAGCTAAAGACTCGCCGATTTACCCCAAATGTGGCAGGAAAAGTGTAAACTGACGTACTTTTTGAAAACGCGAAGGAAACGGTCCATGGCGCGTAGGTGGCAGCAGAACTGAGTGAAGAGGGGCAAAGAAGCAGAGTAAAAACTTCAGCTGCGAAAATGAGAGAACGGCAGACGACTGGATACGTGCTTTTAAGTGGTGAAGCATTAAAGGTATCAGGACCTCGCAGATCCTGCGGCCGTTCTTGATCGCTAATTGAAGACAAAAGATGAGATGCCACATCAAGAATGCAAAGACAATCAACGAAGAGGGCGCATAATATCCTTGATTGGTGGCTTACCATTGTCTTTAGTGCACCTGAGTTCCGTATTTCAACTCGACTGTTCTAACAAAGGAACTATACTCGAGCTTCGACAGAACAAGAGATGTTCTAGAGTGTTGATACAAGCCCTCGTTAGTGTACCACAAAAGTGGGCGAAAGAAAGAAACATAGATAGGTTTGGCACATGGCAAAGCGAATGCAAGACAATAGATGAGGTGGCCATCTCTGGTAACCATCTCAACACCTGCCGAACATTCATTCATCCACTGGCAGGATCGTATGACTTTGGGACAGAGAGGGCCAGGTCGCACAACGCTCTAACTCTGTATTTTCTGAAAATTTAGACAAAATCATATCGGAGCACCCTGAGGTACACAACCTGCAGGAAGAACATATAGATGAGCCAGTTTCTATCAGTGTTCTGCATCTGTGCGCAAGCTTGACGATATTAGACAAGTCTCATGGTACCCGAGAGAATAATGACTGAGACGAATAAACCAGATGAGTAACTTTGAGTAATTTGGAAACAGAAACTCCAAAACCCGCGAAACAGACCTACTGGAAGGCAACTGGAAGGATCGTGAGAGCACGTCGGACCTGGCCAGGGGGCCGTAAACTCGATCCAGTAGCGGCAGTTGCCGGGTCCCCGATTCTTTCCCTTTGTAAACAAGAAGCTGTAGGCTCGACGGCTTTGGGTGTGCTCGTTCATTAGAATGCTGTGGGAAAATGCTGGTGCAAAAAGTTCGCATTTTGCAGGAGTCTACCTACGTACCTAAACCTAGTCCGCTCTTCTGACCAATGCCCATCCTGCATATACGTTATATCTCCAGCAAGAAATTATCATCTACACATTGTGCCACCAACAGGGAGATATCTGAGTCAGAATTGAAATCTTGCGTCGCTGGAAATGTGAAATGAAGCGTGTTGTTGATAGCTTTCAAATCATCGTTGCTTATCCATGGCAATCTAATACCTTTCCTTTTCACGACCGACGAGAAGTTTCACCCAAGGTTAGAGAAAACTAAGAAGAGAAGAGTCGGCTCACAAGCGTCAGGAGCGTCATTGCTGCATTTCTGGATGCCATCGGACTATCCCCGGGAAGGTGCCGTCACTAAGTTGTATTCGAAACGACATAAGAAATTGACACTGAGTACTTCTGGCAGAGGTGCTGGATGCCCGAGTATAAAGCTCGTAAAACCAGTAGGAAGCCACAGCGGCAACCACCCAGCAAATGCGTTGCGTGCCGCATGCCCACTAATCACCTCAAATTACCGTTATTCAGCCGACCCAGAGTATAGCCCCTGTCCAAACAGTTTGCCACTACTCAAGGCCAGTTACCTCATGCTATCATCATGATCTCCAAACTGGATTCTCGGATCGACAAAAAAGAGTGCCGTACAGCCATTCGAAGCGTCACAAGTCTCTTCCATCAAGTGGTCGCTCGAGATGGTGTCTACGCAACAAATATCATTGATGAACATTCCCTTGATGTCTATTTGCATCGGGAGATTCTTGAACACCTTATCTTCCATGATGTTTATACCCGTTATCCTATCATCCAGACATATTTCCTGCTTGGAACAGACCTTGGCCCAGCGATATTCATATTGGTGTATCTAATCTCCAATCTCCAAAACTTTACAATGCCATCGTTCACTACGACGATTCAAGAATGCTCGTCATTAATTTCATACGATTCAAACTGGATAGCGGGGACTAGTGATGTCCGTTACTTGGACAGGCGAGTATATCTCGTTCCTTTACAGATATTTCTCACACTTGTGAATAGTTATTCTGATAATTCGATGGTAGTAACAAACGTCACCGGCGCATCTGCCACCTTCTGCTTCAACGGGACTGGCGTGAGCATATATGGCGCTAAGCGTAATAATCGTGGTTCATACCAAGTCACCCTCGATGGAACGTCATTTCCCGCCGAGACCGGTCGTAATGACTCAGGGATATTCCAAACCCTTCTGTTTTCGTTAATCACGCTGGAGCAAGGCTTCCATGGATTGATATCGACGAATCAAGGCATAGAAGAGTACCTTGATATTGACTTTGCGAGCCTCTTCTTGCTTCGTCAGCGTTAATCACTGTGTTAACTTCTCGCGAAGATTACATGGCAGACTAGTATCGGGAGCCTTAATGAAAGCCTGATGGTTAACACCGTGCAAGACACGGATCCTTCATTCACGTATTCACCATCGTCAGCTTGGCCTTCCAATCCTGAGCATTGGACAGTAAGTCGTAGTATCTGAATATTCTTCAAAATAGCTAATAGGTTTCTTGGGTAGCTCATCTATCGAATCTGGATCTTTTATGACGTACAATATTTCTGTGAGTGACATTCAATTGTCCGAACTTTTCCTCTTTTCTAACACTACGCGAACAAGGGGAGGGGGTTTCATTGTATGGACCAGCTGGTCCAAATTATGCAACATTTTCAGCTCAATTAGATGACGGTCCATTGGTAAACTCTACGACTATCAGGGAGAGCTTTGTGCCCCAAGTTCTGCTCTATCACGCGGATGGACTGGGATCTGGGCAACATGTCCTGAAAGTGATGATGCAGTTTTTGGACGACGCTCAGGAACTTGCTATTGATTTTGCCAATGTCTATACTACGTCTTCTTTGTAATCTTCGTGGGTCGGTCGTAGGTCCTTCCTTATACATTTGCTGAGTCTTTTAATCCAGAACTACAACGACATCATCCAGGTGAATAAATTATGCTCCATTAGAGGAAATTTCCTGGATCTATTTTTGCAGCCTGCCTGTAAGTGCCGTCGTCGAAATCGCTATCTCTGCATCAGTCGCAATTGCCTTGTTGTGTACTGCGTTGTATCTGTTTCTGGGACATCGGCGCGTGCGCTCTAGTCATCCTAGGATCATCATACGTAACACACCATTATCGCCTCCTAGGTCGAACATTGAACCATTCCTACCATTTCACTCGAATGATGCTGTTAGATACTATACTTCGGAAAAGTTACCCGCTGCGGTACCTCCGAACATGTTTACTCCCGTAAATGGACACTCGAATTCTTTCGTATGTCCTCTGTATTCCTTGTGCTAAAGCAGACATTGTATCTGACAGTCAGGTTCATCAGATAAGGATCCAAACAGGTCAATGAATGGTCATTGTAACACAGACACATCCAACGGGCTTCCGCGAAATCACGCGTAGATAACAGTATCGCGAGACGGAAAGCATGTTTCCTATCTCATGTTAGTGGACGGGTCGCCCACTCAGTATTCTATTACTTCCGGTGTTCCCGATATATTCTATGCATTGCAACAAGTGATTCAGTGTAGCTCAAAATGTACTAACGTACTAAATGATCAATCTATGTATCATGCATATACTTGAGAGAATTGGACGGGCAGCGCATTAACACCGAATTTATCGGACGGCAGAGGATATCTAATCCTGACAATGGGAGTGCGACATAAAGTGGCGGATTACGTTAGACAAAATAGAGCCACCCCCCTTTTTTGGACTATACGCTTTTCTTCCCCTCACTTTTACCCCGCAGTGCCTCGTCATAGGCAGAAGCTGCTGACGGATTCTTCTTTTCTCTCTGTTTCATGCCTTCACATTCGTAGACATTATTTGCATCATGACGCGCGACGCGACTCAAACTACAGAAGCCATACAGGCCCAGGCCGTAAAGGTGCCGAAGCTAACATTCTTTACACCAGAAGTAACATCCTATTTTATCGGTGGGTGTCTTTCCATCTCAACTCGTAATGTCTCCTGTAACGAGTGTTTTAGCGGGGGGCTGTGCTGGTGCAGCCTCGAGGACAGTCGTGAGCCCTTTGGAGAGGTTGAAGATTATTCAGTATGTCTCGCTATTTCGCTGTGGGCATTATATTGATATCTGATACAGGCAAGTGCAACCGAGTACATCCGAACAACAGTACAAAGGCGTATGGAGGAGCCTTGTTCGCATGTGGCAGGAGGAGGGATTTAGAGGATACATGAGGGGCAATGGTATCAACTGCTTAAGAATTGTGCCATACAGGTGAGTCCGACACGCCTTTCCCTCTCTCTGCCTTTACTTATACCTTTCCTCAGTGCCGTACAGTTCACGACTTATGAACAATTGAAGAAGGCGAGTAGAAGCAATTGAACATTGTGTGTTCAGGGTCTTGACGTCATTTTGCAGCTGTTCACCAGTCATGGGTCCAGAGAATTAGACACCCCCAAGCGACTGGCAGCTGGCGCTTTGGCAGGTATTACATCTGTATGTGAGTGTAAATATTATTTTGCTACGTGCATTCGGTCGAAAAACGAGATCTTAAAGAACTCGTTTTTCTCGACCGCTTTCTTGTTGCAGAGAGCGATGAAGGGGTGAACACACGTCATCTCACATAAATTTGTTTTTAATCCTGCCTACATGATGGGCGGTCGTAGTCAATGATTTCGTGTAGACCTTGCTAATCGATGTTTCGCAGGTTCGACATATCCCTTAGACCTGGTTCGCGCGCGCCTATCAATTGCCACAGCGTCAATACCTGTTTCTCTGCAGTCTAAGTCCAATACCTCTTTGGCGTCTTCGACTATATCGACTTCGTCATTGAAACACACACTCGCAACCGCTTACCACACGTCCGCAAGCGGTTCCAATTATACAGCATCAGAGTTGACAATCTGGGGCATGACTTTAAAGATAGTTCGGGAAGAGGGTGGCATTCGAGGGCTCTACAGAGGATTAATTGCAACGGCAGTAGGCGTCGCCCCATACGTAGGGATTAACTTTGCGGCGTACGAGTTCTTCCGAGGTACCATTACTCCGCCGGGAAAGAGCAGCGTTTCGAGGAAGTTGGCGTGTGGTGCACTAGCCGGTGAGTCGGGATCTGTAGTCAGTAAGCGCAGTGGACTAATATATATATCAGGATCGATATCGCAGACATTGACGTACCCGTTTGATGTGTTGCGTCGTAAGATGCAGGTAACCGGAATGAGGTCATCAGGACTGGGAATAGCGTACTCAGGTGCCTTTGATGCGCTTACTGGAATTATCAGGACAGAGGGTGTTCGAGGCCTGTACCGTGGCCTTTGGCCAAATCTTCGTGAGTTGTATGATGCAGTTTTTGTAACATGTCTAATGTCCATAGCAGTGAAAGTAGCTCCCAGTATCGCAACGTCGTTCTTCATGTATGAATTGGTCAGTTTTTTTCCTCTTGCGCGTGGCCATTAGGCTGACACGACCTAGGTGAAAGACTTCTTGGTGGGCCCGTAAAGTGTCCACCCGTAATCTTGCCCAAGTTTTCTTTCGCTCGTCGATTGCATTCACTACTAGCCATAGACCAAGTTGGATATTGTACATACCGTACAGGAGGCCGAACGATTATTATCTCAGAGCATTGCTATACGGGAACATGAATATGAATAGAAGGACTGTCGAGGGCGGATCCTTGAGCGAGATATCTAAGTCAAGAAGCTTCAAGAAGTGAGTCCAAGTCTTTCATGAAAGCAATAATCATTGCGAGCCAATCATTTATCTTGAGCTGCTGATGGACTGATTCCACATGATGAGACAACGGGTACAGAAAACGGAGCAATATGATATCGATGACCGGCGCGGTTTAGATCTGTGATCTCAGTTGCTAGGCCACCGGCTGGAACATCAGTGCGAGGTTTCTGGTTAGCATCACTGCGGTATCTAGCATTTGCATCACTGACCCCTGTACCTTTTGTAAGACATCGTTGCGTATCAGTTCCATTTTCACCGAATCCAGTAGCAATACAGCTTCATACTTACAAAGGTCAATCAGCTCGCCACTCTCTTCCATCTTCTCGCTCGTCTCCTACTTCCTCAGCGCAACTACGGACACGTTCTACTGCGATTTGCGCTTGAACGTGACCATCGTTGCATGAATCTTTTAAACTGTTACCGCGCAGTCCTTTGTACTGCGCTCTAACGACAAAGCCCCATCGCCATCTCCGAGATTTTACATCTGTTCAAGATAGTTTTGTTCGTGGTCTCTTCAGCTTCATGTCATGAGTTCAAAACTGTCAGAAACGGATGATACTGTTCGTGTATCCCGGACTGACATCTGTCTGAGGTAGGAAGGCGTCTCCCTTCACATACGATCTTGCCTCACCCACACTGCTTGGGTGGCTCTCCGGTAAGCATGCCATTCATCTCGGCTCGCTCTCAATGCCGTTCACCTGCGATGAAGTCGTGCATCTTCGCTCTGACACTTGTGGTCGCTCATGTTACGCCCGGACATTCCCTGCGAGCAATTGAACTGGTCACAATAATAGAAGACACTCCACATATCAACGTAAATACATGTTTGACGTATTGCGTCGCGCGATGCCGTTGACTTGAGCAAATCGCACATACATCCAGGGGTGCCTCATGACAGCTCATGCATTCATGTCGCGTTCCCTATCATTGGAGAGAGTTCAAGGGTCGACGTTGTACGGGGGGACGATGGTCGGTCTCTGTGTAACTTGCTCATGTATGATTGCTAATGATGGCGAAGTGAAGGGTACTCAGCATCGCAACCTCGTTTTTCACATATTACTTGGAGATGATTGCTCTAAATACATCGTGAATGATGAACTGACACCGTGTGATGATGCAGGTGAAGCCCTTCTTGGTGGCACCTTGATGCTTCTGGTCCGGTTCTTCGCTCGTTGATCGCGTTCATTATTGCGTACATATCCATTTAAAATTGTTCATGCTACAGAGGGTTGACAGTTTTATTTGAGAACATGGCTAGGGTAGGGTATCTCGTGGGCAGAAGATATTAATGTTGTATCAGATCTATCAGTCGTATCAGAAGCTGAGAGCAAAGTTAGGACTAGGGTAAATATATGGGCTGCCAATGGAAGACTACCAAATTGAGGCAAGATACTGGACCGTAACGCCGTCGTCCGGCGCATGAGTTTGTTCCTTCCACCACGGCCCCTACCACATGCCATATCCAACCCCCTCTGCTCATCGTCGTCCACAGCAGCGTGCATGAATACATACTGTGAGTCTATTGTCGCCGTCACTAAGCGATTCGTTGTCACTAGGGCATATAGAGAGAGGTTCTTATCATTGCCTTTTATTTAAATTGTGGCCCTCATATTTGTGTTCCATATTGACATCTTTTCTCTTTTTCTGCAGAATACCCTAATCTAACGGCAAGCGCACCAGCTCGTCTTTATCCAGCTGCGCTTATATCATGTCTGTCGGGGCCAATCGGTCTGTGCATTCAGGCTGGCCTGTCACATCTTCTCCCCTTTCGTCTCCGTCTACCTCTCTTTCTTCTTCTTTTTCTTCATCCGCAGCCTCAGACATGCTGCCCCAGGACTCCAGCCAGTCAGACATTCATTCTTCGGATCACTCGGCTCTTGAACCAAAACATCCTCATGTCCGCAACCAGGCCTTTGCTCCTCCTCGTCCCCGCTCATCCTCTCTGGCCGTTTTCATGGGACAGAATATCAGCCGGTCTCCTTCTCCGCCCCAGCCAAATTCATCCTCTTCCCAGCTCGCGTCGAAGGGTATCGCTGCTGCAGCCGCGACAGGGAATCGCTTAAAGCGCGCGTTTGGTGCCAGACGCAAGAACAAATCCGAGGATACATCCAAGCTTTTTTACGGCAGTAATAAGGGAAAAGAGAGGGATTATTACACAGACTCCGATGTCACTACTCCTGTATCGTTGACATCGAGAACGCCAGTAACTCCCGTTGAGGCGACTGCACCACCAATTCCTGCACATAGGCCAGCTAAGCTGTCCTTGCAGCTTGCAACTCATGTTTTTAATGGCGGTAGGAAGAATTCACGGACTCCACCCCCCGTTACACAGTTATCCTCTGTTCCCCCTCCTCCTCCGCCAAAGCCGCCTGGAATGCAAGGATTGAAGCTGGTATCACCTTCGCCCGTTCGGAATCTGGATCAGAGAGGCTCTATAATCACTGTCAGCCCGGGTATATTATCGGCGGTTGATTTTATGCGTATAGGGGAAGAACAGAGAGAGCGGGAACGTGAACGGCTAGAAGCTCAACAGAGGGAATTGGAGGCTGCTGAGAAGAATGATGCTGAAAAGGAGAAGAATAGTGACAAGGGAGATCTGAAGGAGACGTGGCGGAAAAGTGACTCTACCATGAGCCACCACACCATTCGTCCTGGCACCACTGTGGGCAATCGAACACCACGCCCTGTGTCGGTCGCCGAGTCCCTTCAGTCCATTTACACCATCGTTCCTCCAGTCAACAAGAGACTGAGCGCCCTCATCACCGACGCTGATTACGCTACTCCTGAAGAAGACTTATCCTGTGAGACCGTGGCGGAAGACCTGCTGCCGATTCACCCCAAACCCTCCCCGACATCCTCTATCAGAGCACATAAGCGTCGTTCGATGTCACTTAATCTAGGAACGAGCTTTGCCAAGATATATATTCCGCCATCAGCAGCTTCTGCTGCAGCAACGCTATCGGAGTCGAAGCATCCGCCACGATCAGTCGAGGACGTCCATCCGCGATTATCGCCTTCTGCATCGCGAGAGACGCCCACGCTTACTAGAGCCGCAGCAAACGGTATCATTTCTCCATCAAGCCTCGGCCTGCAATCAACCGGAAACAACATTCGTGGGCGACTGGCGGCTTGGACAGCTACGACAAGCGCTAATCCATCACAACGCAGCTTGCCCACTCCTCCTTCCTCCTTCCCTCGTAATTTACCTACGCTGCCGCCGCCGCCGCCTCCATCGTCACGGCAACCTACCATCAGTATGACCGGTGGTTTTGGTCTCGCGAAACGTGCCGTGGAAAAGATTAATCGCGCTTGGGGCGGATTGTCTTCGGGTTCGAGTAATTCTGGCTACTCTTCCTCTTCATCAAGTACTGGTCCATCGTCGTATTCTGATCATCATTTGGCACGCATTGCGTCAAATCAATCTGGGGTTATGTCCAGCCGCTACGGAAAGAAACATCGGAGAACACCTGATGCACCTTCTGGTGCATGGAGTATCAATTCATCAACAACGATCTCATCTTCGTCGGATTCCGATGCTTTCACGCCGGCTGGTCCGTTCCTTGGCCGGAAAGTTCGTGGACCTACGCGTACGAAAAGTGGAGGCACCCGAGCTGTCGGTGGCATCGTTTTCGGGAGAGATTTGCGAGCTGCGACGAGGGATACAGCCATTGGTGTTGGTGTGTCGTTCAGTGCCGCGGACTTGGAATCGGTGAAAGGTGATGTGCGCTCAGGAGACGTTGATAAGGATCATCTAGAACCACTCGAGGGTCGAATGGTACCTGCAGTTGTAGTACGGTGCGCACAACATCTATTGCTATGGGGAATACAAGAGGAGGGTCTGTTTCGGTAAGCGATTTGAAAATTTCTATAGGTCTATGCTCACTCGATTCATATGCACTAGTGTCCCCGGGCGAACATTGCATATCGCGAAGCTGCGCGCAGAGTTTGATACAGGTTCGTGTGACCTGCCATACTAAGCTTAACTTCTGATCATAATCCAACCAGGGGCTGATTTCGATATGGCAGAGTGTTCACCTGCGGAATTGGATCCTCATGCTGTCGCATCTGTCTTCAAAGCATTTTTGCGTGAACGTGCGTGTGCTTCGTACATATATTCTTCCAGGCCTCATAATAATTTCTCCCGCAGTACCTGAACCAATTCTGACTCATTCGTTGCTTCCGCATTTCGAAGCTGCTATAAGTCAAGAATGTGATCCGAATGTTGAATTCACCGGACGTCTAGGCGGGAAAGGTGGTCCAACGCTCCCGTCGGGTCCTCGAAGCGGGCTTACATTGCGTAAAGCCCCCTCGTTGTCTACGCTTGCAATGCCAAGCTTCAGTGGCATGCGACCGCCCTCCCGTTCAGTCACAAATACTCTCAAGTCGTTGCTATCGAAGCTTCCTTACGAGAACAAAGATCTCATCCGTACTGTTGTCGAACTCATCAAGGCGACGGCCCGAGAGAGCAAATCGACAAAGATGCCTATCAGCAACTTGCTTCTCGTGTTTTGTCCAAGTCTGAGCATGAATCCCCCACTGCTTAAAGTTCTTTGCGAAGCGGAGGACCTGTGGGAAGGACCTCTTCTGGAGTCGCCTATCATTGATATCAAGCGTGAGAGCGTTGTCCTAGACATTAGTGCGTCTGATTCTACAAACAGCACCACTGCACTTGAACTCGATGCCGAGGATTCAGATGAAGAGTATTCTGATGCACACGATGGATCAGAGGTGAAGATATCACCTCCACCTTCTCCAGACAAGCTTGACCAGGTCGTGGAAAGTCCCCGTTTTTCCACCGATGGTAAAACTCCCACTGTTGCCAGGTCGAGGCCAATGGGACCGAGGCAGCACATCCCAGCTGGTGTCTTTAGTGGAATGGAATACTCGTCTCGCCTGAGACCTGTTTCTCCACGCTCTACGGGTGCATCGTCCGATTCTAGGTCCATAATATCGTATGGGTCGACCTCTAATGAGAGTCATTCACCATCGCATACTAGCCTGTCCCCTCCGCCCTTGTCTTCGTCCGCAGAATCGTTGGCTACACCATCAAGCTCGTCTGCCCAGCAATCATTAACTGATCTTCCGGTTCGGACCGATCCTTACGCTAAGGAAGAAGAGATCATGGCTCCCGTCATTGCAGATTGTTCGGACTTGGGTCTGCCAAAGTCTCCGTTGTCTATCATCAATCGTCGCATCAGCGGTCCTGTTCAATTTCCCAGTTCTGGTGGGAGTGAGCCTTCAAGTCCACTTTCACCTCGAAGATCAGTACCTCTGCTATCTCTACCTAGCCTTACCTCTTCTCCTACTACTTCTCTACCCGATTCTCCTCGACGACATGGGATGAAGAGGCCTTCATTAAATCTTCTTTTCTCTAAGCGTTCTGCGTCTCCGTCTCCACTATCGTCTTCTTCTATCGGAAGACCTTACATTTCCTCTCCGTATCTACAACATCCATCACCTGGATCTGATTCGTCTATTTCTACGCCAACCTCTGCCGTTACTGCACCTCAATCCAGCACACAGATGCTTCCTCATATCCTTGATACTGCCATTGAAAGCTCAGCGCTCCGACGTGATCTTGGACTGGAGGAGTCACCTTCCATCAGGTCAGCGGAACCTCCCGACTCGCCTGGCAGTAGCACACGCGAGGAGGGTATTAGCACTGATTTACTGGATGAAACCCCGGTGCTCACGGTCCGTCCGGGCATAACACCTATCGCTGATCATTACCGTTCGTTGTCGAGCGCCACCCTACCGTTATCGTCACCAGACCAACGCTCATCACATCTTCGGCCAAAACGCACATTAAGAAATCGGTCTGCGTCCAAGACTTCCTTTTCATCTAACGCATCTTCCAATCATCTAGGACTGCTAGATGATGAAGACAAGGAGGATTGGACACAGAGTGTACTCATGGCAGCTGATGCTGATGCTGGATGGACTGTAAGAACGCCTTCATCGCATTAGAGACGCAACGGTGGGCGTGCGACACTCTATCATATGTTTCGCTTTTCATATTTGTGGATTCTACGATAGTAGATTCATATGTCAAGTTCAAAACCCCGCACATGGCCTCTGCCTGTTATTTATTCATCCCTGCTTTCGACGACACCTGCTACTCCACACGTCTAGTATATGCTTTGTGACTGTGGCGCATACTCTATATATTACTTACTACATATACCATCGGCAACGGACCGGGATTCGTCTTATATTTTGCATCCTAGTTCATTCGCTTGCCATCACACCTTGCATTTTGTACGCTTTTTATCACAATCAATCTTCAATTTTGGGAGTTAGTTAAATAATGTAGTCTAGTCGTTGATGACGTCAATTTTATGGGGCCGGCGGCCGATAAGAGGTCCGCGCCAAATCATGATGTAACGCGTCGCTACACGTCCGGAGCGTTGCTTGTTTCTTTCTGACTCCACGACCATTTCTGTAGCTCAATCGACACCCTCCAGTAACGACTATCATGGCATCCGATAGCATCAAAAAGGTGCAGGAGAAGCTCTTTCGGGGCGGCACCGGCGAAGCTGTCCAACAGTCCTTAGAGCGCGAGCCTGCCAATTTGACGATTAACATTCCAAAGCCCATAACCTCTCCTTCCCAACCCCCGCCCAAACTCTTCAAGGCCCTTGAACCTACTACGAAGAATGATGAAGGTGCTCAACAGGCATCGTATCGTGAACGGCTGGCATCCAAGCTCGGTGCTGAGTACAGAGGTACAGAACGATATCGCCTTCTTCAAGACACTAAAAAGGAGCGCCATTGGAAACGCTGGGGTCCATACTTGAGCGATAGGCAATGGGTGAGTTATCTGGCTCCACATCGATTCCCCTGTCACTCAAGGCCAATATATGCGCTCTTTTAGGCCACTGTTCGTGAAGATTACTCTGGAAATGGCGACGCTTGGAGCCATTTTCCCCATGAGCATGCTCGTTCGCGCGCATACAGGTGGGGTGAAGATGGTATCGCTGGCATATCTGACAACCATCAGCGCCTTTGCTTCGCCCTTTCCTTCTGGAACGGCGAGGACCCCATTCTGAAGGAACGGATGTTTGGTGTCACTGGTCATCAAGGAAATCATGGCGAGGATGTCAAAGAACTTTACTACTACCTCGACTCTACTCCGACTCACTCTTACATGAAGTTTCTCTACAAGTACCCTCAGCGACCTTATCCGTACGAAGAGCTTGTCACCGAGAACCAGAACCGCACCCGCGACGTTTCCGAATACGAAATTTTAGATACCGATGCTTTTGATGACGACCGATACTGGGACATCTTCGTAGAGGTTGGTGTTTTATTATTATGCTGCACCCTTGTGTTGACGTTATTATTCTTCAGTATGCCAAAGATGAAGATGACCCGGATAATGTCTACATTCGCATCACCAGCTATAATAGGGGCCCCGATCCCGCTACTCTTCACATTGTGCCCCAGTTCTGGTTCCCTAATACCTGGTCGTGGTACCAAGAAAAACCTGAGATGCCTACTCTCTCGGGATCGGTTCGCAGTGACACCAACTGCATCACGGCCAAGCATCCCGAATTACCGAAGACTCATCTATACTGTCTTCCTTCTCCTCCTCCTGTTGGACCATCAGGCGATTTTGAAGGAGACCCAGATGATGCGGTCGAACCTGAACTCCTTTTCACAGAGAACAACACTAATTATAGCCGGCTCTATGGTGGCCAGAACGAAACTTCATATGTTAAAGACGCTTTCCATGACCATATCATCCCTTCTCACCGTCCTCCTACTTCTGATTCTCAAGAAGCCTTCTTTTCACCTCGAACCCGCCCTAGAACTGCCTCCTTTGTTAGTTCTCGTCCTGCAAGTGAGAACGAACGCGAGGAGGGTCCATGTACGCCGTTCCCCGAAGGACCTTCATACGTCAACCCGAAAAAGACAGGGACAAAATCTGCGGCACACTACGTCTTTAGAGATGTACCGGGAGAAGGTGGCTGTGTTGTAGTGCGATTAAAGATGACTCCTCTCTCTCCTAGAAAGGACCCTAGCTTATTCGATGAAGGTATTTTTGATGACACAGTTGAAGCTCGTCGTCAAGAAGCCGATGAATTCTACAACTCTTTTGTTTTTGGTCCTACTAGCGATGATCTCAGGCAGATTATGCGACAGGCCCTGGGTGGGATGCTATGGACGAAGCAGTTCTATCAATTCATTCAGAAAGATTGGATTCAGGGAGATCCTGCTCAACCTGCTCCACCTCCTGAGCGAAAGTGGGTCAGAAACAGGGTAAGTTTGCCTTCCATTTCTGTTGTTCTAATTAAGCGATGTTATACAGGAATGGCGTCACATGCACGTAGCTGACATCCTTTCTATGCCGGACAAGTATGTCTTGATTAAATGGTATTTGTCCATCATTGATCATGCACTTTGTAGATGGGAATACCCGTTCTTTGCTGCCTGGGATACGGCATTCCATTGCATTCCTTTGGCTGTGGTAGACCCTGCGTTTGCAAAGAAACAGCTCGACTTGCTCACACGAGAGTGGTACATGAAGCCCGATGGTCAAATTCCAGCCTACGAATGGAACTTTTCAGACGTCAACCCACCAGTCCATGCATGGTACTTATCATATTCACATCACGATGATATCAAAAACGCTGACGTGGACACAGGGCCACTTTCCGAGTTTTCAAAATCGAACGCAAGCTTCATGGTAATGAAGATATACCTTTCTTGGAACGTGTATTCCAAAAACTGCTTTTAAACTTTACTTGGTAAATGCTCCATCATTGTCAACGTCTTCATCGCGCTGACACTGGTTAGGTGGGTAAATCGAAAGGACCAAGGTGGAAACAATGTCTTCGAAGGTGGCTTCCTCGGCCTGGATAACATTGGTGCCTTCAATCGTTCTGAGCCCCTTCCCACTGGGGGAGTCCTCCGTCAGGCCGACGGAACCGCCTGGATGGCCTTTTACTGCTTGAACATGTGGGTTGTGTCTTTCTTTTGAATTCCCTCGTGTGCTCAATGCTCCACCCTAGGCTTAATATGGCATTGGAACTAGCCAAGCACAACCCAGTCTACGAGGATATCGCTTCCAAATTTTTCGAAGTCAGTCAATTGAATCATGCCTTGATGAACTTCGCATTTAACATTTTATAGCACTTTATCTTCATCGCCGACGCCATGACTTACAAGGAAGGGGAGGATGAGCAGAGTCTATGGAATGAAGACGATGGCATGTATTACGACGCAATACAATTCGGACCAGGAAACTCCATGCAACTACCTGTTCGCAGTCTCGTTGGTCTTATCCCTCTTTATGGGACATTAGTCCTAGAACCTTCGACGTTGAACAGATTTCCGGGGTTCAAAAAGCGTGTCGAGTGGTTTATTGACAACAGGCCTGAGGTTGCCGCTCGTAACATGGCAAACATGAAGGGTAAGCTTTTTTTTAAAATCGTTGTCAAGGGTATGACCTGAATATGCGGCAAGTTCGTGGCAAGGACGAGCGCAGATTGCTGGCATTAGCAAGCAAGGAGCGCCTCATCAAGATTTTGGAGAAGATGCTTGATGAAGATGAGTTCTTAAGCGAACATGGAATTCGATCGTAAGTGTGCAATCGCTCATTTGTCGACTCGTATCTAAATGCCTTCTAGACTCTCGAAGTTGCATAAAGAACAACCCTGGGGAATGGATGTTAACGGACAACGTTACGAGGTTAATTACTGGCCTGGTGACTCATTGTCCGGCATGTTTGGAGGCAATTCAAACTGGAGAGGACCAATATGTAAGCTTATTTCTCGATGTCGCCTATACGTCGCCCATCCCTTTTAACAGGGCTGGCTACCAATTTTCTCCTGATCGAAAGTTTGCAGCGATTTTATCAATACTATGGGGACGACCTCCAAGTGAGTAACTAAATCTTTGCCGAACAATACATGCTCAACATATCCGCCAGGTCGAATGTCCTACCGGAAGCGGCGATTATATGAACCTTGCCGGAGTGGCCGAAGAAATTCAGCATCGCATTATCCATATATTTGGGCGTGATATGCAGGGCCGACGGGCCACAAACGGGGGCAACCCCAAACTAGATCATGACCCCCACTTCCGCGACTACGTCTGGTTCTATGAGGTAAGTAAGCCATTGCTATCAACTATAGACTTGCCTAACACTGCTACCAGTTCTTCCATGCTGACACAGGAAAGGGCCTTGGTGCATCACATCAGACCGGGTGGTAAGCTGTTATCTTGACAATTTTCTCATCGTCGTCCTCAACCTCTGAAACAGGTCTGGGTTGGTAGCATATCATATTCTTCAGAGCGGCGTTACCTGCCGACTTCCGAAAACTCCTAGAAGTGAGTTTCACTTTCATTTGGATTAGTAACTTAGCTTACCTTCTATATAAGCTCCTCGCAGCCTTGCACACCACTACTTTGATGTAAGTCTGGTTATTTTTATCGACACATTAGCTCAAGGCTAACGATCTTGCAGGAAACAATCGATTCTCGTTCTGAGTTTGGCGATGATGCTAAATCAGCATTTAGTATGATGAGCGGTTTCGACGTACACACCCTCGGCGACCTTTCTCCCGACGCTCTGTAGGTGCTGCGGGACTTACGGCTGCTCGCATACGGGTGTCTGTCGCCGTTACCTTGACTGATCAAGTATTAATCGGTTAGAGTACATTAGTTATAAGTTTTACATAGAATCGAGCCAATATCAGAAAGATAGCCCGCAACACAGCATATTATCTTCTTGCAAGAGTAAAAGGGTTATCAAAAGCTGCGCGTTACGAGTCATTACTAAGGTAATGAGTCGTTCAATGACGAGACGATACAATAATGAATAAATGAAGATCGGAATAACCATAAGCTTAACCGGGACCTTCAGGCCCTATGTCCTCCCCATTGACTAACTGCTGAATGAAGTGATCAATCTTGACTTTGTGGATCCGATGATGCTCTTGCCAGCCTTTCCAGGGATGATGAGGATACTATCATACATGTCAGTTTCAGTAGAACGAGATCAGAAGAGCAAACATGTACCATTCTCCCAAAAGCCTGAAAAATCTGATCCGATGTCCCCTCAGGCTTATTGAAGAAATATCTAGCCAGTAATATATCATCCTCGCGACTATACCTCATCTTCTTATCGGGCGGTTGAGGTAATGGCTCATCAGCATCAGTACGATTTAATTCATGCTTATGCCGACGCCAAAACTTCATCCATGATGCTCTTGAATGATGAGGAGCCTAGAATGCATCGGCCTGATGAGTATTCAAGCCAACAAACAAAAAAAAAACCGACACACTCTCGCAGCCACTTCCTTCCAAAATGCAACCATATCAAGTCGCTCCTGTGACCTAAGAAGAATCGGTCTCGTCTCAGTTTAAAAGATGGAAAGAAGTCACTGACTTGCGGTATTCCATAAAGCGGATTAAAAACGCAATATCATCAACGGTGAATGCAACCCCCTTTCCGGTAGTACTTCTGTATAGCGCCCTCGGTGGCGTCGGTGAACGCGTTCTCGGTAGATTATCACCTTGCACCCGCTGTTGAGCTGCTGAAATCGTACCGAGACCAGCGCCAGAACGGACTGTTGGATCTTCATCATCCTCACCTTCGTCACGGTGCGGAGATTGTGATCGATCAGCATTCATCATGTAACCGCCCAAACGAATTTGATGTTTATTGCAGTACCGGCGCCAGGAGTAAAACCTATTGAAGCCGTTTCAACCGAGGGTATGAACCAGCCATCACCGAGAGTACGTACGTGTGATGAGGAGCCTTTATGAAAGAGAAGATGAGTTTAAAATGGACAAAGGTACAAACAAAGAGTACCTTGACGGCGATTCGTAGGCATATCTCACGTAGGCTAAGTTGATGGTAAATTATTGGGAGACTTACATTGAAGCTGTCGCTGACCTAAGAACCAGGCCTTCCTCTTGGCAATAATCAATATACTTTTTGAGATACTGGACGTCTTCAGCTGTAAACAAGTTGCCGCCATAAGTGCTCTTAATGACACGACTAGGGGGGCTCGGTGACCGGGCTGGGGGGTTCCGATTAGGTACAAGAGCAGAAGTTGGTTGTCCTGGGACAGACTGTACACCATCAGTTGATCAAAACTACTAAATATCTAAGAAGAACTAACCTGGGTTCGCGTACGCTTCCGGCCTCTTGACCTTTCATTTTCATCTTCTACTGGTGCTGTTGGTGCAACAGGAGGAGCTGGAGGAGGCGGTGGAGGCGGTGGAGGGTTCGAGGATGAGGAAGGAGGCTCTTCCAGATACGAGTTTTGTGGCGGCGGCTCATAGGTATTCTCATACTACGCAAAAGTACTGAGAAACAGATAGGCGTGAAACAAGAAACTTACAGGTGTCTCATAGTAAGGATTGTGGTTGGGAGGAACCCATGACTGTTCATCCCTATACCGAAAATCATAAGGCGTCGCGCTTGTGTCTGGATCAGGAGGCTCGTAGTCCCATGTATCTGGAGGTCGAAGTACATGGTGAGTTTGCGGTGGGGGCGGAGGCGGGGGCGCGATGTGTGTCTGTTGCGGTGCGATGCCGGTGGTGGCTTGCCATGTCTGCGGTGGTGCATGCATAGTGCGAGGGGGTGCCATTGCATAAATAGGGTACTGGAAATGCTGCTGGGCGTGAACAAGAGACTCTACGGTAGGAATAGCAGGAGGTTGCAACGCTTGAGGGTGCAAAGACTGGGGCGGCACAATTTGGCGTGCACTTTGATCTATCTGTGGTATATTCTGCTGGCGCGCACCACCTCGTTTCTTGGCTTGAGGTTGCGGCTGAGGCTGCGGTTGCGGTATCGACGAAGGTCCTGCTTGTATTTCAATCACAGGTGGGACTCTTGGAAGGGCTTATATGAGATGATACATAATTGGTTGCCAGCAAAATGGTACTTACATTTCATTTCCTGTCACTTTGCAGCCTGCCCAGTTGGTATGAAAGGCTTGGAGTTCGCCTGCTTTGATACATTCATGGATCCACCTCGAGTCAAGGACAATCTTTCCTTTCTTTCCAACATACTGCCTGTATAGATTCTGACCAGATGGCTTCAAGGGATCGACTAAAGTTATGAAGACCTTAGTATGATTTCTTTATAATCAATAATATCACAAACCAAGAATATAAGTGACACCACTGTAGCCCGGGGCGACTGAACCGCCATTATTCTACAGAGAAGACATGAGAAACCGCTCATAATAGCCGAATCGTTCTCCCTCTATTCCTTCCAAGGAATTTTGCCAATCAACGACTTTGACGCGAAACTTACCGTGATTAAATTGACCAGAGCCTCTCTGTCGTGTACGTCCTTCTCGATATACACCGCTAACGGTGTCCCAAGCATGGGGTCAATAAAGAGATCATGATTTCCACTGGATCCGGCGTCGAGGGCATGAGGTTGTATATGACCACGACGCGTCGAAGAACGAGCAGGTGCCATGGGGTCTTGCTGGTTTCTGCTGGAAGCCCTGCAGGACCCCGACGTGAGCATTGAAACTCCGACAAGGCGGAGTTAATGAAGTTAATTTGCCGAATGCTGCCGAGTTGCTACACTTTGCCTATCCATATTTTGCGTTTTGAAACAGGGCTTTGACTGTGCTTCAACGACGATTATGCATGCGGTCCAAGGTGTCCAACCTGTCAATCCGACACACATATATTTATCAATTGTGTCTCTGAGATTCCCGTGTCTTACGGAAATGTCGAGCGCGTCCAGGCGCATACACGGATGCAAAAACCTTTGGGAGGCTATCCAATCCTGTATTTTTCTCTTCCTCAAGTCTTTCTGAGAAGTATATTCTTTGTCTGTTAACGCTTTGCTAAGATAAACGGCTTCTAGTACAAATCAATACAAGAGGCCTAATTTCAGGACCTTGTGAAAATCACCCTTGTACAGAATTTGAATCGAGACCCCATGCGTGTCCCACGGATGCTCTTCCTTCTGAAGCGCATGTTTGAAAACTCTAAATAATTACGAACAACGCAGTAACCAGCCGGATCCCGCTTTTTCTGAATATCTTGCCGTTTCCCGGCTCCGATTCCCACACACTCATAGGTACTTGGTCTGAACGTCCAGATTTTAGGTCAAACGCGAAATTATTAAATCTGGGTCATACACACGCAACTTGATAATATCGAGCAGCACATACGTCTATTTGGTCCAGACCATCGAGGATATGTCTGGCGGTGCCTCGGCGTACCTCATCACCGGTGTAAAATCCGACGAGTCAGTTTCGAAAGTCGTTCTATGGTGATCTCGCCCGCCCCCGATGAAATGTTCCTTGACGAGCGGACGCACCAGTCACCGACCTCGCCACGGGCAAAAATCGCATCCATATGACGATAAAAGGTAATTATCAGACGGTGAATATTTGAATGACCATCTTTCGCAATTTGATACAAATTTGAGCGTATGGATTGATAGCAAACGATAGCACTAGCAGCACAGTACTACCCCGATAGCAAAAGCAAGTTTAATCCGGCGGTCGTTTATCTACTTTTTCTACAATAAGCTTCCTGGATCAGCAATCGGCCCGCTCTTGAACTTGATAGATGGCTAAAAGTAGTTTGCCGGTCGATGTTAAAGGAAACACAATTATGGCCTCATGAAGACGCTCCACAAGAACGACATATAACGTGGCATCAAATATCAAAAGGGTACTGGATTGGTCCATCAACAGGTGTGAAGCCTCATTTCCATATGAGCCAAGCGCTTAGGAAATATGTGATCCACCAGGCCGGCCAAAGGACGGATCGGACGCTCTAGAGACGAGACAGATCTGTAGATATACGCTGGATTGGAGATAGACGGTTGTTGAACAAAGCGTTTCCAATCAGTGCTGATTGTAACAGTAACACGAAATAGCATAAAGTTGCTGAAGATATAAGTACTGTGAGAGGGAAAGTACAACGGAACCGAGAGGGGTACAACGCTCATCCGATGACATAGGAATTCGAAGATCTCAATGAGATTCTGCAGAAAAGAGAACTTGAAAACAATCCGGCTTCGAATTTTTCGAAACGCATTTCCTTTTATGGACATGACGATACACAAATAAACCCAAACAATAAGCCGTTGCTCTCACCGTGCTAAACCATTCTCACTCTCCGGCCAAGATTGACATCCTCCTGCTCGTTGTTTTTCTCACCTCTCCCGCTCGTTCGACACCATGGCTTCCGTCGCAGGCCGCAAAAAATCCATAGTATCGACCACGGGCCTTCAAATTGACACCCCAGTTGCAAACAACACTCTTCTCAACCAAGCCGCTATCACCTCTCTCTACCAGGAATGCGTTCGATTACGCTCTCGTTTGTTACAGATCCGTGGATTTTCACGCTACTTCAACCTCATCGTTTCTCATGATTCACGACAATCTACCGACCCTGTAACACAACTATGGGACCTTTTCTCCCTCGGCATTCCCCTATGCTATATATTCGATCAACTCCCAAAGGGCTTTGAGAAGATAAATAACTCAGAGTTCGATGAAGGGCAGTATGAAGCGAATCCGGACCGTGCAAAGAAGAGGGCTATCGCACTCTTCATCATGCGCGCAGGTGATGCCCTGAAGAAGTTACCTGGCTGTGAACTGTTTACCGTCACAGATTTATGGAATCGTGAATCCACTGATGGGCTGGTAAAGGTGCGCCATCACGAGTAGCTTCTCTTGCATGCTTTAACGTCTCTCTCCAAGGTCATCAAAACCGTTATTGCGATAGTCAACCAACTGCCTGACAGCGCTTTCGAGGACCCTCCCCCGTCACCTCCTTATATGTCCACTCAGGATTCCTCAGAGTCAATATCAGCAGTTCCGAATGCTTCAAATACTCCTCCAACCACCCAAGATGGTGCAAGAAATAATATCATACGAGAGATGGTGGAGACGGAGCGGAAATATGTACAAGATTTAGAGATCATGCAGGTTCGTCTATCATTCTTGTTTGTAGGTTCCTCTTTTTGACCTTTCATGAAGCAATATTCCACCGCCTTGTCCCAAAGCAACATCATTGATCAAGACACCATCCATCTACTCTTCCCTAACCTCAACAAGCTGCTCAATTTCCAGCGACGATTCCTCATTCGACTAGAGGGCACTGCTGAACTTCCATGGCATGACCAGCGATGGGGCCAACATTGGGTTGAGAGTGTGAGTCTTCCTGTCATATTTCCCATTGTAATAACTGAGCTTTCTTCTACCAATTCGGAACAATAGGAAGAAGAGTTCATTGTCTATGAACCTTACTGTGCCAACTACACCTATGCATCGGAGCTCATGCTCGCCTACGAAAATAGTCTGACTGTGAGTACCACTTTACTTTCGTTATTGTCCGGTGCGCTCTGTTATGTGTTGTCAAGCCAACACATGGCGGTCGACCGACGCGGTAAGCACCGATGGTAACATAAATATTTGTCAACAGCCCCTCAATCACTTGATCGCTGCCAAAGGCGAATTGCCTGCCTTCCTAATAAAGCCAATCCAACGAATTTGCAAGTATCCTCTCCTCCTTGATGTGAGTCCTATATATTGGCACGTGTTATACTGGTGTCTTTTGCTCATGGTCCTTGTCAGTCCCTTATCAAAGCAGCCGACCCCGAAGTATATCCTCACTATGAGGACCTGAAAGCCGGTTCAGCTGCCGCTAAACGGATTACGGACAAAATCAATGAAGCCCAACGGCATGCCGAGAACGAACAGACCGTTAAAAATCTTCAAAGTCGCGTAGATGACTGGAAGGGCCATCACCTGGAGAATTTTGGCCGCTTACTGCTGAACGACATTTTCATCGTCACCAAATCCGACATCGACCGAGAGTACCACGTCTTTCTCTTCGAGAAGATTATCCTATGTTGCAAAGAAGCTGTGCCGCCACCGGTTAATGGGAAAAAGATGGGTAAGAGCAATTCAATCCTCAAGAAGCAAGCAGCCCCTCCCCCTCTCGTACTACCCGGTGGGTTCGGCCAGCCGCAGAAGAAAAACACGCCGCTACTTCTTAAAGGGCGCATTTTTCTCGGTAACGTTACTAAAGCTGTCCCCACTTCATCCCGAATCTCAAGTTCGTCTCCACTATCATCTATCAGTTGCCACGCCCCTGATCAGCTTTTTATAGCATCCACTGGCACGCAGCAGTACCCACTCGCCGTATGGTGGAAGGGAGATGATGATCTCGAATACTTTACTCTGCGGTGCCGACGCGAAGACCAAATGCGACAGTGGGAATCCGTCATCAACCGATTGATTAATGATTTGGCGCAGCGCCGAGCATCAGAGCGCAGCATGGCCAAAGTTTTGGCTCACAATAATAATCCTGCCGTTAACCGCAATTACCCCACTTTTCCCCCGTTACATTCTGCACAGCCTGGTTATACCGCGCAAGTACCAAGTAGTGCTCACAGTGCAAACGGTCGGGGAAGGGGTGATAGTGTGTACAGCGAGCAGGCCAGTTATCCTTCAGGATATGGCACAGGACCTCATGGATATCCTCCACATGATGGATTTGAATTAGAAGTTGACGAGGAGGATTTGGAAGACTATCCGCCAACAAATATCCCCTCAGGACATTCCGGACGCGGGACACCGATTGGAGTCCGACGTGGTATGGCAGCTAGTATGCCACCAGAACGTGATCCTCAGCCAGCATCCTATGATCGGCCTCGTGCTCAAACAGAAACAACAGAACATATGCAGCAATGGCGAGGGACACCAACGCCTACGAGCGCTCTGCGTCCCATAGCGTCACGACTCAATTCGAATATGTCCAACATCAGTAGTGGGTCATATCCATCTGATACGAGCTTTGGATCCGGAGTCCGCACGCGCCCCCCTCTCCGAAGCCAGTTCAGCTCAACCAAGCTTAGATCAGGCTATGATGAGAGCGGCGAATATCGTACTGGTATCCCGAAGACACCTGCTCCCATCAGTACGCAGCCGCCGCCACCCATGAATCGGACACGCAGTGCCAGTCAACCGAATGCATATGTTCCCAAGACGGGCCCACCTCCGCCAGTGCCGACGTCGCAGTGGATACACTCCGTATCGTCCAACTCTCTCAGCAGCATTGGTCAGAAGCGAGGTAGTGGTTCAAGTGACTCGACCGGTAGCTCGGACTACTCTCCCAACTCCTCTTCGCCCATCACACCCTTCGGTTCTAGTGAGTCGTCACTGGGTGGTGGCGCCGGCTTACGGGCGTCGCGGTCACAAACCTTCGATTCTGTGAATGGAGCGGGTCATGCCCCGTTCCCTCACCCGGTCAAAGTCAAAGTACATTTCCACGAAGATATATTTGTCATTCAGGTTCCTCGGTCGACGGAGTACGATGATTTAGTTGAGAAGGTCGGACGGAAAATCCGGCTGTGCGGTCCCCGCCGAGATGATGGGCCCCTTCGTGTCAAGTATAAGGATGAAGATGGCGATATGGTATCGCTGGGATCTACAGAGGATGTTCAGATGGCATTTGAACAGTACCGACCTGGCGGTCAGGTTACCCTGTTCGTGACATGATACTTCATCCGGATCTGTCTCTTTTCCTTCCGTCACTCCTCATCTAATCCTGGGCATAATATTATATCATCTCGACACTATTTCCGCATCCGACGGTTTCTCATTCTCTCCGGGTAAATGTACATCAAGTTGACCATTGCATCTCATCGCATTACTCCTTCAATTTCATGTCCTCCTTTTACGGGGACCCTCATCATAGCGACTCTCATTTCCGCTGTCTGTTTCTTCTCGTGTATTACTGGCGCCTCCCGCGGATCACTCTCTTTTCACTCTTCTCTCATCTCTCGACAATCATCACAACTCTGACCTCCCCTCTTCCTGTTTGAAGAGAGTTAATACGCTCGCTTTCATTGGCAGTATTATTTTCTCGCTATCTAACGGTTATTTTTGTTTGTTTTCGTCTTTCTCGGATTATTAGCCCTGGAACGGCATCGTCTTCGAGGAGGAGCTTGTTTATGTACCATCTATAACACTAGAGCAAATGCAGTAGGCATACGCACAGACAATAATTATTTCATTTCCATGCTGAAGTGAAGAGAAACCCATGACTAAAACTCTCTGTAGAGGTATTGCGTCAAACTCTTTAAGCCACGATCTGCCTATAGCGTCGTACCACTCAAATCTTTGGATGGAAATTGTATTTTGCCCTCGTCGCCGGCTCTATGAAACCCGGCCGCAGCCAATACAGCCAATGGGCGATTCTGATCCAGCCAGGCATAAATACGATCTTCTCAACGTTATCCACTGCGGTTATACATCGCCTTGCTACATGGCTAAGCTTCAAACCACCCTTATTCGGATCTGCTTCGCGAACTGCGCCTTGGTCAACAGCCGAAGCGCGAAACGAACCTTCGACAGTGACGGGAAGCACAAAAGAGAAGGAGATGGATGGATGTTCGCTTGCGAGGGCTTGATAGAGGACAAGGGAAGCAGCTTTGGTGGATCCATACAAGGCCCTTGTTGCGGCTGGGACGACGGCACCGAGAGAAGAGATCTGGAGAATGGATGGTGCTTTGGAAGTACGAGTAAGCAGGGGGATCTGGAACAGCGACGCGTTAGTGTGAACGCGAGGCTGTGTTGTAAGTGAGAAGAAACGTACAAAAGTAACAGCGACGACCATGGGACCAATATAGTTGCCTCGGACGGCCGCTTCAGTAATTGAAACGGTTCTGTTGACGCCTTCGCTGTCGATGTCAGGGAGCGTGGTAGCATTCTCTTGATCCTCGATGCCAGCGACAGACAGAATAGGCTGAAGAGCAGATACACCGGCAGATAAAATGACCGTGTCCAGTCCGTTCCATCCTGGTGAACGCAAATTTAGCGGCTGAATGATACATGGGTAATCATTGAACACGAACCAGTTTCTAATATTGAACGGACACGAATCATGTCATCTGCACTGGCCACGTCCCCAGTCACTGCCAATACATTGTGGCCCAATGCCTTGCACTCGTTGACAAGCTCGGTAAGTAAGTGCTCCCTCCGTCCTACGACGCATACTTTGGCTCCCCGTGAAGAGTACTGCAGCGCTATCTCTCGACCAATGCCTGTCGATGCTCCAAGGATCAAAACGCGTTCGTCAGTTTTGGGAACTTTGGATACGCGTCGAGGCCTTTGCGTAAATCGACGGAGTAATATGGCTGCACTTGCTAGAAGGAATGTCGACCACAGAGAGCGGTTATTGAGAGAGATAGTGTTGGCCATGGTGATAGAGGTGATAGAAGTAACAAGCTATTAGTTTCGAGGCCTACAACATGGCGGTCAAGGGTCAAGTGATCTCCACTCAAGTCGAGACTTCAAATTTTTGGGATTACAGTAATTTTGTCAAGGAAAGAGCCTTGTCTGGTGTCTGTTTAGCATGTAACCTACATTTCGTCGTTTTTTTAAATTTTTCTGGATGGATACGTTGTTCCCACGTAATGGTACAATAACTTTGATACAGACACAAGATATTCACGACAGCGTCATGACCATCTAAGCCACGTCAACCACATTGGGCTTGTCCAAAACATGAGAGAAAGGCATCGCCTCGGTGGACTGCAACCAGTTCTTCGAATCATACTCGGCATATGGAGGAGATTCTATCATGTGAAACGTATACGCAAACCGCGTGTTCAGACTAGTGTTACGTTCCGACTTGTGGAGAACGGAGCCGTGGATGAGCACAAGGTCACCTAACCGCGTCATTCAATAACTCGGAAAGATGTCAGTGATAAATGAGACGGAGCGACATACCTGGTTCACATGTCTCGAGGACATATTCGCCCTTTGGTGGGCTGGAGTCTGCACTGGCAGGAAGGGCTTCGAAGCCGGTCCCTCCTTGTGGCAATCGTACAAATCGCTTAGATATGGGAGCTGTGAGGTGCGAGCCAGGTAAGAATGACAAGGCGCCGTTTTGTGGTGTACACTTCTCCAATGCAATCCAAAAGCCAACAGCAGAAGGTGGATTCGTGTACTGTTCGCTGATGTCAGCTTCCTGATAGCCAACCTTGATGGGAGCGTGCTCACCAAGAATGTTCTATTCGAGGTCAGAGTAAGTAGCAGATACGTTCACACGACGCGAACACTCTCACGAATCATTATGTTCCCCAACTGTGTTAGTTGATATGGTTTAGTAAAATAGTATATTTTAAGATATAAACAACCTTCTCCGCCGATTTGAGGCTGTTTCATGATGACCATAGACTGAAGTGCTGAGCAATATATAGATGAGTCGACCAAGTAAAAGCAAAACGAGTAATCACGGACCAACAGGATCACGATGATACTTCAAATCACGTACAATGGCCTTGACCTTGTCGTTCTCCAGCGTTACTTTGCGGAATAGTGGGTCCAGTTCATGTAAACCTGATACAACCATTAATTGATACGAAGAGAGAAAATTAACGGGGCCTGACCGTGGCCTATCTTATTGACGGCCCTCGTCTTATCCCTGTTGAGCTTGCCGTCCTTATCAACAGCATCTTCCTCCAAGAAATATCGTCTGTGAGAGACCGTCAATCTTTAACATAACAAAGTAAGAAATCACTGCCACATCTTATCTCCAGAGTTTAGGAAATAGTCGTCACCGACGTGGTCATAGTCACCAGTCGTGAATTTGGTCTCAAAGTAAGAGCCATCAGCCTAAGACAACAATAAGCAACAAATATCTCACCATTGGATGGTCTTCAATGGAGAACTCATCTAGGTATTTCTTAGATCTATCCAAGAGAGCTCCAGTTTCGTCGCTTGCGAGGAATCCGGGAATGACTAGATAGCTATGCAGCAGTGCCAGAGCAAATGTTTAAGTTCAATCGACTCCTTCTACTAGCCGGTGCGGCCTACCCGTTACGGTAAAACTGCAATGAGAAGTTAACAGAGGATTAGAAAAAGGACGGATGGAGTAATAAGAGGTAAACGCCTTCTCGATCTGTTCCTGCGTAAGAATTTCTGGCATGAGAGTATGGTGGTTAAGATAACAAGGAGATCAGACCGGCCCGCCAAGTGATCACATAAAATAGGGGCTAGTTTCGAGAACCAAGGCAGCATAGTCTACGGACCTATTGGACGGACCTAGATGTGGTGTCCGCTGTGTCCTTTGCTGGATATGTCATAGGCTTCATTGGAAGCGTACATCTGCTGTTGAAGAAGGATCTCGCTAGGGCGAACTAGACCTTGTAGCCTGAGTTTCGTATTTCTCGTCAATTCACGTAGTCCATGAACAAGTCATTGTTGGCGGAGATACGTGATCACTACGCTGCACTGTTTTTATCGGAAAGAGACTTCATTGGTCGAACACCGAGATACCAGGTTGTTTTTGGTGTTCAGCTCACTTTTGATAAGGTTCAACGTTCCCGGTGTGAAAAGGATCAGTGCAGCTTCTCGACGTCAACTCTACCCGGGATACAGGGAGCTTAAAGTTGAAATACTAATATTAGAAGCGGAGCGGTAACCGCCATCGGTGTAACTTAAACTGACTTATTTAGGGCACATCCTAGTCGGGGGGAAGCAACATCGTTGCTAAGTATGAGCCACATCCGATTCTGTGCATTCCTGCCGCCAGAAGTACTCGCAATGCATGTATTAGGACTGTCCCGGAGGTACGTTAGCATAGTTCATAATGCACCAGAAAACGTCCAGCCACACCTTTCTATCGGATTACCTCAGTGAACATGGTTGTCTCAATGAGGGAAGAATCGTTATCTTTAAGACATGCTAGAAGCCCGAGGGGGACTGCAAGAAGGGGGGGGGGGGCTCCTCTTTGCGACTAAAAAACCCAAAACAAAGGAGAAGCAACAACAGGTGAATGTAAAGATTTCCTACAAGATGTGAATCAAATGGCAATACGTAGGAAGATAAGCCTTACCGAAAAGCGGCTGGCATAGAATACAGGTTAAAAGAATATATAATACGATACAAAGACAATCAATAGATAAATCACGCAAAATGTACGCCGATGTCATGAAAAGCAGAGAGCAGTCTGGCATGGAAGGTGAGTAGGAATAAATGAACAGCAGATATAGTAATACTTACTTTAGTAGATCGTCAACATCCATTTTAGCTGCCCGGTTTTCCGTGTTTCCGGTCTCCTCGAGCACGGCTTCTATCTTGGCTTTCATGTCTACGTTGTCCTCAATAATCTATACAATTTAAATATCAAAGAAATATACTTTGGGCACCAAAAGAAACAGACACATACACGATTGGTCTCTGAACACCATGTCCTCCAGTTTTTCTCCAGCATATCGATGACACCCTTTGCCATGAAGTTTCCATGTATGGTCTTATTCCTCCGACTGAAAATGATCCTACCCAGACCGTCATATTCTTCGAACTTCACGGGAGGAGGTGGGTCCAATGGCACCATACGGATGACGCTGCTCTCTACCATAGGCGCTGGTCGGAAGTTATTCTTCCCAACGGCCATAACATGGTCTACCTTTGCGAACAGCTGAACATTTGCAGACAATCTTGACCAGAGATTACTGCTGGGTCGTGCTAGAAGCCGTAGCGCAAATTCGCGCTGGAACATCAAGACGCACACTCGAGGCAGAGGGCGGTGCGATAGTAACCGAAAAATGAGTGGTGAGGAGATTTGATACGGGGTGTTGGATATGCATACGTCAAAATAGGGCAGATCCGCCTTGACAAAATCGCCAATGATAACTTCTAGTTTCCGTTGTTCAGGTCTACGTATGGTAAGCCCGGCCCCCTCAAGCGAATGAGTATGGAGCGTACTTTCCCTGAACTCGTTTCGTCAGTTCAGCTGCCATCCTTGGATCCATCTCTACTGCAGTGACAAGCTTTGCCTTTTCCAGTATTCGCATTGTCAGATTACCAGTACCTGGACCGACTTCCAGTACTTTGTCCGTAGGTCTGAGATTGGCCTAATGATCGTCAATTCGTGGATAAAGTAACAAAGTCATTATATATTCACAGTATCGACGATCCTAGCGAGATATGTCAGTCAGTACGTCTTCTAAAGGAAAAGACGGTAGCAGACTTTTGAGCGATAGCCGGATTTTTCAAGATGTGCTGGCCGAACCGTTCTGTATTGAATATCGGGTTGCGGACAGCAGATGAGGAGGATTCTGCATGACTTTTCTCCTTTGAAGCCTTTGCCGATGGTTGGTGCGCTCTTGAAAACCGATCTGTCGTCGCTCGAGGCATGATGGTGATAGTTCACTGACAAAAAATTTCAGCAGGTGTGGGCGGACCGTCGGGCCGGAAACTCGCGCGCACAGGTTTGCAAATCCTTGTACGTTTTGAGTATGTTCTCTACTGATACACAATGAAAGTTACAACATGGCCATTAGTAACTCAAGGTACCAACAAAAATATAGAGGATGTGGTATCGTTCATAATAAAAATTGTATCCACATAAATCAAACATAAAAAGTAAATAAATATCACATTAACAAAGTATTCCCCTCGCTTTGTCCTCCTGCAAGTCTCAACGCTACCACCTGACTTGTCAAACTTGAATATCCTACACCAATGAAAAATGAAGCCTTGCTTGCCACTTCCATATCAACACCGACAGTGAAATCGCCTTCTCCCCAGCCGGCTGGGATCATTCCACTGTGAGTCACTCTGTCCACCCATCCCCATGTTTTGACAGCTTTTTCGATCTTCCACATATGCGTATATACAAGGGGGTGGTCCCATTTAGCATCATGTAGTATATGTAGGACGCGCGCGTGCGGCGCGCGGTCGAGGCCTATACGTATAGCGTCTATCACTCGATGTAGAGTCGGATAGCAATGCTCCATAATGGACGAAAAATTCTGGACATCCAGGGCCGGTGGAAGAATGCTGAGGGTGGGTAGGGTTGCCCATGTCGTAAAATTCTTCTGTAATTCTGCAAGGTAAAGACAGTGCGACGAGAAGTCACCGCGACGAAAGTGGAGTGCGATATAAGGATCTGCCACTGGATACGAGGGAGAGCGTAGATTGAGAGCTGCGTGTGTTCGAGCTGCGAGGTGCTGTATAGGAAGAGACCATAGGAAATGGGTGGAGAGGTAGACGGAAAAGGAGGGGAAGATATCCGCTACCGATACAGATTCGAGGAAACTAGACACGATATATAAAAATGGGAGTGATTTCAAGTCGACGTCTAGCGGTGCTTACCTCCAGGATAATACCCAGTTATCCACGGCGATGCATCTATCATCTGAGGAAAGGACATCCAGAGCGGCCTGCCAAAGCTCATCATGAGGGGACTCGATAGTTACGTGAGTGACCTGTTCTGTAGGACAGACAGTATCAAAAATTTCTGCAGAAAGTGACCCTTCAGTAGGCCCCAGTAGGAACGCCGACAATGGTAGGGGCTCATTGCGGGGGCGCCAGAAAAAAGGCTGGTAAACGTAAACCCTATCCGTCAAGAGGGCAAGATGGTGGAAAAGGAGTATTTCCTGAGCTTGATTATTGAATCCTGCGCCTTGAAGTTGCTGAAAAATCACGTAGCGCTTCGTAGAGGATCCCGACACATGCAGAGAGTGCTGGATTTCTGCGTCGATCAGGTTTGTGTATAATTCATAGGGCGGTCGATGACTGAGATATGCGTACAGTGTACTCAGAACGAGCACAAAGACGCCTATGGCCGCAACGCGAAGAGGGAGGCGCATGAAAGGGCATTTTCCGGCATGAGTCTTGGCATGTTGAATTCACTGATGAATTGATCAGTATCTGTGATGGCCGCCCTGAACGGAGAGGCACCCGAAAAATATTATAGCGGCCGAAGGTTGCGATGCACAAGGACGCAGATCAAAATCGATCATTGCCGACTGTCACCACTGAAGGTAGTACCTAAGGTCCCAACATCTCACTGAGGTCAGAATAGTTTCAGAGATGAAACGTACTCCTGGAAGGTTTCTCCACAAGGTTGCCGGTAGCTTGAACAGCTCACTGGCCTTCACTGATGATTGACATGTTGAAAAAAAAGGAAATATAGTAGCTCCTGGCCCGTCAGCTCGATGAAAGATCAGGGCAAGGGCGAGGTTATAAAGATCTTGGGATCAAAATGATTTAGTTATTCCACTCTGTCGTATCTGGGACCTAGAGGAGCTGTAAAGCTGTCTCGACCCGCCTTTACATATAAATTCAACAACAGAGAGATATTAAAATACACTACCAATTACAGACAACGAGATATTTGATAACAAAAGCACGACAAATTGAAGAAAGGCAGTCCCCTACTGAGCTTGTGCCTCCTGCAAAGATAGAGAAATGGTCAGAGTGGAGACGGCTTTGAGCATTCCTACTGACCTGGTCAACGAACTCCTGTGCCTCTTCACGCTTGATAGCTCGAATAGAGGACACTTTCTGGTTATTGAACAAGACTCCGTAAAACTTGTCCGCTGTCACCAACATCTCTGGACGGAAGGTCGTCGTAATAAACTGGGCACTATCGGACAGTGATTGGATCATTGCTAAAAATCAGCTGGTTAACAGACTACTCTCCGTAAGTGAGAAGCCCGATAGCTTACAAGCAACGGCAGTACGATACTGAGCGTCCAAATTGGCATCGATCTATTAGAGTGTTGATAAGAAACCGCAGATAATTGTGACTATACCCGTACCTCATCGAAGAGATAAAACGGCGCAGGATCACATTTCTGGATGGCAAACACTATGAGGCAACATAACTCAGCGGTATTTTGAGGACGTGAACGAAGAACCGACCGGTAGCAAGTGCAACTAATGACTTTTGACCTCCAGATAATTGCTGTATTCGCAAACCTTCATCTACTTGGGAATTGAAAGACACCTGATGTGTTCAGCCGGCCAGCACATATACGTAGATCAGACATGCGTACCTTTATTGATACCCCGGTGTAATTATCAATAGTGCTCTGCTGTGTCTCCTCCGTGTCTTCGTCAGCATCCTCGTCCTGAACGGTCGCTCATGTCACACTAGATTTCAGACCATTGGGAACCAACGCACCTGATCCATTCGCCTCTGAATAATCAACCGACCCCTTCCAGCAGTAACCAACTTGGAGAATACCTCCTCAAAGTTGAGAGCAACTTGTTTGAATGTCCTTTCGATCGCTTCATCCTTCCTCTGATCCAGAACTTCGACTAGTTCTTCAATGGACTGCGCAGACTTATCTAAATCTTCTCTTCGCTCTAACAGTTGGTCCCTTTGTCGCGTGAAATTGCTATATTGTTCAAACGCCTTCTTGTTGACATGCGCAAATTTCTTGAGACCCTCGTTGACCGTATGGAGCTTCTTGACGAGCTAAGGAAATGGGTATAAGTTCCCTGTGTACTAAGATAATGTGAACGCCTACTCGATCCAGTTTTTCACTTGTATACTTCTCAAAAGCTTCCTCCGGAAGAACACCTAGATCGCGGATGTTGCGACTACATTCATCTTTGCGATTAGCCAACATCTGCCGCTTGGCGATGTACCGTTCAGTATTTTTCTGCTGCCTCGAAATGTTCCGACTATCTTCAGTCTGTTGAGCTTGGACCCTCTCTAGCGACCGCTGCAATTCCTGTATCCGGTTCGTAAATTCATCGCTCTCCCTCTCCATGGTTTGCGTGCGCTTAGTCAAGCTCTGAATGGATACATTTAAGCTGTTGAGCTCGCGTTTCTGCGTTTCGAGGTCGTCAGCAGCTGACGTTTCGCCGCCATCTGACTCTTGTATAGATTCCATCTTAGACCGTAGCTCGTCACGGCGACGGTACAATCTTTCATTCAACTCGATCTCGATGATATTCTTCTTGCTTTCCAGCTACGAAGACAAAGATCAGCCACCGACAGACCTTCATCGGAAACAGCACCTACCGCATTCTTCTGTTTGGTCAGCTCAACCAGATCTCTTCTCCGCTTCTCTACTTCTCGCCCAAGACTTTCAATCAGTCCTTCCTCCTCGGCCGTTAATCCAGCCATGAGAGGTGTCTTTAATTCGCTCTTTAGTCCTTCGAATTTAGCATCCATACCGTTGAGCTCTGTTTCCAGCTCATCGATATCAGTCTCCAACTTTGCAACTCGCTCCTTCAACCGTTCCTTCTCCCTCGTCAACGAGATACCTTCTTGCATGAGTCGTTCCCTAGATTCCCTAATTTGCATCTGCTGCGCATTCAACACGGTGATTCTTCCCGTCACCTGCGTGATCCTCTGGTCAAGTTCCAATATCTCTGCCTTGATAGCCTTGGACTTCCGGCTATCCTCGTCATATTTGACCCGCCATTGCGTGACATTCTTAATGGCATCAATTCTTGAACGGCGAACGTCGTGGAAACCACCAGTAAGAGCTCCCTTTCGGTCGACTTTGTCACCATCGAGAGTGATAGTGTTAATATTATGACTCTTGACATATGCTGCCGCAATAGTCAGATCCCGGCAGACACATGTCTTTCCGAAGACTTGTTGGAACGCAGTCTCATGTTCAGGATTGTATCGCAACTTTTCAAGGAGAGGAATAGCTTCTGGAGTATGCGGCAAAGTAGGGTTTTTGGGCTTGAGTCGATTGAGGGGCATAAATGTCACCCGACCTGTCTTTTCCTTGATCATGACATCTAGGACTTTGGACGCCGTTTCGTCGGTATCGACCACTACGTGGAAGAGACTAGGCAGGACTTTAGAATAGTTCTCAATCTGGAAAAGAGATTTTCTAACCTATTTCCAGCCGTGAGCTCCACTGCAGTACTGAACTTTGTGTCGATGACTTCGAAAAGACGGTATAGAGGTCCGTATACACCTTCAAGCCTGTAACGTTCCGCGATCTTGTCGACAGCACGAAGACCCGTTCCGGTATCCTAGATAAAGCGTCAAGAGCATGCGTACCAGAGAAGAATAATATATACCTTGTCCATCATACCAGCGAGCAGACGTTCCGCCGTTCTCAGCTCGTCCGCAGCACGACCGACTAAACTTTCCAGCTTAGTATCCTCCCTCCACTTGTCCTTCCTTGCCTCTGTCAATTCACTCTGCTGTTCCTTCAGATTCCGAATATCGTCTGCCATCTCTGTCACTTTCTGTCTACCGTCCTCGATTTTACTATGAACGGATGCAATTTTCTCATCCACCTCTGCCTGCGATTGTCGAGCAGTATCCAACTCCGTCTTGGAAACTTGCAGGGCTTCGGTCTGACTTGTCTGGTACGCCTGCATCGATGCAATCTGCTGCTTCAGATACCCGTCCCGATCTGCTTTATTCTTGAACTTTGTCACACGACCCTGCTTGGCGAACAGAGCCGAAAGCCTTGCGTTGGCCTCGTCGAGCCGCCGCTTTTCGATAGTCTCTGCATTCCTTCTAGCGTCCCAGTCGGGTAGGAGTTTTTGTAGCGATCGTTCCTTCTCGTTGATTTGCGTCGCGATATCCTCAAGCTCGGCTTCGAATTCTGCCCTTTTCCCGCCAGCACGAGCTCCAGCCATTTGAAGATCTTCCACTGTACATGTCAGCTCTGTGCGGTTCCGGATTAGCTCAGTAAGTTCTGTTTGTGCCTCTTTCCGGAGAGCGGAATGCGATTGAAGCGAATGTTTGACCTCAGACAGCTCCTTCTCCATGTCCTTTTAATGTGACTGTGAGCTGCAGAAATACAAAAGGTCAAGCGACTCCCGTACCTGGATCTCTTTCTCTCTGTCATTGTAATTCTCTCGTCTGACGTTAGCTCCATGGACCTCTTTCTTCCGCTCCTCCTCAATATTTGTTAGCGCCTCTCCAACTTCCTCTAACTCGCGCTGATACAGCGCGTATTCCAGACAACGCCGCTCCTTATCCTTGTCTTGAAACTCCTTCAGCTCCTCCTTCTCCTCTTCAAGCTCCGCCAGTCGTGACTCGATGTACTCCAAAAGCTCGCTGATTTTTGACCGCTTTGCGTCTGTCTCAGCCATGATTCTCAGTGACTCTGCCCGCCGTTGCTCGTACACCTTGGTTCCGGCCACTTCCTTCAAAAGTGCGAGGCGCTCATGATCTTTCGCGTTTGTTAACGCCGTGATCTACTCATAGTTAGCATGGACTTCATGGGCTAGAACGCTACTACTCACCCGACCCTGTGGAACAATGTAATATGGATTCGATTTACTAAATCCCGCACTCTCCAGGAGATTCATAATGTCCGCTTTACTCGCGCTCTTCTTGTCCAGACTGTATTCATCCTTCTTCAACCCAATAGTTCTGCGTAAAATAACTTCGTCATGGCCGGTCGGAAATCGGTTGTCGGAGTTATCGAAGACAATTTCAACTGCACAACGTTGAGGAGGTCAACATGAAGCAAACGAGAGAAGACGAACCGTAAGCCGAAAGTGTAGTCGTCACCGAAACACCTTCGTGCATAAGGCTCTGGCGCTCCTCACGCGTCATGGACGAATAGGCATCAGAGAGCACAAAACGGATGGCTTCACAATGATGAATAGTGATTATGGTGGCAATAGCAGCTCAACGCACCTGCGAAGAAATTACTCTTTCCTGAGCCATTTCTTCCAACAACAACATTATGCCCTGGGGAGAACGGTTCGATTTGCGTTTGATCACGGTCTGAAAACCACATTAGAACGGGCTGTTTCCCCGACAAATTGCATTACATGACTTGAACCCTTGGATAGTCAAGGTCTTGATATACATGTTGTTCAGTCACTCCGAGGCAACTATAGCTGGTCGTCCTCAGAGTCTTGTAGCTGAATAGAGAAGAGAAATTAGTGTTCGCGGTGCGTCGCGTCGTGAAGGTTGGAGTTCAATTTCAAACGCAGAAATGTCCCTTGTCACGAATAAGGAATCCCGTGACGTACGCGACCGTGACAGCTACTTGCCGTGGCACCAGTACTCAGTGGAGCATTCATTAACTCAGCGCACTAACACGACTGGCACAACAGCGTGTATTCGTACCGTTCTGTATTGCCCTTACACCTTCGCGATTGCTTTGGGTAACTTGCAGCAAAATCTTGACACCCGCATACTTCCTGACTACTATCGTCTAATGGAACTGAAACTTGAGATTATTCACGAGTTCTCATATTTCATAGATCATGAAAGGACATAGAGAGCTATTGTATGGAATAAGACTCTAGTTGGTGTCCGAGAGCCGCTGCGAAGAGCAGACTTGGTCGGACTGCCATCGGACTTCGGATTATCGGTCCGATATTTATTTATTTATTTTCCATGCACGCCAATTTATTCCCGGGGGCCACCGGTAAACGGCTTACTTTCTTACCGCCAACCATGCGTCCTTCTGCCGCTCGTTTGCTCAATATTCTCGTTCCCGTAAAGCGGTACGTTCTCCTTCGCTGGTTGACGCGTCCGTTAAAATTCTAGATTCCAGTGCGGTCGACTATGCGGTCAAGATCCGGGTCAATCCTCAACAGACGGGTGTGGATTTGAACGTGAAGCATTCCATGGTGTGTTCATTAAAATAGGAGGAAAATATGGCTCAACTAACTTTTTTTGTCAATCCAGAACCCATTCGACGAAATAGGTTCGTCATTTTCTTCCTTTAGCCACTGATTTACGAAACTGAAGAATTTGTCCGTCTGCGTTAGCGGTGGAAGAGGCTATTCGGATACGCGAGCGACTAAAGGAAACTGTGAAATCGATAAAGGCAGTAACAATTGGCCCACCCAAATCTATCGATACTCTTCGTACAGCTCTTGCTATGGGTGCCGACTCCGCAATTCACGTCGAGATCCCCGAGTCTGCACCATCACCGGAACCTCTTGGAGTAGCCAAGACTCTTCGTGCTATCATTGAAAAGCAAAAAGAAGCTGGAGGCGTTGACCTGGTCATCCTGGGGAAACAGGCCATTGATGACGATTCTGGACAAACCGGGCAGATGTTAGCCGGTCTTTTAGGCTGGGGTCAGGCAACATACGCAAGCAAGGTCGACATCGACGCTGAGGGCAAGGTAGCAACAGTACTCCGTGAAATTGACGGCGGTTCTGAAGAGCTGAAATGTCGGTTGCCCCTCATAATTACAACGGATCTAAGGTCAGTTTCTCCCAAAATGTGATCACTCTGTTCTCTAACAGTTTCATAGGTTGAACGGTTAGGTCGTTGTCTCATCTTCTCCTGCGTACTTTAACACATTCGTACAGAGCCACGTTACGCCTCGCTACCCAACATTATGAAGGCCAAGAAGAAGCCAGTAGAGAAACTAAAAGCCGAAGATCTGGGTGTAGACTTGACGCCTCTTCTTGAGACTGTAAAGGTCGCGGAGCCTCCTAAGCGCGTCGGTGGCGGAAAGGTTAAGTCTGTGGACGAGTTGGTGACGAAACTAAAAGAGGCAGGTTTCACCGCCGTGTGATAGAAAATAGAGGATTCCGCACTGTCAGACAAAACAATGTCATTTACCAAATCCTCTTGACCATCGTAAATCTTGTAAGATCCTCCAGCTTAACTCTCTGTCTCCCACGATGCGTGCCTTCTCCCATCTCTGCAACTCTCACAACATCATCCCTAGGATCATCCAGCATCCCTTTCAGCTCGCTGTTATATGCCCTCTCTTCCTTGCCTTCTCCAATTGCTGGCCTCCCAAAATCGTTTTCCTTATCCTCTGCCCGCTTTGCTGCTTCGATGCTCTCCCGCCTTGAAGTCGCATACCCAACCAAGTTCACGCCCAGGATGATCTTCACGCCCAGGAAGCACAACCAGAACAGGAGCCCCATAGCGCTCCATTTCAAGTCCAGCTCACGAACATTCTGTCCGCAAATAAGGATGGAAAGGACAGCAAGGGGAAGTGGGGCAAACCCCAAACGGCGCGCAACTAGCGGTGATTGGTCTACGTATATGTGCTTCCTTCGGCCAACAGCGCTGCCACAGGCGAGGTCCTGACATAGAACATCCATGTAGCGAGCATAAACTGTCGGCCGTATATGGTTGAACTTGGTAATGAAAGCATGCTTGAGAGAGTCCACGAGGAATTCAGATAGCATAACTAACAACACGGGATATCCTATCGTCCAGAGTACCCCGGCTTGTGACCACCCAAAACTAAGTGGGAGAAGCGCATCGTCAAAAAGTCCTGCACTTCCCGTAAGATCGATGAGGTTCCGAAAGGCTACGGCCAAAAGCATAAGGGAGAGTGTAAAGCGCTCAACAATGTCAGCGCAGGTGAGTTGGAAGAGATTGTCCTTTTCAAACTTTTTGAAAACGGATGCTTTGATTTCAACAAACTGGTTGGAGACGAGGAGGGTTAAAAGGGTGTGGTCGTATGCATTGATGGCGACATTGAGTGAGAGAAGTTGGTATAACATCACGAATGTATGTGAGACGGTGTAAAGAGTAGCAAGGAAGAAGTAGATGATAGGACGGAAGGAGAACTGGGCTAGACTGGAACGGGAGAAAAGGCAGTCGAGCATATCCTGGCCTATGGATGCACACAAACGGTCTGCCATCTCGAGCGCGTTGAATATGACATATAGCTTGATCGTATCCTGACCGCGTATGGTGTGGTATACCTTGCTTGCGTCCGTCAATGGGATACAAATGAGAATTGTAACCACGAGCAGCAGCGCTCGTAACAAGTCCGCTTTCTGAGAAGGTGGGAGCTGCTTGAAGGATAGCAAACGCCACAGAGCGATTACAAAGCGAATTGGAAGGATGGTGAAGGTATATAAAAATGAGTCCAGGCAAAGCAGATACCCGAACCCAATGATCTGAAAGCTGTCAATATCATACAACTGGCAGATGGGCATGACTCACCTGCTCAATCGCTATAGGGATATTGAGGAAATTACTGACACGCTCCCACTTCAGCTCTTGGTGCGAATCAAAGTCGGTTGCCAAGAGCTCTTCCCGTAAGTAATCCCAAAGTGAGAATGGGGGCGAATGTATTTTGTTGAAATCGGTAGATGTAGGCGACACTGGCGTGGATGAGGGCGGAGAAGGCGAAATGGGAGTGGGTGGCAGCGACGCATATGCAAGGACGCTGTCTTGTGGAGTGTGCAGCAAATGATCGAGCGACGCTGGACGGTGGCGGAGGGATTTATTCCAGTTATCTGGTTTGACTTTCGGTTTACGAGCCATACATAGCAAAAGAGGTGATGCTCAGGATATCCAGCGAGAGAATTATTCTAGAGTGCTTTAGTTGTGACGTGGATCTGCGCACCAGAAGCAATAAAGTGGGGGCTATCGTTTGTTTCGATGATCCCACAAGTAAAATATCTGTGTTGAACAAGGATGGAGCGCTGCAACGAAGTTGTCTGTTGGAAGTAAATCTGTGAAGGCCACGTTCAGGCTTGAGTCGGTAATGCGGGCCGAAAGGCGGTTCTCGAAAGTTATGCTGGAAAAAAGTAGGCACACAGTTGAATTCTAGAGTTGTACTATGCTGGATACACTTGGATCTTCACCATCTCCCGTATTTTATCAGGGGTCAGTGCTCCAAGTTCATCTATTAGCGCTGGCAGAAACGACCCTCTCCCTTGGACATCCTTTCTCTTTGCTGCCACTTCCGCTGCGATGGTCAGAACCAGGACCCTACCATATTACCTGTCAGAACCTTCAAGAGATAGCAGCTAAATGCTTACCCTCCAACTGCCCCCAATAACGTTTCCGGACGTACCAGACTCTTTGAGCTAGAACTAGTTGCAGAGCAATATGTGGCCACACATGAGCCAACGATACAACCTGATCCTGTTATTTTTCCTAGCATTTCATCACCGTTCGATAATGCAATAACGTAGAACCCGTCCGAGATATAGTCGATGGTTCCCGTGAGAACGACGACACATCCTAGTAGTGGTGATTTCGTTAATGAATGCCGAGACAGCATGAAAGCTGTAACCGTACGTTCTTTCAGTGCCAAATTTCGCACGAACGATATTGGATCCCGGAATCCGGGGCCAACACTGTCTACACCTTTCGATAGGACTTCGGTTGACCCGGCAATGGTGGCTAACTCCCCAGCATTTCCCTTGATAACGCTAGGTTGCCATGCATTCAAAAGTTCTTCGGGATGTCGGTTGATACAGACACGAATGAAGGTGATATGTTCATTTACCTTGAACAGAGTCCTTCCTGAAACCTGATGCACCGACTCCTACTGGATCAAGAATAACCGGCTTATGATTTCTATTGGTGTAGTAGCCTTTGCATCTCCGTGAGCAATGAGTCTTCGTTCTAAACGTAGTAGAATACATACCGGCTTTGACCATCCCATCTCGGGTTGCATTTGTAAGTGTACCGATGTTAATCAAGCATGCGCCGCACACTTTCGCTATATCCTCCATTTCTTGGGCGTCGAAAGCCATGATGGGACTAGCTCCGAGTGCAAGAGTGATGTTGGCAGATTGTGTTGATACTACAGTGTTAGTGATCTTCGATAAGGGTGAGAGAAATATGAGACGGAACGTATCGAACAAACCTGATGTATCAAGGGGTTTGATGCCTTCACACTGCTCATAAGTCTGATGACCTCTTCGACGATGAAGTCCGCTTTTAAAATAGACTTGCACTTGAAGGAGTTCGTATTATCCTTGAACGTGTTAAGGATACCCCTCAATTCTTCAGAGACCGTTTTAGGATCCCTGGAGGCCACGATTTCAGAAACAACGGCGACACCATCCAAAGAATGTCCCGTGGATGAGACCGATCCATGAAGAATTCGCATTAGGTTGGATTGTTTTATCCCACCTGAGATTCAGGTCAGCGGCTTTAACGCGCTCATGATTTCTATTCACCAATTGCAACAGCTTTTATTTCTGTCCCGTCCAATGCTTCTAGCAATGGTCCAACGCCTCTAACACCGACTTCTGGGCTAGTCAACTTTTTCGTCTGTGTCCCGTATACGGCTCCGATACCGACATAGTCTGCACCGCTTCGAACAGCCTGTTTGACGTGTTCGAGGGTATTGCATGATACTCCGATTATAGTCTCTGGAGGTAAGAGCTTGCGAGCGATGTCTATCGGCATGTCTGTCTGGCCTAGGTGAACACCTCGTGCTCCGACAGCCAATGCGATATCAATACGGTCATTGATAAACAAAGGCACATTATATTTGTCACAGAGAACCTTCGAGGCTGTAGCAACGGAGAGGAACTGAGGGATTCAGAGGAAGTTGGTAAGCCATCGTTAGAAGTACCTCTGCTGTATCAGCGATCTTTTCTCTTATTTGAACGACCGTTACGCCACCGATTAAAGACTGTGATTGATCTGAGTAAAGAAACGAAGACGGAGTAGGAGGGCAGAAGTCACCTCTTCCAATGAACGGAGGTAGTCCTTTAGAGGAAATTAGCCGCATATTTGCTGCAAGTACAATGTGCATACCATGCCATGCGGAAGTAGATCTCGTCCTGTTACGAGGTACAGGGAGTAGTCAATATCATCCTCGGAATTTCTGGTCATGGTGAAGCCGGCGACCGGAAAAACGCGACGAGTTTGACGTCATTCTGATTCTTATAACATTTGACCACGTGCTTGAAATTTCTTCGAATTTTCAATTGAATCAACGATTTTGCTGTCCACCATGGTTGTAAGTTGATTTTGGTAACGCTGCCACATTTACTCATATCCTTACAGAAAATATCCATTTTGCAACATGCACCGTCATTGCATCTTCCTACTCGACCAGGGGATCCCACGCCCACGTCCCGTAATTTGGATCCTCTTATGCATCCCTTTGCTCGAGCCAGGGAACGAACAAGGGCTCTGAATGCCGCAAAAATGGAAAGGATGTTTGCAAAGCCCTTTGTTGCCAATCTCGAAGGCCACATTGACGCGGTGGAAGTCTTGATGCGGAAACCAGGCGACCTTAGCACCGTGGCAAGTGGTAGTTGGGATGGAGGTATGCTTTCAACCTGTAACCGTGAACCTGCCTCTAAGTATATCACAGGACTAATTATCCATAATATCTCCATGAGAAACCATTTGTTGCGACTGCCTCAAGCTCATAAGGGCAAAGTATCCGGATTATGTTTCACAGAAGGCTCGAGGCTGCTCAGTTGCGGAGTTGATCGTAATATCAAGATGTGGGATACGGAGTCTGGCTCAGTAAACATTATTTTACCATATTTTGTCGAAATCTCACGAATTGTTTGTTCAGGACCAGCCAGTGATGATATTTCCGGGAAAAAGCGCGTTCAAGTAAGTTCCACATCATTATCATGTCTTGGGGGTATATTGTAATGGTTGTCATAGCTCGATAGATCATCATCGCTCTGATCCCGTTTTTGCCACTGCCTCAAATCTCATTCAGATATGGGACGAATCAAAGTAGGTTCATGGTGCATAATAGTATGCTTGAGTTCGTTATTGACCATTTTCACACAGAACTTCTGCAATATCCAATCTAACATTCCCTACATCAACCGAAACAATAACGTCAGTCCGATTCAACCAAAGCGAATCGAGCGTATTAGCAAGTATAGGCTCTGATCGGACATTCACCTTGTACGACATTCGAACAGGCAAAGCAGAGCGGCGGGTTGTGATGCAGTTCAGCTCCAACGCTCTCTCATGGTGTCCGACGCATCCAACGACATTGCTACTAGCCTCGGAAGACCATAATTTATACACATTCGACATTCGACATCTATCAACGCCAACACAAATATACAAGGCGCATGTTGCTGCAGTTATGAGCTGCGAATGGGCTCCAACAGGGTTAGAGTTCGTCAGTGGTGGGTGGGATCGAACCGTGAGGATATGGAAAAAAGACAAAGGCAGCGGCGAGGATGTCTTTCATGGGAAGCGTATGGGACGTGTATCGTCGACTATTTTCACAAATGATGCTAGGTTTGTGGTCTCGGGCTCGGACGATGGAAATCTCCGTGTCTGGAAGGCAAACGCGTCAGAGAAGCTTGGAGTAGTCAATGCCCGAGAACGAGCAGCCATTGAATATCGTGGAAAGCTTGTGGAGCGGTGGAAGATGGACAAGGATGTGGGCAAGGTTGCCAGGTGGGTGTTATCTTCTTTTTTTCTTGGTATTTAAGTTTCTGAGGACTATTGTAGGACGCGACACTTGCCGAAACCTGTTTACCAAGCCTCGAAACTCAAGAGAACGATGTTGGAGGCTCGGAGGGTCAAGGATGAACGCAAGCGTAAGCATACCAGAGAAGGTGAAAGCAAACCCAAGGCGGAAAGGAGGAAGGCGGTTATTGCTGAGCAGAACTGAGGTTCTGGCGTTTTTTTGTGTAAGATTACACCGGTGTCCCCAGGCTTATCGCCATGAGTACTGACCTGGCGGTCGTAGATTTATACCACTACTGCCGCTCCCCAAAGCTTTGTTGTAAAAAGTAGATCAGCATATAATTTCAGTTTAGAACTGCTGTTTCGAATAGCCGACGGCATTTGACTGACTCACGATCTTTGATCTCTTATCGTCAATCAATGGATCTCGAACTGAAGAATGTGCATGTTCTCGTAACTGGTACGTGCCTACCGACATAGTTAGATGATATGTCGTCTCAGTCGTCTAAACAGGGGCCAGCGGGGGCATTGGGCTTGAGACGGCTTCTGAATTTCTGAGCGCGTACAGTTTCTTCTTACAATTATGTCCATACTTACAACCCTTCACACGCTCTAGAGCAAGGTGCTAAGGTCACAGCGCATTATAACACGAAACGTGAACCATTGCTCGATCTTCTTTCCGGCTACGGACCCGGGCGCGTTCGTGCAGTCCAGGCGAACCTGATTTCAGAGAAAGAAGTGGAGAACATGTTCCATGACGCGTCTGCAGCATTTGGCGTAGTGCAAGTTGCGGTGATCGACCACGCTGTATACGTTGCTGAAGACATACCTCTGAAAGACATGTCGCTGGAGCAGTGGAAGACAACTCTCGACGCCAACCTCACTTCTACATTTCTCGTGGCACGAGGTTACTTGAAACAGTTGGAGCACGCCTCCGACTCCGAGAAAGCCAAGGCATCCCTGTTGTTTGTGGGATCCTCGGCTGCCAAATTTGGTGAAGCGAACCATGCTGATTATTCGGCCTCAAAGAGCGGTGTGTTAAACAATGTGAACTTGTCGTTTTACCGATAGCGTTTTGACGGAACAATTTTTAGCGATGATGTATGGTCTCACCAGGACCCTTAAGAATGAGATTGTCAAGATCGCACCCAAGGCGCGGGTCAACTGTGTCGCCCCCGGGTGGACGAGGACGCCTTTGGCAGAAGAGAGTCTCAAGGACCCAAATGTGGTGTACAGGGCGATGGCCACGTAGGGTGTTTCATAATATCATTACGAGGATAGATACTAACTTATCGTCCGTTTCAAGGACCCCTTTGAAGAAGGTTGCAGTGCCGGCAGATATAGCTACACAAATAGTCGTAATATCTTCAACTAAGATATCGGGTCATGTATCGGGTCAAGTCCTCATGGTTGCAGGCGGCATGGAAGGTAAGCTGCTTAGAGGCATTCCAACTCAGACGAAGCATGTGACCTAATGGTCGGGTTTCAAGGGCGGCTTCTCAATTTCCCCCAGGACATCGATCTATGAAGCACACCGGCTATGCGTCCGAGCTCTAGATTAAGTGGCCAATAAGCGAGCTTGCGACTGACAAGGAAGATAAAGAAGTGAAGATTGATACATATAAAAAAATTTCCCTATCAAAGGTATCTCTCTACTTGGCTATGAACAGGATATGGCATCGTCCGTAAAGTTTTGATCGTCATGGGTGCAAAGACGACTTGCATCTCAACAATAAACCTTGCCTCTAAAAATGCAACCTCATCAAGCCAATGAATCACCCAATTCGATAGATCTAACCGACGGAGAAGGAAGTAAAATCCACAGCGCTACCAGGAAGGGGTCACCATGAAAATCAAGGCCGCGCGCTCCGAATTCTGTCTTCAATCCTTCGTTGAAGATGCTCCCTTGATCACCCTGACGATGCAACCCCCCAGATCGAGTTTCACGCATATCATCATGCTGTTTTCGAAGAACAAGCATCATGGTATCTCACGATTGACACGGTCCTGAATATGGAGGTGGAGACCAAAAATATGATTACGAGGTTGCAGTAGCACAGCTAGTCAACAATAGGATGAATGAACATATATGCAGCACAACCATTAAGTCGATTGGAGGCACAAGGGTAGGTAAGAACAAGGTGACAATATTCTTTAACCCTCGGCGGAGAATTCTTTTAGTAGTTGGGATCATCATGTGGATGGTGCCGCTGCTTGAGGGCCTTATGGGACAGATATTATTTACTGAGTATGGGTATCAAGACACAGGGAATCACTAACCTCCTCGGCCTCGGCCTCTTCCGCCACGACCACGATTCTCGCCGTCACCCTTGCCTCGGTAACTGCCTATCAAAACCGTCAGTCACAGAGCAGCGCACAGAGGTGAAAGACACGAACTGCCCCCTCGTTCACCGCCTCTGTAGCCGCCTCGTCCACGATCACCGCCCCGGAAGCCCCGATCCCCACCACGGAAACCGTTACCTCTGTATCCACCACGATCGCCCCCACGAAAGTTGTTGCCCCTACCTCTACCGCCACGAACGCCACGGGTCTGAGTAAAACCATCATCTTCCTGTGTTGCCGCGGGCGCGGCAGCCTCCTCGACGTGCCCATTCACCCGAGGCTGAGGCTGGTCCTCTTCAGCTAGTCCACCAACAGGTGTGGCGGAACCAGAGGTGCCAAACTTGGCGTGTAGCCCAGCAATGGAAGGAAGGCCATCCTCTTCATCTGCCCAGTCAATGGCCCCGCTAGTAGTAGCGGGTGCCTAAAATGTATTAGAATGGTAATTAAAGGCAAGCAGGAGAATGCATACCACCTGTTCTTCAGGCTGCGCCTCGGAATGCCCGTTGGCTGTGACTGCCTCGGGAACCTCACTTTGAACGGGTTCCTCGGTGGTAGGCTCGATGGCGTCGGCCCGCTCAACCCACTCTGCGCCACTTTCAAAAGACGGCGATTCAAGTTCACTCGCCTGCATGAAATGGAAACTGCTTGACGTCGCCGGCAGACCAGGAATACCAGAAACGGGAGCAGGTTCAGTAGCTGTGGAAACAGGGGAGTCAGGACGGTCTGGGACGCTGATCTCAGGTTCTTCCGGTGCAGGTGTCGGTGGGCGGGGGTGCAGGCCATTGTTTGCGATCTCCAACAAATGCGAATCTGAGTTGGCATTAGTCCACAGATCTACCGAGAGAATAATGCACATACAAGGAGTTTCTTCGTACTCGCCGGAGCCCGTCAACAGACCGGTCACCACGACATTCTTTGACTCTCTATCTTCTCCCAGGAGAACATCGCAAGCCGAGAACACCAGATTCACCTCTTCCTGGCTCAGCTGTAGAGGAAGGAGATCCCCAGACGCCAAAAGTGATCGGAAACGAAGGAAGAGCAGGATTTGGGAGGCTTTTACTATCATTTCTTGCTATAAAAAAAGTAGTGTTTGAGAAAGCCTGGGGGTTGAACACTGTCATTCGCACCTCAGTCGTTGCAATGGCCTCCTTGACCCGTATCTCTTGTATTTTCTTAGCCTCTGCTTCCTTCTGCGCTATTTCCACAGCGAGCTCAGACTCGTGCACCTTTTTAGCGCCTGTAAATGAAAAGAACAAAAACGTAAGAGACGCAATACCTCGACTGCCTTCTTGACATCAGTCAGTTCTTTCTGGATAGCTTCCAACGTCGGGAGCGTCTTCAAAGTACGCTTCTGGTCATCGTTCAGCTTTTCGGGGTCCGTTGTAGCATATGATGATATCCGCAACTACGATATCTCTGTAAATACCTCCTTCCATTACCTAAATAACACAAAGACGTACGATTTTTTTGTTGGTGGCTTTGAGACGCTTATTGATGAGCTCTACGATGGGGCTTGTCTTGAGCGGGACCTCAGGCTCAGCCGGTGGTGCTGGCACCTCCTCCTGAGCTGTTGCCTCTTGCACAACTGTACCACCGTTCTGTACGTCGATGTTTTCTCCCTCCTTCTCAACAACAGTAACAGGGTCTGGAGTAGCGGCAGGGGAATTTGGGATAGACTCGTTGGCCTTGGCCTTGGCCTTTCGTTTCTTTTTGATTTGGGATTTTGTCACTGGAGGAGGAGGAGGAGCACCTGGAACAATGCGTTGAGGTACGGCTTCGACCATGGTGAGCAATGGAAAGGTTGAAGTAAGAAAGATAAGTCTAGGGGGACCGAGCAAGCAAAGATGGATGTTGAGCGCTGACGAAAGCCTTTTTGAAAAAAAAAAGGCAGACGCGTCTTTCTCACGATCCACTTACCTCTTGTCACTCACTACCTGTCGAGTCCGTCGTCGTCGTCTACCACGACCTCGACGCTCAACATCGTCCCACCAGTATTTTGTGCAAGAAGCTACCAATTCATTCAACTAGGCGATTCGCAACCACGCTCCTTTAGACCACCTACCTTAGTTTATTCAACATGTTTGCCGATAATGACTTCAGCGTGAACCAGTACATCCCTACAAAGTTCACTCCTTCCCGCCATCCTGGTCTTTGCTTCAACGATGGAAACATCGCTATTCTCGCCGGCCAATACTACTTTCTCGTTCATCAAGGATTGCTCTGTCGTCATTCTCCCGCTTTAGACTGTGCTATCAAGTCTCTTGATTCTACCTGTTCGTCAGCCCATCTAGAAGGCCACCCGGTGCTTCGCCTCAACGATAGCCCAGACGAGATGTATCACTTCTTGTCCGCTTTGTATGATGGAGTGTCAGTATTACTGCAATAGTGTCCTAGGACCTGCACGGTCTTCTAACCAAACTCCGCAGATCTCATATCAAGTACACCAACAAGACATTTTCGGAAGTTTCATCACTGCTTCGCCTTTGCACCCATTACCAAGTTGGTCATCTTCGCCAAGATCTGCTTCGAGGTTTATCGGCTACCTGGCCCACAACGCTTGAAGGCTGGGATGCTCGCGAAGCAGCTGCAACGAATGTGGCAGGATTATATGAGCCGCACGAGAAATACCCACACCCTATGTTAGTTTCCGTTGTCATGCTATTTTAATCATCGCTGACAACTAATGTAGTCTTGTCATCAACTTGTCTTGCGATATAAGCGCACACGAGATTTTACCATCTGCTTTCTACGATCTCTCTCGTTCTCCTCCAAGTGCTATCGTCGAAGGATTCAGAGCCTCTGGTGTCGGATTCTCGTCGGTGCATGTCCTATCGAGTGACTGTCTGGTGAGCTTGCTGAAGGGAAGAGAACACGCATCTCGGTTCCTATCGACTTTCATCGTCAATCAGCTAGAAGGAAGGGCGCCTGCTTCCGAATGCATCTATCGGCAACAATTAGACACCACACGCCAGCGCGCATGTCAAGCGGCCTTCGAGGCGATTACCTTTGAGATTCTTCGTGATGCCAATGGTGTCGTTTGTCACCGCAGTTCCGACCCACTATTCGCCATCATGGATGCAGAGCTGATACAGACAACTTACGACAGACAGAGCACCAGCCTTCGCCCCTGTGAATATTGTAGGTCAGAGTTCAGTTCTATAGTTGACGCGGCTAGGACGGAGTTTTGGCGCTTACTACCGGAGTGGTTTGGTATTGACGTACCTTCTTGGGGCTGACGATATATCCTGTACTTTCAGCTTAATACAAATTCCGTCTTACTACTTTCATCGATCTCGGTGTGTCCTTGTACATGCTTGATATCAATTTAGCCTGATTGTATGCCCTCGATAGTCGCTGTGATCATTGATCAGGGCGGCTCGGAAAGCGATGCGCGTCCTTCACTCAGTTTGATGTAACATCATCTCGTACGTGTTACATCTGTTCATCGTGTTCCTGTGATCTATGAGCGGTGTTCAGTAGCAAGCGTCAACCCTATGTCTGAATCGTGCATTTAATGTCTTTGGGCGTACTATCCCTCTAGCGCTGTCACTGTTTCACGGATTTACGCATCGTCTCAGGTGCCGTTCTCCCTCTAATCAACCAACGACTTCAGCCATGGTGATCCATAATTAAAATGATGTTTTCTTGACTTCTATACAGGACCAGAGAGACAACTACGTTGGATGACCTTATCAGCCATTCTTTTAAATGAAAGGTCTAGTGGTTCACCGTCCTGGCATCCCTGTTTTGTTACCCTCTCAGTCCATGTTTTAAACTCAGTGCCGCTATATAGATCGTATTCCGAAGCTTTTACTCGTTACAATGTCTCGCCGTGTCCCTCCCTCAAAAGACAGTGTATCGCTGCCTCCGATTTCCCAGATATTCAGTGCGTTGTATTTTCGAAAGATACGTGCTTGCACTGATTTTTGAATATAGATATACCCCCAGGTCAGCCCCAGACCTCTGCGTCACTGTCGCATATCACTGGCAATGGATATGGAGTGTATACTTCCCACATACCGAACGAATCGCAGGCACGTTTTGGCCATCTCAAAATTCCATGGTGACTGACTTCTTCCTTATTCTCTTTCGGCCAACAGTCTCGGAGGCATTCTTGTACAGCTCACAGTCGCGGTGGTCCCCAGCCATACACGCTTCCAAACTCAGGGGGCTCTTCATACTACGATCCAGGCTCGGTTGGCCGATCATCAGTGCACTCTGTGCCAGGTGCACCTTACTATGGCAGCTCGTACCCTACACAAGCTGAAACAATGCCCGCGGGAAACCCTTCACACTGCAATTCATACGGCAATTATCCCTCGGGTAGCTATCCGTCTGGAAGCTCGGACTACAGGTGCCAAGCTGCTCCTGCAGCGACCAATCCCCGCTACGTTATTCCCGGACAGGGGGCTCCCCTGGCCATATATCCCGGGCAGCCAGCCTACCCAGTCTCACGGATCAACGATTCTTCGTCACATAGTGGTCGGGCTGAAGGAGGAGACTCCCCCTCGCGCTCTCGTGAAGGGTACACAGATGACTCCACAAACAAGATGAGGTACGAATGCAGCTACTGTGGCAAGGGATTTAGTCGTCCGAGTGCTTTAAAGGTGAGTTCGTAATGTTGCAACGTTGATGGATAATTTGATGTATGGTTTCACCACTAGATCCATGTTATTTCTCACACAGGGGATAAAGGTTGGTGTTGGCACAACTAATGGTATGCTTTGTCTGATTCTTCTCTACAGATTTCGTCTGTCCGGAGGAATCATGTCGACGAAGATTCGGTATTCGAAGCAACATGTTACGACACATACGACTTGTCCACCAAAACATGCATACCCCGAGTGAGTTCGATGGGGCGGAATGATCGTGATGGACGAATGCCCGGTAGAAATTTTTGATGCTAACAAGAGGTTAATCAAGAACTGTCTATGGAGCACTTCAAGTTCAATGTCAGGGAACTAGACGAATTGTAGATAATGGACAAGTTCCACGTCATAGAATCATGATACACATGTGTTTTTCACGATACTTAGGCAATCACATATAATCATTTAGGTACATTACCAGTGCATCAATTATTATTGGTATGCTAGGTCGTCTTCGTCGGATACCTTGGAAGGGTCGCTCTGGCTCGTCATGACGGAACGTCGGATTACGGCAAGGCATCTTGAAGGAGTTATTGTGTGCTTTAAGAGCACAAGTGATGAGCGTTGATGGGCAGTCAATCACATCACGGAACCGTAGTGCACTAAAGGAGAACTTTTGCTGCAGCCCCGTCATCGTCGGCGGTAAGCGGCGGAGCTTCGGGTTAACTCAGCAAGTACCTAATTGCACCAAAGATTTTTTGATACTTGGGATTTTTTCGGTTTGATGCAACACAGCAGGGAATTTTTATTTGCAGGCAAGCAACAGTTGCTCTGATCTTGACAAAACATCTCTCCTGGACACCAACATATCCCAACTGCCCAACATCGTTCGGGTGGACCTCACATGGGTTGCACGTGTCTAGCGCGCTGGTGCCCAGATACAACATCAGTGAAGTTATTCCTACGGATTTCAAAACGCGGTGCTCCTTGACAAAGTTTGCGCTTCAGGAAGCTATTCAGACCGAATACCCATGCCAACGCTTTGATGTCTTTGGATCTCAAATCCTATACCTAGTAGACGACTCTGTTTCATGTGCCTCATTGAGGTTAACTGAATTTCACAGCTATATATGTGCAGAGGTGTGAGTTGGATCCATTCTATCCAACTTTCCTTTCTGCGATAATGTACTACGACCGCACCATTTTCCCGGGGCATACTTCCAACGATGACGAACGACCTGTGGTTTTGCCCTCAATCGGCCGCATTTTTGGTAAGTCCTTGCCATCTGTTATCTCAGGGAAAACAAATACACAACACTCATTATGTCTGTAGACGGTGTCCCAAGGCGCGGTCCCCCTGAACTGACATTGCCGCCTCTGAGAGACGCTCAGAGACCTTCTCGGTCGGAAACATGGCCCCATTATACACAGTCCAACGTGCATGTACGTTTATACTCCTTTTAAACTATAATTACATTCTGATAAAGACAACTATCTTATTAGGAATATCCTTCTAGAACAGCCACGCAATCCTATTATCTACAGACAAGGGAGACACGTTCTTCAAGTCCCCCCGACCCGTATGTTTCTGCATACGAAACTGATAGAGCTGTGCGCAAAGCCAGGTCCTACCCGTCAGGAGGTCGCTCACAACAACCTGAATATTACAACCCTTCAGGAACTGGCTGGCGAAAAATGAGGTCTCCATCGCCTTACGATTACCCTTCCGAACAGCAAGCACGAAGATATGACCCCATTGCCACTCATCGCCGTGCACTTTCCTACTCTGAGGTTCAGCGCTCCCGCACCCCGAGCCCCGAGCTTTCCAGGAGACCAGCGTACGATCAACCGTCCTTTAAACAGTCCTCCTCGTCACCGTCTTCCAGCAAGCACGCGTGTGGCTACTGCGGAAAGAGATTCAGCCGTCCCAGCGGGCTCAAAATTCACTTAACCACTCACACCGGGGACAAACGTCAGTGATCATTCTTTTTCCTTGCTGCTCCTTCTCATGGTTCTGTTCGACTAGCATACATCTGCCCTGAAGACGGCTGCGGTCGTGCGTTCAGTGTTCGCAGTAACATGCGTCGTCACGGTCGTATCGTACATCATATTATACCCGAGGGCCAAACAGCTTCAGAGTCCGGTGATGATACTCGCAGCAGGGATGAGTGATCTCATCATGAGTCTTACGATAAAATCATCCTCTAATTTATTGAATATTTTGGACATTATGTAGTTGTTTCCGCACTGTATCGATCCTTAGCTCTCCAACGCCCATGTCGGTAACCCCGTGTAGCTCATAGCTGTTTGTTTGTCTTTCCTATACCGCAGCGGGTATCGTGGACATTCATATTGCGTCTGCACTTCCTGATTTGCTTCCGACATCATTTTGTGGCAATACCCCTGGCCGGGCCGAATCTATTCAAAACGTCTTGAAAAACTTCGGTAAAACTCCTTTATGGGTCCCCCTGATTTACGTGCGCTGTGGCCTCATTTTCACCAGCAAGTATCGATATCCTTCAGCTCTGAAAGCTTTCACTGACCTACCAGTGGGCGATCATGGCCAGTGATTAGAATCGCGTTCCTATATGGGGTAGCCCTGTGGCCGTGGCGCGATCAGCCGAAAGAAATCCAGGCAAGCTTAAATTTCACGCAGTATGCTGCGCTGGGACAATGGGCATGACGCACCGCATTATAAAAACCGTTTCAAGTAAAAAAGCCATGATGAATCTGTTCGCACGCAACCCCCGCAGCCTTTAGAACTTCCCAGTCGCCCTCGGGCCCTCTCTCCTCATTCTTTTTACCTTTGATAATCATATACAATGGTCCCCCTATGGTTTATTTGGCCTCTGGCCCTAATTCTCACCGCTGGACCATCTGCCACCCATGCCTTGGTTCTCGAGTAAGCCGTATTTGGTCGTGTCTGTGCTGTCTTTACCGTGCTAATGCATTTTCATAGTGCCCGACAGGGTACAACGACATTGGATGTTACGACAACTACGTCCTCCACATCTTCGTCAACATCAAGCCGGACATCAACGACACCTACAACTTCTACGATGGGTTCTTCCTCGTCTTCCTCGTCTTCCTCATCCCCTTCCTCCACCGGTACAGGCTCTGCCAGTTCAAGTAGCAGCTCAAGCAGTAGTGTCAGTGCCAGTGCCAGCGGAAGCGGGTCAAGCACAGCTGTAAGCAGTACGGTTGCTCAGTCTAGTAGCACTGTCGCGTCTTCTACAACCGCCAGTGCTTCTGCAACGGAGTCTTCCTCTACCATGTCTTCAGGCTCGAGCCTTGGAGTAGGCGCTATTATCGGCATTGCAGTAGGAGTCTGTACGTGATTTTTTTTCTTTCGGATTCACGTTATTTCCGGAGCTGACACTCAGCTTTACAGTTGTAGCAGCCTGCTTCGCTTCGATCCTCTTTTCCTCGATCCGAAAACGAAAGCACATCGCGAGGAAGAGACCCCGCGCGTCGTTTTACGATCCTAAATTCTTCGTCCCTCCTCGCAAGTCAACCGAGCCCGATCTCTCTATGACGCAATCACAGCTGAAAGGGTTCCTGGCTCCTAATGCTGCGGTAGGCAGGAGCAGATCACATCGACAGACAGACAGCATGAGGGCGTCCTCGATCCCACTTCTCCCTCTTAACCGCCGTGACGACGACGCATCTCATGGGGGCGATTCAAACGTATACGCAACACTACCCTCTTTGCCTCCTCGCGCGTCGGTAGATCATGAGCGTGACGAAGATACTTCGACGTCTGACCCTTCATGGCTTAGCCATGACCACTATCCGTCTCCATACATAGATAATGCTGGCGAGCCGCCCTCAGCCGCGCAATCTACGGTCTTTTCCCCGACACCCGAGCTTGGATATCGTCCGATTAGTACTATAGACCAAGCGGACTTTTCCTTGAAGGCGATACAGGATACCCTGGATAAAGCCAAACGTAATTCTACCTCCCCTGCAACGGGAGTGTAATGTTATTGCTATAATTCGTAATATCGGACTATGAAAAAACATCCATTAGAGCTATACCACGGCATCGCACATTCTCTCAGTACCATTCTTTGTATAAATAGGGCTATGTAATAAAACCTGCAGCTTATCATGACATATATGTGTGTTTGAGGGAAGGGTTGTATGAATCACCTCCTTCTCTCGGTGATCATGTAGTCGAGTAGATCTCCTTGTAACGGTACCGCATGAGGAATATAGGGTGAGAAGCCGGCCCCACATGGAGGCCAAGTACATCAATCAGTTCCCTCTCAGTCACAACACAGGACCCCCAGTAGGTCAGTACACATGTTTAGATACCCCGGGACATTTCGACGCTCGACTGAGTTCCAATGTGCTGATGCGAAGGGGAAGAAAACGAATGTGTGCAGTTCCAACTCCCAAGAACCTAATATGGTATCAGCGAAAATTCTTACCGTCCTATTCCCGCTCTCCATCACTGTATTATTGAGCTAGAACTTTGAAACTGAGGTGGAGCATACATAGACGAGATGAAGGACGCCGGGAATTCGTACTAGGGAGAAATAACAGCAGCCTCAACACGCCAGCATGCATTGGGCAGTGCTTCCATATTCTGTTACTGTTACAAACCTGAAGCGTGGATCTGTCGCGTCCTGGGCATCCTGGATAGTAGCCAGAGACTCAATTGCCTTCAGAAAGAGCTTAGCCGTAAGAAGAACCCGTCCAGCACCGCCATTACAAGGTAGAGAGCGGCAGTATGATGAGACAGAAACCTCCACAAAAGTTCCTGTTCGAGCCCTCGTCGAGCTCAAGGATTCAGTAGACTAGCATGAGACACTCAATCGAGATGTCAGTGGCTCAGAATCATGATTAAATGACCTAGATTGAATCTGGATTTTATGAGATCTATTGATGCTCTATAAATAAGCTAGTCGATGGGCGGTAAGATCTGAATCTGTGCGGTGGCGTCGACTTTTTCGAGAAGAGACCGCTAGGTTGCTGCAGCGCCTCGCAGCAAGTTTCCAGCAGTAGAAATCGTGCCGCAGACGTGGAGACTCAAATCTCATTTAGACGACCATGGATACGCTATCATAATCTTTGCTACTAACTAAAGCTCGAACAAACATAATCACTAAGATGCACCTTTGGCGTCGGACATAGGTACCATCCTGCGCGCCTCATCCCTCTGTGAACGCCCCATCTTTGATGCCAGTGATTTCATGCAGCTCTGCCGGTATCGCCAAGCGCCTAGCATTGATCATTTGTGCTCTACGTGTACTCGAAAAGACTCGTCAATGAAGGGTGAATCAATGACAAGACGTTGGCGTCATCAATTGTGTGGGCCTTGAGACAGTGGGTGGGCCGCAGAAATAACCGGTTGTCACTGTTAGTGTCGTCACCGACATGCATCTCGTTTTCATTCCCTAACTGGCGAGAGAAAGACGGTCACCTCCGTGAGGAACGGAAACTTCCGCATACCAATATTGTATCTGCGCGTCTATCATCGACGCCATGATTGTTGATGGACGCATCGAAATATTCTTCGTTAATTATTGAGGCTGCCAATATCGTTTTATATTCGTTGATTTCTTATTGCGGCAGTTCTTTTGTTCCGGTACAAACGTAAGGTCCAAAAATGCTCCAGAAAGGTGCATCTCTGATGGCTACTTGCTGACATGCCGAGTATTCCCCGGCCAAGTTCGAATCCCAGTCCAGGTGTAACTCCAGCCCATTCTAGGGCACCAACTCCTCTGTTCAATCGATACCGCCAGCGTCTTGCGTACACCGAGCCGACTGATGGTCTACAGTCTCGCTCTCAGTCCAGAGCCCGTCCTGGTCGACAGTTTTCCCTTGATGTAGACGGAGAAGACCGTATCTCGAATACAGCTCGTCGAGGACCAACGGCAGTACGTTCAACGTCGTGGTTTATTCCTCAGCTTACCATCTGCAGAGATTTGCTTCTCCAGTCCACGAAAAGCAGCATTCGTTTGAAAGAGTTGAAACAGACAGTACGTATTCAGGCTCCCACGATGAGTTCGCGCCCTCATCGATACCCTTCTGGTAGCCATTCGTACTAAAGATGGCGCCGTAATATATCCTAGAGACCAACGGGGCGAAGAATTGGATAAAAACGCGCGCATCTGGCGCATATATACAGACGAGGCGCGCAAAGCCGATGCACGGATGACAGAGGGCTGGAATCGAAGCATGGATGTGCTGCTCGTTTTCGTGTGTATTCAATTTTTTCTGCATTCCCCCCGGCTGACTATATGCTGTTAGACTGGATTATTCTCCGCCGTGCAGACAACATTCATCATCCAAACATACCAGATGATGGTCCCCAATGAGTCCGACATCACCAATTCCCTCCTTGTCCGACTGATTTCACTGCAATCTGGAAATGCAAACTTCACCGGCTTACCTACCACGTCCTCCGTACCGCCGATTCACTGGGTAAACGGGCTTTGGTTCGCGGCGTTGGCATGCAGCCTCTCCACTGCTCTCATTTCGATGCTCGCAAAACAGTGGCTACAGGCCTATGTCCCACATGTCTCTGGTACTCTACGATATCGCTCGCGCCAGCGGCAATCACGCTACATGCAGCTGGAAGCATGGCACGTTCCCGTAATTATAGATGCGCTGCCCCTTCTTTTACACATCGCGCTCCTGCTATTCTTCGTGGGCTTAATTGTTCTCATGTGGACTGCAGACCTCACGATCACCATCGCGACCTGGGTAATTGTCACTTTTGCCTACATTTTCTACCTCGCCTCCATCTGCCTCCCCTTGATGTACGATGACTGTCCGTATTATCACCCCGTCACCGATTACCTTCGTCGAGTAATAGGATCGCGACCCACCAGACGTCCAGTCACGCAAGCCAAAACTCTCCTACACGCGAAGAAAAATCCAGAAGATGGTGCCCGCAACGCAAGGTTCGTATGCCTGCAAATTCAGCTTACCCAGCTAATAACATACTTTTTCTAGTCATAACCTAGTAAAGTCCTCAGATGCTGTGCTCGAAGATGTTTTGGACGCCTCGGCATTAGTATGGCTCTTCTCCAAATCGGCCGACACCGACGTCGTTTCCGCCGCCTTGCAAACTCTGGCAGGATTGCCCCGAGATTTCTCTGCCCTTAACATCCTCCGTGAAGCCGGCGCATTGGCTCTTGTGGAACAAGGTTTCCAGGACTGCTTTCATAAGGACACTACTGTGGATTTGCAATGGCACTTGATCGATGCTGAGGGAGCAGAGCTGTATTGCAGGGCATGGATACAGCTGACTCGAGGAACATCTGAGCAGTGGCCTTTGGAGATCATCGAACCTCTGTGGCTACTTCAAGACTCCAAACTGCACCCTGATGCCGCTGCTATAGCATCTTGTGCTGTGGCACTTTCCTCCTTTGAATCTCAAGTGTCGCAGTGGGAGCTGTTAGCGTATCTCTCCAAATGTGCATCAGGCGAATTGCAACTATCTCAAGCAACTCAGTGTTGCTTGTTGGATAGCATCATTGAATGCATGGTTCTTTGGGAGATGCCTGCAGCCGTCATTGAGGAGACAACGATTCGAGCGATCCCCACCTTGCTGCGAATTCTGTACCTCACTGGCGACTTGCCTACTTCCAACCTTCGGAGTGCAGCTGCACTGGCCCTCTATGTGTTTACTCGTGGCCCGGTAAATTTGACGGATTACAGGAATGAAGACAGGCGGAGGGCTGATTACTGCGAGCTCACTCTAGAATCCCTCTCAGCGCTCGTCGAAGCACCAGAACGGTTTGGCGTCCGTGATACTTTGATGGACATAACTTCACAAGAATTATGTCGCTTGGCCGCATCCATCATTGCTCAGTCCGAAAGGTTTCCACAGCCTTTAAGAGAAATCGCCAGGTCCAGCCTATCGCAACTTTTCATCGACGGCAAAATTAGAGTAGGGGTCGTTCCGGATTCCGTGCTTTCCGATGTGCTGAGATTGCTATACCCACCATTCCGTGTTCCCGATGCCAGGAGACCTCTGTTTGTTATTACCTTAGTCGGAACGTTGGAAATAACTTCCCATCCCGACATCACTAGTTGGTCAGTTAGACTGCTGGAAATCTTGTTGCATCGATGTTCAGTCGACGTATTGAAAGCGTTTACTGACAGCAACGGCATAAATGCTGTTCTTCGTGCAACAAAAATTGGTTTGGTGGACAGTCGTCGGCTCCAAATTGACAGTCTAAGGACAATGTGTGCCTTCGTTGATAGCAGCACCTGTCTGCATATCGAAGGAAAGCAGGATGCTATACTGAATAACCAATTCAACCTTGTCTTCGAGTCCAACTTCTTCGATACCCTCGTCTCTGTAATAGCGGAGCGACGCTGGTGGCTATTCGAGGTGAGCGGCCATTGGATGCCAGCACTGGTTCAACTATGCCGAATCCGTCCACACGAAGATGTTTGGAAGATTGTGGTCAAGGTTTTCCGAGACTTTGCGGAAAGAAACGTCGGTGAGGACGGATACATGGAGACCTTGCGCCACTTGGATACTATGACGGAGCTGTATGGGCATACTGGAAATGGGTCCGTCCAAGAGATAGACGATGTTGCGTGACGTCCTTACGCCCACCAGTCTCCTGCCGTATCCAGGCGGAGCAGCAGAGCTGCCAATGCCTGCGTCCCTCCGGGGGGTTTGCGAAGATATCGATCATCCTCAGGATGAGCGGTCTGCATGGTAGTGGAGATGTTGCTGTCAACCATCGACTTCACCACACTTGTCTAATAGACAGTTCGTGTTTAGCGACCACGAAGACTTTAAAACAGATGCTTACAAAAATTGACATTTTCTTTCGAAGTCTCGTGTAGAGGTCGTCGAGTAACAGAGCAGCTTGATATTCCTCTAAGCTCCTCCGTCTCAGCTGTCCGGCAAGGATGGAAAACTCTAGAATCAGTTCAAGGAAATCACGTAGCAAATCGCCAGCCTGTCTCTGACTTGAGCGCATGAGACAAGCACTCAGGATGTCATCCAACAACGCTGAATGGGCCCGTGCTAATGCAAAGACATCCGAAAAGCCGGAAGGCTCGCCATCGTAAAGGAAAGGTGAAGCATGGGGTGATAATCGTTCCAGGAATGTGTCGAAATTGCCTCCAATCGCAGTGTCGCAAGTGTATTGACATAACGCAGACACCAAGGAATGCGAAATAAATCGGAGATGTAGTAATTTCTTTTTCGGTGCTGACAATGTTGGGAAAAGAGGAGCATCAAGTGATCGTGTCATGCGGAACACGGCCGTAATCGCATGTTCAACTAATCAGAAAAGTTAGCAAACTGACTGTAATGAGCTGACAAAATTACCTCTCATCAAACGAAGAAGAAAAGTAAACAGTCTCTGGTACTTCGCTAAAATTTCAGGTGTAATCAATACTTGCAGAGGACGGGGAGGTTTGTACTCCATGTAAAGGAAGTCGAGAGACCTGGTACGTTGCTTGTCAGCAACAGATTCGCTTAACCTGCAGATCGAACCTACTCTATTGCTAAGACATAAAGCAAGTCAGGAATGCCCCGAATATCACAATGAAACAAACACACAAAGCGGATTAAGCCACCTATCTCGTCCCCGACCAGTAGGAAGATCACGAATGGCAAAACCTAGTCTGTTATCCACTTCTTCCAACAATCCCTGTCGCATGGTTTCCGTTCTTGTCAGCTTATTAGCTTGAACGACTGATTCGAACGAGTCCACAATTACAGTCCGCAGGAAAAAACTTAAGTCGGCGCCAACGGGAGGCCACATCTCTCGATCCAAAAAACTGGGAGCAAGACCAACGGCCCAAGCACTGCTCTGCATGTCGACACGGCTGCTACGGTTGCGGCGATGAACCCGGAAGGCCTGTAGGGACATGGGATTGCGAGCCTGGGCATCGTAATTTTCATTATCTGAGAATAGAGCTGTGGCCAGACGGGATTTGAATTGAGGAGAACCAAGCAGGAGATAGGATTGCAATAGTTTCATGTGTGTTTTTATGTTGAGAGGGGTAGACGGCTGTAAGAAGAAGGAGAGGAGCTCTCCAGACAGTTTGGATGCATGAACAAGCAACGGTCGGAGAACAAGGGCGGTGAGATGGGAGAGGGTTGGCGTTATCAAGGGCAGTGTCTCCGGAAAACTGCGGATGAATGCTTTCAATTTTGCGGTCGACGATGTGATATTGTTATGGTCAAGACACGATTGACCAATGCGCGCGCCTGGTTCAAGATCAAATACATCGAGCAGGGCAAGTTCTGATGGATGCGAGAAGGGTGATCCATTATCATCCTGCCTTTCCACGCCTGTGTTGTCAGATGAAAGACGAACGCGACGATCATTGAAAGCATCGTCGATTTCGGAAGGAGACCAAAACCACCGAATATCATCTTCAGCCGAGTGCACCTTAAGCATTGGATGATCAGGCTGCGCCGCCATAAGTAACACCAGTGACTTCCGAGCTGCCGGTAAGACATCGGATAGTTCCGCGAAGAAAGCAGGGAAAACATCTGCAGATTCTGATTCCAGGCCATCTAATTGTTTTGCGGCATCGGCGTCATCCAACAGTCCGCTGGCATATCCATATCCATCAGAGCGGTCACCAATGACGCGTGAAGTCTGGGGCAGGGGTTGACGCTTGCCAAAGCCAACAGAACGGGAAACCCGGAGAAGATATTCCGGAGATGTACTTGTGAGGATATAGGCTAAAATGGCAGCGACATCCTTGTGTGATTGCCGTTCAATGTGGATATTTAGGTGGTCGTATATTTGAGAAAGCAAAACTTGTGGCCGTGACTCGAGCGCTATATAGTCCGTAGGATCAATGTGTTCGTCCTAGAGCAGAGTCAGGTTCAGGAGTTGGTCGGCGAAGAAGATCGTACCCTTCCGCATAGTCTCGCTAACATAACCATGATATCTTCGTAATAGGTGTAGAAGGCGAGTTTGGTTGAAAGCGCGCCTTTTTCTATAAGCTCTTGAGTCAATGGATGCTCAGCTATGGATTCACGTAAGAATGACAAGACGTTCGACATTGTGTGAGCGAACGCATGAATGGTGGGCCCTTCCGTCGGAGATCTACTCAACCTATAAGTATGCAAAGAGACGTCGTAGGATAATTTACCTCGATCTTAACGTGACGGTAAACCTTTCAAGCCGTCGCAATAAGGTCCCAATGCGTAAAAAAGAGGCACAGATACTTAACAGAAGCATTTTTAACCTAGGTAGTGGACATACACCAATGACACTCACCTGTCAGAAATCTTTTCATCTTTTCCATCGACAATAATCACACTACTTCTTCCGTTCCTCACGCCTAACTGAACGAATTTTTCAGAAATCGGATTCCACACATGTAGCTGCGACGAAATTCCACAGACAGTCATCTTGAGGTTTCGCCAGAGTACATCAGCTGTGACATGTAAGACCTCTGTATTAGGGTCACAGAGACGAGGTTGTACACTGATAACCGTGGTCAGAACGCTACACGTTCCAGGAGGCTAACCACGCACTGATACCGAACTGATGTCAAAGTCCCGCTACGCTGTTCAGATAGAAACCCGGTTTGTGCCGCTCGTTTACTCTGCAATGATCTCAAATTATCCCAAGACAATATATGAGTCTAATAAGATAACCACGAGGGTACATTCATGGAAGCATCGAGAACACGCACCGTCCCGGCAACTTGGACCAAGGCTTTGGCCCACAGCGAGTCGTCGTCTTTCCAAGGTTCCGGCACCAAATGGAGCGCACTAAAATCTGCCGCCACGATAGCAATTTCATGCGGCTTGAAGTTCTGGGTCCTCGTTGTAGCGTTATCATCATGTTCCCTTTTCAAGGTATCCAATATCGGATTCTGCGGCTTGTCTGCGAGTCGAGGAATGAAGAAACCTGGAAATATAGATGGCAACGTATCCTGTAGAAAGGCTTCATCTTCCACCGGTGGGAGTGCATGCATAGGAAACATGGGAGTCCGCGGAGGAGACGCGAGCGCGCGTGAAGATTGAAGCCGATGGGAAAACGTGACATGGTGACTCAGCAAAGATCAGCAAACCAAACTCCAAAAATAGCAGAGACCGTCCAGGAATCGGACATCGCGAGAAGGACGAAGAATAGAACCGCTGCCGTTTTTTCTCGGTCACGGCCTCACTTTATGCATCACATTTACTCCGAAAAGTACTTAAATCCTTGGGTGAAACACCTTCCAAAGCACACAGTCCACCTCATACAACTGACGACATGCAAGTAAAACAAGGCCTCCCCCCGCCAAAGCCTGATTTCTCCTTTGCTCGTCCTCCGAAATCTAAAGCTGCTTTCTTCTTCTGGCGCTGGAGGATATGGTTCGAAGCTACCTTTGCACTCACCGTACTGGAGCCTTGGGAGAAAATAGTTCTCCTTGTTATTATGTTTATCGGCGTGGCCTTCTTCCTCGCGGCGCTGTTCAAATATTTACCTCAGCAAATCGAGAAGATGGAGCGACGCGCCATGTACTATCTGTGGGGGCAGGAGGGGGCACCAGTGCGCCAGCTGCTTAATCGTGGGGCCATAATATTATCCGAAACATTGTTACAGAAAGTATAGTTCGTAAGTCGGATAAACAAATAGCGCGAAACTTATTTTTACTCATCAGATCTTCAAGGGCCATGTTGTGTGGGACATGAAATACGACAGTTGATATGATTGAAACGTTATAGACGTATGAGAGAGGGCGCCACGAGAGAACCGCGTGCTGGGAGGGTAGCGAAGATAGACAGGTACTTTAGCGCTTAAGCAGATATGTACCTTTTTAATTTATGCTATTGCGCTTCCTATCTAAAAGGAACAGACGAAAAGACATAAATACATAGTACGAACTTGGTAAATCTACCTTATCTTTAGAAACGATACAAGAATCAGATGCCGTTATTCTCCAAGTCAGATTGCACGCAACAACACATACACGCTTGCAGCCAATGACGTTGCAAATTCACCAGTCGCGGTCATTACACATCTATGGATTTGCAGGTATCCACCCAAGATACAACAGTATAGATGTACAAACGCAACAAGATCACAGCAGCACCAGAGTACATGTATAAAACAAAACACGATGATATGATTAATACCTGCCAAATTATAAGCATGATGCAAACGAGATGAGTGAGATATGGCGTGAATCATGACCTGGCAATCCATCAGCGTTGATTCACACCGACAAACCCAAGTGGGAAGAATCGCCAAAGGCCAGAAGAAGAGAGAGAAATGCTTCAAAAAGACGTACATTTTGTAGTTAATGGTAGTTTCTTGCCCTCGGGGTGTTTTGTAGGTTATTTTGATGTCTAGGTCACGGTTGTTCCTGGCGTTGGGAGCACAAGAAAGTGTACCGGCAATCGGTTCGCCTTGCGACACGGTCAATGTCGACGGAGTGTAGAAAACAGTTTGTCTGAAAGAGATCAATGCGTGCATGGTACCAAGAAACACGTAATATACTCACTTCCAATGGGTATAATGAGCCTGAGGCCCTGTAGAAAACTTGACCTTTGTATGCGTGCAGTCGAACACGATGTCAAACCAGGCTAAGAATGCGTGGACATCTTGAGGTATTAGACGTCAGACGTCGGGACACGGTAGCACATATAAAGTACGCACAATCATTACGGGTGGCGGATAATGAGAAGGGGGTGGTAAACGTAAGATCCTCTTTCTTCGCGGTGCGAAGATCAATGTGCTGTTGATTCATCAGCTATGACAATAACTCAACAAGAGAATGGGCGACGAACCTTGATCGAGCAAGGTTTTGTGACCACCGATTTTACATCCACCGTATCCACCAATGGTTCGCGTAAAGCGATATCTTTAATGCACGAATAGTCGAATCCGTAGACGTTGTCCCAGACTGTCACGCTTCATTCAACCCCAAGATGCAAAATACACTGCAATGCGCGCACGCACAATTGATCTTCTCGTCCTTGTAGTCCTTGTCCTCGATGGCGGCAAGGAAAAGGGTCGCGTTGTCCGGGAATATGAGGCCATCCTTTTTGAGATACTTATCCCGAGCCAGAAGAACCGTGTCAAGCATCGATTCATAAAGAAGAAAATAGCCCATCCATTCCGATATTATGATATCGAATTGTCCGATGGGCAGGGACGCTTCTTCAAGTTTTCCCTTGACGAGGGTAATGGCTATCGGACTTTTGATGAACAGCGGAGTGAGATTAGGTCTGAAGGACATACTGTCTTTAAAACCATTTGCCTCAATAATTTTTTGGGCTTGATCAATGATGTTGGACATATCGATCTGTGGAATAGTCAACCGTTGATGGACGCCGATGAAATACAAGAAAACAGATACTTACACCAACAACGTGTTTAGCACCCGCTTTTGCAGCAAACATGCTGAGAATTCCGGTCCCACAGCCAACATCCAGTACAGTCTTCCCTTCGAAGAGATGGCGGTTGTCTATTATGGCGTCCCGGTACGAGCCTGTCCGGACAGAATCTTTTAGCATTTCTTCATGGATACCTAGCACATCTCATAAGATATAAAGGATTATGAATGTCCTAGGAGCTGCATACCAAAGTGAGCATAAGAATCGGCGTAGCTGTTAGATGCACAGGGTCAGATTACACCGAGCGTTTCATCCTACAAACGTAAAATACGCAACTAGTCCTTTGATGTCATGTCAAAGAGGGCCGCTTCTTGCATTGATGTTGCTGTACCGTTCTCCATGGCTGAGGTGGTGATATGTGCGAAGATGAAGAAACCGGTATCAAAGACGAAAAGGGACAAGCGAGAAAAGAAGACTCAAAAAAATCGATCACGTATCACGTAAGCCGCACAGCCACCCCACGTGCGCCGAGCATTTGCGCAGTTCCGACCCGTGATGCCGAGCACCGCCTGGACATCGTCATCAGGCAAGTGATATGAATCCGGAGCACAGACAAGACCTTTCCATCCCTCCACGACGGCAATATGGTGCACGACGTAACTGCTTTCCCCCCTCCCCCTCTTACCTATATCTGACGGAATTTCTCGTAGTCGATGGATATTACGCCTCTAGATAACCCTCCCCCTTACGACACTGTTCAGCACAGCACAGGCAAGTCGGTTTTGTTGTGTTTTCATTGGTATTGACGTGTTAGATATAGGAAAAGACCATCCTAAGGATGCAAAGCAAGCTCCCCAGCCCCCTATGCAACCGTCAACTCAGCTTTACATGACGGCTGGATCATCCTATGTTCCTCAAACTGGTCCACAAGACCCCATAGTTTACCACTACGTTAACCCTACCACGGGCGACCGTATTGCCTCGCTGTTACCGCCTAACCATCCTGAGATGATATGTCTTCAAGCAGGCGCACATATCCCTCATACAAAGTACGGACTGCTTGGTACGAAACTTCTGATACACATCTTGGACTCGATTTGACAGTTCTCAATAGGTATACTCGCTGCGGTGTTCTGGTTCCCTCTAGGCGTCGGTCTCTGCCTACTCGACCGACATGTACAGTGTAGCAGATGTGGGACCGTCATCAATGATGGCATATGTGGGTAGCCCATGAGGGGTAATGTAATGGACATATCCCTGTACAATAGATGCTTCTGCCAGATACGTACTAATATTATTCCCTGGATCGCAAACCTGAAATGTTTGGATATGAAAATAAGCCGCGTACTATATATATAAGTAACTTGAGAATGGCATCGTTAGCCTAACGTCAAAAAGTCGAGCGGCCGCTAATATCACACCTAAAGTTCGCTGTTCCTTTCAATAGCACCGTTGTTAACCCGGTGCCATATCGCAGTTTTGTCCTCTTCCTGTCCGAACAAGTAATACATGGCGTGCTGCTGTATCCGGCCAATATCTTGGCGGATGTATTTGAAAAACGCCGAGAGGACGAATGAAGAGCATATGAACAAAATAGTGAGGAGCATGATCTTTTCCCAAGGTTCCAACATTGATAGCACGAAGGTGGATTCAAACCACATGCGCCAACGCCAGAAAAGCAGAGCAACCTTCGATTTGGGAGGCCTGGTGAAGGTGAGGTCTGGTTTGGGAGGTAGAAGCTTGGCTTTTGTGGAGATATCCATGCTCAAGTTCTGTTGCTCGTCAATGTTAGCTGGCAAGGAACAGAGTATGAAGGAGCGTTAAACTGTCACACCATTATAATGCCGTGCATACGGCCCGCAATGTCCTGAAGATTTGATCACCGCTAGCACCCTGGGTCCGCTCTAGTCTCCGCGGCGTGAGGACTCGACATACGCTACGAGGCCTCCAGGCACATCTGGTGCGGTAGATTACCTCCAAGTTTCAAAGTTCTTGGAGTTTATATTCAACGGTACAAGAGCCAGAGTTACTCATATAAATAACACAAAATTCCATCAGTGGTGCTGATACATCACGTATGATAAACTCATAAAACAGGCCTTCACCAGTGGTGACCGAATTCATCTGAATGAACGTGGTTTGAGTGCTACGATATAGATATCGAGAAAGGCTCACATGAAGGTTCGGAGGACCAACATTAGGATACTCTTTATACACTGTAACGTTGTCGAGGATCTGAACGCTTCCGCCTTCAAACGCTCGTGCATTGAGTTCATTCGCGTTCTGCCAATCATACTAAACTTTGTCGACCATCTAGGCATAACGGTCAGCCACATGACGAAAGAGGAAAATACTAACATGCCGCATGATGTAGCCAAAATATCGGTTCTTTTGATCCACTATCAAAAAACTTTGAAATACGAAGTTGAAAAAACATACCATTCGCAGAAAACGTTGGTCCGGGTTGACAAACAGTGGAATCTGATGGACAAATGCCTCCGAGGTCACTGGAAGTTAAGTGAGGCTTTGATATCGCCGTCGGTAAACAAGGCTTTACCCGCCCAGAATCTCGTGTACGCTCTCATGTGCTCCCTTTAAATTTCCGAGAACTTCCACACAACATCCGGAGGGAGAAGAAACAGCTTACTGTGAAGAACTCGAAATTCGTTTGAAGCCCCTTGAAGTCGCCCTCATATCCGTGTACTAGATCGTGAACCACATCCAGCGTGAAACTGCTATTGGCTAAGAGCTCTTGGTTGGGGAAAAAGTCCAGAGGTAGCCCTAGGAATGGCCGGATCGTAAAGTTTCGTCGCAAAGGATGGTAAGACGGATACGATAGTCGGAAGGTAGTGTAGACACCGAAGCCACCATCTTGAACGTGGACGTCCTGAGATGGAAGGCCCCATCCACCAAGACTGCTCTTTGGGTCAGGATCAAAGATTGTAGACATATTTACGTCGCTTGAATCTGTTACGTGACAATATGAGTAACCGAATTATTCAATAGAGGGGGAGGGAGTGTTGACCAAAGGCCCAATTCCAGTAGGGAGAGGTTCCCTTGTAACCGCATTTGTTCTTAAGAGCATTCTCGTACATTTGGACATACCATCGATGCCACGGAAAAAACAAACCAGTAAAATGAATCTATGCTAAAGGTCAAAATCAATGAATATACGTGTCATTGAGACTATAATACCTTGTGGTTCATATCGATGTGCATGTACATGATGTCTGCCTGGAAATAAGCTAGCGGCATGAAAGAGGAAGGAAAATTCTATTACCATCGTAGTATGAACCAGAAACATTCACGCCAACTATATCGCCTGGCTTAACCATAGGAGTCAAGGGTTCATCGTGAGGTAGGGTTGCCAGACAATAAAAACGTCAAGCTACCATAATGACGGAAAGCATAGTCACCTACATTGACAGCAGCGATCCATTCTGTTCTTTCGCGTAGCGACAGAGCGTGCCATTCCTTTCGGACTGCGGGGTGTTCGCAATGACTCGAACGAGCCGACGCTGATGCAGTTAAAGTCAATAATACCACGAAAGAGATGGGAGTCCACATCAAAAGAGCTATTTCAGCATAGGTTACCTCCAGGGCACGAGACAATTAGGCCATTATACTACAAAGCCTAATTTGAAGTGGCGAAACGGCGGACATCGTGTGGGGGGACGTATTGATGAGATATTTTTGCTTCTGTGTAATAACGTTACAAGTCACGAGGTGAAATGAAGACTCGAGTTTCAGTTTTAGTTTGTTTCTTGTGAAGACAATACACACAATTTGAGATGTATCATTTATATTTGAAGATTATCAAACAGTTGACGACAGTGTAAGCACGGAGACATATACAGAAACAGGGTGCGCCGTTTGCGACAGAGCTCTTCGAAGTTAACGGGACTTTGAGGAAACGAACATGCATATAAGGTCGAGAATCGTACCGGAATACCTCTCTAATAGTACGTAGGTGCTTCCAGAGGTGTTGAATTTAAATCAGGCGTTCAAGCAGAAAAATGCATATTCTTCAAGGATTGGTTCGCTCGATTTCAAGTTAACCGCATTCGCGAAGTTCCCGAGCGGTACCACGTACAGCAAGTATGTGCTGCTGAAGCCATCGATTGAATTCTTGTATGCAAGGAATTGGTAAGGAATGCGCCGACGGATAACAGATCAACAGCATATTTGATTCGGTGGAATCAGGCAGCACGATGGAAGCCGCAGTATGGTTGAGGCATTAGGCACCGGTTAGCAAAGATTCGAACAGCAGAATGACATTCACTGGGAAAGTTCATGCTGAAATAGTGCTGGTCTCTGCCACGCGCATCACGTGATCTTATCTGATAAGATGACTACTATCACAGCGGCGAATGACATTAGACAGTCATCATCATTGTGATGGGCCGCTGCTGCCAGCATTTTCTCTAAATTGACTGCTATCCTTTCAATGACTGTCCCTTCTTTCCCCAAATTTTCTGGCATGGCTTTGGACCATCTATCTTCCACTCCAGGCGACCTTTTACTCGAAATCGCTTCACATCTCGACTGCAGACTTGACCTGTTCAGTCTGTGCTTGACTGCAAGTGTTGCTCGTTTCGACATGCGATGGTTTTCTCATTGTTTATGCAGTCTAGCCGGATTTTTACAAATGTTTCGCCGGTCCTCTACACCGAGGTCGTCTTGAACAGTGTCGACCAATGTGTCGCTACCCTTGCAATGCTCCGTCGCCGGCCCGACGTTGCACGTCATGTTCGCAAGCTCGTCGTGCGACCCCGCAGGAAGGGCTTTTACGGATTCAGCTTCAAAGACAGCGCCCTCGTTTCTTCTGCAGTTCGCGATGTCGTCTCATGCCAACGGCTGGACGCACTCACAACATTCTGTTGGGAGGATGAAGAGTTGCCGTACCATGATGACATGTGGTTTGCCCTGCGAATGTGGTATGTCCTTCGAAAGCCTGTTTTTCTCGCTAATGTGCGCGCCGGTATAGTTGTTCACAATTGAAATACGTCAAGACGTCGATAGGTTCCTTCCTTCCAAACACTAATGCTCATGTGCGGTCTTTGTGCCACATTATAGCCGGGATTGACCTCTGTTCAGGTTTTCGATTTTTCGAATCTTCGTGGATTTTCTCTCACTTTAACCCCCTCCTTTTATGAGTTCCGAGCGGATGGTTTTATAATCGACGGCAAGTAAATCACATACTTTATTTGGGTCTGCTCATCGACAAACCTTCCAGAAGCACACCCGTTAGCAAGCAGACTCTGGGATATGCTTATTAAACGGAGCCCAGACTTAGAGGAGCTGGAGATCGAAGGTTCTTCTCCATTCCCCGTTGACGTGCATAGGCTTCTTGATGGTCGTTGGCCCAAGTTGCGAAAGCTTTCCCTTGGAGATGTAGTTTTGGACTGGTCTCTACCATCGATATTGGAGGGGAAGCATCCGTTCATATATTTCCTCGAGGGGCATCCTGAGCTTCAGAGACTGAAACTCTCTAAACACAATATCCATTCCGCTCATCTGTCTACTCTTGATGCTCCTAACTTGAAGCTTCTATCATTCTCTGGGACCATGCAGCAGCTCCAAGCCCTTCCTGATATCCATTATTCATCCATTCAATCGGTCACGTTTACAGAACCCATGCATACGAGAGACATAACGGCTGTTACGATTGCTTCGGTTCTGCACAACCTGACTGCCCTGTTGAACCTCAAAGTTGCCTTCCATCTTCACTCAATGTACGATAGCGGAAATCTTCTTCGGTCGCTCGTAGCATCATGCCCACGCCTCGAACATCTCCAACTTACATGCACCCAAAAACCTTCTTTCCAACTAGATTCATTCTCTAAAGCCATTAAAGGATTCCTTCGCCTTCGTAGCCTTGATCTGGCTATTGTGCGATACCCCGGAGATGATACCCTGTCTACCGGTGCCGAACGCATCGCCATGTCAAATCCCCGCCTCAAATCATTCACACTTACTTTCCTTCCCCTTCCATACCCTCTCCAACTCCCATTCTCTTTTCCTCTTCTCCCGTTTGCTGGACAGTCTACTGCTCGTGGATCGTTCCATCTTACCTGTGATCAGCATGGACTCCCGCTGAGCCTTCATGCACGGGAGCGGCGAAGGCTGGTATGGCCGTGGGGAATGGGATATAGCATTCGCACACGGCAATACACCAGCGATCTCAGACCATCAGGCTTTCCTGGAAAGAGGAAACAGGGTATGGAAGGATTCCTCGGGTTGACCACAGAGAATTCATCTGCCGGTGAGGAGATGCGGATGATATTGTTTTGTGGGTTCTTGGTGTGCCTTGCACTTTGGGGCTTTCTGGCAAGCACAAGGGGCCATGAAACTAACATGGGGGATATACACGTATTGTAGATGTAATTAAACTGAATTTCCTCATCAACTTTTTGTCTTCATGGTGTTATATATGTAAAGCTAGTACTATCTGGATCGCCTTCTTCATGCGGAGACAAATCCTCAGATCACCGTAGCCTTAAACTGCAGGAAATCTCATCACGCTATACATCGAACCCGTTGTGCCGGAAATCGTGGTCGTGATGATGACGTCTTATCGCGTTGACATACGGGCGTTCTGTGCCTCGTGCGTGTCAAAAAGTAGACCGGAGTCAGTCGGCTTGCGGTACACTTTTTAGTCTCGGAATCGGGACCACAAGAAAGGGACTCACCAGGATCACTTATGCTGCGAAGCTGCTTTTTCAATCTCTTTCCAGACTTTGTCAAGGCCTTCGTTCTCCCAGAATGATCGTTCGCTAGAGGATAGTTTCCGCAGTACATAGTCAGCTGCGTCGGATCCGTCACGTCCTATTCCTGCTCGGAACTGCCAAAAACCAGTTTCGCCGCCCAGAGCTGACATGATGCTCTTAAGGCCGTTGTGTCCGTTGGCCGAGCCTCCAAGACGCGCTGAGAGGGTTTGTGGTTTGTGAGAGAGCGAGTCAGAAATGACAATCATGGATGAAGGTGAGGACACAGTTGCTCGATAGGCTTCGACAATTGACGGTCCTGATATGTTCATGAGTTTTTCTGCAAGTACTGTGAGTCGCGTTCTTGGAATGCAAGGTAACAACGTACTCGACTTGAAGAGCGTCAGCGTCACGGGTCTTCCTGCAAGCAAAACGTTTCCTTGACCGGAAATTCCACGACGGTTGAACGACATATGTATGCCCAGCCTGCTGGCAAGCGCGTCTACCACGAGCTGGCCAACGCTGACAAACGTGCCAGTCAGACAAACGTGTGGGGATCACATTGGACACATGATGTACCTATGCCGAGTAAGAGGCATCGGAAGGTTTCCCAATCCGACGATGATAAGCTGAGGTGTCCCGAATGTCATTTGGCCAGAATTTGTTTTGTTTTTAGCACGAGGATAGTGGCGCAATATATAGTTCTGTGCAGCTGCAGCTCTCCTCCTCTTATACGGATCAGAATGTACAGGAATCACTCTGCCATTGTTAAGCAGGTCGAAGGAAAAGGAACCGACAGTGACTAATGCTGACAAGATTTAAATTTTCTTTGTTGATGGGCGCTGACTCGGTATGTAGCGTGACAGCGAAAATGTGTCACAGGAATCATCAATGACGGCAGTGACGAATTTTTATTTCTAGATTCCGAAAATAGAGCCGTGGGAATCTGTGCGCCATAGGAATTTGTGGCCATGTCTCGTCCGACCATGCTTGGTTAATCATTTACTACCACTACAGCACGTCATACTTTCGTCCTTTTCTCCCATCTCTACTTTCCTTTCTTCCATGGACCCCACTTCCGATGACAAGCAGCTAAGACGTCGGCGGCGACTGTCAACGCCGTATGTTGGTCGTATTCCAACCTGCGGACCATTGCCGTATTCGTTGGAGGCGCTGGACCTCTCGCCTAACTCGCCTACTCAAGCTATGGCTTCTCTGCGTTTTCTTGTCCTGTCATACCTGGCCGAGCTTGAAACCAGGTTGTCGCAGCTGGAATCCCCAGATTTTGAGGCATGGAAGGTCAAGGGAGAGGTTGCCATGGAGGATGCCAACCAGTGGGTCAGCAACACGCTGGAACTACTAGATTCAATTCGGGCTGACGTCTCGTTCCACCTGCCTGATATTCATGCGCTGTCTGTCGACAACTTTACGTCTCACTTTCCCGACGTTCCGAGCATTCGTTCACACCTTCCTGACATGTCTGATATGCACGTGCATCTGCCAGACTTTAGCCTTTCCGACATGCGTGCCAAGCTCGAGGATATCCGTGCCCGGTTTCACGATATAGATTTCGATAGACCCGTCAATTATCTTCCTACACTTCTAGAGCACCTACATGACTTGACCTTGCGTCTTTTATCAAAAGAGCTACCGTCTGGCTTCGATATCGGTTTGGCGGCGCTCAGCTCGCGTCTTACGGACTTTCTCGACTCCATATTGTCTTCTGATCTCGTCCCCTCCGTGCCTCATATGAAGGATGGCGAGGATTTGATGGGCCGGGCAGCGATGGAAGTGGTAGAAGTTGCAAGAGCCATTAAGCACTCTTTCGAAGGTGTTCACCTCATCCAGTACTCTGACCTTCCCTGTAAATGGCGTAACAACCCATTTGTTACCCGAGGTTATAGGTGGGTGCTGTTTTCTCCAGATCCCAGCGTATGCTTATGTTCCTTAGATTTATACCTATAGAGAGGTGGCCTCTTCTTGTCTTGTCTTTATTCGCATTTCATAACGAGACATGTACGTTTGCTTCACAAATTATCCCTTTTCTCTGTGCTAATGCTTTTGTTTCAGTAAATATACACACGCATCTAATTCCCTTCCTTCTCTGGTTGATCAGCTCCATACCATTCTTTAGTACTGAAATCATCGACACCCCGGAGAGATGTTTCATGGCGTTTGCTCTCCTCTGTTTATTCTGCAGCTCGGTATGGCACACAATGGCGGGTTGTGCTCACCACGGCAGTATGGAGTTCTGTGCCAGAGTGGACTATGTTGGGATCGGCTGGTTCGTTTTCTCTTTGACGTATCGGTGGAGTGCCGCTCACTTCAGCGAACAGGCTCATCAGTGCGAGTGTAGGGACAGTCGTCTGGTATGGCTTCCAGTGCCATCCAGAATTAGGTCAATTTTTCCTGTCTCTATGCGCCGTTACGGGGTTAGCTGGAAACGTGTTTCCATTCATGGACTGGTTTAATCGATACGAGAATCGGGTATGTTACATTACATTTCGCAATTAATCGTTCCCTCACGCGTTTTGTAGGGTTGGCGCATAGCCTTCTTCTTGTCCCTTGCATTTTCATCGCTTGCGCCGTTGGCCGCAATTGCAGTGTTACATTCACCGCATCAAATGATGGATTTTATATGTGAGGCTGCACCATGTTGCCTGTCGTCGTTGCTAATGGCATGATAGCCCCCGTTGTGCCTTCATTAGTATCCTACGTGGCAGGACTAGTATTTTATGCAACGCATATACCGGAACGGTTCCTTACAGAGAAATGGCGTCAACGCCTTGATGTAGTCGGCGGAGGTCAGTTTGCTTTAGTATCCAGTCAGAAATACCGTTCTTACTTGAATTTAGGATCTCATTGTATCTGGCACTGTTTCATCGTACTTGCCGTAAGTCAGCATAAGTCGGCAATACGTATTATGAAAGAAGGGGTGCTATGTACTAGATGATTACTGCTCCTTTTGAAGTCCTTCTGAGTCTGAATACATGGATACACTTGGACTACTAAGGACCCACAACCCCCAAACAGGAGTGAACCAAACAAACATCATCGCATTACCAAGTCCTTCGTTTCTCTTACTCTTTCCTTATACTTAGTTCGCGTTCGGACGACATTGCCCAGGCCAATGCGGTTTTCTCTGCTTCGGCGGTTTTCTCATCTAATCCATCGGCGAACCAAGTCGGACACATTCATTATCAACTCGCCCATCCAAGCCGTGGACGAGGTTACACGGTCATTTTCACTCAACAACGTTGGCGAGCCGGCTCACCCTTCTGCCTTAGATTCCTTCATTCCCAGCATTCCTTTTGATACTTCCGTCCTTGCTTCGGAATTGGCGGCCCCATTCTCGCCAACTAATCCCCAAGCTAAACCACCGATTTCGACATCTCAAAAGCTCACTGCAGTCAACCGGCGGATCCTTGAACTGGAATCTGAAATCGCCCGGCTCAGCTCAGAAAATGTTCACGTCAAAGCTGCGAATAACGCCCTCAAGTTCGATACAGAGCTTCTCGAAGAACAGCTTGGGTTTCTTGAGAATGCTGAAAAGCCTTTATCCTCTGATGTGCGGCTTATCACCAAGGAGGCATTGAACATGTTGAAAAACGAGGCAATAAAGTGTGCCGAAATGGAGAAACTGGTGAAGAGCCTGATTGATCTGGGTCTGCAGACGGAGGAGCCTGTGTTTCCACGAGTGTATAAGGCGGTGATGGCTGGTGAGGCGCACGACGAAGCCGTTGTCGAAGTTATTCGGGACGCTGCGTCCAAGCCTGGTAGCCCCTGGTCGAGCATCATTCCTGCAGTCATCGGCCCGCGCACCAACGATCAGTACACCTCTGCCCTCAACATGACACTTGAATGCCGACGGGAGAACCGCGAGCTACAGGCAGTCAAGAAGTTCTGGAAAGGGGTGGCGAAGGAGGATGAAGCCAACGCGGACCTCATAACGCCCTCTGCGTCGACGCTTTCTTCTGTCCGGGTAGCGCTTAGCGAGGACCGCCAGCATGCTGTCGACAATCTCCTCACCAAGTTACGGGACGGTACTATTCCCCTTCGCAGTCAGGTCGTGCGTCAGGCGACGGTGCCATCGGAGCCAAATTTGTCGAATGTAACTGCGAACGGGTCTGGCGTGGCCGCTAGTCTGCCGTTCTTGCATTCCAAGCCTTCGACGTCCTCGGATAGCTCTGTCTCTCAGTCTTCTTCGTCTGGTCCTAGTTTAGCTCCCCTGGCGAGCCAGAAGTTCAAGGAAGAACTCATTGCTACTCACTCTTCTGAACGATTCTCTATTAGTTCCATCACCACCTCATACAAACAAGTGCGTCCCGTGTTGGCGAGCCGCGATCTGAACCTTCCAAGCGCTCCAGCTACGAAACCATCAGAGAAGGCGCTTGGCAAACAAAAGGTAACGGAAATCGTTCAGTACGCTCCGGTTGGTGTTACCCATTCGTCTTGCCAGTCTGTATTGACAGCCTCCCTGCAGACGGGTGCAATATTTGAGCCTGCTCGCATCAATGATATAACCGGGGCAACTAGCGAAATTCAATACACTCTACCTGATTTCCCACACGACTTCTCTGGTTCCTCCGAACTAGACATCTTTGGCTCTTGTACGCGTTCTTCAGCTCGTGTTAATCCTGTTAACAAAGGAGGCAATCTTGGTGGAACAACGTTCCGGGATACCACACTAGATACAACTCTCATTAATATCGCAAACTCTTCTTCGTCTACCCGCAATGACGCAGATACCACATTTGTGGAAGATACCAACAACAGTACTGCTGAAACCAAATACCCAACGACACCCTCGCCTAAAAAATCGCTGCTACCTGTACTCAAGAAAGGACCCCGGCGTTTGTCGGTCACGTTTTCTACAAAACTCCAAAGTCCCGTTCGTCCTAGTTCTCCCTCTTCCTTACGCAAACCTACGATATCGTCGATGCGGAAGACGGTTTCCCCAGTCTCGAAGCCCATCCCGAGACACATGAAGACCACCTCTCCGTTACGCATCAAGAAAAAGGTCAATCGTGCCGATCGTACCGCTCCTGCACCGCCAGTTCCTGAAGTGGTGAAAGATGGGAGGCTCAGGACGTCGATGAAACGGCTAAGTAGGATGATGGCTGGTCCATAATTTTTTGTATTCCTGGAGTAGACAGACTAATCATAAGAGGTGCATTACATTCCATTGGGCCCGATCACAAGCCGTTCAGCGTTCACATGACTGAGCATATCAGAGGCCTAAATGTCGGCAATCTATGCCGGGAACGTGTAAGCTTTTGGGTGTGCTTAAGGCCAGAGGATCGATATGCATAAGCGCCTGCTTCCTAGTCCCAGCCATCATGAGTGCCATGCATCGCAACGCGAGGGCAGAGCTGCCTAGCCTGAAAGTCTGCCAACCCTTCTTGCGTGGCAGCTGCAGATTTGGAGATTCGTGTCGATTTTCTCATCAGGCGAGAAGGACAGGATCAATACCAGTGACGAGTAGCAACCCGACCGTTTCCCCATCCTCACCTTGTATCTTTTTCGCACAAGGTATGTGCAGGAAGGGGGAAGCGTGCACGTTCCTTCATATCGGTCCCAGCGTGGATCCGCGCCCCATCGTCAGAGGCGGCGAGCCTGCGAGCCTGCCATCCATCTTTGCGCCGTGCAGGTTTTTCCTTCAGGGAAAGTGCACGAAAGGCAAGGACTGTCCCTTTCCACACCCAGAGGGGCATAACCCGGCATGCCAGTTCTACGCACAGGGACAATGTCGCTTCGGGTCCAGGTGCTCGTCCAGCCATGACGTGACGAATAAACGTCGGGTGCCTATCGTATTGGTCAAAAGAACTATCGCGCCAATCTCAATCGTGGTTCACCCGAGTGCTACCAAGGAGGAGACTACGATCTTCGGGAATGCAGCTGTCCGAGAAGATCAAGAAAACGAAGGCGAAAGTGTTAAAGAGGCGAGTACTCGGTCTTAGAAAAATCATTTCATGACTGACAGTAAGTAAATGTGCAGTCCGCTGAAGACGTCGACGACGACGAGCTCTCAAATGAGTCAGAAATGCAGCGCAGCTTTTTCCATTGTAAAGCACTGTTCGGACCTGGTGCGACCATCCGGAGTATCACTACTTCTTTCGAGTCACGCACAGTCGTGATATCCAACATCCCAGACGATCAGACCCAAGGCACGCTTATCGCCTTGCTGGAACCGTTCGGTAGACTCAACAGTATAGCACTTACGAGGGATGCGGAAGCTGCTACCGCGCGCGCTACTTTCTTCACCGAAGCGGAAGCTTCGTCAGCAGTGCATGGACTCGCGGGTTCCGGCATGCAGCTGAAGATGGATTTGAAAGCGGTAGAAAACGGAGAGGCAACTTTGCGGAGCACGAAGGTAAAGGTAGCATGGTTCGCTCCTCGCCGGATAGGATGGGCGCATTATGGAAAGATTGCCGATGCAAAGAGAAACGCAGAGAGGCTGAACGGATCTACACTCAACGGTCACAAGCTGGAGGCCAAATTCCAAACGCCGTCCATACATCAGACGACGTCCTTCTCGGTCGAGATCAAGGGTCTTCCTATGAACACAACAGACTTTCATCTGCGAAAATTCTGTGGGAACTTATGCAAGTCTGTTATGTTGAAGGAGGCCATGTATGACCGGCAGTGCTCCCTTTTGGACGTTGAAGAGCAACTCAAGCAGCTCGGTACTTTGGACAGCTTTGATTTCTTGCCGGAGGACAATCAAAAGTCAAAGATAACTGCATTCGCTCAGTTCATCAATCCTGATGATGCGGCGAGGGCTGTAAAGCAGCTTCAGAACAAGCCGCAGTCGTTCCTCAATCGATCCCCCATGTGGCTGGAACTCATTCATGCCATCAAATACAACATTCCCTATCCATTATTTGTCATCATCAAGCCGTTACTGGAGGAGGAAAAAGAGCGCCACCCCAATTGCAAGCTCAGATTTTATGATCAGAATACGGCTGGAGAACCCCTCGACATCGTTTGCACCAGGCTCTTTAGTGGAGATCCCAAGTCACTCGGGCAGCTCAAGGATAAAGTTGAAAAGATGCTTGATGGGAGAAAGTTGATGGACGGAACTGGGAAGATTATGTGGGACGACTTCTTCATGACCGATGAAGGGAAACAGTACTTGGAGGCGTTCAGTGATGCACATATTTCGTGTGACTCTAGGAAACGGGAGATCCACGTTTATGGAAACGCTGCAGAGTCGGTGATTGATGCTTTAAGGAGGAAATGCCAGGCGTTGAAGTCTGCTCCAAATGTAATCTCGCTCGACCGTGCCATGCAGAGCCAGTTGATCAGAGGCGGCTTCGAAACTATGCAGGAGAAATTCGGCCGAGGAAACTTTATTATCGACCTCACGAAACGGTCATTGATGGTCAAAAAGAGCGTGGACATTGATCAGGTTCGAAGGACTCTGGCAACTTTAGACCGCGGAGATGGTGAACAAGCAGGCGAAGATGCTTGTCCAGTCTGTTGGTGCGAAATTACCAACCCGATTACGCTCAAGTGCGGGCATTCGTATTGCAAAGAATGCCTGCAACATATGCTCCTCACGACCGACTCGGCTTCCCCATCTCCTCGATGTGTGAAGGAAGTCGACGGACACTCATGCACCGAGTACGTTGGTGTTGATATCATACGAAAACTACTTTCACCCGAACAAGAAAGTCACTTGCTCGAGGTGGCCTTCCTTGCACATATTCACGCAAGGCCTGAAGAATTTAGGTATTGTCCAACACCTGATTGCCAAGTTATATATCGGCCTGCGAACGAAGGGACCGTCCTCGCATGTCCATCATGCTGGGGGAAAATATGCGCCTTTTGCCATGTGCAGTTTCACGAAGGGCTGGCATGCAGACAACATCGTGAAAATATGGAGGGTGGATACGAAGCATTCCAAAGGTGGAAGACTGAACATGGGGTCAAAGAATGTCCGAGCTGCAAGGCTGTGATAGAAAAGAATGGAGGCTGCAACCATATGACCTGCGCACGGTGTCATACCCATATCTGCTGGGTTTGCATGAAGACTTTTAAGGAGGATGATGCATCAGGTGGAGTATATTCGCATCTCAGGAAGGAGCACGGAGATGTATCCTGAATCCTTTGTATACATACCGTAAATAACTATTGATGAGCAACGTTAATGGTAGTAAGAGGATCTGGCACACATACAGACAGAAAAATCATGAGGGTCTGGCTGGCCGAGCATCTGGACCCTTCAACCGCTCCTCTACCAGTTCGCTGAATTCCTCTCGCAAAATTGCTTCCCGCCTCTCCCTCTCCTCCCTTTGCAATTTGAGAATGCCTCGCTTTTCTTCGGCGCTAATGACCTGATTTTCCTTCCGCATACGAACGGCATTCATGCGTCGATGGCGACTGCCGCTCATCACATAACCAACATCTTCGTACTTGGCAATCTCATCGGACGTAAGACCGATTTCACCACGACGAGGGATGCGCGCGTCTGTCCCACCTTCCTGTAAGAAAGCGGCCATGGCACTACCTTCGCCTCGAAGCAGTGCACCACCGTAAGAGCGCTCATCAAATTTCTTGGACGAGTTGGGTTTAGCAATAGGCTGAGGTCCAACTTCTACGTCGGAATCGCCATCTCTTGCCTGTGGACCACGAACGTCATTTGATGTTGAGGTACCAGTGTTTCGCGCTGCAACGGCAGGAACGACAGGAGACTTTACGACCCATTCCTCTTCATCGGAAGCGTTTCGACGAGGACTTGGACCACGACTTTCACTGCGTCGTCGGTGTTCTACGCTCGGGCTACTACTCTCTGAGTGTCTTCGTCTATGCCGCGTGCGATCCTTTTCATCATCATCCTCGAGCTCCTTCGACCGTCGAGAGCGAGAACGATGTCGTCTACTTCCTCTTTTCTTCTCTCGCTCCTTCTCTCTTTTCCTTTTCCTCTCGCGCCTGCGTCTTTCTTCTTCGGGCGAATCATCCGTGGTTGAGGGTGACCTTGCACGCTTTGACTTTTTACTGGACTTCTTGCGTATCGGCGACCTGTGTCACATATAAGACGCCTGATGACTTCTACTATGAAAGACCTACAGTGAACGTGCAGGTGCCTTCGGAGACGGAGGCCATACATTGACAGTCATGCTTTCTCTCTGCAACCTACGACTGTGACATATTCATCAGCCGTAGAATTAGTCAGGGAGCTGGAGAAGACTGACCCTTCCATGAAATCAGCACCTCCACCTTTTGAGCCACCATAGAATCCACTATTTCCTCCACCTCGACGAGTAGGGTACATATTTTCGGGTTGTCTCCATGGCGCCTCACGACCCGTCTCTGGTCGCCTATAGTCATCGTATTCTGGGCTTGCTCTTCGCTCCACATTGATTTTTCTATCACCACGATGTTCGTACTCATCTCTTTGAGATTTGTCTTCATGCTTTCCTCTGTCTCTGCGATCCCGGCTTCGACTTCGTGTGGGTGTCGGACTACGACGAGAACGACGAGGGGATAGCGTGCGACCTCGACGATGGTCAATTTGAGATGTTTCAGGGTCTCTGGGAACGAGTCCCATCCGTGAGGGATGTACCATTGCCATTGTAGCAAGACGGCCGAGTACTCAGCAGTGAGTGGTAACGGTGAAGGGGCGTGAGAAAACATCGGATCTTGATCCCGGCAAGGTCACCCGTTTTGGCAAGCTCCTTGCCGCCAGCCTCTCCCTCGCGCTGCCTCTTGTCCATTAACGGTCTGCCGTCAGTCTCTACAGCCTGCCAACCTTTGTAAATGGTACATATTGGATTCTCTGCCTCTGTGTGGTACAACTCAGTCCATTGAAATTCTTCAGTCTGAGACTGGCCATCCATTCAACGCTACGCGGGGCAAACCATCGAAATCTCAAGTGGCGTGCTATTTTCTGTCAAAAGCTTGGCGGAGTTTAACAATATATGTCAGCGAGACTTAAGCGAACGGTCACCCGCTTGGCTGATTTAGAATTCTATACTGTTGTCCTGGCTTCGGTGAGTGGAACCAGAAGAGATCGTCTCCGAGGATTTCGAAGTTTTTCTTGCGGCGCAAATTCATGACTCATTGATGGTACGGGACGCCACGGTAGGGCCTAGTACAGTACAAGATGTGATTATGCATACGGTCGGAAGCCGGCCCGCATTATGACATGTTATGCATGAGTAGATTTGTCATACACGTGATATACGTGACATTCCGTGACTCTGCTGGGCTCCTTTACATCGACCGTGTACAGTACAGCACACATTATATATCACTGTCACGACTATAGAAATCGTCCAGACTCGACTGCTTGAGGTTTTCATCCTCTAACTTCCTGTAAACGCTCTGCACCTTCCTCAACTTTTGCATCAAGTCCATTGTAAGCTTTGGCTCGAGCGCAGTGCTGATCCTACAAATCTCCTCCAGCTGTCGGCATAGCTAGACAACATCCCGGGGAGGAGAGAGATCAGGTAGTATCTTCTTGATCACTCCCTGATTCCTCTACAAACTCTCGCCCTCTCCATGTCCCTTCAATTTCCTGACGAGCACGGTCAATTATTTCAGCATCCCCCCCTGCAAATTCGAATTCGTTCTTGCCAATTTCTTGCTCTTCAATCGGATTAAGGATCTCCTCCAAAGATATTGGATTTCGAAGGCGATGACGAACGTGGAGGGCATCCACCTGTGTCGTGATATCGGTTTCTAGTAATTGGAGCTGTGGGAGATTGGGGCGTGCATCAGCAACCGTCTCTGCGGGAATGGTTGAAGGTACGGCAGTGTCGGTGTTTTTTTGACGTTCCCCTTCAGTCCATTTGCTCCGAATATAATATTCTTTGGTTATTTACGCAATGGGCACTATGTAATCCTGCTTACTTGTTGCCATCTGATAATGCATATATATTACATATTGTGCATAAATCCCTACGAACGAGGTCGGGAGTCGTCCCATCGTATGCATTATCACATCTTGTACTGTAGTCATACTATTTTAGGATGCTTTGGTAACAGTTCCTCAACCAAAAATCTGATTCGTCTTTGGCCACTTGAGACAGTAAGCGCAAGAATTCGTCCCGTTACCTTGACCGTGATCACCTAGGCGGTCTGTATCATGTCACATTCCATGTGCTGCAGGGCATCGGTGCAGCGGTTTTTCCTTCTTTAGGACGTCAGGGCGTCCCAAAGTCAATTCAGCCAAGCTTTCTCTATCTGATCCTCTGAGAAATTTTCTTTTAACTCCGTCTCTTGTGGGCCACCGGCCAGTATTTTCCGAGATCTCAAAAATAATCTAATGCCACCACTCTGGAGCCGCTGGCGCCGCTTCTTTTACCAGCTACTCATTCTCGTGAGTGCTTGGGCCATCTCAGGACTATGAAATGGAAGATTAAATGGGTCACAAATCCAAGCACCTCTTCTAAATCTTCAGTTTACTGGCTGCTCTGCTGGCTCTCTACGTGATGACTGCATTCTACTAATCGAATTGGCTGCTGGGCAAACGGCAGAAACCCTTTGGATCGCTCCCGAGCTGCGACTGGTGTGGCGCATAAGGCGGTCGTAATCCACTCTACCCTTTTTTGTACCCCATCGTGTCTATGCTGCTCCAGCTTCATTAAAAGCCTGTCTGCGTTAATTGGACTGTCAACGCTCTCATGGCACTGCCCATTATTCTCAGTTTATGTTTCTTGGTTCTGGTCAAGGGCCAGCCGTCGCCTGATGTCCAGGCGAGAATTTCAAAGGCTATTGCTGATGCAGCCTCCTCACCAAAGCCCGACTACGCCTCGTTCGTGAACCCTTTCATAGGCACAGGTAATGTATCCCCTCAGGTTGGCGCGTGTCAAATGCTCATAGTCATACCCAGACAACCAAGGCGACGTTTGGTAAATTAACGGTAAACAGAGATTGTAATTAGCGCTGATAGTAGTTCTCTAGTCCAGGAGCGTCTGTTCCCTTTGGCATGGTATGAATGAACCGCTTTGATGCATCTCCAATGTAATTCTACCAACCAGGCCAAAATCACAACCGATATGACGGGCTATGCCCCTGCTGGTAAGCCTTTATGCTACACTGTGAAATCGGCGTAACTCTAACGTAAATCTCAGGCTACATCACGGATGTTAACGAACGAATTAAAGGCTTTAGTCCTCTTCACGACAGCGGCACTGGCGCATCCGGTGAATATTCATTTTAATCTCACCCCATGACGATACCAACCAATTGCTAGGTGACTATGGCTTATTCGAAGTCATGCCATTGCTCTGTCCCGGTGGTTACCAGACCTGTACAACTCACTTCGACAAAAGGTTGCGGTCGCGTAAACCTAACACTGATGGTTAGTGCATCAAATATACGCGTCTATTGAGTTCTGATACCGATAATCCTTTAGAGGCTGCTCCCGGTTACTTTGCTTTGACGTTGGATAACAATATCACTATGGAAGCAACAGCCACCCGACGGGCTGGATTGGAGAGGTTCACATTCCCATCTGGATCTAAGCCATACTTTGTTATTGACCTGGCGAACGATAATGCTGGAACGTTTGCGGGCGGGTCTATGGATATTGATCCCAAGAAAGGGCGCATCACGATTGGTGGTCATTGGGGCCCAAGGTCACTATGAATATTTCTGCCAGGCACGCATAAGTGCTGAACGTCTTCATACAGTTTTGGCCCTTCACGATTCAACTACCAAGCGTTTGCTTGCTACGACATACTGTATGACGGCCATCAGAAGCTGGACGAGTATGGCATCTGGACAGCGGATGAGTGGGTGTAATCTTATACGTTGACCATACCATACTGAAATAGCCTTCCTAGTTACGGTATGGATGCGAAGGGTCTCGGTCAAACGCACCTTAATTTTTCTGTGAACCTCATTGGTGGATCTATTTATCAATCCGGCGCATTTTTCTCGTTTGCCGACACTCCAGAGAAGATACAGTTCCGTGTAGGCGTATCGTTCGTATCTACAGAACAAGCGTGTGCCAATGCCGAATCCGAGATCGGTTCATCCTCCTTTGAAGACATCCTTGCACGGGCAAAAGCGTTGTGGAATGAGAAGTTGAGCAAAGTTGAAATCGACATTACGAACACTCCGGCGAATATTACTGAAATGCTGTACTCTTCACTCTATCGGGCCTCTTTGACTCCGGTGCGCTTCAATTTTAAGCTTATTTTTGCCCTTCTGAATTCTCTATAGAACAATGCAACCGGAGAAGGACAAGGATTGTTTGCCGATACCTCATCCTATTACTTCGATTCCTTGTACTGCAGGTGAGCCGTATCTGGTCCACTTCTTTCTTTACTGCATTTTGATGGCCAATCATCTTAGCTGGGATACTGTAGGTCCTCGTTATATCGCGATGACAGAAGGTCTTGATGCCTTACCTAGTTCCGAACGTTTTTCCCTCTGTTGGGGCTTCATTCGCCTGTGGAATACGCACAAATCGTAGATACCTACATCGATGGTTGGCGCAAGAATGGATGGATGCCTGAATGTCGCACAAATAACGTCCCAGGATATACTCAAGGCGGTCAGTCTATTGTCATCTCGCAGATTTTTGGTACTTATTCTTGACTGCTTCAGGCTCTAGTGGCGACGTCATCGTCTCCCACTTCGCCATGAGCTACCATAATGAGGCAAAGGATCTGGGGATAGATTTGGATGAGCTATTCTCAGCTGTGCTTACAGACGGTGATCTCAATCCTCCAGAGTGGAATACCCAAGGGCGACAAGTAAACGTATACAAGTAAGTCTTATCAGAGCGACTTGAAGGGGGATGCTGACACCATATAAGGCAGTACGGATACGTTCCTTTCGGCGTTCTTGATCCATCTAGCACCGGTCGACAAACAAGAGAGGCAAGCAGAACACTCGAGGTGAGTTGTGTGACATAGCATCATTATTGATCGGCAACCAACTTCCTCTGTTAGTATGTCTTCGAAGATTTCGGTATACGTCAAGTAGCTCTCCTGTTGGGGAATTCCGAGGAAGAAGAACGGTACTACAATCGCTCACTAGTATAATCCTTTCCTTTACCTTAAATCCTGTCGCTTATTATTTCTAGTTCTACCGCAACATTTGGGACCCTACCCTTACAAGTGATGGCTTTACAGGATTCATGCAGAAGCGTGCAATGAACGGAACCTTCATTTACAGTGATCCTATCAATTGCTCGCCAAGGGATCTGGGCTCGCGGTCGTGTTCTTTGCAACAGGACAATGTTAACGGTTTCTACGAATCCTCTGCTTGGGAGTACAGTTGGTTTGTGCCCCATGACACTGCCTATTTAATTGGCCTCATGGGCGGAAACGTAGGCTTTCCCCCTTTTTTAAGGCAGTTACATCATGCTAATTCTATGGGCGACAGGAAACCTTCCTAAGCCGTCTTGATCACTTCTTCGATGTAAGATTCCATTTTGTCGTATCACTTGATGCACTAAAATGACCTACCTCATTATAGGGTGGCTACTACCTTGCGGGCAACGAACCATCGTTCCAGGTGTGTTGACCTACCATTGCGTCCCGTCGGGAAGATTACCTTTCTCGCTCCAGACACCCATTGGCTACCATTATGCTGATAAGCCAGCCCAATCCGTTGACCGAGTGCGAAAAGTCGTTTTCCAAAACTTCGGGATTAGTACGTCGTCCTTACACTGCGTCGAACATCTGATTGAGGGTATAACAGCTGCGGCCGGTTTACCGGGCAACGATGACCAAGCAGCTATGGCCTCTTTATTGACGTTCCATCTTCTCGGTATTTATCCGGGTTAGTCGCATCTGCATGAGAATTGTCTTTTTCCAGTTAATAATGCCGAATTTTTTTTCTAGTTCCATCCACGACTGAATTCCTCATCCTCTCACCTTTCATTCCCAAGTACACCATTCACAACTCCTACCTTAACACCAGCACTACAGTTACGGTAGTCAACTATGACGCTAACTCTGTGCAGGAGACCATCCCTTCTGGCGTCCCTGCGTATGTGGCGAATGTCACTGTTAACGGAGAAGCAACCACGAGGTGTCATTTCGATTTCTTCGACACGTTCAGAGTTGGTGGCGACATAGTCATCACTCTAACAGCGGATAAGGGCAGCGCAAACAGTTGCGAGGGTTCCCTACCCGCTAGTCTTTCCGCTGGAGGGTTCGGTAAGCCGAGATGATTCCCTCCCTTGCTTTCAGGGTTGGGGATATATCTCCATTTGTTAATTTCTCCCTTACGAATCTGAGTGAGGTTTAAATTTGCGTCGGAAACAGTTGGTAGCGATGATGTCTGTATATCACGACATATTCAAGTCTTGAATAATACTTAGGTCAATAGGATAATTCTTGGGATATGAAGTCACTCACATACGCCCACATCTGCAAGGAAGAATTTGAACAATAGTCTTTCACTTTCTGGAAGCATTGTTCGAAAACTGTCAAGTACGTCGGGTGTCAAGATGAACTGTCTCAACACATGGAGCATTCTTCCGCCTCTGTCCATCATTAACCCCACTAGAAAAACAATATCTTCAAGATCCGATGCTAATCCGATACTGTTCCGGCGGTTTCTATATGTTCTTGTCCGCCAGCAGGAGATTACATGCAGCGTAACGAACGTGGTCAAGCTGTCGCATGTAAAGCACCAGGGAAGGAAGCGCCGTAGCATGATTGGTGGACATGTTGCAACAGATAGCTTCTAGGGGGTGCATGTAGGTAACATTGAGACGTGTAGCTGAAACTTACCGCACTGAAAATTCTTTAGACAGAGCAGGAGGTCCAAAGCGCGATCTTTGGGTGAGGAAATGGAAAAACGCGACGTTTACATCCAAACCCTAGCAACCGCTTACTCCTCCGCAACAACAGAAAAAGAAAAGACAATTCATCTTTGTAAAGCGATTCGAACATTCAGTGATACTTCTGCCCCCGACGAAAATGGCAGGTACCTTCGCCTTTACAACGGCCTGAAATATGAGCCTCGGCGGCGTCATGAGACGCTCAGGAAGACGCTCCATCTTCCCGACCTTCTACAGAGCTTCCCATAGGAAATTTAAAGGAAACTGGGCGGGAAAGAGGCGGCCGAAGTTGGGAGTCCAAATTAGGATAGATGGAATTGTTGGGCACGGTCACGACAGCTGGGAAGCTTGATCGGCCACCCCAGACCCACCTTTCTCTCTTTTCGACTTCTACCTCGACGACAAGCCAGGCGCTGTACATGTCTCTGAGCAGGCTCTCTCCATCCCATCATGTCGACAGAGGACAAATTTCAAGGCGTAATATCCATCTTTCATCGTCCGAACGAATTGCCAATGAACCAAGCGGAAGCCCGCGCCCTACGACGGTAAGCATCATGTAGATATATGCTCATTTATGTTGAAATGTGTGCAGCTAGGTATAGAGTCGGCTGTGATGCGTCTATTCGCGTCTACAAAGAAGTTGCTGGTAGCATTGACACAGTGGAGTTTGATGAAAGTGAACGAGGACTATGTCAGCGATGTATACGTTCGGGTGGGAAATGACTTCCATGCTACTATGACAGCGTTTTCCCAGTTTAATGTCGACATGAGGTGAGTCTCACTTTTATTGAATCAGCGATACCTGACCGTGGATAGTGAGTTTCTTTCTTTTCCAGTCGACTTGCGGAATGTCCTAGAGCAGTGTCTTGCTGAGGACCCCACACCCGAGAATCTCGAAGTATACCTTCCGACCGTGAAAAAGATTACCAATCTACTCTCTGGTCTGCACGTAAAGCAATCTGCTTGTCGTCGCCAGCTTTCCGACCAACGACGGGGTTCTCAACATGACAGCCGAACAGACAGTCGCTCACCCCGCCGGCCGAACTCTCGCCTGAGCCCACTCTCAAGGAGCACTGCAGAGGATGGTGGAAGTCGGGGAAGTGCTCCCCCACCCAGCAGGAGGAATACCGAGAAAGTGTCCCGTGGCCCGCTCAGTCCCGTTGGGGAGGTTTCCTTTGAAAGCTTGTCATACCCTGAACAGACATCCCACACGTCTCATAAATCATCGTCATCGCATCGCCCGCCCGTTCCATCTAAACCTCCTCCATTAGTCGGCTCTTCCCCCTCAAAGACTTCTCAACGAACTTCCACGACGGAGACGAGGCGTCACGCATACGTATGCTTACCGCGGCCGCCGTCTCCGGATGTCATTGTTGAGCCTCCGCGTCCGGAAAGCCAAGAGGATGCATCAAATAACAGCGACCTTCCGTCGACTGACACCGCGACTCCCGACGTGGTAGATTCACTTGTTGCTCTGAATCAAAGCGATATTCTCGAACGCCGGGCTTCAAAGCGATACTCATCCTACAATATTTCTAAAATGGTTGACTCTACACGAGAAAAATTCATGGGCAAGACACGCTCCATGCTGGTCTCGCCTGCGTTGACGTCGAGGGAGCTGGCAGCTCTTGCTAATCTAGAAGATGACAGGGCTTCTCCTTCTCCCTCTTCTCCCGGTCCGCCTATGAGCCGAGGGTCCATTTTGTCTTCTCTTTCCCCTTCGCTCGGTGCAATTTTACAGTCACCAGCACGCCCAATATCCCCGTCAACCGCTCGTACACCCAATCGTACACCGGAACCACCGGAACGTCCTCCATCCCCGAAGAAACCATCAACTTCAATTCTCGGCCGAGGATATCCACCTATCTTGTCCAAGTTGACTATCTTCCTACAAGTCGACAAAGAAGTGAAAAAAACCGTAATAGAGCCTGGTCTGTCATTGCCTTCGATTCGAATGCTATTCGTCGACCGTTTCTCCTACAATCCCGGTGCTGATAATTTCCCCGCCATCTATATTCGCGATCCTTCAAGTGGTGTACGGTACCAACTAGAAGATGTGAACGAGATTCAAGAAAAATGTTTACTTTCCTTGAATATCGAACGTGAGCACTGACAGTATTTTGAAGTTGAAATATCGTCTAACACGCTGCATGTAGCCCTCAACCAGGTTAAACAGCACATGGATACACAGATTTCGACCTTATCTCAGGATATGAAAGAGTTGAAATCTGCTGTCAACAGAATTAGTACACAGTCCCTCATGTACAGCCCCATAGCTGAGAGTGCTCCCTCGACTCCCCCACCAGTTTCCGCTCGCCTGTCACGGTTCACTGGCTCAAGCTTCTTCCCCGCCACTCCACCTCAGACTCCTTCCACCTCTAGTCAAGCGTTGAAACCGCAATTGACGTCTGTCGAATATCCTCCGCGCGCCATAGCCGAACTCAGGACCCAGTTTGACGAAGTACAATCCCTACGGAGGGATCTGGGCGTCATGAGACAGCTCTACACTGATTTCATGAAACAAACCAAGGATTCTTTGAACACTCTCCGTACGCAGACTCAAACCGTGAAGCAACTAGCAAATGAAAATGTTGGTGGCGACCGTGCTATTGTCGACGCTGGCAAGAAGGCTCTCGATTCTCGGAGTCAGAATATTTTGACAGAGGTGGAGAGGCTGCAGGATGCGATTGATGCCGTGAAGGCCGACGTATTGAAGAGACATATAACCCCCAAGCCGCAGTATATGAAGTCGATCAGGAAGGATGCAGATGCGGCGGCATCTGAGCTGGAGAGCCTCAAAGAGCATCTCGTGACGATCAAGCCTATGTGGAAGAAGACGTGGCGAGAAGAGCTGCAGAATATCGTTGAGGAGCAAGAGTTCCTCAATCATAACGAGGAGCTCCTCAGTGACCTTCTGGAGGATCATAAAGCTTTGGGAGAAGTCCTGGGTCATCTAGAGCAGGTCGTTACTATGGGATCACACAGGGGACGAGGACGCTTTCCTGTGGTCCGCACGGAGGGCAAGGGTGATCTGGGCAACGTGCTGCTGCAGATACGAGGTGCGGCTATAGACCCGGAGAAGCGTCTGAAAGCCATAGAGGAGAGCCAGAAGAATCGAGAGAAAGAGATGGCCAAGAATCGGGCAGACGACGATCTACAAGCCAAGCTGACAGAGTTTGTTGGTGGGAAGAAGCTGAAACTTACGGGTGGGGTGGAGGAAGTGGAGCGGCTGAGGCAAAAGCGGAGTGATCAGGCATTAACGACCATGTTCAATGGCGCTCGGGCGGGTTTGAGCAGTCCTTGACCTCTCGCATTTCTTCTGTGCGATGTTAAAATCATTGTAGCGATTTCTTGGTTATACCGGTACATATGTAGATTTGCTTATCTAGTCGGACATTTGTATATCCTCGGACTATTGTATATTCTAGGATCGTGCTCCTATGTAACACCTAATCTCGTAGTATGTTTTCAGTAGCTAGCGTTGGTAGCAAATTGGTAGTCAATATGTTGTATTGTGCAAGACGAGGCAGGGCAGGACCCTCGATAATAGCCTAACAACCTAGATCGGAAAAAGTCCAAATCTCTGTGACCATGTCCGAAACTTTTTTCATGAAAATATCTGAAAATGACTGAAATCTAACCTAAGTTCGCGTAACATTTTTTTTCGTTGTCCGAAATTTCGTTCTGGGTTTCTGAATGCCCCAAAATGTCCGAAAGGCACAGAGTATTGATTTTCTGCTGTTTACATGTCTAATACGGTCGTCAATCATCTTCGGCCATCTTTACCATTGAAATGGCAGCGGTTTGACACTGGTGTAGGAAAAGTAGCTAGGGGCTTCAAGAAACTGCGTGCCTTTCAGGGCCTGCGTTTGAGGGCTTCCGACTCCCAAATCCGCGAATCCGACCTGGGATCCGGGGCCAAAAAGTACGTTTCATGACCGTTTTCTGATCTAGGATATAAGGACATTATCGGGGTTCCCGGCAGGGCTACTTCTAAAATTTGATCTTGCGCGCTGTTTCGCCCTAAATTTAGGTTCCTACATAGCACTTTGCACTGGTTTCATTTGTCACCTTTCACTTCCTCCCACAACAACGATGTCGAACACTCCCCCTCCAGCCTCTTCTAGCGCTTCCTCTGGAATTCAGCTCGCTCGCGACGCAGAGCTTCTTATTCAAGACTTCTTGCCTGACTTAAGCTCATCTAACGAATATACTGGTCCTTCCAGCGGCATTCCGCTACCTCTTTGTATCCCACAAATCGCCACTAAATTCGATTCTCCCTTCTCTCGCGGCTACAACGATGTGTTATCGGAGGCTGTGGGCATACCTCAGGCTGAGTTTTTGTCTTTCATCGACGGTCTGAACCTCGCTATGACTGCGAGTCCACCACTTCGTGTCGTGGACACGGCGGGTATGATCATTGGTCTCATGTCGGTTCCCCGATTCAATTGTATACCTTCATTATAAGACTAACAATCTCATTCCTAGACCATATCATTGGACAATAATAGCTGGCATTGCAATGCAAACCGCCGCCCAGACCGGGATGCGCGTCCTATCGAAAACCCTGACGGACCGTTACCTGCGCGCGGCCAATCAACGCTTGTTCAAACCGCGAGGCCTTTCCGTTCGCTTGTGTACTACAAATGCCATGATGAGGCTCATCTCCGGCGAAGGCAGGGAAGCACCTAAAATATCCATGATGAACAAAGTCGGTCGAACGGCAGGTACCATCCTGCTCTGGCTCCCAATTCCTTTCAGTAGCCGTATCGTGCGCCGCATCGCTGATAAACGCGAGAAGATTGCACCTTCCGAGGGCTCTAAAAGAATCTCGTGCTTCGACGACGGCTTCAACTTGTCGAAGGTCTAGCACTCCCGCTGGAGCTTGATGACATACCTCCCCCTGAGAAACCGGAGGGTATGATGGACAAGATGAATGCATATGGAGTTAAGTTCGACAAGTATAGGAATAACAAGAAGGAGAAGAAAAACGAGACACGACGCAGGGAGCTGGCCCGCTTAGAAGCAGGCGGTTCTGATCTCAGCCGGTTGGAAAGGCTGAGGCGTATGAGGATAGAGTATAACAAGAGACGAAGCGGTCTGATAAGCGGGATCATCGGGCCGAAGGAATCTAAGCTAGAGAGGCGAGTCGCGAATGCCGACCTTCTTGAGCACTGGGGCACTGATAAGATTGTCTGGATCGTCATAATAAACGAAGAGAAAGGTGAACACACATTTATCTACTTAAAAACCCCAGTTTTGTTTAATGGTCGCCAGATCGAGAAATCGAAGGAATTGAAATCGCGGATAGTCTTGAGGACGAAGAACACATCGATGACAGGGTGTGGAATGATGTTATGACTTTAGAGCGGGATGAATTAGACGAGGAGTTGTTAATGGAGGCAGAAGAAAAGAACCCGAAATCCAGTACAAAATAAAGACGGGCTTTCGGGGGTTTGGAAATGAGGTATAATATCTTGGATATTACAAGAATCATATGCAGTGATATGTCAACTGTGGAGGTCTTGACCGTTCTTCGCAGAGGTGTCTGTATAAGTATTAATCCCCTTTTCCAACCCGAGTCATCACATGGTGGTGGGCCTATGTCCGACCTATGCAACCTCTTGGATTAATATACATGCGAGTAATGAAAGAGTATCACTTGAAACATCATTGCTTCCATATGCACCAATATATCGAGCTTCAAAAAGGGTCAAAGTTCTGCAAAATGGAATTCTGGCTTAAAACTTCCAGATTTCAACCCATTGGACTTCCTGGAGAGTAGAAATCCGAAAAATAAAGTCCCTGGGTCACGGAACTGTGCAAAAATATGCCCCCTGCAAGGCTCGAACTTGCGACCTCGAGATTGCCGGACGGTGTAATCATCCTCATACCAGAATATGAGACTCGCGCTCTAGCCAACTGAGCCAAGGAGGCATGGTTAATTGGAGGAAATAGCTATATAAATCCCTTTAATTTCGGAGCTTGAAACTCGACAACGGATCTTTCGTCCATCTTATGCTTCCCTCAGTCTTCACCCCTTTCGTAAGACTGACTCTGGGTTGGCTCTACAAACTGTGTCATACAGAACGGACGGGATACCGTACCAGTCCCTGGAATTCCACTTAAAACATACGCGTGCTGAAGTTCATAACCCGAAGCTAATGCTATGCAATGTATTGGTATGAAAGCCCCAAACCAACCTTGGCGTATCTCATTTCTGAGATCAAAGGACGACATCCGAAATTTGCTTACGTCCATGTTATTGAACCGCGTGTGAATGGCACGAGGGCCCGAAACGAGGGGGACTTCACTTTGCAGATGGAGAATGATTTCATATAGGACATCTGAGCCCCAAATATCGGCTGTCGGGTAGGAGCGCGTCACCGCCGTTACAGCCGCCGATGAGAAGAATGATATAATTACTTTAAGAAGACATTTCCTAGGTAACCTTCTTCGTGTCTAAAACCTTAATACTGATGGGAGTTTTCAGCCTGACATGATATACTGGCTAAAGAAAGACGCACGTCGTAACGCACACAATAGATCGACTTTCTATCTACCAGGGAACGTTGCCAAGGGATACACGGACTACCCTTTTGCCAGAGAGGTGCATGTAAAAGAACGGAGATGATTCACATATTCTTCCGGTCGGTCGCAATTGTCATCGGAGATGACCAAACAGGTGGTAGCTGGCTGTCAGTCCGAACTATGTGGTGCTGTTGGTAAGTTTAAAGTATAGAAATTTTAGAGGGGTAACTTTAGAATGTAGATTAGCCACCGCTCGGGCCGACGTCATATACAGTGGTTTGGTCAAGTTTCAATATAGCCTTTCATACAATTTCAAACGTACGCTTGAGGCCGTGTGGGAGGAGATATAGTCGAGTACGTATCTTCGCACACAGGGCCACAATATTGAATTCATGCTCCAGTAGAATGAGCCATTGCTGAATTCATTCGGGAGCGATTATGGAAGGCCATAGAAACATTTTTCGATGACGGGCTCAATTGCTCTGGCGAAGAACAGTTAGGTGGAGAGTGTGGCGTAGCTCGAGAGGTCAGTATTGAGCGTAGCGGCTAGCTTTAGAAGACTAGGTGGCATTCCCGCCTCCACTGAAGAAATTCTTCGGTGAATTAACGCTAGCGCACAACATGCCATCAAAAGTGATTCTGATTCAAGATGGATAACGGCGGGGGGCCGGGCATCAAGGATTTCCGGCCCCACTGGGGAATTGCGGAGCTGATTTGAATTCAAACTCCAAAAAAAAAAAAAAGTTCTTGGATTGTCTTTACCCGTTTCTTATACAGAAAAAGAATGTTTCTGATACGACTCAGAGCCGGATACGTAGACATTACATGTCTCACGATCATGAAAGAGCTCGAGTCCCGCCCGCGGGATTACAGCCCTGGCGCTGTTTGTCGATTAGCGAAGTGAAGTAAGTATAAATGGCAAAGGAGTGAAACTTGCATACAAGTGGAGCGAGAAAGACATAACATACGTTCATTCCCAAATCTGACTCACTCATACACTACGGAGAAGTCAAATGCTGGCGACCTCTGAGCAGGTAGCAAACGAAAGTATGTTCACGGTACCAGAAGCGGTCATATGATCACTCCACGTCTGAAGTAAGAGCTAGGGGGAAAATCACGGAAACACATACGAAATGCTGGGGAAAGCGACTCGCCTTGAATTGTCGAGCCAAGGGGATGATGTCTCGACGTCACTGATAAGAACTTACGTTCATCCCCCTTTTCGGGTTGCGGGGAACCGCGTTATCAGCGTTACATTCGATGACGACGCGCAAATCCCCCGGTCGCCGTGCCTACGAATAAGCAAAAGATGAAGCAAATTGTACGGTCGGAAGTCATGCATGTGTATATGCATTGTAACTAACATACATGAACAACAATAATTGATAGGAAAAGATAGTACTTAGTCCGGTCGTATGATACGTGAGTAAACGTGGCGGTACACTAGTGTAAGACTGAATAGATATGAATGATGATAAACCATGCTACGAAAACAAATATGCATTAACTTGACCAGATGGCTCCGCTTCCAGGTGCCCTTCTGGGAACGATGACTCGCAGCATCTCGCCGTCGAATTCGGCACGGACCTGGACGAGGTCGGCGTCATAACCAAATGATATGCGCCTTTCGAAATGACCTCCGCCAGCTTCCCATGAGTCTGCGACAACATGTAATATGCGCCTTCGCTTCGTAGCTAATGTTCTGTAGCGGATTGATTATTTAATATAAAAATGAAAAAGAGGGAGGTACGCACATGGCATCACGCTTGAAACCCGGTAAGCACACGTTGAGACGGTACTCTTGGGGAGTGGTCTCGACTTCGATCCACGAGTCTGGAGGCGGGGGTGCGTTTGATAGGAATGGCTCATGGGGGGCTATTGATAGCTCCGAATGGGCCGGAGGTTGTTGTGAAGGGAGGATTATTGGAGGTTCGGGCGGTGGGTATGAAGAGGAGGATGCAGACGATGAGGGTCTGGTTCGTGATATGGACGGAGGTCTGGGAATAGGTGTTGGGACTGGGAGCGACGTCTGACGCTGAGTCTGGTACTGGGGCTCAGGCAGGGGGGGCTCAGGAAGAGGGGATGGATGTTCATCCTCTTCAGTGACTGGCGCTGCTTTTGGGAGGGTATGAAATGGTATTTGTGGTGGTATTGGCAAGGAGGCAGACGACGTCCGGTTAATTTGAGACGGAGCAGCAGCGGCAAGAATTGGAGAGGCAGGTGAGCTCTGTGACGGCAGCGAGTAGGGTCTTGGGTACGGCAGAATCTGTTGTCCCGTCAATGCTCCCGACGCCGTTGTTATGTTTGTCCAGTCCGACTCAACTTGTTCTTCACTGTATACGGGTGGGTCCACCGACGGCAGGGGTACCTCTCGCGGCGTGTCGAAGGATGCATGTCGTCTACTGAACGAAGAATTGCGTGGCGGGTGTCGAGGGCGCTGCTTTGTCAAGACGGACGATGGTGGCAACGTCGACATCGAAGTACTAAAATTGAAGTGAAGATGATTCCCCGCGTTGCCTATATTTCACTTTTCGAAACCGTTGGCTTTGTTTGGTCGTGGCGTGTGAATCATGATGTCATCCGTGCCTTGCAAATTGAAATTCTACCGCCGGGTTCTGGCCCCGCCCTTCTCCATTGCTGGTTCCGACTAGCGGACTATCATTAACTTCGCCTCGGTCGAGCGCTCCGCCCTTTATAAATCTCTTTTATTCCAGTTTTCCTAGCGCTTCTAGGCGTTCTCAGGTATCCACATGTACGTTGGCAATTCTCCGTTGCATTTGTGTTCTAATACAGCTGTCGTCACCATCAGTGTTATCACTGATGCCTTGGTCTGCTACTGCGGTTATGCTCGCCGTCCTGGTATCGGTTAGCGTTCTACCGCTGCTTATACAAACGTGCGATCTTATAGGCTTCTTGCTATCGCCATCTCCACAGCATCTACATTTTCCCACTATGAGCATTGAAAACTGACAAATCAAGTCCGTCGCGACGTCTGTACAGTATTTGTCTTCAGCCATCGCCGGGCTCCCACATCATGTTGCGATATGGATGCAATGCGCGTCGATCCTCTATCTGCTATCCTTCGGGCTCATGCTGAGAGACTCAATCAAATATCGGTCGGATGATTTCGCGGCCCGCATCTATCAATGCTGTCCGTCTATTCGACTACATATCACTTTCTTGCATGCGTCACAATTTGTAGCAGTGGTGGTTCAGTCTGTCGAGTCTTCATTCCACGTCTTCAGGAACAATATTTACATGATCGAAGCTCTTGCATCGGAACCGGAACCGTGAACGGTAATGGTACGATTTTTGGCTCCAGTACAGAATGCAGCAATTTTACTTTCGCACGAGTTCCAGCTCCGGTGCCGTTGAAGGTCTTCCATTCTTTATCGTAGGTGCGTGTCGTTTCGTATTCGTACGGATATGAGACACCATGATTTTTTTTTCAAAATGCCATACAGATCGGCTACTTGGCAAGTCTTACAGCATTTCGTGTCTCGTAGGCCCGCAAACGTCAATGGTACAGGCATTCGAACTCTCAGACCTCAGCGCCCGACGTTCTTGCCCTCAAATCTCTTGTCCTCTGCAGGCCTCTGCCTGGAGGGGCCTGGGGGTACTATCAATAGATGGTGCCTGGGCCTTGGATTTCGCTTTGGCCCCTTCGGTCTACTATCAGTAACTCTCTCACCGGTGACGGCCGACAAACTTTGCTGAAACTTGCCAGAGACTTCGCGATCAACGAGGCACTGTCTGTCAAACTTCGATTTCTCAAATCTGTCAAATACTGCAAACCTTCTCTTTGACGATGGAATGTAATCAATCACGGGCTATTCAAGTGGCTGCTGAACAAGGAAGGAAAATATCCTGCAGGCTTTTCCTTGATTGAAATTCTGGATGGTGACACCATCTTGGCTTTAGGTGTGCACTACCTTACTTGAATAAATTAAGCAATGCTGACTCAACCCTGCTTGGCACCTAGGACACCAGCGTTTGTCGGCCACTACCTTCCTGCGGACAACGGAGGCGAAACGGAAACATGCGCCGTTGATCTCTGGGCTTTTGTCTTCCTTCATGATCAGAGTTGAAATATTTCTTCCATGTATATTTGCTCGACAGATTCTGACTACAGATTGTCTGAAGGAACCCGGAGAATACCTTGAGAAGAGGATTGGACAGTGTTTGCCGTGTCATTTGCGGGCGAGTTCGCTTCGTGATATCCTTCTCGTCCGATCTTCCAAAATCCCCCTTGAATCTCTGTCATGTGTTCCAAAGTCGTAATTAGGAGGTTCAGCCTTGAGAATATATCAAGATTGGCGCACTCTGGAACTCAACCACGAATCGATTTAGTCCCTTTCAGCGTCAAGCACAACATTCTGAGATGAAAGGGTGATTATTGCCAGTTCAATGCCTGTTTGTATGCTCGCGCTGGCCAAATTTGGAATGTATCATGTGACTGTGAATATGTTAGACAGTCCACACCAGATTCGGATTCCACCAAAGGAATGATGACGAAAAGATGTCGATTCCAATTTTGTGAAGTCAAATTTCGACCTGATCACAGAGACTACAGTGTACTTGATACTATGCTGCCTGTTACTGTTGTAACAAGAGCAAGGAGAATATAGCAAAGATGGCAAATTACTGCCTCTTGAGCAAGAGGTGTCCTACTTAAATACATGTTGTACTGCTTCTAGAACTTACTATGAAATACCATGTATGTCCACTTTTATGGTTCAAAGTTAATCCTGCTGAGTAAGCCAATCCTTTGAGTACATTCTAGTACTTGCTCAGGATTGCTATCTCAACACTCCCCCTCAATTTTGTGCTCCTAGAATATGTTAGGGACCGACTTGGACACGTGACTTGGGGCAGTCAGCTGATCTCTCTGGGCCGTTACGCGTTCGAACAATCACCCAAAGTGAGAGATAGAAGCCAAAAGCCTTCTGTGTTGTGTAAACAAGAAGTATATGGTTTTAATTTAAACAAGAGATAGAGTACAACTGTCTAGTTTACTCTGTTTATATAGTATTTCTACGGCGTTATATTTAGGTGAAACACTATGGTCCATGCACAAACAGTGTCGAAGTAGGATGATCCGGGAGGATCATAGAACCAATGGAAAGCGTCTGGGGTGACAGACGGTGAGAATGAGGGTTGTAGCCGGCGAATAGCTGGATACGAGTCAGTTTCTGGATAAGATTAGATGGATGAGTCATGGATATGACTCGGATAAGATAAGATAATGGAAAAATCATAACATTACCCTCTTGTTAAAGCAGTTGTCCCGACTGCTAGGTCTCTTCCAAAGGGGTGTCGAACTGTGTTGCGATTTGACTGATCCAGTACTGATCAATCAGTTTCTTCCATATTTCTTCATCTGGATTGACAATCCATTTGGTGTATCCATCTTTTCTTTTGGCAAGGTAGGCTACGTCACCATGTTCTGAGTATTCGTGGTCCAGTATTTTAACCACTTTCTTTTTGGTTGCGATTTTTGGAGTGTATATGGCACGGTTTACACTAGCCTGGTACTCTTGGATCGCTTCCAAAGCATTCGTCATCTCGTTTTCTCGAACCCATGAGTTGTGTTCATGAGTCCATCCTTTCCATTTAACTAGGTAGTCTGTGACTTCCCTAGATGGTTGTCCCTGCTTGGATCGTACCTTTCTGGTGCGTGAATCCAAGACTTCTTCGATTTCGTATTCTTCTTGACTGTCAATGAGGTCCAGAGGGGGAGGTGGCAGTTGCTCTTAATTTGCAAATGAGGGTGCAACGTATGGAGTCAATAGTTTCTCATTGAATCGGGGATGAATCTTCCAATGTGGTGGCAGCTTCAACTTGTACGCTGCTGCTCCTGATTTCTCTATGATTTCGAATGGTCCTGTTTGTTTATTGTCGAGCTTTTTCTTTGGTCGTGGAAGATGAAGGTTGGCGGTGTCCAGCCATACCTTATCCTCAATCTTGTACTCTCTTTGAGTCTGTTTCCTTTTGTCGTATTGCATCTTCATTTGCGCCGCGGCCTTTTCTAATGCTTCATGAACCTCCTTATGGACCTTGGCCATAGTTTCCATGAAGTCGACAGCTGCGGGATTTGCGAAGCTGGTTTGTTGTATTGACTCAGGGATAAGTCTGAGGTTTCATCCATATAGAACCATGAAAGGACTTTTGCCCATGGCCAAATGGACTCAGTTGTTGTGGGTGAATTTGGCGAGTGGTAGCCATGCTACCCAGTCGGTTTGTCGATGATTGACAAAGATGCGGAGGTATTTTTCTACCTCCTGGTTGACTCTCTCTGTCTGTCCATCTGTCTGTGGGTGGTATGCCATGGATGCATTCTGGGTGATGTTTAACATTCTGTATAGTTCCTTCATGAATGTTGAGATGAATTGTGGTCCTCTGTCCAAGATGATCACTTGTGGCATTCCGTGCTTCGCATATACATGGTTGTGAAGTATTAATGCCCATCCTTCAGCGGATAACTCCTCATTGCACAGAATTAGGAGGATGTTCTTGGAGAAACGATCTACGATGACCAGTAGAGCATCAAATCCATCTGACTCAGAGAGTCCAGTGACCATGTCGACTGAGATGTGTGTTCACGGCGTGTCGGGTATTGTGTTGGGATGAAGAGGTGCAGCCTTGGTCTGTGTATTGCTCTTCGTTCTTTGACAAGTCTCACATCCTTTGATGTAAGACTCTACATCCTTCTTCATCTTCAGCCACCAATACTCACGCAGTATGAGTTCCTTGGTCTTGGCTATTCCTGAGTGTCCAGCGGTGATGTGATCATGGAGTTGGGCGATGATCTCACCGCATAGCATTGAGTCGTTGGGAATATAGACTCGTCCATCGTACCACAGGATTTTGCTTTCCTGTGTGATCCCTTGTTCATGGTTAAGGGACTTCTCTATTCCCTGGTCCCATAGTTTCTTCTGCTTTGTTGCGTCTCTTATATGCATGATCCTTTCTTCCGTTGTTGGTAGTACTAATGCTCAGAAGTGTTCTGGGGATAAGACGATAACATCTTGGTTGTCTTCTTTTCCCTGATCGTGATCGTCTCATCTGCTGAGAAGATCGGCTTTTTGATTAGCGGTTCCAGCTTTATGTTGAAGAATAAAGTGGTATTCTGCTAGTTTGGTGACCCATCGAGCTTGTCAATGGTTTAACTTCTGGGGTTTCCAGAAGTATTGGAGATTCTGATGGTCAGTCCAGATCTCAATGGTCTCTTTGGCGCCCATGAGATAATGGCACCACTCCTCTAATGCCAGCATGATTGCTAACAACTCCTTGTCATAGATTTCATAGTTGTGCTCAGTGGCGGTGAGTGCTTTCGACATGAAGGCAACTGGCCTCCATTTGCCTTCCTTTTCTTGGCTCAGGATGGCACCAATGGCTCTGTCACTGGCATTGGCTTCAACTCTGAACTTTCCATCGTCTGAGGGAATCGTCAGGATTACGTTTGTTATCATCAACTTCTTTAGTTGTTTAAACACTTGTTCCTGTTCTGATCCCCACATCCAGTCTACCTTTCCAGTTAACTGGGTAAAGGGATGCACTATCTTGGAATAGTCTTTGATGAACTTCTGGTAGAAGTTCATGAATCCCAAAAAGGACTGTAACTCCTTTTTCTTTGTTGGGGTTGGCCATTCCTCTATTCCCGCTATCTTGACTGGGTCCATACAAATAGTGTCTTCACTGATAATAACCTCTAGGTATTCGGTTTCGAGTACCTCAAACTCGCATTTCTCTGCTTTGAGGAACAACTTGTTCTCTCTAAGTTGCTGGAGTACTTGTCGTACTATGCCCCGGTGTTCTGACAATGATTTGGTGAAAATGAGTATATCGTCAAGGTAAATCATGACTTTTCCTCCAGCGATCAAATCCTTGAATATGTCATTCATCATTCACTGAAATGTGGCTGGTGAGTTCATAAGTCCGAAGAACATAACTGTAGGCTCAAAGAGCCCTCGATTAGTTCTGAACGCTACCTTTTCTTCATCCCCATCTCGGATACGGACATTGTTATAGCCCCATCATACGTCCAGCTTGGAGAAGTACTTGGCTCCCTGTAGCTTGTTGATTAGCTTGGAGATGAGCAGAAGGGGATAACAATTCTTGATCATTATTTCATTCAGTTTCCAGTAATCCTGAACTGGTCATAGGGAGCCATCCTTTTTCTTGATGAAGAAGAAGGGAGAGGCGAAGGGAGATTTCGAGGGATGGATGCGTCCCGAGTCTAAGTTCTCATCTAAGAACTTGTCCAACTGCTCTTGCTCGTTTCGATTGAGCAGATAAACCTTGCAGTCCAAGGTTGATTTCGCGTTTGGGATCAATTCAATTGCATGATCCCAAGGTCTTCTTTCCAGTAATTCATCGAAGCTTTCTTTAGAGAATAAATCTCTAAAACTCTGATACTGAGGTGGTACAAGCTCCTCAAACATCTGTTTTGGTTTTTCAGTGTTGGCTGCTGCTGCCAACTCATTCGCATGATGGACGGCACGAAGTATGATTTCTTCTTGCATATTGATGGCAAGAATACTTTCTCCTTCCTCGAGCTCTTCATCCCATCAGTCTTCTTCATCTGCGTCAGGCAAGGTGAACTGGTTTTGGATGCAATGACATCGTCCGAATGTCAAGATCCCCGCCTTCCAGTTGACGAAAGGATTGTGGCATTTAAGCCAGTCGTGGCCCAAGTATATAGTCTTGGAGCCTAGGTTGGTGACCGTGAGGTTGATTCATTCACTATGTTCTCCGATGGTCATTCGGAGTTCCACGAATTTGGTGATGTCCCCTGCCTTATTGTGCATTCCGTCGGCATTATAGACCGGTATAGGGGCTGCGGCCTTCCTGGTGTCCAATTGATGTTGCTGGATGTAAGTTCGATTGATAGAGCTGCCCATGCAGCCACTATCTAATAATGCTCGGGTTGTCAATATCTGTTTCCCAGTGCATGGGGAAAGTTGGATGTCTACCAAGAAGTCCTGTCCGGAACTCTTGGTACTGCAAATATACTGAATTGGTTCATGCAGTTCATAGAGCTGTTCCCAGGCTAAGCTCTCTCCCATCCTTAAGCTTTGGATAAGCTCGTCGTTGATTTCTCCGAGTCTTTTGGGGTGTACCCAAATGGAGAGGACTGCCTTGGCGACTGCTAAATTCTTGGAGTCGCATACTGTATGCATCATCCAGTCGATTCCAAATGGTCTGAACCATTGGAATTCATTCTGCTTCCCCATTCGTTCGGAAGACTTGTCTTGCTTCCCCGTACATTTGGAAGCATCTGATACCCCCTTGTTAGGATAGGTGTCGGGTTTGATGCTTCCCCTTGCATTCGGAAGGTCAATGTTCTGTGATTCCAGTGTTCTGGATATCGGGGTACTGGCTTTGGATTGGCTGACTTGCCACATCCTGAAAGCTATGTCATCTTCTTCGTCGGGTACTTCAATGATGGTAGTTCTGCTGAAATGCCCCCTTTTTACTGCCTGGGTGCTAGCGGGATCCTGTTCCTTTTCCTCAGCCAGCATCACTCATGATAGAGTTTGAATTTCCTTGGTCATTGACTCCCAGCTAGTGCCTAAGGCGACCTTCGCATGTTTGCAACCTGTACCAGTCTGGTTTGGGTAATCCCACCCTCTTTTTATTGCCTGGGTGCTAGCAACTTCCTTCCTTCTGGCTTTGATCCTCTGACTTGCTGGCCCAGTTTAATACTCAGCTTCATCAAGTTTTCCACTCCCTGGACCAGTTTGTCCAGGTCGTCGGTCCTAGCCTTGGTTAGAGGCACTGTCCTGGTCCTCTGCCAACCCTGGCGGAACTGGTGAGCTTGCCCCACCGCTCGAGGTGGGTACTGGGACGGTCGGACTTCTGGGAGGCCCGAAGGAGTCCTGCCTACTGGTCCCTGCTTGTTGCTGTGCACTCAGCGGCGTATCCGGTGAGCTCTGCTCATTGGACTTTGTTGTGGCGCCAACACCACTTGGCAAGTCCTGCTCCAGTTTGTTAGAGGTTCGGGATTTGTCACTACAGATACTTGTGTCAGCTTCTTCTAGGAGGATGATGTACCTGTTTGTTCTTGATGATTCTTGCTTGGTCTTCAGCTTTGGTGAAGTCATAGATATATTCTTTGTATGTAATTGTCTGTTTTTATAATAATCAGTCCGACCCACGAAAACCGAGGACACACCTTGAGACTCGGGTGTGCAAGGGGAATCGAACTCTTGATGCCCTACTCTTTTACCTCCTTGATCTTGGAGGTGCTTGGCACCACTGCGTCAGTGGGCCCCACATATCTCACAACGTTCTTCTCTTTTCTCATAGGGCAATCTCTGCTCAGGTGACCCTTTTGATCACACCTGAAGCAGCGCCCCTCGGCTCATTGCCGGTCTAAGTCCATGGGCTTCCCCACCCCCCCGTACGTCATCCACTTACCGGTTCCAGCATCACAACTAGTTCCTCTGCTCCCAGCATTCGGCTTTGGAGCCAACGAACTTGTCGCCCCAGCAGTGTTCTTGCTGCTGGGTTGCTGTTGTTAGGGATGTGAGCCCTGCTTTTGGCCATCCCGAGGCGTACTAGTGGTCTGGTCAAAGACCCATTTCCACTGTCTCTCTTCATACATCTGGAGGATGCGTTCCTTCCACTCCAGATATGAGCGCGGAATACTCACATCCATATTTGATATGAAGATTGTGTATGAGCTAGGCACCCCTAGTCGCACCACCTTCACCATTGCGCCGCATTCGGCCTCATTGGATCTCTGGCCCGCTAGCTTGGCTTCTTCTTCCAGCTTCTGGAAGTAGTGGGAGGCAGGCTGTGCTCCCATGCGCAAGTCGAACATGCACTTTTCATGTATTTCCTCGATCACGGGATCTTAGAATTATCATGTGACTAGGTCAACAAAGTCAACCCAGTCGAAATATCGGAAATGGGTGGTGGTGCCATCAAAGGGATCGCCTACCCAATATTCAGGTCTCTTGTAGACTCACCAGTCCTTGGCAGCGCCCTTGAAGTGAGACATCGCAAATAGTACCAGGTGCAATGGCACCTGGAAATAGTGTCGGAACACTTCGAAATAGGTGATGCAATCACCTATGAAGCGTTTGATATCGTCATGGTCCCCCTTGAATGGAGCGGGGACCTTGATGAGGATTGGCTTGATGCCCAGATAGGGGGCATCAGCGGCAGTGTTCCCGACAGGGTTCGAGATTGGGTCAGGTGGTCCCTGACCAGGGGGTGGTCTTGGGATCGAAAATCAATCCAGCCTGTAACCTGGGTAACCTCTTGGCAGTCCCAGTGGTCTTCCCCTTTCTGGCTCTTTTTCCTTCTCTTAAGCCTTGAGGTATTCTGCCAGTGTCTTGTGGGCAGAATCCTCCCTGTTGAGTTCTTCACGCATCTCTGTGATGCACCGTTCCTTTTCCAGCAACTCATTCCGCATTTGTTGCCAGACTTCTTCTGCCGTGGCAGGGATTCTTGATGCCCCTGCAGTGGCATTTCCTGCAGGGGCTCCTTTGGCTTCCATTTCTTCTCCTGCCCCTGCGAAGAGAAGACTACCACCCTGATAAGGATGGTATCCTTGGTGACGCGCCCTATGATGTGGGGGCGAGTCGGGAAGTGGTCATGGGATTGCAACCAGGGTATCTGGTGGGTGATCTGGATATATTTCGTATTGGGGATGGTGGTATTCCATCCTGCCGTAGTAACCTGTATCATAGGTTAACATATCATACTGGGGCCTTTGCCCCCAATTACTCCTCTCTTGCCACCTCCAGTCTCCATAAGTGCTGGAGGGTCCTCTCCAGTTCCCGCTGCTCCCCTGGATCTCTGGGCTGAAGCCCTGGAAATAGATCCCCTGCGGAGGGGTGGAAAATTGACCGGTCGTGGTTGGCGAGTATCTGGTGGTTAACGATGTTGGCCCTAGTGGAGCTAGGCCCATCGAAGGGAATTCGGATGGGGTCACCCCTGTTAAGGGCCAACCACTCATCCATCTCGATTCTGGGTTCTTCCCAGAGATCTCAGGCTTCGACGTCCCTTCATCGAACTTCCCATGCTGTGGTCCGGAATGGACCGAAGAGTCTGTGGTTGACCTCGGAGAGGTCAGACCAGATGAAGTCTTCCCCATGCAGGTTGAAGGGGTCATCGGTGGCATGGGGAGGGGCTGGGACCGGGGCGTCATCTCCAACAATGTTGTCATCGGACTCGTCATTGGAGATTTCAATGATGGGGAGGGAGGAGAGCAAGATGGACTCTCCTGAGTTGGGCCACCACTCTCGGCCCCAGGGACCGTAAGAGTGGTTTCAATCCATGTTTGGATCATCAGGGTGGTGGGGTCTGGAGTGGTCAGACCTCCTACTGTTGTCGCTATCAGACGACGGGGAATCAGATCTCTGCTGGAATATGCAGAGGGCAGGGGTTCTTGGACGAGGGGGGGGGGCCGGGGTATGGGGGTGGGGGTTCGTCCAGCGCAAGCCGAACATCCCTCACGTATTCTTGGGCTGCCGTGCGGCCGGCTGTTGGTCACTCCAGTGCGATGGTGGGTTGTTCCATCTGGTAACGGAGGAGGATGGCTCTCATGTTGTATGCACAAGCGGATTCGGCAATCTGGGCCCGAAGTTCTGGGATCCCCGGAGTTGGGGGTCTTGAATCTGAACTCCCTTCGGAGGAGGAAGCGACTGTGAATTGAGCCCTGGGATGAATGAGTGGAGTTGCCTCTCGTTCTCCCAATCTTATGGGGGGTATCCCCCTGGGAACGATATGGGTGGTTGTTGGGGTGGGGCGGGGGGATGGGTCGGGTCGTCGGGGCTGTCTCTGTCTGAGCAGTGCCTGGATTTCTTCCTCATAGATTAATACGGCAAGGACCATAAAAAATGACAAAAGTATGGTGCTACCGATTGCAACACCGAGAGAGACAGTTTGGGGTTTGTGGGGGTTTCTGTCTTCTCCAGGCATGAAGAAGTTCTTCTATACAGCTAGCATAATAGAAGTGGGAAGGGTGATCTCTTGTTTAATGTTAGGGACCAACTTGGACACGTGACTTGGGGCAGTCAGCTGATCTCTCTGGGCCGTTATGCATTCGAACAATCGCCCAAAGTGAGAGATAGAAGCCAAAAGCCTTCTGTGTTGTGTAAACAAGAAGTATATGGTTTTAATTTAAACAAGAGATAGAGTACAACTGTCTAGTTTACTCTGTTTATATAGTATTTCTACGGCATTATATTTAGGTGAAACACTATGGTCCATGCACAAACGGTGTCGAAGTAGAACGATCCGGGAGGATCATAGAACCAATGGAAAGTATCTGGGGTGACAGATGGTGAGAATGAGGGTTGTAGCCGGTGAATAGCTGGATACGAGTCGGTTTCTGGATAAGATTAGATGGATGAGTCATGGATATGACTCGGATAAGATAAGATAACGGAAAAATTGTAATAGAATACCTGCAGATAGATGTTCATGTAATGGTCTTGGTAGCTCTTTAGTGAATATATCTGCTAAGTTCTCCTCTGATGTGCAGTGCTGAACTTTGACTTCATTTGAAGTCATGCACTCACTAATGAAGTGATGCCATATGTCTATGTGCTTTAATTGCATATGAAATATGAGGTTCTCAGTAAATTTGATCACTGACTGATTGTCAACAAAAATAGTGGTTGCATCATCAGGTGGTAATCCTAATTTAGTTAGAATTGCCCACAACTATATTACTTCTTGGGTTGTGTATGAAAGGACTATATATTCTGCCTCTATAGTAGATAGGGCTACAGTAGGCTGTTTCTTTAAACTCCAAGTAACAGCTCCCCCTGCATAGGTACAGACATAATCACATGTTGATCTTCTATCTGTCCTGTCTTCTCTCCAGTCTGAATCTGAGTAGGGTATCAGTTCATCTGTAGTTCCTCCATATATGATTCCAAAATCCAGAGTTCCCTTCAAGTAATGGCAAGCTCATTTGAGAGCTATGATATGCTTAGCAGCTAGATTTTATACATATTTGCTTAATTCTGTGACAGCATGTGCAATGTCAGGCTAAGATCCATTAGCTGCATACATCAGAGATCTGACACCAGTATGGTAATATTGCCTGGTGGCTGTGTCAGCACTCTGAGGATTGTCTTTGGGGATTTTCTCTAGCTGTACATTTGAGTCCATAGGTATTTTGACTGGTTTGCAGTCTTCCATACTCATTCACTTAAGTACCTTTAAAATATATGCCTTCTGGGATAGAGTAATAGTACCCTTCTCTCAATTCCTGTCTATCTTCATGCTTAATATATATTGAATCTCCCCCATATCTGTAATATTTAGCTTCTTCTTAAGCTCTTCTTTTATAATAGACATGGTTTTATCATCTGGAGCAAGTAGTGTCATGTCATTTACATACATGGCTACAATTATAGGACCAGAATTCATCTGTCTGATATACACACATTGATCACTAATCAACCTTATATATCTAAGTCCCAACAACATAGCATTTAATTTCTTATTCTAAACTCAGCCAGATTGTTTGAGTTCATATAATGTCAACTTGAGGTGTGCTGCCTTGCCACTTCCATCAGAATATTCAGGTGGCTATGCCACATAAATAGATTCATTGAGCTTTTCATTTAAGTAAGCTCCAATGATATCTATTCTATGAATAATCAGGTTTCTTTGTGTGGCAATAGTCATAAGTAGATAGAATGTGTCCAGCCTGGCTACAGGTGCATATATCTTAAAGAAATCAATTCCAGGCTTCTACAAAAATCCTTTTGCAACAAGTCTGGCTTTGTGTCTGGTGATTTTCCCATCACCATTTCTTTTTAGCCTGTAGGTTCACTTGCAATCAACAAGTGACCTATTCTGAGATAATTCTTCCAGCTGCTATGTGCCTAGAGAAGTCAATAAATTATATTCTTCATTTATTGCTTTCTTCCAATGATGTTAATCTGGCCTTGTTTTGGCTTCTTCAAGGCTTAATGGCTCATCACTGAGGTTATCTACAGTCTCTCTCACACATACATATTCTATTATAATATTTGCAGTCTCCAGCACTTTCTTTGTTACTTCATACTGCTTCTCTGGCAATTTCATATCTTGTGAGGCTAGATTATTAAGGAACTAGTAACTTAGTGAGGCTACTGATGCAATTCAGGCTGATTTGTCACATGGCTGAATCACCTTCCCATGCTATATAGATAACTTTGATTTGATTGCTGAGGCATTAAGAGGCATTTCCCCTTTTGTTTTGGCATTTCCAGCACCTGTGGAATTGTCCAAAATATCATTATTTCTATCTAGAATCTGCTTGACTTTGCTCTCTGACTCTCCCTTGAGCAGTGGAGGATGAAACACAATGTATTCATCATTGTTAGCATTTAGAATGCTATCTTCAGAGAATATAACATTTCTTAAGGTCTGAATCTGCCAAGTCTGTGAATTATAGCATTTTTAGGCTCTTGATTCATTTGTAAGATCTGTAAAAATAAATTCCCTTGATTTTGGGTTGAGTTTTGACCTTTTATTGTCTTGTTACAACATCCAGCACTTTGTTCTGAATTTCTAAAGCATTGAAATATTCAGTTTTATTCTACAAAACACTTTCTCTGGGGTTAGATCATTTCTGATGGCTCTGGTTGGTGATTGGTTCTTCAAATATATGGCATATACCACTGCCTTAGACCATAAAAATTTTGGCAGATGATGTTCTTTTAACATAGCATAAACATGCTCTATAAGAGTCTGATTGACTCTCTCAGCAACTCTATTTTGGGATAGAGAGTATGTGGCAGTCAGTTCCAACTGAATGCCATTGCTCTAGAGGTATTCCTTCACCTCCTCATTGATATATTCCTTCCCATTATTGATCCTTATAAACTTCAGATCCCTTCTAGTATAGACTTTGATGTATTTTTAATATTGCTGAATCTTCTTTTGAATTTCTGTACCCTGTTTTGACTTTAGAAAATACAGCATTGTCCTCCAGGATTTTTTATCTGTGAAGCTTATATAATACCTTTCTCCATGGATACCCTGAGTTTGGGCTAGCCCTCATAAGTTCAAAAATGTTATTTCACCTATTTCAGTGTAATTTCTTTCAGCTTCTTGTGAAAATAGCTTGGCATGATGCTTGGCCTGTATGCAGGCTTTGCAATCCTTCTAGGGCACCACTGACTCATCCACATCCATTCTCTTGACTATTTTCTTCCTAAATAGTCTCTTTACTGATCCCATATTTAAGTGACCCATTATCCAATGTCACTTCTACCATGATTAGGCTGCTTTTGTCATATAGGCCTGAGTTATTTCTGGCACAATAATATCTAGGCTATACAACTTTGATATCTTATCTCCATGGCCAATCTTTTTACTACATGATGAGATGATATCTATCCAGAATTCTTTGAATTTATGTTCAAACCTGGCATCTGTGATGTGCCTTAATGATATAAGATTGAATAGTGCTTCAGGACAATGAATACAGTCTTTTAGAGTGACTTTAGTAGTCTTGCTCTCTTCAACCATTTTAATCTTAACTGTCCCTCTTCTCAAGCCTTTTGACTTTCCTACACCAATAACTTCATTTTCTGGGGTCTCAACATAGTCAGAAAAATACAATCTATTCTTGACTATATGCTTGGTGGTGCCTGAGTCTCCAATCCATGATGACCCTGCAAGTGCAGTAGGTGTGGTGTCTTTTGCTCAAAATATGTAGTCTTCTTCATCAGAATCTGACTTGGCAACATATGCCTGAGTCTGGCCCTTCTCTTTCTCCTTCCATTGCTTCCTAAAATTCTTCTTCCTATTTAAGCAATTGGCCCTAATATGGCCAGTTTCTCCACATCTATAATGTTACAGCCTAATCTATCACATGATCTTGGGACATATGTCACTCTTGGGCTGTCTTGCATTTAGACAATCACCCATAAGTAAGAAGATAGCTAGTCTTTGGAACAGTGTAGTAGATGGTATATGATTGCAATTTAGTCAGAAGATAGAGACTAAGTACAAAGTCTCGCTACTTTATATATAAAAGTACAGGATCTAATAATAGGTGAAACATGATTATTCATGCATGAAACATTAGAAGTCAGATGATCATGGACCAACTAGATAGAGAGAATTGAGAATCTATGGAGTGTAAAAGGCTTGGTTGGACTGAACAATGGTGTTTTGTTGGATATGATAGTGTTGTGTAAGGACTGTGATGTAGATCATGATAAGATAATAGAAAAATCGTAACATATAACATGTGATTTTTAGGTTAAACTTCTTCTTACCATATGCTGCAAGTGTTGTGGTTGGGTCAGAAGCCTTTTTCTGCAATCAAATATCTTCTTGGAGAATTCAGGAGATCAGTTTATATGAATCCTTCAAGTCTGCAATGTCCACTGATGAAATAAATAAATTCTGTAATTCTGGAAGTGATGTAAGTAGTGTGATTGAGAAGTTCTCCTCCTCAACAGTCTGCTTAAGAGATGCCAGCTCCTCCTGGTAGGATCTCATAGTCCTAATATGCTTCTCTATATTTCCTCCTTCTTCACACTGAGCTCTAAAGAATTTCCTTCTAACAAGAATAATTCCCATAGATCCCCTTGACTCATACATGTCCTTCAGAGCTTTCCAGGCTTCTGCTGAAGTCTTAGAACCAGCAATATACACCAGTGGGCCATCTGAAACCCATAACCTTATTGTTGAAAGAGCCTTCCTATTGCTCTTTTTCCAATCTGCCACCAGTGCTGCTTCTACCAGGGCCACAGAGCTTCTATCAGCATAGTCAATTAGACCTAAATTGGTTAGTATATCAATCATCTTGACTTTCTATGTCAGGTAGTTTTCTAGGCCCTTAAGGGGTTCAATCCTATACATGGACTGGCTATCCATTTGGTTCAATGTGTGTACATAAAGTACAAGAGTGCAAAGTTGGTGATGATGTAAGTAGTTCAGTTAGGGCCAGGGCCTATAATCTGTTGTAACAAGAGTGAGGAGAATGTAGAAAAGATGGAAAATTACTGCCTCTTGAGCAAGAGGCATCCTACTTAATACATGTTGTACTACTTCTAGAACTTACTATGAAATACCATGTATGTCCACTTTTATGGTCCAAAGTTAATCCTGCTGAGTAAGCCAATCCTTTGAGTACATTCTAGTACTTGCTCAAGATTGCTATCCCAACAGTTACCTACACCAATCACTCAGAGGATCACTCACCCCTTGCCATCATGACAAGTTGTCTTCATTGATGGTGCATAGTATAATAATGAACAATGGAGTACAACAGCAGATATTGGCATTGTCATTGGAGGCATGGAGGAATGTCAATAGAGTATTACTATTGATGACAACATTGACCCTGATGCTCCTAGCACAGAGCTATTGGAGACATTGAAAGGCTTGGAGATACTATGTGAAGAAGAGACATATATTGACAAATCAGATGGCAAACAACCTAGGAGACACAAAACAGCGAAGTTCAAGACCTACAAGCTAGCTAACCCCAGGGATCCTTACACCTGGGTAATCGTCACTGGCTTTGAGTATGTTGTCCTGGGTATGACTGAATACATCCACAAGTGGCAGGTGCGAGGCTCAATATACGTAGCAAATTCATGTGCTAATTGTAGCCAGAGCAATGGATGGCACACTTCCCAAGGCAAGCAGGTATCGAATTTGGTTTTTCATCAAGTTGGACAATGCTATCAGTCATGTAGAGCAAGAAGGAACTCAAGTAGGGCTCTGCCACATACCCCAAAGACTGAACAGTGAAGCTGACGAACTCGCTAAGGCTGCTGCTCATTGCCAGGTCTTTTAGATCATGTGTCATGTCTCCATTCATTCCTAATTCTTAAACATCTGACCGTGTACTTGCTTGCCACCTTTTAGTGCTTCTTTGTGCGACCTAGGTCCTCAATCGTGGAATGTTCTCTTTCCCTTCAATTTGATACTTGTAGAGTGTTGAGGGTTAGTTCCTCGAACATATCATGTACTGACTTCATGTTTGCTTTCATTTTCATGTATACAGCACCTGTAAAAATACGACTAAGAATAGTATTGAGCCAGTAACTGCCTTCGCAATACTTGTCAGAGGACGACTTTTCTTGTCTGCCTTTTCAAATTTGTCAATATGGTTCCCTTTTCAGCATTCAGCATCAACAGTAACGAAGGTACTTTACTTTCCGTCCTTGATTCCCAACATAACCTTTCTATACTTATGTATTCGATGTACCTTCTGTGACGCAATGCTCACCTACCTTTTGTTGGATAACACGCGCATTACGGATCAAAGATCAGGCACGTTTGCTGAGTTAGAACAGAGCGGTTCAAGTTTGCTTATAGTGGATAGGTAGGAAGGCAAACGAGTACAGTACACTACAAAATCTAGCTAATTATATACTCTCTTGTATTCTTCTAGTACTTTCTTTCTCTTATTAATCCTTTACTCAGCAAAACTCGGGCCAGTTTTCTCGAGTTCTGTTATGAGGGCACCCATAGTTCAGCCAAAACTAGGGTAGATAGCGACATCACAACTATGTCTAACGAGACTGTGAGTACACGAGGCAGAGAGAGGATAGCCCCTTTTCTGGGGGATACGTGAGCTGCATGAGAGATCTCTGTGCAAGGCGCTCACTCGACGATTAACCTTGTATAAACATCTTTAAACCCGACTCACTGGACATCGCACCGAGCTCACACAGCCACTGGGTCATCGAAATTCTACACATTTACCATTACCAGTCCTTCGAAAACAAACACTCTTATCATGCTCTACACTTCAGGCTCGTTCTAAACGACTGCATATCTACTGTAGAAAACTGTTGTTGCGTGCATGGCTTTGCCTGCAATCTACATCAAAGTTTTCTGTGACTCGTCACGACGGCCCGAATATGTTTGTTATCAAGTTCTTCCGTCCTAACCTGAACTTTTCAATAACAATAGGACCTGGAATACGTCTTGTGGTCAACATCGGTTCGGAGCTCCCACTTGGCGTAGATAAGTGGGTGGATCATACGAAATGCATTCTTTGTCCGTTTCCAGCCCCGAGATGATGAAAACCTCGATTTTATTCTCCTTACTCCTTCTTTTAATCGCTAGTGATCGTGCGCCTGGGCAGTTTTCCATCAAACCTGCACGTACATGTCCAAAAATAACACGTACTACGTTTGTTCGTATTCTGCCGTCTCCGATCGATACATATATTAATGGCTTTGTCGCAGGAAGTGACTGATCATTTAATGAACAAGTATTATAATTGGACTTCTGGTCGGTTGGATGGTGGTTCTGTCTGGACCGACGCCGTGAGTTTCTTTGCAACTTTCAACTTGTCACTTTCACGGTTCGAGTAATCATAGAACGCTCTTGAAACACTGCACATGTTGATGTTGCAAAATAAACGAACAGATTGGGACGGCGTTGCAGACAACTCTTATATCGGTCGGCATGCATTGAACACATCGTCGGACTGGCAAGCTTTTACGGGTGGCTATATTGATGACGCCGGTGTAGACTTATTTTTCTCTCGTGAACAACTGCTTCTCAAACGTTTGTTTCAGTGGTGCGTCCTTGATATGTGGGCCATGGCCGACTACAAGACATTCAGAGACGAAAACTGCGTCGAAGAGTACTTCGTAAATACGTCTTTTAGAAATTGTCTCTCCGTTGTTCTGATGGGCTACAGATCAGCGCAGGTCAGCTCTACGACAAGATGGCGGAGAACTGGGACGATACTTGCGGCGGTGGAGGTAACTGATTCCTCAAATGCGATGTTTATAAACTTGAGTTCGACTAGTGTGGTGGACGACTGATCACGGCTATAAGAATGCAATTACGAACGAGCTTTTCTTGACTATTTCTGCTCAGGGTGAGTCTTACATTCTGAATTGGAGGAACTCTAAAAACTTATCAAGTCTGGTCCAGGATATCTCAGGTTCGGCAACGAAACATATTTGGAGAATGCAAAAAAGGTACAGTCGCGGAAACTGTTGTCATGGAGGGCGCAAGGACTGACATCAAACCATTTACAGACATGGGCTTGGTGTAATTCCACTGTTAACGCAATAATCTGGTCCCTGACGGTCTTCATGCAGTAGAAGCCTCCGGAATGCGCAACTCGGACGGTCTCTACAATGATGGTTTGGATGATTCTTGTGTCAACAACGGTCAAGTACGGAGAACACTGTAGATTCATAGCAGGGGATTTCTGATGCCTATTGCAGACTGCATGGACTTACAATCAGGTGCGCCTAATGCTTCGTGAACATTTTCGTACATAAGTTGAATGGCTCGTCGCTACCCAGGGTGTTCTGGCGTCAGGTCTAGGCGCACTTTGGAAAGCTACAGGAAACAGAACTCTTTTGGAAGAGGCTGAGATAACTCTGGATGCGACGATCAAGGTCATGACCGTGAACGGAGTGTTGAAGGAATCATGCGATAGCGTCATTGAAACTGATGACCCTTGCGACATTGACCAGGTTAGCTCGTTTACCTCGCTATTCATGCGAACGTAACATTAATTGTTCTTTCGAAGCAAACGTTCAAGGCGTGTCTATGCTTCATTCCATGAGCATGTTGTCTGACTGGTGTACATTATAGGGAATCTGGACCAAGAACTTACAATACTACCTCATTTTTACGAATGAAAAAGAGAAGATAGCCAAATATGGTCCTTTCTTGGGAGCACAAAGCCACGCAGTGATCAAGTACGCAACGAATGCGACAAATGATATTAGTAATTTATGGTATGCACCGGATGAGGTGGGCACTCCTGCTTTAGTCATGACTGTACTAATTGAGCCAAAACCCAAGGGCGGTGCAATATATAACGTTAAGAGTTTGCCTAGTGGCATTATGGCGCATATAGCTGCAGCCCAGTTCGGCGGTTGTGAAGGAATGGATTTGACCTAACACTAGTGCATCAACATACTCCGTGTAAAATCCTAAGCTTGAAGCTTGCAATGGTATCGAGGGCGATTTTCCTGAGGCTACTTGGCGCCCCGATAGCCAGCCACGACGTAGACAATTCAAGTCGAATAATAATTAATTGAATTTCAATGACAGGCCAAGAGTCTAATACATACTGCAACCGCTCAAGCCCTGTAAATACATTCCATGAGATAGATATTCATATATGTAGCGTTTGTCGAAGACACTTGATCACAATGTTCACCGTTTATCTTTCTTGCGCATTGTTGAGCAAGCGTAGGATGTTGAGGACTATATGAAGGCCAGCGGTCAGAACAGAGCGAAGCAACTGATAGTTCACACTTACATAGATTGATGAAGCTGTGAAAGATATGATTCGTCAGCATGGCCAAAATGGCTTGTTCGAAAGCTTACTCTAGGTAGAGGCTTATCGACCCCATGATGTACTCATCGGGTGATAGCTTCGCATTGATCAAATACGTGTCATAGACGACGTATCCGCTGAAAAGGAGACATCCGAAGCTAGCGTAGATGAGGTCCATGGTGCGTCCGAAGGGGATGAAGATACCGACAAAGCCGGTCATGCCTGCAGGACACGTTTACTAAGGAAGAGAGAATTGTTGTTGCATACATACACAATGCGATGAGACCACCGAAAAGGAAAGGACCCATCCCTTCAAAGTCATACTAAAGAATACGAGGTGTCAGAGAGTGAACCACGTTACAAGCTCTGACTCGTACCTTTGATTGGAAGGTAAACAGGGTCAGACCAATGAACACTCCCAGGGTGATGAGCCTAGATAAACAATCAGCCCAAATTCTTTCAATGGGTTAATAGAGGACTAACAAGGCTTGAATGACAATGTCAGTTCGGTAGAAAGCGACTACGACTCCAAGCGTGAAAGCCTCCAAAACAGTAAAGGTCGAAAGTAATAGGAGATTGAGAGGGTGATCATGGCGCTTCCAGTACAATAATCCGAGGTTGACGAGTGTTCCGAAAAGAGGAACATAGAAGGACCAGGAACTAGATGACGAGTCAAAACCAGAACAGGTTGCTAACGCGTTGCAACGTACTGTGAAATGACCCAGCCAATTGTCGAGGGCGACCTAGACATGGCACCCGAGACGATATATGTTGCAAGCTTTGATAGACGTTAGAAGAGAAAACAAAGAGTGACCACGGAAGCTCAAGGCTTACTATTTGACAGACTGAACGCTGTCGATTCAGTACTGCGGTGCTTCAAGGAGCTGTGAAACACTCACGAAGGATAGTATACACTTTGCGAACGAACGCCCTTCGGATCTCCGGCGCGCTTTCGGCTACACTGACACCGTACTATTAAATGCCAAGAGTTAATGAAAACGCCCAGAAAAGCTGTCAATGGCGGCTTACTTTGAAGTCATCGGGGAGGTCACCGGCTTCAGGCTGGTCGTAGAAAGCACCTCCCGAGCTGCTACCAACGAGAGGATCACGGGAGTCGCTGCTACGATTCACCTTGGGGGTAGTACCGTAGGAAGGAGGAGGGACTGGATATTGGCTCATGATGGTCGTATAGTACGATCGCTGACTACAGCGCCACTCGAACTTTCCTCGCGTATGTAAGCGAGCCACGTGCAGTAGTAGCACAGCCATTACCGGTAATCTAAGAAATTGAAATTCTCCTAAAAAGTTTGCCCTCACATCGACTTGCTTCATTTCATTCAGCGACCGTGTTGGTCTATGTTTGCCCTGCGACAATTTCCAGGCATCGTTCGCGGATACACTTCTGTGGCTAAAAAACTTCAGAAAATTGCTCGTAAATTCCGCCCACCACCTCCTCCGCAACCATGGCACGGAAACGCGATCGAATCCTTCAAGAAGGCTGTGGATAATGGCGAAGAAAGGAAGCTGCTGTTCAATATTTATCCTCAAATGGAAATGACGAACATTTTGAGAGAACTACCGGAACACATTCCTCGGACCGATGAAAGGAGTACTATCCTGGTGCTGTGCATCACGGAGAAGCGCATGTTTGAATTATACAAAATGCTGGAAGTACGATATCCAGACTGGAAGGTTGTATGGGAAGGCCCGCACGGGAAACCGGCGGCTCCTGCTAACGCAGATCTGTAAGCCCCCCTTGGTTCAATGGCACAACTGACGGTTTCACCTCTATCAGGATGTTAACGACAATGAGGGGATTTACCAAGGAGGGGGCGTTCAAGAAGCTTCTAAATTCGCGTGTTCAGGCGATCATTCTTGACGAAGCCCAGCATGGCGGGAAATCATTGTTGGTACTCCAACGGCCCTGTGGATTGAAAACCTTCTTACATGTTTTCGCAAAAGTTGGGAACGACTTTCATGGCGATTCAGTACAAATGATCCGTTCCCCTGGGTTATTGGTCTGACGTCCTTGCATCCTAAGCAGCTTCGAGCTCCCATGGAAATGAACGCGCACTTCAAATCACTTTTCTTCAGACGCGATCTACTCGATGACTGCAAGGAAAACTGGTTGGTGGTCATGTTATGGATTCAAACCCTGGTTCTGAAGTTTTCTCTGATAATAAAGGGAGTGCGAAGTGCGGTTTAGCACCGTACCGACGAACATAGGTCTGACGAAGCTTGAATCCTGGAGATCAAAGTTCAGAACGAAGGAACTCTCCCCGCTGATGTCGACGCCCGAAGTCATCTCGGCTATTGTCAACGCGTGGGCGGAGTGCTATGCTTCGAGGAAGTCGACCATCGTACAATGTGTGGACTCATCTCATTCTCAAGCGCTGTTAGATGCTTTTACAGAACGCCAAATCGACGTTAGGGTCCTCGGAAAGAACGACGAAAATATGGAAGCCTTTAGATCAGGCAAATTCCCTGTCCTTCTTGTTGAAGGTTGGTAGAATATTTCTCCGTTTTGAATTTAAAGTCCCATTCCTCCTATAGATGCACAACGCATCGCAAACGCTAATAATGTTGACACGGTAATTCTCGCTAACCCAGTAACTTCCCCAAGTACGTTTCGCCGGATGGTAAGCCATTCGTCCCACCTGTTTTACTGTAACTCATCGACACAGTATTCAATGGGCACAATGGCGTCTCCTGAATCAGGCAAAACGGATTGTCATGTGGTGGAGATAGTTGATACTGCACGCATACAAACAAGTGGCCCGCAATGGGTCCCAAGCCCTATAGCGCATACATTATATACCTGGACGAGATTGAACCCAGACGAGCCGTTGAATAGTACGCCGGAAAAGCTTCTTCAACTTTCATTCCCTTTACCGTCATTTCATAGATGCTTCTATCGATGATATCAGGGAGCTTATTGGAGGGCTCTCTCACATCTCATTGCCGAACCCCAAACCTCCGCTTCAGAGAAGCCAAGAACGAGCCAAGAAAGTCCAGGAGCACCAACACCAAGTTTCTATCGTCACGGAAAGCGGCGAACAGTCTCAACCGGACGACTTGACCACAGTATCAGAGGATGACGTACCTGAAACTGAAGTAGAACGCGACCTCAGGATTCTTAACTCTATGGAAGATATTATATGGTTCTACTGTGGTAGATGTGTGCATGTTACTGATTTGGGCGAACGGGGCTACATCGTGGTCGCGGCAGTCGAACCGGACGGTGGGCGCAATTTTTCCTTGTGATGCCTGGCGACTAATGACTTTGCAGAGAAATTTGCACAGCTTCGATATCGTGCTATTCATGATCCCCATCCTCTCGACGGAGGAGCCATCCTCGAGATTTCTAGCACACGAGCAGATATGCTCCTCAATCTAGTCAATTTAACACCTGACGAAGGCCTTTCGATCAGGAAAGCTAAGAGCGTCGTTTACAAGTACATAACCACGGCAATGAACATGAGGTGACCATCTGCATCCTCTGCGAGTCGAACTATATGTTGACATTCGATCCAGACTGGCTACTCTTAGGGGGTGGGAGCGGGTTGGTCTTACCACTCGACAGATGGCAGCTATCAAGCGTCTTTGGACAGTAGAAACGATCGACAGTATCCACATCGAGGGACAGGGGATACCCAGGGATGAATTTCTGACTTGGATGTCTCGCCTCAGCGGTTCATCGTTATTGGCTTGTCTACGAAGCGGTATACCTAACGAGGTACGTGTATACTCGATATGCTCCCATACAAAGGTTACAACCACTATTTTTAGGAGCATCCCTTTTTATCCGACCATACAATTTCAAATGTGGCAAAGAGGATGCGAAGGGGTTCAAGGGTAATATCCATCACTAATCTTATACTAGTCCTTTTATTGACTGTCCGGATACAACAGAGATGGGACACCATCCGGACTGCGAGGATTCTCAAAAGACAGGCTAAACAAAGGAGGAAGGTTCTTAAGAAGAAACGTCTGAAAGAAAAGAGAGAAGCTCAAATGGAGCGCAGAGCAAAAAAAGCAAAGTGACAGCTCAGCCACTAATTATTCTTGGCCTTAAAGAGGTAGTGCCCAACGCCCCATCTGCACAGCAGGACTTTAGCACCAAGTCAGAAGGGGGGGGAGGGGATCAACGCACTGTTGTCCATTGTCCATGTTGAAGAGCTCGGAGCATGCCATGTAGAACACGCGGAACCTGTACAGAGTTGCGTTTCAGCGCAGATTTGTGCGTTCGTGCGAAATTTTGGACCTGTAAAAAGCCTTAACTCCTTCAATTGGATCGTTGCCTTTGGATATAGCGTCTTCTTGGAGTTTCTTTAGACAAGCTAAGAATGTTATTTTCCTTGTTCTGGAGAAGAGCATGCCAGGTACCTGTTGCATTCTTGTCTTGCAGCTTCAGCCAATCTTCTAGCGTTCTAGAATAGTTCGTTCCCGATAGGTACCAGCTTCGGATCAGAGTGAGATCAGACTGAAAGAATAGCTAGAAGAGCGGTCGTTTGGTAAGTGTGTTTGATTTCGTAAGACGTAAAGAACTCACCAAAAGGTCGTGAGATGGCATTGTTCCGCCTGGAAGAAGTCAGTTCGAAAGGTATTAAAGTAAAGCAAAATCTAACCCGAGAAGAAATTACGCGCCATCCATCCGTCGCCTTCTTCGAAGTGGTACGGGGTGATGCGATGACAGAAGATATGGACGAATAACAATGCCTCGTCCGGATGGTTGTCATCAGAAGGGCGCAACCAGCTTGACACTTTCTTGAGCAACACCTCATAATTCTTCATGTGCTCAAACATCTGCCAACGAGTCAGGAAAGAAATACAATCAAGTCAAGTCGAGCATGCTTTGACCTCGATGGAGAGAATTCTATCAAAACTAGAGTGACAGATTGGCCCCATCGGTAAGATAATGTGCTCGATACGTACTGCTTTGACCCAGGGAAATCGAATGTGTTGACGTCCGCTGTGATGATCTGTCGACATGTGTTCGTTAGGCGACCTTCAAGTTGAGTAGGAACTAGAAAGCTCTCACTTCTACGTTAGTGAAACCACGCTCCTTTGCCGTTGCATCTATGTGTGCCTTCTGAGTAGCAGAATTAGAAAGACCCGTAATCTTTGCGTTGGGATATTTCTATATTCGAAGTGGAATTTCAAAGCCAAATCAACGGAGTAATGAACATTCTTACCTTTGCTAAGAAGAGACTCAAGCTACCCCAACCTGTTTCATATAATCGGCTCGGTCGTATGTTAAACATTTTCCTTGGCAGCTTACCGCATCCCAGGTCTAATATTTCCAGCCCATCACGCAACTTGGCCTTTTCACAGTAGCTTTCGAACATGAGAATTTCAGCTTCTTCAAGGGTCTCCCTCCCGGTCGGATATAAACATGAGGAGTATTTTCCACATGGACCCAGCGTTGACAAAATGAACTTGGTCGAGACCTATCAATGTTGATGACAAGTAGACACGAAAAATACAAGTTTTGGAGATACCTCATAATGCTGCTCATTCGCTTTCTCTGGAACATCTGCAATTGTCGTTCTCGCGCGAACATCCTCTATCCACTTCATTTTGGCAGCATGATTAGCTTCGAAAGACCCTAGATCTATTTCACGCAGCCTTTGGCGACAAAGAGCGCGAATGACACGTCGTAGGATGAAGTCTGGGATCCAACCCTAGCCTGGAGTTGTGGCAACCGTTGATGCAATAGCAAAAGAAAAGTACCTTGTCAAGGAGGTCATAGCCTATGTCAAGGACGGCGTTAAGCATTGCTCCCTGAATTTGAATTGCAAGTTGTAGTTCGTGGACAAATCGTGTGGTCTGAAAATAGTTCTGATTGACACTAAGGCAGCGACGATAGGGTTAGGGTTCACTGCTCGGAAGAGGGCCCTTCTATCACGCATGACACGCCTTAAGTAGATGATACATTTCCGCTAAGTATTACATGGCATTGCTATCATACATCTCATGTGCGTCAAGGTAAGCCCGTAACATACTGGGATGGACGCCATCGTATACCTTTGCGTCCAGGTAGGATTGTTTGAAATGCGCGGATACAGGGTCAAACGCATTCCTCAATGCAGACAGGACAGCACTGGCAGTTTTTTGCAGGCTCCAAATGGTCACAGTCTTGAGGCGTCGGTTCATATTGGCTTCAGTGACATGATAAGCCAAGGCGTCGTACATCTGCGAAAAGTGATCAATACATTTTCAGGCCGTACGGTAGAAAGTTAATTCCACCTTTAAAGAAATTTCATCCATGAGACCAGCTGAACAATTCGATCAACCTCGCATATCGTGGAATTAGATATTATGCTTACAGTCCCAGAGCTGTAGAAATGACGGTCAAAAGGATGTTACGCTGATAAAGCGATCAGCTAGCTACTCACAGTCCATGAACCATCAAAATCATCAAGAATTTTAACTACTCGACAGTGTATAGGAACGAGGGTTCTGTTCGCACTGCACTCGACAAGTGAATAAATCAACAAATTAGGCACAGAAGATTCTTACTTCATGAATGCAACAATGGGTCTGACCAGAGCATTGTTGACGTAGGATAGATCTCCGGTAAATATTGGAATAGCAGCCTTGACATCCCTAAATCGTAAATCGATATCTACTATAACGCTTGGCGTATTCCGTCCCTCGTCCTCACTTGACGCAAGGTCCTCTGGGGCAGTAAGCGGAGGTTTGATCAGTTCCCTTTGACCCGGTATCAGCTCTAACGTTGGGTTTGAAAAAGATGTGGTGATAGCGTCCGCAATCTCTCCTAGAAGAGCGTTAAATTGCAGACTATCCTTCGGATCTCGAGGAAACTTGATATCAAGTACAGCGTCTACTTTGCCAGACGTTATCCATGAAATTGGGCCCTCCATAGATGTTGAATGCTGCAGATGATCTACATTCACACCATCAATCCTGATGCGAGACTGCGAGAAAACGATTATTATAATAAATGCAGTAAGTGATGAAGGAAAGTACTGACCATGCGTGCCCAGTCAGCATCTTTGAGATCCATCTCCGTAGTCCGACCAATACTCTGTGGTTTATGCAAGCTGAGAAGACAGTTGTCAAATTGACCAACAATATTCTCAGCGCAGAGGAAGTCATAGAATAGCCATCGCTTCCTGAAACAGCGAATATCGGCGCGGAATATAGATGCTGTGTATGGACGAAAACCCCCCGGTTGATACACAGTAATGAGAAGGTCCTCGATTTGCAGAGATTTCAATTCAAAATCTCCTGGTTGATATTTGTGTCGATAGTCCGCCGGATTCAATGGATTATCCGGGTCCCACGTAACTGATCTGCGATCTAGGGAAAATCGTCAACGCAAACAAAAGGATTCCCAGAATTCGTGTTACCAAGGACCCCGCGGACACCTTTCACCACCGCATCCTCCACTAAGCCCTTACCGTCAAGCCATCTCCAAAGCGATAACGTCACATCGATAGAATCAACGTTAAGATCAAACATGGACCAATTAAGATCATCATGGGAGATGTTGGACGCTTCCTCTTCCTCCTCTACTCCATGATTGGCTGGATGATCGCTGACATCGTAGCCGAGCGCGGCTGCATGTCCAATGCTTTTGCGTGAAGGAGTGGAAGCCATCGGCCGTCGAGAGATGTACACATTCTTGAATGATATACGCGAATCCTTCCACTTGGGTACTATAGCAGACTCGAATATAATGGTGACGCCAGTCTCCGATGTAAGATAATCACTAATTGCGCGTGCGACGAAGTCTAGGAAGAAGATATAAGTCAGGTCAAGGACAGTTCCTTCCCACTTACTCTGTAATCTCAGACTATTGGCGATGGCAAAGATCACGGAGAAAAAGGTCGTGCTGCAGATGGTGAGTTCAAAGTAGGACGGAAATAAGAGAAAGACAACATACGTTCCAATCAGTATCCAAATTGTCTGGCTCATTACAAACCAGGTTACAAAGGCCGAGATGTCATCGGCGTTGAACTTTCGAAACGATTTGATTGTAAACCATTTAAAGCGGACATTCATCCGCTGCCAGAATCCATTAGCCACCTTCAGAAAATCGTCTCGTGTAGGTCGATGGAGGTGAGGAAGTGATGCTGCTAGACGCCGGAAGAATCGCGAATAGTGCTCTACATCATATGCCAAGGGAGGAGGAGAGGATGATCCTTGTGCCCTCTCATCAAGAGAATCTGACCTGTCCTGAGTGGGGAGGGTTCTTGATGGAGAAGGCAACTGCGAGAGTGTTGCTTGGAATGGTGAAGGAGATGGGTGACGAATCTCGAGAAAAGAGTCAGAACTTTCTCTGCCAACCTGTTCGGAGGTCTCAGAATTATTCCCAGTAACGACAGCATTCTCATCATTCGAAGAATTACCCGTGCCAATGGATGAAGTTTTTGCAGATATGTGGGAAGATTGTGTGCTCCACGACGAAACAGACGGTGGACCAGGTGTAGAAGAAGGCAAAAACTTATCAAATAGTGATGTCCTCTGGGCCCGTTCTGCTTCACTCTCACTGCCAGAACTGCTTTTCTCCTGCCTTGAATCCAAATTGTCATTTTTGGATGAAAGAGAGGAAGAAGTGGAAGAAAGCAGCGGCTCTTCGGATTTAGTCGCGGTAGATGAAGAGGGGTCCCGCTCTGCAATATTTAACTTTCCATGAGAAGCTTCATTGGACCTTTGGGTAGGACCAGTCCCTGATCTAGGCGCCCCTTCACCACCCGCTAACGTAGACATTGTCGAAGATGGTTGGAAAGAGGGTAGCGAAGATGGTCCAGGAGGTTCAGGAGGTCTGGGAGCATGATTCTTGAAATCTGATATAGGTGAGGGGTCCTGAGGGTTCTTTGGAGACCTGTCGTTGGCTATACCCCATGGCTGGTTACGAGACTTCCGTGACCGTGATGCTACACATGTCGAATGAAAATGATGGACTTGTCCTGGGGCGTAGGTCAATGACAAAGTGCCTCCAAAAGATCCTCTCCGCGACAATGGCGAGTTCCTGTGTGGCTTAGGAACAATGGATTCCTTCGTGGACGCCCAACTAGAGGCAATTTGGACCTGGAAGAATTTACGGATAATGCCATACCGGTCACAGTTGGCCTGGCTCGACCGTCCTAATGAGGCAAGCATCCTCCCGACAAGTCGCCCGCTTGCGAAAGAGGTGAGAGACATTGTGTCTCTCGACAAGAGTGGTCGGACGACCGAGATAGAGGTTCATGGAGAAACTTCCGTCCTCTGCCGGAATTGTCAAGCACAACCATACAGATTCGGACCGGTTACCGGTGCCTCTGGAGTATGGCCCAAGCAAGCCTGAACGTCGTCCTGAGGAACAGTAGCGAGAGACTCAAACATCTCATTTATTTCATTCGTGACAATAGACAGGTTTGGGGTCACTCAGATATCTTGACAAGAATGTGCACTAAGGCTCAGGTATAATATATCAATACGATGTGTCTGTCCAGCTCTTCCAATCCGAACCCAAAACAGACGACTTGGAAAGAGCGGCAGAGATAGGTGTGTAATAAAGGCGTTTAGAGGTATCCGACCCGTTTCCCGTGTTGCGGTACTCGGAAAAAATCCTACGAGATTGTCATGAGAATAGACTGCACTCCAATATGATCATGCACGTACGGCGTTGCGTTACTTGCCAAGGTGTTATAGCCTTGTGGATTGATTAAATCTGACAATTCACTATTCTGGAACACAACTCGCGCCAGGGCTCTCCAAGGACGTCCAAGATAGACCTTTTTCGTCAAGTCGCTGGTAGAGGAATGGGCCTGGATGACCACGGAGTTATCGATGACATAGTAGTTTGGGTCCGATGCTTTCTCGCGAGAGTTTGCCGTGATTGCCCCACCACCGTTACTTGCAAGTGTGCACTCGCCGAACCACGCTGAAGCATCTCCATAGATATAGTCAACTGCGCCTTCAATATAGCAATTACTATAGTACTGATAGCCACCATCGGCCAAAAGCGTGTCCTGACGCAATATCAGAATCCACAGTACAGCAGCAGCAGCAGCAGCAGAAGAGATAACCTGGTAGCCCGTGAAACTAGAACCATAAAAACCTTGCTTGTTACCTCGAGCGGCAACTGCTGTCGCCTGCTTGCCTTGCCCGTAGGTATTCTACACGAGAGTGACACGATGCTCAAACAGTATAAGATAGAGAGTAGTTACCTTAACAATGCAATTATAAAGGTTGAAACCATCTTTTTCGGCTCGAAGCGTCGCACATGCATCATTACCGCCGTTATCCTGAGCATTCAAGTTGTTTGTAATAGTCACAACATTCGACTTGTAGGTACCAGTGCTGTTAAAGAGTCAAAAGTCAAGTGGTATTAGGTCATTTTTCTCCAAATGTCAAAGACATACTCTTCCGTATAGCATAGCATAGTGACATTCGTGACACTAATGCTTACTTGCTCTTTATAAGTACCTGGATATATGAAGATAGTTTCACCACCGGAGAGTGTGGCTACGGCTCCACTTATTGTACTGCATTGAGGAGTAAGCGTACGTCAGAGAAATGTATAAATCCTACGAGCCTGTACTCTCCGCTCTTCGTACCGGACTGTCGTACGACAATAGCACCATCCGGAGGGGAGGTTCTGGATGCTGCAAGGGCGAGAGAAACCAACAAAAGAAGGTAGCAAGGTAGTAGACCGGCAGCATAAATCATATCGACAACTCCTGCGTGAAAGGCCCTAATCTGAGAGTGTCTAAGCTACATAGGAGCCTTTGTTTATGAGGGGGCCATAATACGTCCGAGCTTTTTGCGCATGATGCGCCTTGCTCGGGCCGTCGTTAATCTAGACAGTTAGAAACAGACCTGAGCATATGGATTTTCAGCATTCGAACAATGAGAATTCTTCTATTCACAGTGCTGGAATCCAAGTTTTTCCGCGCAACTGCCAGGCAAATGAGAAGATGCTTCACCGTGGGGAGTGCTTCCTGACAGGACAATTTGAATGTTAAGCGTGGTTGCTAGCATGTGAGAGCAAGGCGTTGCATGTGTATCAGCATTAGGTGCATCACTATTCCCCGGTACATCGACGACGCGTGAAAAGATTTAAAAGACAGGAAAATATGTGGTTAGTCCTCGGCCGGAAAGACGGGCCGCTTCCCTTCACGTGTTCCAAGCCACTTTGGCCCGCCCGAAGTCTAACCGTACATTTTCCTCAGTTCCTGTCTTCTATCTTTCCACGTATCGTCAATGTGCCAGAAAATGATGATGATACATACACAATATCTGGCTCTCATACGCTAGCAATCTTGCTTAGCATTCAAATCGTCCTGTCAGGAAGCATTCCCATCTTTCCTGGCAGTCACCGTGGGTCCATCGCGGGGAAGAAACTAGTATTCCAAAAATTCTCACTTCTCGAGTGCTCAACGTAACACATGTGCTCAGGTCCATTTCTAGATGTCTAGATCAACGATGGCCCGACTAGGAGAGGCCGCTCCGAGTCCTTTAAAGACTCACAAGCTTTGATACGGCCTGTTTAGATGCGAAAATGTTGACCTTTCTCCTCATTCTGTTATTCTCAGTCTCTTTGCCTGGCGCCTTTGCTATCCCTGATTCACTAGAACCAACATCAACTCTAGTCAAACGCGCTACTTGCACGCCTGCTAGCGCACAGTCATCTTCAACAGACGACGTTCCCGCCATCCAGTCCGCCTTCGCTACCTGTGGGGATGGGGGTGTGATCGTCATTGCGGCCGGCACGACTTACACCATTCGTAGCACTCTATCTTTTGGTACGTCCTTCCCCTACTTATCCGTGCCATAGTTAATAAGTTGGACTGTAGCCGGCTGTAAGGGATGCGAGTTCCGGGTCGAAGGAACCATGAAAGTTTCCTCTGACACCAATTATTGGGATGGTGTAAGAGCTATTATCCTACTCAAGGGTATCAGTGGTGCGACTATCCATTCAACCACGAGCTCGGGGTTGATCGACGGTAATGGTCAGGTAAGCAAGCTCAGCCATCGAAAAAGAAAAGACCTACAGGATGAATCATCTTTCGCAGCCGTTCTGGGACGTGTTTGCGAACAACAGTAATTTCAAAAGGCCCACCTTAATGTATATCGATGGCTCCAGTGATATCACAGTCAAAAACCTCCGTTTCAAAAACCCCCCCAATGTGTTCCATTCTGTCGTTGGCGGATCTACCAATGTTCTGTATTCGGGTTTGACTCTTACAGCGGCCAAGGCTGAAGTTAGCGGTGCCAATCCTAAAAACACGGACGGTTTCGACGTCGGAAAGTCAACACATGTCGAAATCACTAACACTACCGTTACCAATCAGGATGACTGTGTCGCGTTCAAGCCTGGGGCTAATTACATTACAGTCACAGACATAACCTGTAAAGGGTCAGTACATCAGAACGAGATATAAGAAAGAGGACTCACTATGCTCTCGTAGGTCTCACGGCTTGTCTGTTGGAAGTTTAGCCGGCGGCAAGGGCTCAACGGACACTGTAACGAATGTCTACGTCAATCATGCAATCATGATAGATTCAACGAAAGCCGTTGGAATCAAACTATACCAAGGTTGAACTACCTGAGTTCGACTGCCTCACAGGCGCTAACCCACTTTGGCTTAGGCGGCTCTTCTCACGGAACAGCCACTGTAAAAAATGTTACTTACAACGACATAACTGTCAATGGATGTGACTACGCTGCTCAAATCCAATCCTGCTATGGCTCTGGTACAACCGCAGAATGCGCTGCTGCGCCATCGACTGCCACGCTGACTGATGTCCATTTCACTAATTTCAAAGGCACAACTTCGGGCAAGGCATGATTCTCGTCATCTCGCAGTCCTGCTTCGCAATCTGACAATGTCTGTGCAGTACGACTCCGTCATTGCCAATCTGCACTGTCCCAGTGCTGGGACCTGTGATATTTACTTCAGCAGCTTCGGAGTCTCGTCTCCTTCAGGTGGTGCTGAAGTTCTGTGCTCCAACATCGACAACAGTGATTTCGGCCTGTCATGTTCAGGTAGCGCATCTGGATAGATATATGTAGTATCACAGATGAAAATTTCCAGGGCTATCAATAACAGGAATGTGAAGGTAGACTAAGACCAATTACCAATGCACATGCGGAAGAACCAGGCTAGGTGTGCCTTCTTGTTGGAGCTCATTAAAGAAAGTGCACTTCTCTCGTGACACAAACAAAGTTGCTAGATGACGTTCACAACATTGACTCAGTGGGTACTGAGGACCACTAGCACGAAGGCATATTCGGCTAATATCCTTGTCCTATCTGCAACCTGACGTCTTTCGTCAGGCCTCGAAGTTGGGAAGTCGCACAGCCGATCACAGTAAGGTGATTGATGCATGTTTGTCCGTACGCTGTTATGAAACGATGTATAGAAAGAAAAAAAACAACCTGTCAGAGATGATAGTAAGCCAGTGAAACTAGAAAGAAAAAAAGGGATCGTTACTTTAGCCGAAGAACAGAAGCACGGGATGTCCCTGCTCCATGCAGGACATGAGTCCCAACTCTTCCAGACTGCCAGCATCAGAATAAACAGGACAACTGGTGTGAGGCTCAAATGACCATCTTGTCATCATCAGAATCCTCTCCCGTCCCGTCGTTCTTTTCAGCGCGGACTTTCAAGCCAGGCTGTTCCCTATACTTTACGCATAGCTTCATCTTCGACCAGACCACCCTCGCCGACTCGGAAGCAACATTTCTCGTCTGAACCAAATCCTTCTCATCGAAACCACCAGAAAACGACCGCCAATTTGTCCAAACGCACTTGACGCGCTCATCAAGTCCGTCAGCGAAAAGGAACGCGAAGCATCCGCCCGCATCCAAAAGCGCTACCTCTTCACTGGATGGATCGACAATGAATTGCTTCGACGAAGCTAACCGGCCAACGGTGACGGCGCAAACCATGCCTTTCATCGGTATGGAAACGGCATTGAGGAAGGCGAGCGTGCTGGCATTGATCATCGCCGCTGTCAGGCCATCTTTCCATGACTTTGACGGTAAGCTGAGGGCCTGGACAACTAGCTGGATGAGTGTCCTAGGATTCTGCGTGAGGAGTAAGGATGGTGTCAGAGCAGAAGCAATGGCGGATGCTAGTGATTTGGATTCCGTCGCTGAAACGTTGGAAAGTGGACGCAGATGAACGTCCAACGTAGCTTTTGAAGGATTTTCTGCGGATAGGCGAGCTTCAATGGGCCCTGAGAGTGATACCAGTGCTATATTTTCGGGTCCTAAAATGATGTTGAGCAATGGTCACCATTAGCATTTTGCAGGAGATTTACCGAAGCCAAACCGTGCGGACCCATCCACACGGGCTAAATCATCGAAATTGACACTCAAATCGCGCAGGTCACTGTTTTTTCGTCCGTCGCGTCGGGACATGGAGAGGCAGAGAAACGGCGCCGTTTTAGGCTTGTTGAGATTGCCTCTCCGGGAAACCGGCCCGGAAGTACGCTTATAGCTTGCGAGCGTGAATTTATCTTCAATTGTCATATGCATTGGGCCAAAACCAAATGCACTACACATGCCGTATTCGTGATCGTAATCATTAATTAATAAATATATAAGAGTCCAGAAGGATAAGAACGAGAACGTCATCATTAAATCATTCAAAGAAGGGCAAATCAAGGGTGGCCGTTACAGTCAACATCTTTACCACGCCGTCGATAGCGATACCTACGAGGACATTGGTTAGCATGATGTGTTGAATGATTCGACAGATTACGAACCGTGATTGATACCTTCCGATCCAGCCTGCAACAGTCCGGTAAGGTTGGTTACTTCCGTCACGTACTTCTGGCCCAAGTAACTGTGTTCTCCAACAGCAGCGGCAACGAGCTCATCACTAAGTTGAGCCAAATATCAGTACCAAAAATAGCAAGAACTGGTTAATGACAAACCGGCCGATGTTGTATCCATCGGGAATGATGTTATGGCCTTCACTTACGTCCTGGAAGGACGGGTTTCAATCATATGGTACGTTGACATTTCTCAACAATCTTACCTCCTCTTTGGAGACACTGCGAAGAACATCAGGTAAAATCGTATGCTTATTGGCGAAGATTCTACTCACGCGAGGAACAGCGCACCACTATTTGCAGCTGGGCCAGTTTGAGGGAAGACGCTGCTCCAGATTTAATTAAGAGAAGGCTTGGTGACAGGCTGCTCGATGACGCACCGGAAGTGATTTCCACCGGTTAAACTCTCTATGCATGTGCCAAATATGGGGACATTGAAATTCTGTCGGATGACAGCCTGATAGCAGGTGAATCGAAAGCGTTGGACAAACATAGCGATGGCCTACTGTTTCGTTGACATCTCCACGACCATCACCCAAGTTGGCGGATTGTGGTGTTCCAATATGTTGGCCAAAGCATTCGATTGAGCTGCGGAATGTGAGAAGATAAAGGTTGCGAATTGGAAAAGATTGAGTTACAATCCAATGGCGCGGAAATAGTTAATAGCACCCAGGGGAGAATTGATGTCCAGGACAGTGTGCGTGCTCTTGCCAGATATAATAACCTACAAGAAGTTGAGAACCTTTCCTGCAGGTAGCTGAGTGCCAACGTACATTAAGAGGCTCCCCAAGTCCCGCCGACTTGTCAAGCATTGTCCCGCCGGTCAAGAGCGGATTATAAAAGTCATTTGCGCTGCGGCAAGAGATAGGACTCGCGATAACTGCAGGCAGGAAGAATAATAAAAAGAAAGACAACATCTTAGAGAAAGAAAGAGGGACAAGGTCAAGATGACGGGGCAGGGGGGAAAAAGGGTGTGTTAGAACACAGAGAGATAGCCAGTGGGAAAGGCCTTTATAAATAAGTATGTTGTATGATCATGGTTGCTACTTTCGTACATCACGGTAGAGCAGCGGGATTGCCGGGTACATTGTAGAGCTTGTATCACTGTGTGAATGATCCAAGACAGAGTACCATGTGGAAGACAGCATACAGATCACGTTCTTATGCTTTCTTCCATCTCATGTGGTCCTCATCAGCTCGAAGCGGTTTCGTTCGATAAATCAGAGGCGGACGCGTTAACGTTCATTGAGTTAACACGTGTCGATGTCCAAGAGGGAAAATAGCCTCCGGATCATCATGTTCATTCTCTTGAGAAAACAGTGCAAGACCAGTAGCACAAGGTCCTGGAAATGCTTGCCTTGGGAACTTGGAAGGGCCGGAAGGACAGTACAAGCTGATCGGCCCACAGCGAGTCCGTAGCCGAGATAAAGACAGGATGCTGAACATTGATGCGACAACAGCTTTTCCCAGGTCAAGATCCAGTCACCAGCACTGAAGAAGATATCGAAGAGGTCGAAGCAGCGGTACAGAAAGAGAAGCGCCACGTGCTTCCGATCATATTGCTTGTCAGACTTGGTGTGACCACCGCACCCCTTTCGACAAAGTACCACGACCATACTCCTTTCTTCCCTCAATATTATCAAGGTTCAACCCACATCAAGACATATATTACTCTTATAATCTATATCACCGTATTACAACAAGAGCAAGGCCGTCGGTCACCGGTAATTTCTCTATCATACTGTAATCCTTTTCGTCAACCTTATCAGTTTCCTTTCAGTACTTGCGATTTCCTCTTTCAGTTGAAACGGCCTAACTTTATGGAGAATCTGACGTTACCTGCTCCCACTTTTACGGAATTCAAGTTCAAAGACATCGGACGGCCTCCTGCACTGCTTCATCGCTTTACTTCAGCACACTTGGCCGGGATTGAGCCTTCGCCATCCCCAAGTCCGCCACCAGAGCAGCATTCTGGTGCTTCCAGCCCGTCGATTTCCAGATCGCGACCGACTTTAATGCAAGTCCTTGGAACAGGCCTCAGCGACGCCGATGTAGCTGGAAACGCTGCATCTACTTCAGATGACGCCATTTCCGGACTCACACTACAGCCCTCATCCAGCATCGTCTCTCCCACTGTACCTTCCTTAATAACTCTCCCTATTGACAAGGCTTTATTAAACATGTCTGAATGGCAGTTGCGGTATCCATCTTCTGAGCCACCAAAGCCTGACCCACATACTCACCCCTCTTCCACGCCGCTGCCCGCCTCCACAACCAAAGTTGTTCCTCCGGCTTCAGACGATTTACCATTGCAAGCAGAGAATTCTTTGGAGACTCTAATCAAGCTCAAAGACCAGCTCTTGTCTTCGCTGGCCTCCTACACCCCTCCAAATCCATCCGCTGTGTTTCTTCTCGCCAAAGCATCACGCGAACAGTCTTCTGCCGCCCTCGATGCTGCCAAACGTGCTCATATACTGGCACAGCAGTCGTTGTGTTCTGTTCAAGAATGTGTCAATGTTGCACATGATGCACTTGTCACAGCTGAACAAGCTCATTCCCTAGCAGAGGATGCGACACTTGCCACAGATAAACTTAAAAATGACAATGAGCCATGGAAGGTCCTGGAAGAAGCTGTCAGAACTGAGCTTGCCTCTTTGACTCGATGGATAGCGTCGGAAGAAAAGTCTAGATCATCTGCTGAGACGAGAAGATTTGCCAATAGCACACGAGATTTGGGTGCCAGCAATGATGCTTCGGGTGAAAACCTGCGCTCCGACAGGGCTACCCAACTATCGCGAGGCTCCATAAACGGTTTCGAACCCATGCCTGACATCGTCATGTGCTCTCCTGACGATCTATGTAATAACGTAGAACTCCCTCATGAGCAGGTCAACGACACACTGGTGCCAGACGATGTCCTACGCCGTCGGCAGGAGATACAACGCAGACTTGATGAAGTGATGGCCGCTGCCGAGGCTAAACGGTTGGAAGACGAAGCACGAGATTTAGCGCTGCGCAAGGACGAAGAGGAACGACTGAAGAGGGCGAAGGATGCCGAACTTGCAGCCAGGCGGGCCCGAGAGGAAGAAGAGGCCGATATCTTGCAGGCACGACAACAGCGAGAGAAGGAAAAGAAACAACAGGCTGAACAAGCCGAGGCTCAAAGAGTCGCACAGGAAAAAGAACGACGCGAGGCTGAACAAGCACTGGCTAACAGAAGTAAAAAGGTTGAGAGGAGACGTACGCTCGAGTTGAAAAGGCACCAGGATTTACTGGCTGAGCAGAAGAAGCAACGCGAGGAGGTGCAGCGAGCGAAGATGCAATACAATCGCGTACAGGCCGCACGGATACATGCAGAGAGAGCGAAGGTTTTGTCTACAGACAATGCAACCAGTCCTGCTCCGCCACTTCCCACTAGCTCGGTGATTCCGCAGTCGAATGGGATTCCTCATCCTTCTGATTTGGAAGCAGCACCTACAAATGCAGCACCATTTGTACCCATAGAACCCTCCTCTCAACCTCGGGTGTCTTCTCCTACGTCGTCGTCCTCGCATCCCATCGATCCGACTACGACTTCATTGGGGCCCGCCAGCGCGCAAATAGGGAGTGTTGGGGTTCAGCAGATGTCTTTAGAGGCCGTCTTACCTGTGCAAGCCGCCACGCAGCTTCTCCAGAAACGGAATCATCGGGCGCTCTCGGACGACGTGAAGCTGGGAACAGCTTCCGCGCCTAGCACTGACCCGTCGCCTTCTTTAATCCACACCACCTCTCTTGGACTACGAACTCGCGTGTCTGAAATGTCACCGGTGCTTCCGATTTTGCCGCCAGTGGATACCACCAAAATGATGCATGCTCTTCCGAGCGAGCCAGATTCCAAAGTCTTGTCAACATCTCCGTCCGACATTATTAGTCCGCGTATAGGCATCTTCGAATCCCAAAGGCATTTATCCACCGACGAGCACAGTCTTCCTCCCATTGAATCTCTTTCGCAATCTCACCTCAGCACACCAGAGTCCGAGACCATGGTGCCATATTCTACCTCAGATAATGGCAATGTTCCCATTATCAAGATAGAAAACATGGATGAGCTTTTCCATGTACAAGAGGCTAAACTACGGTATATTCGGGAGCGGAATCATATCAGTCCGTCGCAGATAGTAAAAGTAGAGGAGGCCGACCGCCAGAGTCTTAACACCGCCTCTCAGCCTCCAAAGGGTGCAGAAGCAGCTTCTGCTGTCTCATCACCCGTCCAAAGCGTTATTCCTCTCAATCCTATACCTACTTCTACTCTTCCCCCTGCCGTAGGCTCCATACAGACCCCAGATATTCCTGCTCCTCAGAATAATGCCGCCCAGATGCCCCTGAAACATGCTCAATCAACGCCTGCTGCTGCAACAAATTCCCTTACTTTACCTCGAAAGCCCACAAAAGCAATGGCTTCTAAGACTTCTTCAGTCAATCAAATAACCTCTCAGCCTTCCCGAGGGAACCAACATGCGTCTTCAATCAACCAGCCAATGCCTCCGAACAATCCAAAGGCACCACCGCCCCCAGTCAATCAGAAAGCACTACCGGTCAAGCAACAGGCACGCATTGCAGCCATTTCTCGTCCTGCTCCCAACGCCGCTCCGGCACCGATGCCTCTTATCCAGAAGAAAACGCCTACAAAACCGCGATCAACATCACCACTGACAGGTCAGGTAGACCTCGGGCGTGCCATTCACAGCCAACCTTCATACCCATCAGGACCTTCAACCTCTCGTGTATTCGAACCCCGTGGACCATCACCGATGGGACCGGAAGGTTTTCCCAGCGAAAGTGGATGGCATAATGCTCGTCCTGTCGACGAAGATGCTGCTCATGAGCGTCGTTCCTACGAATCTGACCGATATTCGTCTTCGTCCAACAGACGCAGCCGGTACTCTCCCACTCAGGATTATTCAAACGCGCCCAATTCAAGCTCATGCGATAGGCATTATAATCATTACCATCCCTCTCTTTCGCCGAGTCCCCGAGGCAGGCCCATGTCCCCGATTGCTCGTTCTCCTTCACCGGCCCCTGGCATGAAGCGGCGACGGCGAGAAGAATCTGTTTTTGTTCGCAACCGCCGTCAGCGACAAGAAGACAGTGGTCCTTACAGCCGTGAACCGATGCCAAGGGCGAGAGGCATACCTTCACGACCGCAGACACCCCCCGCCGTTTGGAACAGGGATATTTCTCCACCTCCAACGTTAGTATCACGACTCGGAACGAACATAGATTATACTGGAGACAATCCTGTCGCGGATTACGACTACTCTACAGCTTCTGCTTATCCACCTACCTATTCTTACAAGACCAACCGTCGACCTGACAGTCCACCTTCTCGAAGCAGTAGCGGCAACAAGAACCACCTACTTGGACGACTTAGCAATATATCTGGGAAACCCCCTCCTTCTCAACCAACGCGCGGTCGCAAAGGTCGAGGTGGTGGAAATTCCAAGCCCCGTTTGGCTGCTCGTATAGGTGACGCTAGTATCAATGACTCTTATTAATCGACGACGAAGTGAGTTTAAGTTGAAATCCAGGGATTCGGATATGTTTAACTGATTCAGACAAGTAGATTGTGTATAAGTATAATTCTCTTTCATATTCTTTTGCTGTGGGCTCTTGACTTGTGAAGAACAATAAACGTTTTCCCTTTTCGACGGAGCACATTATATTTGGGTATTGCTAATCAGATGTCGTTGTATCATGGGAAATAAACATTTCCGACATACGATGCGAACAAACTTTGGAGCAGAAATCCCTAAAATGCAGAATGAAGTTCCCACGGCAATCTCCGTTAATCGAGTTCAGGGACCTCGATCGTCGCACAATATGAATAAGGTTGTGCACAGAAAATAAGACTTGAGTTCTGCCAAGGTGAAGGATGCTCACGAAAAGCTAGAGTCGGTGTAGAGTCGGTTTCCGTCCAGTCCCGATTGGACCGGTCCGCAGGTGGCGTTGAGGCGCATCGTACGCATAAAGGGTAACCTTCACCAGCAATTTTGACTCACCTCCATTTTTCTGATCATCTCAATATAGATTTCGATGATGCAAACTCATGTCTGTCGCAACGGACAAGACTGAGTCGCATGGCTTTGGGCACTAATTGCCGCGCGCTCGGACGAAGCCTAGTCTGCGGCCCTTTTACAGGAAAAGGCCAATGTCGTGACTATACCTGGTACGTCCCTGCAAATCGACTAGTGTATACCTCTTGTTTACTAGACTCATTTTTCTTTTTTCCCTTTCGTAGGGAGCGCCTTTTTTTGACTGAAACAGCCCATTCGTCGGGTGGTCGAGGATTAATGTCTTGAGCCGGGACTCGCCTGGATAGCAAAGTAGACTGGGCTGCGCAAAAATATTAGCACCGTCGGGTCGATTGTTTGATGTCAATCAAGCTCATGTGCGGAAGGCTGCCACCTTGTTTCGGTCCATTATCGTCAGGCTGCGGACCTATCGATATCATTCACACGCTCGCTGCTACCCGCGTTCAGGATATAAAAGTATCCCCCTTCTCCTTCTCTTTTTCACTCCAATACCCAGTACCCCATCCCCACCACTCGTTACTCCCCCTTCACACTCACTCATCATCCAACCATGTTCAACGATGCAGCAGTCGTTCTCCTCCTCACTCTGACATCCTTTGTCACTGCCACAATCAGCCTTCCCCACGGTGAACGTCCTCTGCACCGTCGTCGCGGCTGGGCCCGCCGCACCCCAGCGAACCGTCAAGCAGGATCTCATGGCCACGAAGACCACATGTCGCACCCAGCCTCCGGAGGATTATCCTCGCAAGCCCTTGCAGTGGCGCTGACGACTACTACGTCTGGTAAGTACCATTTTTATTCTTTCCTTGAAAGCTAGACAATCCATGATCCTCATGTAGCCGCGACCTCGGTCACTACGCAGGCGACCGGTACTACGACCAGTTCGGAGTCGTCGTCCACTGGTTCTACCTCTGGCATCGTTGCGGCTACATCATCAAGCCCAAACACCGGAGAGAGTAAGTTGACCGCCACTTCTGTTCTTTTCTCTCTCGCTCATATCAAAATCTCCCAGTTACCTACTACAGCAGTACGTCGTCGTTCGTCATTGGTATGGTCGTGAAACATCTAACATGATTTTGTAGCTGGTCTAGGCGCTTGTGGTGTAACTAGCGCCGACACCGACCGCATTGTCGCGCTCTCCCAAGAGCTGTACGATCAGTATACGTATGACTAACTCCAAGTTATTTTATATTTCCCCTCTCTCATGGAGTTTTGGTTTAGCACGAATGGCAACTCGAACGACAACCCCTTGTGTGGAAAGACCATCCACATTGAATGTGCGTTATTGTACGAGTTCTCTCTGTCCATTTACTGACCACATTGCAGACGGCTCAAGTTCCACCGACGTGACTGTGGTAGACCGATGCACTGGATGCTCAAGCACCGACCTAGACCTATCTCCCACCGCGTTTACCGACTTGGCCAGTGAAGATGATGGTCGTCTATATGGCGCCTCATGGTATTTCACATCTTAAACTATACCCCTCGTTACAGTTTTAGAATATTAAAGGAAGTTATCCGGATTGATCTACTGGATAGGTCATCGCTGCTTATTTAGGGCCTGGCGCCATTGGTATTATCCGACTTGTTGCATACTATACTGCTGACTGCTGGCTTTAATTGTTATCGTTTCCCTTGATGGGATTTATCATACTTCGTCTGTTACTGCAGAAAAAGGTCCAAGCTTGACACAATAACGGAATTACAGGAAACATCACGCATCCACGGCCTCAACTATATAATAAATGCCCCAGCTTCTACTTTTGATTCACAAAGAATACATTGTTACAGTACATATTCATCCTTTCTCTATGCGCCGCATATTGACAACTCTCGCATTTCTTGGAGTACACCTTCAACCTGGGCATCCAGTTGGCCGGCCGCGTAATCGTCTCTAACGCTATCCGCGAAATAACTAGGACTGGCTAAGTAAAACATAGGCCGTCATAGATAGAGACAAACCGTTGGACACCGCTCAGCTTCTCATAACCTTCCTCTGCGAATTTGGATTGCATTCGTATCATGGCTTCGAAACTGGGGTCGAAGTACGGTACGCGCAAGTCAAGCAGTTGCGGAAGTTCGGCAATCAACTGGTCATTGAGCATGTCGAAAACTTCCTTCGCTTCGTCGTGCTCTTGTTGCGCCTATGAGTATATGTGAGAAAAACGCAGCATACGACGGGGAAAATGTACCTTGGGCAGTTTTGTAGGATCTTCACTGGGCTTGTCGATAAGTTTCCTAAGTTTACTCCTGGCAGCATCGTAATCTAACAACTACACGCCACTAAGCAAGATATTTCTCGAAAACAAGATCAGCACACCTTCTTATTACGCTTGGCAATATGCTCGTTCACGACGGGAAAGTATGCACACATTTTCCCCAAGGGTTCTGAAATTGCTGTTCGATACGGAACATCCTAAACGGTATTAGACTTTTGGGGCTTAACAGGGTCTGGCTGATATTTACGAGTTCCCGACCAAAGCTTCCGTCTACATCCTCGACCGACCGTTTGTAAGCATGACCGGCCATTGCACCGTCAGATGTACGGTCAGCCGCTCCATAGAACGTTTCCAACGTTTCCGCTATACGAGCCTGCGCAGCCGTCATCGCTGAATTAGGTATCCGTCAATGTCCCGTAGATAACCTGATGCTAGGGCCCTTGCCTCGCATAGCATCCCAATAGCCTTTGCTGTCTTTCTGAAGTGTTTGACATTCCTTCTCAAACCTATTACACGTCAATACGAAATGAGTACGGGTCCAATGCACGGCGTACGTCCTGTATTTGGCCTCCTCGTCGGTGAACTCTCTGTCGACAGTTCTCTCTATCTGGCCGGTCTTTTGAAGGAGCTGCGATGATGCGATAGCGTCATATGAGGGAGGGTCTCATCAAAAGGCAATGCGCCTACCGTTGTGCCAGCTCGATTTACTGATTTCTTGAAACTAAGCAAGGGCGATTAGTGAAAGTTCAGTTGAAAGAGATGAATCCGTGTCGTACCCTGACCAGCTCATGGCGAAAGGGTATTAGGAATATTGGCTTGGTAGGTATAAAGCCTGAGGTAAGCCTGAGCTCAAGGTGATGGTGTGCCAGTACAAAGCGATGTCTGCTTAGTCATCACTTCGGCCGAATCGCCCCTTTCGGTCCTCGGATTTTCCGTTACTTCAATATCGATATACCGGAGTATGTTTAGATTCGCGGCGCTCCAGTCGTTCCGGATATCCAAGACACGATGCAGCACTCACACTCTTGCCAGGCAGAATCATTGTAACAATTATGTGAAAATGTGCGTACAGTGACTTGACCTAACACTATTCCTAACCACTGCTGATAGGTATTTATCTGTGACTGGAGTAGTAAGGCTGTCGACACTCAGAATATTTGACAAACCCATCTACTGCTGTGGCAGAATAGAATGGTATGCTCCGATGACTGGTTCAAGGCTACACTGGCGATTCTTATCTCTCGTATACTCTTGAATGTGTTTCCGAACATGAAATTTGGATTCAGGCTGGTTGTAAGCCATCTCCATCCTTCCAGTGGTTGTCTTGTCGACTTGGAGTTCTCGATATCTCCTAGGCTTCAACGAATTTCGTAATTCATCACCATCCAGCAATGTAACGGAATATACATGAATTGTCTGCCATCACGCTCCAAGTAAAATGGTTGCATCCTCCCAACCACCCTTGGTCTGTCTATTCTTAGGCTGCTTCAGCGACGACAGTGCTCACACGGGTTTTCTTCGGTTTCTTGGCAAAAATGGCTGTCGTCAAAGAGCCTACTTCGAGTTTCATTCCTTGCCGGCATGGATTGGTCCTCTCCTCTACTGGGGTATCTGATTTAGTAGCAGCTGAAAATCCAGTATTATAAAAGATCTCAAACCTTCATTAATCTAATTCTAGACTTATTCTCGGGACCTATACGAACGACAATCCTGGGCGTCTATCTTCACTGTTCGACTTCCATTCCAGGCACGGTCTCCTTCGTTGGTATGAATACTTTCCACAGTATGCGCATAGACTCCTACGTTTGTGATGCTACCCCCCTCGTCTTACGACACGTCTGATTACACGAGTTTCAGCTCTAAATCCTTTGAGGTCTGAGTGGCATTACAGACTTCAGTGGTATGCTTGCTAACGTAGATGCCGTAAACTTAGCTTCGGCTTGAGACTACAGCATCTTCATTACTGCATTCACTGTTGAAGCATCTTCTACTGCTGCCGGACACGGAAGCGCTCTCATTGCCTCATCAGCGGCACCACCCAGTTCGGCTTCTACTCCTGCTCTAGCGCCGCTAATTGTGCGACTGAGTCTGCAGCGTCGGCCGCCTATTATGATGCTGGTTTGATCTTTGGTAAGTGCCCTCAGAATGCAAATCATGGTTCTCTAACTGTTTTTTTTAGATTCAAGAACTAGTCGTTCTTGCCTTTCTTCGTTCAATTAGTTCTGACTACAGCCGCTAATTGACAGTCACTAGTGATGCGTGTGAAACGTGCTAGACAACGAATCGATTATAATGAAGGCGGGACCAGATGCAAAGGGCCGTCGCATCACTAAGCGCGTACATTTTTCGAAGGCAACTTCGCTCGGTGCATCTCTTCTCCTTTCGCCCCTCAAAACGGAAAATTCCTTCCCTGCATCCTCCTAAAGGCCGTAAACCAACCGTCGCTGGTCTTTCTTGCTCGCCCGGTCTTGGGTACCTTTACGGACTCGTCCATCTAGTTGTCCTCTGATCAATACGTGGTGCTGCGACCCTTCGATATTTCGAAGCTGTTGGTGTGTGGCTTCTACAAGCGTGTGCAGCTTGTTTCTTCGATGTTGAGCCTCAGGAGTCCACACCAACCTTGACCCTTTCCTAAGTCCCAGTGACGACCGCCGCTGTACGATGTTACAGCTCTTGGTACGTTCCCGTCTTCTAATACTCCTGTTTTGGCCTGAAAAACCAACCATTTTCTAGCAAGACAGCCAAGTACTCGACGCTCGTGCCTAGCGGCTTTAGACCAGTCGGTGAATCATCGGTAATCTTCATTTTTGTTTGATCCTGTCACACGTGGAGTCCCGCATGCCTATAGGCAGGCACCCAGGGACGACTGTTCAGAAATGCCTCTCAGCAACATCGCAAAAATACCGCTGGTCGTCAAAGGAGTGTTGCTCTGTTGCCAGTGCCAAGCCGTTTTCCCTTCAGGCCAAGCCCAAGCTACCTTCATTGTGGAATTGTGCATATCAGCGAGACTTTTCCAATATAAAAGAGCCAACTGCTCAGATGGGTAGGCCAAATCCCCCTTCCTTCTTTTCCCTTCCAACTCATACACGCTTGAAAGGCATCCTCACCATCTTTTACCCCTTCACGTTCACTATATCGAGGCTTAGAACCGATTTTCAGTCGTAGAGCATTGCCAATGAAGTCTTCTATTGTTTCTCTCATTTTTGCCAGTGCGGCCTTCTTCGACGTCGCCAATGCTCACACTCGTGTCTGGAGTGACTGGGTTGACGGCGTCGACAAGGGTGAATCTTTGATTTAATCATTTGGTTGACAACGACATGCTCATCGCTCCACCATGAAGACGCGGGCGCTGGTGTTTATATTCGTCAGCCTCCAAATAATAATCCCGTCAAGGACCTAACTTCGTAAGAGTTTGGCTCTTTGTTGCTCTCTTACGGCTGACTTGTGAATGTAGGAACGACGTTTTCTGTAACGTCGGCGGCACTACTGCAGCGTCCAACCCCATCTCTATTGCAGCTGGTGGTACTCTTACTTCAGGTGAGCATTACTCGTGTTTGATAGAACGATAATCTTACTTCCGTCACAGAGTGGTACCACAATACCCGGTATTTTGATCATCCTAGTTTCAAATTATTTTATGCTGACGGTAGCATACAGTGGTGACGATATCCTCCCTTCCAGTCACGTTGGCCCCATTGTGGCTTACATTGCGCCTGCCGTGAGTTTCTTGCCAGGTGTGTTGAGGGTAACTGACCGTCTCAACCCAATGGATAGGACGTTACCCCCGGAAAGGATGCCTGGGTTAAGATATACGAGGAAGGTTACGATGGTAGTGAATGGGCTGTGACTAAACTGATCGCCAACAAAGGTACTGTTTCCACGGTTTGAAAATCCCCAGTATTAACACCTCCCTATTCAGGCAAGGTCGATATCACTATTCCTTCGACCCTCGCCGCCGGGGATTATCTGTATCGTATCGAGATTCTCGCCTTGCACGAGTCGGACACTCTGTACTCCGCCAACTCTGCCCGTGGTATTCAGCTCTGTAGGCGTCGTTTGTACTCGATGTATCGTGCGTTGACCCACTCTCTATCAGACCCCTCCTGCCACCAGCTCACCGTCACTGGATCCGGTAGCACGAGCCTCCCAAGTGGTGTTTCTTTCCCTGGGTATGTGCTCTTAGTTGTGAATATCTACAGTTTTTCACCAGTGCTTCAGTACCTATACCGACAAGGAGCCTGGGTATGTCCATAACCCACGTGTTTGATTTTGGGCTATCGACTAAGTAACTATGCAGCATTAAATTCAATGTGTACACCGAGGAAGCTTCTACCTACGTTATTCCAGGTCAGTCTTCACAGCCGCACACGATTGAATGTTACATACTCAGACCCTATAGGACCCGATGTTTGGGACGGAACCTCTTCTTATGGTACTTCAAAGGCTGTCAGATCCACCGGTAAGTCTTCTTAGCTGTGGTAACTTTCAGGCGAGAAGACTTCTTGTTTGTCCAACGCAGAGATCAATACCCGTGCCAAGCAAGATGGCAAGTTCGGGAGACTACTCATCTAAGTGGTATGTTTTATTATTTGCATTATTGAATCGGCCATTGGTATGATGAAGTACCGCATTTAGGAATTTCTTGCACAATAGTTTTCGTGATTACCCACTTGTTCATGACTAGATGTCGTGGACGGACAGTTCTACCTTTCCAGCCGCGACATCGGACTCTTGATGATGATGATCTATGGTTGCTTTCATATACGCGCTTTGACAGCCATTTTGTTCCCTTTGCTCAGTACTACAGATGGAATATATTGCCATCGATCCTCAGTTCAACCTCAGTTTTTGGCTGACGCGTGGACGTGATACTCCAGCTTGGCTTCATGAATGAGCTGGTTAGCCTCGCCCGAGGTACCCACTCCAATTGATACAGTAGATCTACCACAGATACTTCAAGTCAACGTGGTAGCCTCAGTAGCCTCAATCAGGGTCAAGTCCTAGGCTCGTTCACCGAAAGTTCATAATGTTACTTGACATTATTACTAGACCATAATTATATCCAAAAGATCCGATGAAAGGTTGATGAAATAAATATAAGGCACAAAAGGGAACGCGAATGCAAAAGTGGGTAATCTTGCTCTCAAGAAGCTTTTCGTTGTTTACTGAGGCTGTCCCCGACGAGCACGGTCCTCTTCCTCAGGAGATTGGGCTCGCACCGGTTGGGCGAGGACCGGTTCTGAGAAATGTTCGCGAAGGCGGGTGGTTGCCTGTCGTTGAATCTAGTGTAGGACGTCAGGATTGGCTCCACTTAACATCACAAACATACCTCGCCCCCAAGAGTCCGAGAAATTTGTATGAGTGGACCTGTAAGCCCAAGTTGGAAGATTAAGTATCTGGATGAAATTATACGTTTAGTGGTTGCCAAGAGATCGAAACACAGTTACTTACGCAGCCGTCAAGGCGAAGAGTAAGAAAGTGAAGTATAGGGGGTTGAAGAGTACGGCCATTGCTTCGTTCCAGCCTAGAACAACGAGCATTCCATACATCCAATAAGGTATCTGTGCCACACTTGAGACGGTACTCCGTTTCGCCTCCACATAGTAGGCATCGGCATCGCGACGGAACTTGTTCGTCAAATCAATGGATTTAGTCTCCGTGAAAATAACCAGCGATGAAGCGAAATCGTATTCTTCAGTAGCAGAGAGAGGGTCCGCGGTAGTAGCATCCAAGGGGAGCGTGTACTCCAATGTTGAGTCTTCGGGAGAAATTTTTGAATAAATTGGAACCAGTTCCAGGGTCTGAGAATGACGGCTAAGAAAATTAGGAAGAGAACGGGGAGCCGGTGACGTACTTGATCTTTCGCCTTTTTGAAGGCCCCATCAATGTCGTCTTCTGGCTTCCATACCTTGGGCACTCCATTGTCGTCGTAGCGGAAACGCTCCTCGAAGTGAGCGCGCAGCTTTCCGAGGATGACTGCATCAGCAGTTTGCTCATCGATCTTCGAACGAACGGTCTGCCATGCGCGCCGCCGCAGAGTAGCAAGGGCATTAGCATTCTCGTCGTCGGTACAATTGAAGCCTAAACCGAAGTTATCAGCTAAAGCCACAGCGGAAGATCGCTGAATGCATACTCTTGGCTTTGGACAAATAGCTACTCTCAGCCTTCTCCAATGTCTGCTTAAATGCCTTCAGTACCCGGTCCCACATGTCAGGCGACGGTTTGTTCAAAGCGAGCTCTACAGGTTCCGAGATCTGCTTTTTAAAGTTGCGCTACATTTCAAGTGAGCACAAGTCGACAAGAACTCATAATGGTGTATCATGCATTACCTCTATCATGTTGACCATTTTCTTCGTTTCATCCTTCCTACATTGATCACCTAGTATGCCCATCTCCTCTTTCAGAAGTTCCAGTTCCTCCTGCCAATTCCAATCTGCACTATCTTCTACAACGGCTTCTTTGGCACGTTCCACAAATGTCTTCTCCCAAGTGGTGTGTGACTTTTTGACCACATCGGCGAAGCTGTAGTCATCGCCTTTTAGACCCTCAAGAAGCTCCCTCTTGAAGGAAACAAGACAGTATTTGTGAAGGTTCTTGAGCTGACCGAGGAAAAGTGGCGATAATGTTGAATCGAGCGAGCTTGCGAGATCTGCGCGTTTGCGCTTGTAGACACCTTGATGATACCGGTAAGCGTCACGATCATAACGATCTTAGCTCTTCGCGTTAGTCTTGGTGTCGGCTAAGCATGGAAGAAACGTACTGAGAGCGTCTGCCCTCCACTGCCTCATCATCTTTCCGAGACCCTCCACCACTTTCCCAACCTCAATAGGCCTCTTCTGAGACTTAGATTGCTCATTGAACTCAGCCAGCGCCACACTAGAAATCTCGTCACAGCGGAATTGAGCCAGCAATTCCTGCTGCGTGGGCAAGTCAAGATCCTTGTTCCTTTGCACTTGTTCCTTTGGGCACGTATCAGCCGTAAGAACTATGACGACTAACTTGGCCTACCCAGATATTCTCCATATAGAAAGAGACACCATCCGCTGGAATTCGTTTGTGGTAGGCCGGCTTGAACACGTAGTCTGCGTTGTCCTTGTCCACAAATCGGCCCCTCAGATTCCTGACCTCGGATTCGAACTTATCCGCTGCCAATATCTTGTGAGGGAGTGCCGTGAATGACAAGTCAAAGTAATCGGAGAGCTGACGGTCACCCAATTCCGTCGGTTTGGAAAGAGACTCCCATATACGTTTGAGGTCAGCCGTGAGCGTTGCCTGAAGGTTGGCGAGAGGGGTAGTGCCGATGTGATCTCGTATGACGAAGAGCAGCAACGTGCGACCATTTGTCCCGTCTTGAGCCTTCTTCCCGAACAGGCCTAGGTTTACTTCAAAAACGGTCTTGAGCAATGCCATGTTGGCACCTTGGTAGAGTCCAACTTGGTGTTCCCAGACATTGATGATAAGGACCTCTGAAGACGCCAGCGAAAATAGAGCAGATTTGCGTTCAAAATCCTTAAGGAAGTTGAGGAGTTGAGGAAGTCAGTCAACAGTTGACAAGTTATTGATGACGTCAAACGAACTTGGTCTTCCCCGCGCTCTCTACCGTCCGTACCTTCGACATCCATGACCATCACACTCATATCCTTGCCTTTGCACATCCAGATACCTGCTCGCTTTCAGTATATATGGTAGTCAGATAGTATGTAGGTGACCTTTCGTGGTCTGTTGCCGTTTCGTCTCGTCCATTACGTCGAAGTTCGTGCCGAATAGTCTGTTCAGTAAGGTACCTGGGAACATGAGCACTGCTAGTCACACGGGTGAGAATCACCAACTTTTTCCAGTGGACTGAGATCCGAAAACTGCTACAATGTTGTAGCTGAAGCCAACATCCCTGAGACCCCAACTTGCAATTTGAGTGTTTAACTCAGTCCTGCTCAGTATTCAGAGGAGTAAAGCAAATACACGAAGAGCTTAATACGTGAATTTCTTCTCGTCGTCAATGATTTGTATTCGCTCTGAGCTCGTAGTCGGTGATGCACCGTTGACGGTATGTCCGTTCATAGTTAATCGTGAACCTGCTGTTCTGGCGCGTCAAATTACGCCCAGCAGTAACAAAAGAGAGAAGAACCTTCCGTGGCAATTGGCGGCAGCGTCTAGAGGAATACGGGAAGGATGACTGGAAATGCAGGACGTCAGCCTTGAGTCCAACCTGCGCGGTCGTGGGGATCAGCCACGTGGTTTTGTATTTGTTTGCCATCGACTTCATTCTGCATTGCCACTCATTGCCCCTGTACCTTGAATCCCCAACAGAATCAATGAATCATTAGCTTCAACTTCACAAGGCATCATACTGTATTGTGCTTCTGCTATTGAAATGGACATATGTGCATCAGATGACGTCTCGAGATACCACTGTGGTCCTCATGTGTTCCCGTGATTAATGCCGCGGCATCTCGGAACTAGTACGTATCAAGCACCCCGCCGGGATTCATGGCAGATGACATAGTCATTGGACGGTTTACAAGTATTTTAGGTGATGATCTCGTGTGTGAATTATTTCCCAGCTCATCATGTCCTCCTACTTCGACCAGTCGCGTTTGATTTGGAAACCCTTACCTCGAAACTGCACAGAAGTCGATGCCTTTAGAAGGTTCGTCAACCGCAAGCACGGCTTCCATCTACGTGCGTCCTTCACTCGTGCTTGCTTAATCTCGCCCTGATCTATTGTTCAGAGAACTACCACGACTTGCACCAATATTCCGTTGAAGACTATATATTCTGGCTAGACCTATGGGAGTATCTACATATCGTGTCCTCAGTGCCCCCGAATAAGTTGGAGGTGCCTTCCTTTCTTCCCCTCTGAAGTCGAAGAGGCTGACAACATGATCCCCAGATTATAAGCCCCGGACGCATACCTGAGGTTCCCGTCTGGTTCTCGGGCGCTCGCCTGAACTATGCTGAGAATCTTCTCATACGGAGTGATGACAGCATAGCAATCACCACTAGCGGTGAGTCCGGAGATGTCGTAGATTATACTTGGAAGCAACTCCAGGGCATGGTTAGGGAGATGGCAGCTGCCTTGAGGGTAAATGGCTTGGTTGTTGGTGATAGAGTAGCAGGTGAATCACCAACAACCCTGTTGTGGAGATGGTCTTATGCGCCTCAGCTGTCATCAGGAATTCCGCCACCGCTATTGTCCTTGCTATCGCCACTGCGAGTATAGGCGGCATTTTTTCGTCTACAGCCACCGATATGGGCGCTGAGGTAGGTCTTGTCCTGAGAATATGACACACAAACTCGACCTAGTGCGATTTTGATAGGGAGTATTGGGTCGATACCGACAAATCCAACCCAAGTTCTTCTTTTCGGAATCAGAAGTATTCTATACTGGGAAAGTCGTCAACCTTATGTCGAAAGCCTATGCGGTCGTTGAAGATCTGCAAGCACACGGCCTACAGCATGCGATCTTACTTCCTAGCGGGGTCACAGGAAGAGAGCTGACTCCGAAGGCCGGATCGAAGTTGTAAGCCGCCTTGACGAACTTTGCGTTCTCCCCATTTACATCTCCGAAATTGAAGGACGAAACTCTCTGCCTTCCTTGCAACAGGCGATAACAGAGAACTGGCTTTCGAGCAGCTTCCATTCAGCCAGCCTCTGTTCATTTTGTATAGTTCGGGTACTTCGGGACCTCCGAAGTGTATTGTGCATTCGGCAGGCGTTCGTTTTCTTCCCGCTATCGGGCTTTCCGGTCTTGCTGAAACCTCGTTTTTCCCTTAGGGTACTCTCCTGACTGCCAAGAAAGATATTCATTTGGGGGCTGACCTTCATTATGGTCAGACACTGTTTCAATATACATCTGTACGTCTTCGGTCTGATAAGCGAGATGGAGCTAAATTTACACATAGACGGGATGGATAATGTGGACTCTCATGCTCACTGCACTAAGCTGCGGCGCGCACGTTATCTGTTACGACGGATCTCCCCTGCATCCTAATCTGCGAACTTTCCTCAAGTTTATCAATGACCATAAGTAACTGTTTTTGTCCTGCTCTGCTTAAATAGAGATGTTCGTTAATTTCCGCCCCAGTGTTACTCTATTCGGAACCAGTCCGCGCTTCCTGTCGGAAATACAAAGCCAGGGAATAAAGCCCTGTCAGTTTCAACCATGGACCTGATAGATTATTGTTCATCTGTACTTTGACAGTGGAGTTAGCACCTTTTGAAGCCCTCGCATCAATTCTTGTCACTGGTGCCCCTCTCACACCCTCGCTATTCGCATGGACTCAAGAAGTCTTTGGGGACACTGTTCATCTTTTCTCCACGTCGGGCGGCACTGACGTCTGCGGTGGATGTACGTATCCCATTTGTCTCATGTACAGCACCCTTACGCGACTGCAGTCGTAACAGGATCTCCCTGTCTGCCATCATACGCTGGAGGTGTGTGCCTGTCCAATCCTGATTACGGCTCTCAAGATCTTGATGTTCGCAGAGTTGAAGGCCAAGGCTTTGGGAATGAAAGTTGAAGTTTTTGATCCTGAGGGAAACAACATCGAGCATACCTCCGAGCCAGGAGAACTCGTTTGTACGCGACCCCATCCGACGATTCCACTGTTCTTTTGGGGTGACACTCCCGACGGTAAGAAGTTACGAGAAACATACTTTAGTACCTATCCAGGCAAGTAGATCCCGTTCGTGGCCCTGTTGGACTGCCTTGACATCTTTGATTTAGGTGTCTGGCGGCAGGGTGATTTCATGGTCATCAATCCAAAAACCAAGGGAGCCATAATTCTTGGTCGCAGGTCAGCCTCAGTCCGCTCTTCATGCACGCATAATCTCAGTATGATTTTTACAGCGACGGAGTGTTAAATCCAAGTGGGGTGCGTTTTGGTTCGGGCGAGATATACAACGTCATGGGAAGTTTTTCTTCTACCGTGGAGGACTCTTTATGCATAGGACAACGTCGCCCGAAGGACCTTAATGAGCGCGTTCTCCTTTTCATAAAAATGCGACCAGGAAACAGCCTGTCTTCCGCCTTGATCAAGGATATTCGAAGCTCTATACGTACATCTCTGAGTCCACGGCACGTTCCTGCGTACATATTCGAAGTGGAAGACATTCCATATACAGTCAATGGAAAAAAGGTGCCTTTTTACTCTGTTGACAGTCCAGAGCTAAATTCTAACGGTCGCGGTCGTTTACTAGATTGAAATTGCAGTGAAGCAAATTGTATCTGGGTCCAGCATGAAGCCGAGCGGTACCGTAGCAAATCCGGATTCTCTCAGACTGTACTACAAGTATGTGAACCTGGAGGATCTTGTCAATGCGACGTCGAAACTATAAGCGACCATAGTGATACAATGCCATTAATTCGACCACAAATATACTCATCAGGGTCACGTGGAAATTAGATTAGCCTCAAAATGATTTGAACTTTTTACAAATTCCAATGTATTCCTTTCCCCTACTGTTTCAACCGCAATGCCTGCATTTGAAAACCCACTGTTCTTGAAATGGGTGAAAGGTACGCGTCTCAATACAGCCCTTTTTTTGCATTTCACCCCTTGGCATCTGCTCACACAGAGTTCTACGCGGAGAAAAACTACAAGAAATGCGGGCGACCTCCCGCGCCACAGGTTATGAAATTGAAATCCGGAGTAGCCAAGCGTGTACAATGAAATTGGAGCACCTCAGCAGGCTAAAGAGAGTCCCTGGCGTAGGCCCGATCGAACGGTACGTCGCGTCCTTCTCATCATATGATTGTGAACAACTCTCCTTGGACAGCTTGACTGAAAAGTTGGAAGCGCAATGGAATAGAAATGCCCCAGCCGAAGGGTAGAGCCAAGAAGCAAGATACTTGCATTGCATATATCTTTCATGCTGACGCGTCTCAAGTTGAATGCAGCCTGCCCTAAGGAAACGCCTGAGTCTTTGGGACTTATACAGCGTTTGCGGGCTCTGGAACGCGAGAACCGATCGCAGGAGGACGATGGCAAGAATTCCCAAGACGGAGGCGCACCTTCGCTCTGTGCGAACCCTCTTTTTCTCCAATGGGTTCAAGGTCCGCCCTTGTTCTATTTTCCTCACTCATGGGGGCTTAACTCACTTTCCACTTCACAGAATTTCACGGTGAGAAGGATTATCGCAAGTCCGGCGGTTTACCTCGCGCGACTGGATATGAGAATTCTTTGCGTAGTATTGAGGCGTGCACTACGAAATACGAGCACCCGATGGAAGTTGCGGTTCTGACAGGTGTAGGTCCGACGTGTATTGATAGGTGTGTATACGTCTGACGCGTCTGATCTGGGTCACTTACGTGTTATTATAGACTGACAGCGAAGTTGGAAGCATACCGTGAACTCAAGGGCATAGAAATGCCAGAATATAAGCTTAAGACAAGGCCAAGAGGTAATATTGACTCTACCCACATGCTTCATTAGTTGTTCATTTTTGTACACCACCGGCCCTTCCAAAGAAGAGAGCCAAAGTAGACCAAGAAGGAGAAAACGCAAATCCTGCCAAGAAGAGAGGTGAGGTATTTGCCATTCTATGTCCTCCGATCTTTTCGGTGACACTTTATTACAGCGACCGTGAAGAAACGCAAGAGTGATGCCAATGAGAGCGATGAGGAGTGCCAGCCTTCGCAAAGAGACGCAGCGAGTTGGCACATCTGACTGACATATATCTGACCAATATCTCTTTATAGCAGGTCAGAGCTCTGAAACCAGAGAGTAGGTAAATCCCTTCGACCTTCAACATTTACCATGGCACTTCACGTCGTGATCGGTTGAGGGGGAAAGCTTGTAGTACTGGAGCAAGATACTACCTTGTCGAACCAATTTTACCGTAAGATTGACGGAAGAAAAATGAGGAATCGGCTTGCACGGGTGCACAATGATACGAAAAAACAAAGCCAGGCCTAAAGGCTCCATATGCGCAGGCGTAGAGTTTCCAAGGCCTTTGCTTATCGTCAGCTTAGTTGGAGATTGAGAGCCTAGAAAAGGATCGGAACGCCGTGGCGTACTCGTGAGCCAAGTGGGGTACAAATTTGGTTCGAATTTCATCTTGCCAAGATACGTGACAGCCTTATCCGTGTGGGCTTGTCAAAGCACAAAACTTACCTCACACCTCTCTTCTTTTTTAAAAATTCAGCACTATCTCGAGCAAGTATCATTTCACTTCTTTCACTTTGTTATTGTCAAAGTCGAATCCTACGAAGGAAGAGTAACCTCCCTTGAAAAAACGCTTTGTCACACCCCGGATCAACTTGGTCCCATATCGATATCCGTTCCAGCGGCGTTGCGTCGATCATCAAATGCTGAATTCTAAAGCTGCTCTTGTGACGCATCGCTACAGGCCGCTCAGTGACTCAGAACATGTATTGAAGGCGTTGAAGGCGTCTGAATGCTCTGGGTCTTTCGGGGCCATAGTGTCAAGTGATTAGGACATTATATCCGACCAGCTGCTCTCGACTCCCCGAGATTTCTACCGCCTTTCCCAGTACTGCGATATAACGCGCTGCCCGCGGGGGTTAGTTCTATATATCCGATGCCGACCACATGGCCTGTGCGTTTCAAGTCCGAGGACTGTATAAAATTGCAATACCCGAACTCTTTTACTACCCACATCCTGCACATATGGGCTCCAACGAAGAAAAGGGAACGAAAACGAAGCCTGAAGTCTCCACCGATGTCGAACCTGCTAACGACACTACCGGACAACCTACGCTCGCACGTCAACTAAAGAACCGACATATTGCAATGATCAGGTGCGTGAAGAGTTCCGTTTTACGTCGTCTTTGCACTGAATTTTGGTTGTGTCGTAGTATTGGAGGTAGGTTTCGTATATTTCTTTTCTATTCTCGCTGACATCGCTTTCTTGTAGGCGTCATCGGTACCGGATTGTTTTTGGGTGCGCTCAAGTCAGACTTGAAGACGCCCAGCTAACAGAATGCCTCAGGAACTGCCACATCTCTGAAAAATGGTGGTCCAATCGGTACTTAGCCCTCATCGAAAACAATTATTCAATATTCTCATGTTCTTGAAGGCCTTCTACTGGGTTATTTGACCCTTGGAACAATATGCTGGAGTGTCATGGTACCCAACGTTTACTCACACGTCTGGAACTTTTGATTATCTGCCAACAGGTTTCTCTGGGAGAGATGGTCGCCTACCTACCCATCCCTGGTGGCCACATTAAGCTGGCCGAGCGATTCGTGGACCGTGCATTGAGTTTTGCCATGGGTTGGAATTACTGGCGTGTCTGATGACCATGTGACTATGAAAAGACTCTAACGTATTTCATACAACAGGTATAACTGGGTAATCTTCATGCCTACTGAACTCAGTGCGGCATCCATCATTGTCCAATACTGGAATAAGGGTGTCAACACTGCCGTGTGGATAACAATTGGGTTGGTTCTTGTCATCACCATTAACATGATGGGTGCTGGGGCATACGGTGAAGCAGAATTTATCTTCGCGTAAGTCGCATAGACCCTCACTTAGACATTCCTTCCAATCCAAGGTGTCACAGATCCATCAAGATCATTACGATTACCGGGTTGATCATCCTCGGAATCGTGCTTGATCTTGGAGGTGAGATTTCTTCTAGTCACGGCGGAGGTGTTATACGATCTGTGTCTTACTAGGTGGTCCAAACCACGATCGAATTGGGTTCAGATACTGGAAGAACCCAGGACCATTTGTTAACTACGATGATATATCTGGCGATACAGGCAAGTTCTTAGGATGGTATGTCAATGTCTGCGTTTTTAAGCACCTGATCCCGCTGATCGCAAATCTATTCAGGTGGTCTGTGATGTCACAAGCAGCCTTCGCATTTGTTGGCACGGAAATCGTTGCTGTAAGTGTGGTCAATGTTGTTTGTGGGCTTCTTTGATTCAGAAATCTTCAGATCGCCGCGGGAGAAGCAAAAAACCCAAGGTCTTGACTTCGTTTTCCGTTATCGTCCCTGAGCTAACTTGTCAAATTTTTCAGACGCAATTTGCCTAAAGCTATCAGGAGGGTATATATCCGTATTCTTTTGTTTTACATTGGAGGTGAGGCCTACCAATGTTTACTCGACTGTCGGGCTAATGTTGAGTAGGTACAACAATCATCGGACTTCTGGTCCCTTCGAATGACTCGCGACTTGACTTGAGTGACGGTACTGCGGCTTCTTCGCCTTTCGTCATCGCCATAAAGAACGCTGGCATTGGAGGGCTTCCATCTGTACGTTGTCTATCTCATGCTCTAGATGTCCTTCTTAAATCTTATTTCAGGTCATCAACGCTGCACTTCTGACGTCGGCTTGGTCTGCAGCTTCTAGCGACCTTTACACTAGTTCCCGAGCACTCTGTAAGCCTCTCACTTGTTCGAGCTATCCCTATTATCCTTATAGCTTCTCAGACGGTCTGGCTGTTGCTGGAAACGCTCCCAAGATCTTCATGCGCACAACTCGCACAGGCTTGCCTTACGCTTCGGTCATTTTCTGTTCTCTATTTGGAACCCTAGCCTATATGGCTTCTAGCAGCGGGGCAGGCGATGTGTTTGAGTGGTTCGTCAACATGACGTCGGTACGATGGACGCCTTCTTTATCTTGAGATTTGGCAATTAAACAACCGACAGGTCGCTGGTTTATTGACTTGGCTTGGGATCTGTGTTACCTATATTCGGTTCTACAGTGGCCTCAAATCTCAGGGTTATGATAGAAGTAAATTTCCATTCAGCGCAAGGTTCCAACCCATACCGGCGTGGTACGGTCTAATTGCCTCCTTCGTAATCTGTTTCGTGAGTTGGAGAATCTCACTTATCTTTATCCTGTTAACCATGTGTGTGCAGTTTAGTGGATGGAGCGTCTTCCTCAAGGGCCACTGGGCGCAAGACACCTTCGTGACAAATTACTTCCCTTTGATGCTCTTCCCCGTCATGTATCTCGGCGCCAAGTTCTACTATAAGCAACCTTTCGTCAGATCCAAGGACATGGACTTCGTTACAAATATCGCTGAAATCGAAGCCGATACGTATGTCTCCGGCACATTGAAATTTGTATGCCTCTAATTTCGTTTATAGATATGACGAACCTCTACCTAAGAACAAAATAGAAGCCTTCTGGCAATGGCTTGTAAGTCGTCTCATGTACCTTCTTCCGATAGAATGTTTTCTAATTCGTTCAATGAAGATGTAATGTCAGTGTTGTGAGCATATGCATATGTGGTCCCAATTTTTCCATTTTTTTCCCACGCAGCTGTCCACCGAGATGTCTGTAGTGGAAGGGACGAAGGCGTAGTCGGACACAATAAATCAAGTTTGTCCTCCCAATTTCTTGGACAAGTAGCTATCATATAACGCAAATATAATCTTGTAAATCTCATCGTTGAGTACTCGGTGACAGGTGGGGTACTCACATACCTTCTTCACGATAGATAATAGTACACAGCAAGAGATTGGTGTCGTGATGGCTTTCAAAATCCATCGCAATTGCGAGGGCTCGGACTGACGCGCCACTTATCCGTAAAAGGCAATTAGCCGCCACACCTGACTCGACCCGATCGAAAATTTGTTTTTCCGATGATTGATCGAGACGGTTCGAACCACTACTGCAGCTTCTAACCAACTTCTAACGCCCATTCACAAGCCATCGAACTTCGCTGTTCTGACTGGCATATACAACCTAGAAGCACATGCTGCGGCCGGAGATGCTCAAACGCGTCAGCATCATCGTCAAGTATGATGGTGCCGAGTCATTCATTTCTCTTCTTTCGGTCTCTTGCGCGCGTGCCCGGTCCTAGGGGAAAGCAAAAAAAAAAATCTCACTTCAAATCCGTGTTAGCCGGTTCCGACCATCAAAAAAATATATCCTTCGATACTCCTGACGCGATGTCGTCGAGGAATGCAAAACTGCGATGATACGACCCATACATGCTTCGTCGCATTTGTTGATGCATCATCGTCAAGGAGAGGGTATTTGGACGGCTCATGCACGTAAAGGTATCAAAACATGGAATAGAAGATAATGGGTGGCGATTCCGCCCCGCCATTTTCAAGCCAATGCCTATCGTTTCGACTGCCGTATTTCTCGCTGTACAGTTCGACTACCTCATCGTCGGTGGAGGAACCAGTGGTCTCTGTGTTGCTGCCAGGTCAGTTTTTTCTTTTCTGTTTATCTCTGGAATGGAGGCCTACATATCTAACGCAGATTGAGCGAAGACAAAAATGTCGTAGTCGGCGTCCTCGAAGCGGGAGGCTATGACCCCGATCTGCCTGAGATTGCGGTTCCAGGTCAGTGATGTCTCACCTGTGTATATCCCATATAAGTCGTACTGAAGTATCTCTTAGGGTTGGTAGGGCATACGATGGCACATCCTGTCTATGACTGGACATTTTTCAGTGAGCCGCAAGTCCACGCGAACGGCAGGTCGATATTACAGTCTCGCGGCAAAGGACTAGGCGGGTCCTCTCAGGCAAGATTTCTGGCGGGATCGGCGAGTCCCTCAACTCACGTCCCCGATCCTTGCAGAATAACTTTCTAGGCACGCTTCGCCCATCAAAGGAGGAGTTTGATGCGCTTGAAGAACTTGGAAACGAGGGATGGAACTGGAATTCTCTTCTAGAATCAATGAAAAAGGTACGCTCGTTTCTTTTACGTCTTAGACGCGACTGAAATAGTTTTGTTGATCGTCCTTTAGAGCGAACACACCCTCAAGCATAATTTCTGCCCGAATAACGATAAAATGTTTTCCATTCCTCCAGATCCACAATTCCACGGGCAGGGAGGTATGAAACTTAAAATCTAGCCTGATGACTTGCCAATTATGCCTTAGGACCTATCATGAAATCACTATTCCCAGCCTCCATCCCCCCTATACACGCAGCCTTGTTTGATGCAGCAGAAAACCTAGGTGTGGCGAGATGCGCCGAAACAGTGAGAAAAATTGTGGTTTCCACAGATTTATGCGTAAAACAGCATCTTCAGGGACATGGTGTCGTGCTCGGTTCGATGCCTGTATTTACGACTGTCGATACTCGTACCGCCACTCGATCTTATGCGGCATCAGGGTATTACAAACCTAATGCCGATCGTTCAAACTTATTGATCCTTACTGAAGCCCAGGCAACAAGGGTAAGTCTGATAGTTGTTGGTTGAATTAGGTGCATCCTTATGAATTCCCAAGGTCATCCTGGAAGACCAAAAAGACGGCAAGAAAAAAGCGGTCGGTGTCGAATTCATAAGAGACGGTAGTTGGTTATCAAGCTCAGTTCGGAAAGAAGTGATACTATCTGCCGGTATGTCTGGTATCTTTCAGTCGACCCTAGCTAAGGCATGAGTTATAGGATCATTCCAAAGCCCCCAGCTTCTCGAGGTTCGTCGCATGAACTTAGCATTCCCATTCGCCTGCTGATTACGTCGAGCTATTAGCTCTCTGGCATCGGTAATCCGGATATTCTAAACATGCACGGCATCGAAACATTAATAAACCTTCCGGAGGTTGGCGAAAATCTACGTACGTAGTGCTTAGCTATCTGCAGAGTCTTACTTCTCTGACTAAGTTTTGATTGATGCAGAGGATCATACCATGATCTTCACCATCGCGGAGGTTGATGAAGCCATGGACACAATGGAGCTCTTACTTGAGCCACACCAGCAACGAAAACATGCCGAACTCTAGTGATTTTTTGTTCCATCAGATGTCGCGCAATAACGCTAACAATATTTCTGTGGCAGTAAAAACCAGCGAGGCATGTTGGCGTCCGTACCGACATCGGGATCCATATTTTTAGAACCATCAAAGTTGGGCAACGTAGAAGAGCTGGGCGCCTGGAGGGACCTAGCTGATAGTCAATGTAGCTCCTACTTATCGAGCATTAGATATCCTCGTCTCAAGAAAGGGATTCAAAAACAGTACAAGCTGCAGAAGGAGTGGCTCTCTTGCAACAAACAGGCCGAGGGAGAGTAAGTACCGTAACCTCTATTTAAATGGCCTAACAACCTCGCTCATATTTTTTCTAGAATCATATTCTTCAATGGCCATTATCCTTCTGCGGAATTACAACCTAGGTTAGGGAAGCGATACATCTCCCTCAGCGCCGCCCTTATGCATCCCCTTTCTCGTGGTACCGTTCACATCAAATCCTCAAATCCCTTGGACCCACCCGCGATTGATCCAAATTATTTCGCGAATGATGCTGATGTAGAGATGACGCTACGCATCCTCAGACTCGCGTTCAAACTCCAAGAGACTGCGCCGCTGTGTGACGTTATCAAGGAGCGTGTGAGTCCTTCAAAGGAGGTCCTTGAAGGTAATGTACAGGATGAAAAACTCAAAGAATACATCAAGAACACGTTCAGTTCCGTTTTCCATCCTGTTGGCACTGCTGCTATGATGTCGCGGGAGCTCGGGGGCGTGGTGGACGATAAATTGATAGTATACGGGACGTCGAATCTTCGTGTGGTCTGTCTTCGTTGAGATTACTAGTATTTCAAGTACCTTCTGTTGATGTCATCTTCTGCAGGTCGATCTTTCTATACTCCCCATGGTACAATTTTAAACTTTACTTCTGAACTCCGTAACTCAAGAGTCTTTAGGAGCTAGCATGTCATACGCAGTCTATCGCCTACGCAATTGGTGAAAAGGTACGCATTATTTCCCTCCTGAAAACCTTGTGGAATGATGATACGTATTTTGACAGGCAGCAGATATCATTCGTGGCGTACAGATACAGCCTGCTTATGCACCACGAAGTGCATTATCTTTGCTTTGAATGTTTATTTGGCATCGATGCGCGTCGATGAAACCCGCGCGTAACATATATGCATTACTTTGCCTGCTTATATTGGATGCTAATAATTAAAGTAGATCACCATGAGATATAGACCAAAGTAATTTATAATTTGTCGAGGCAGTCGAAGCACTCCCATATATTCTATATTGTAGACAGTCAAGACCTTCTTAAATACCATTGGAACTTGGGCAACAAAATCCATCTGCATCCATTCAGGATAGGCTTGGGGATAAGCCATGTCCATGTACAATCCAATAAACACAAATATATAACCAGTGCCAGCTACCCGGCACAGTTAGGGAAGATAGGTCAAGGAGAGCTTTTCACCCATGCCGCCCGAGTTCTGCCAGTACCTATCGCGGAGATATGTACTTGACTCGGATAAAGTAGTGCCTCATCTATCTCGCAACACGGGCGGCTTCATCCCTAAAGCTTCGCCGTTGATACTTTGAACAAACCCGGCCGATCCCGCATACGCGAGGAAAAAGAAAAGGCAACGGTATCGCAGAATTTGTGCGATTGGTACCGTGCACTAATCTGGCATATCGCTAAGAGGTATTTGTGTTCCTTGTGCTCTACTTTCGGTAATGAAGGGGCTTATTGAAGCTCAGACCTCAGAGAACCTGGGTTTCGCAACGTGATAAATAGTTGAAATTCGTCTCGTGTTTTTGGGGATGCATCACATGGGATACCTGGACTACCTAACTCTGCCTCGGTTGCAGAGCTATTAGTCTCATGCGCTCAAGACCCGGTATTGTTGGAGCTCTTCGGCGGTTCCCTAACAAAGTGACATGAGTAAAACACGCTGCTGCGCTTAACCCCGGCGTACCTTCGACTGTTTTGCACCCGCAAAAACAGCCAATCGACAGCGTTCCTTACGCCGGTCCTGATATCAAGTTATGAATGCCCAAAAGTAGATAAAAGTTAAAGATGCTTGCCCTTGGATGGCGGAGATACCCATGACTTCCAGACTCGCAATACGTTCCCTCCGTGCGGACATCTCATCGCCTCCCCCATATCTAACACTGCGGCGCGCGCTCTCCACCTTTCTCTGATACCAATCCTCATAATCATGTCGTATCTCTTCCACGGACAAGCTATGCGGAGAATCTTGCTTGTTTGCAAGGAGGAGCAGAGGCAAGCCAAGAATTTGGGGCGCAGAAAGGACGGCATCTAGATCGCTTGCACATATTCAAACGTGGAGCTCAGATGACGCAAGGCTTCATGAACATACCGAAGACTTCCCAGCCTTCGCTCAACCGCTCCCGGTCATCTGCATCAATAACATAGGCTACAGCATGACAGTCGTCGTAATACTTTGGCCATATATTCCTGATACCGCGTTGGCCGCCAAGGTCCCAGAACTGCAATATAGTCGATGGTAACGCGATTTTCCCGGCTACGTGTGATAAGTTTAAGGGATTTGCCTTAGAATATCGCGCTCACTGTTCTGCCCAACGGTAGGCGCAATTTTGTCAGGCGATAGACCAGGAGTATCGGTATACAGTGTCTTGATTTGTTCCAATAGAGTCTCCAGGAATATTTGAGCATCACAGAGTTGTTGTCGTGGAATGGAAACCTACTGTCTTGCCCGCTCCGTCCAGACCAATGATGATGACCGAGAATTCCTCCTTTCTTCCAGTTTCAATTAGCTGAACGTCGGTCGTTCATGCGCAGCCATTGCTGCTCACCGCGTTAGATATTCATGAAATCCCTTGAGTAAGTGGTACATAGAAAAGGAGCAACGGCCTTAGATCCAAACAGAGCACAATGAGGAGAGTGCTGATTTCGACGTTACACCCCTCATTCATCATCATGGGGTACTTTTCCTACGGTCTACCCTCGTTTCTTGTTCTTGTAATTGCTCTGTACATTCTACTTACTGGTGCGACTCTTCTAGAACATCCTGGACAGTGACTGACGGCACAAATGTAGGCTCGGGAGAGGCATTTAACGTCGGTCGGTTTTTGGAGGAAACAAGTCCCTATGCCTGGGCTGCGACCGGTATTGGCCTTGACATTGGCCTGAGTGTATTGGGTGCAGGATGGTACGTGTAATTCTTCTTGGTCGTTGGATGTTGCTCATCGAAGCGTAGGGGTATATTCATCACCGGTGCATCTATCCTCGGTGGAGGTGTCAGGGCGCCTCGTATCAGTACGAAGAACCTCATTAGGTGCACCCTACAACCACTTTGCTTTTCTTCAACAGTCTAACTGATCCCCAGCATCATTTTCTGCGAGGTCGTCGCGATATACGGTGTCGTACGTAACTATATGCAAGCGTCGTGTTCCTTCGTTCAATCCTGCTCTAGATTATCGGGATTGTGTACTCTGCTAAAATCACATCAGTTGCAGATTCAGTTCTGTATACACGAGACAACTACTACACTGGTACTATACTTCACCTCTGGCTCCGTCGTTGAACTCATTCATTGAAGGTTTTGCTCTCTTTTGGGGTGGCCTGACAGTCGGTGCATGTAACCTCCTTTGCGGCGTTTGTGTTGGAATTACTGGGTCTACCGCTGCACTATCAGATGCCGCTGACCCCAATCTATTCGTCAAGATCTTGGTCGTCGAAGTTTTCGGCAGTATCATGGGCCTCTTCGGTTTGATCAGTACGTGAAACAACACTCCCTCTACCTTTGTCATGCTAAGCCCTTCCTCAGCCGGTCTGCTTATGGTCAGTGCTGCTAATGAATTCGCAGGGCCTACAGCAGCTGCTGCTGCGGAAGCCGTAGTCTCACCTTTTGTACACTGATTTTCAACGGAACAGGGTACCATGATACATCCAATGCATAATAATTACTGTCACTTCCAGCCCTTTGATCGTGAATATACTGACTCCCGTGATATACATCATAACAAAGGCAAAAGAATAGTACATATATACGATGCCCACTACTCCTCATTAAATGCAAGTTTATTTCCTTCCATCCTCGAAAGGATTCTCGACATATTCAAGGTCATGGTCGTTGACTATGTCTCTCTTTGTAGGAGGACCACGCTGACCGTCTGCTGGCGGTGATGAGGTTCGCAGCAGAGAGACAGGCCGCTTAGGCAGAAGACCCAGTTTTCCTACGATACTATCAGAATTGTGATACGGTGCACGACGGCTAAACAACATACCTCCGTCGATAGGCATACCCTGTCCGGTGGAAGGGGGCCTAGGAGTTGTTTCTGCGGATAGGCACAAATCAGATGGACGTCATGGGAATGCTGTGGTGATGCTAACCCTCTTTCGGACTTGGGGTCAAGTCGTAGCCTTGGACTTGGACGGGAGAAGGAGAAGCAGGTTTGTTGGTATGATTGACCGGAGGAGGATTGGGATCGTAGTATGCTGCTTGCTGTCTACTGGATCCGTGGGTGTCGTCATAACTTACCCAAGGCTGTTGAGAAGTCGATGAGGATGCGGCATTGTTATTCTGCCTGATGAAGAGTCAGATATATCACGAATCTGGCCAGTACAGCATGTAGTTACCGCGATTGATCCATCTCCGAAATCTTGGCCTTTACCTTCGAGAACAGGCTGCCAAGGGTCTTCTTGCTCGCTATATGCGTAGTCAGCATCTCCGCAGCAAGCCAAGGACGAGGACCTACTCTCGGCAAACTTATTGAATTGTTCCCCTAGCTCAGCCACAGTGTCCTTCTCGGGAACGTTCTGTGACTGACGCTGGATAGGTGTAGGTTGTTGCCATTGAAGTTGTTGTGACTGCCACGCAGCGTGTTGCTGCTGTTCGTCCTCGAGTAAGATTCTGCGAGCCAATTGCTCGTCAAGTTCAGTTTGAGTCTGTAGATTATATGTAATGGTCGTCTGTTGTGGCGATAATATAGCTTGAGACGCACCATGACAGGCTCGACAGGTCGAGATTCACCCTTGTATTCAGGATCGCTCATGCCGAGCAGCGCGTCAATGGCGCGGCCCTGATCACCATGAACAGAATCCAATACTGACTGCCTGTGTGCCAGTGAGCAAGCGATGTAAATAGATACCTCGTAACATACAACACAGTGTCGTCAAAGTCGGGAAACATGGCCCGGAGCTCGACGACCTGGGGGTTCACAGGCGCGTCTCTCATTGGTGCTGTTGTTAGCTGCGCAGTAGTCTCAGTGGCGGGGGCTGAACGCTCAGTGGCCGTTGGGAGCGCATCGTAAGGTGTCGATGCCATCCCATGGTTAGTTGGCAAGTCCATTGAAGCTGGCAATAACGTCGTCGTCGTCAAGTACAAGGATGATGAAGGTCAGGAGGATATTTCACATGCACTGCCACCCAAGTCCATCTTCATCACCATCGCCATCTAACAGTCTGGGTCTGGTTTTGGTGTGTTGTGTTTCACTTGCTGTTCTGTAAAGTATTCACTTTATCTGGAATACAGCTAAAGATCTTCAATACTTAGATCCGTCGTGCTTGAGCGCGTCAGTCACGCATACAGCATGATCTTGTCGGAGTTGTTGCCGGCGGAAATAATCCTTGAGATTTTGGCATACCTCGAGCTCAATTCATTGGCATCGTTCGCTGCCGTGTCTCGAAGCACAAGGCTCTTGATAGATGCCAACGAATCCACGGTATACCGGAATGCTGCATTGGTCCATGGCTTGATATCCTCAGAGGCTACTCAGCCAGTGGATCTGCGAGCAAAATATACTCCCAGGTCGTTGCAGGGCGTCAATGGTTGGAAGTCCTTCTGCAGGCATCAGATTGCTATCAAGCGTGCATGGAAAGGGAAATCACCATCATCTGCGAGAAGACTTGCATATGCATCCCTACATCGGCAAGATGTCCACCGCATAAAGGTTGATGAGTGGGCCGGAATCATCATCACCACGTACCGAAACGGTGGCCTTGCTGTAGCAGATATCGCTACCAATCGTGTATTGTGGTCTTTACCATCGTTGCATGTTGTACCACACGCTCATTGTGAATACGACAAGGGGTTTCTGATCTTCAATCGGGCAGGTCGACGGAAGGAGGTTTGGCGATTGGTTGAAGGTCAGAGCCAGACAGTTGGGCCATCATCATCTTCGCCTCCGGACCAAACTCAGAAAGCAGCATCCGCCAAGGCTGCAGCAGAACATCAGAGTTCGTATCCCAAAGGTCATTTCGTACCTTACAGCCTCATCGTAACACCCACGACCACCTATGCGTTTCGATTTGCCTATCCGACATTGTTCGCCGCCACAGAAACCAACTTTTTCGTATATGACATTCCCGGCGGCAAGCTCCTCCAGAACATCACTGCCAGCCCTCCGGAATCCCTTATTCATTTGCACTATGTCGACATCTCAGAACGCCACCTTTTCCTTTGTGGCTGGCCCAACATTGTTGTCTTCTCCCGCGAAACGGGGAAAAGCATTCTCAAAATCCCCTCCTACCAATTGCAGTATTCCAACAAGATCTACGCCATCTCCAAGCAGGCTCACCCCGTCGCCGGGTCCGCCTTACTTCATCACGATGTTGTCACTCGTTTGGCCGAGAGTACACTTCCTTCTCAGGTAGTCCACCTCGCTGACACCTTCTCTGCGGTGCATGTGTCGGCTTGCGGTCGGCATCTCGTAGCACTCCTCTCCTCTTCCCGCCTACTTATCATACCTTACTTCGAGCGGCTTGTTACAGGCGAAGCGGTGCTCCAAAACATCACCCTTGACATCGAGCTGGGGTCAAGGTCGCGTCTCTCGAGGTACCTAGCGTTTGAAAATGAGCGAGTCGCTGTGGTAACGGACACTGGATTGTTCGTTGTTCACTGGGACTTGGAGAAGCCTCCAGTGATTTGCAGAGCTCCGATTTTTGGAGTGATGTCCGCACTCCCGGAGGTGACATGTTTACAAATGACGGATACGGGGTTGTATCTTACATGGAAGCACCCGATCACGACCGAGGTCAACGAAGAGGACTTTGAGCGGTTGCTGGATGAAGAGGTCTCGTACACGATGAGAGATACCTTTGCTCAGCTTCTCGTTCAGCCTACCGTTGAGCCAGACGAGATCGTAGATTCACACGACTCTGCCGTATGTATGATCGATTTCGTTGTACCATGATCTATATGACAATCTGTTTGTTCCTTTATCTACCATCTTTCTACGTACTTAGCAGCGAAGGTGGTCCTTGATTGGGTGACTGTACCTAACTTGTACTATCAGATGTTCAGAATGAAGTTCGGCCAAGTGCAAAAACTCATGGACATGGGCGTGTCCATGCGATTCTTTTAAGGTTTTTCCGGGATGTTTTTCGACTGACAACCTTGTATTCCATCACTATTTTCCACAGAATTTTTCAGTTCCCAAGACATGTATTCGCTGTCCTAGGAGATCACGCAGCAGTTTTGTTTTATAAAATAATTATTCTAGGAACTAAAATGGACAACTCAGACAACGAGGCGGCCACTGCTCCTTCCCTGCTAGCACGTTTTCCGACAGAAACCAGTTTCGTAACTCGAAAATTCTATTTCTTCTATTCTATTCAGCCCAGCCCCGTTCTTGGACAAAGTTCTACCGCGCCTGGAACATCAACGAATTTCACTCGAGCCTCGGGGGCAATGAACAGAATCTAAGTCCGAAATGGTACCGCGAACATCCCTACGTGGCGGAGAAGGTCGGGATTGAGGTTCGCGGGAGGGAAACTTCTTCGCCACTCCTTGCGACGGCCTGATATGTAGTAAGTCATGTCTATGTCGCAGGGCAAACGGAACGATCTAGCCATTCAAAGTTCCACCGACATGTCCCCTGGAGACCATGCGGGCCTCGGTCTGCACAATGATTGCCGAAGGACAAGTACTTCAGGCTACAAGGCCTTCAGATGCGCCGTTTGTGGAGATAGGCGGAACTCGAAGGAAGGGATAGGGACAGTGGTCCGTGGATACATCGGAACTAGAGATTTAGTTTTCTTGGCTATTATCGTCGTTTCCATTTTCTACATTTACTTACTATAACGGAGTAGATGAAGCCCTCGGAATGTTTGCTAAAAGGCATGCAGTGCTCACAGGTCACTTGCTACGCAACATTCGCTTCTTTCAAGAATAAATCAATTCTGGGATTAGATCCAGCCATACTTCTACTTTAGGGGCTATTTAAACACTTAATGGAGTTCTTCATTCCATGGGGCTAATCTGTTTCGTGAGATATCTCATAAGAGGAGCTGAGAAGAGTGCCATCCAGACGACGTCGAGAACGCAACGAAGTGCATTCCATATTCCATGAATTCGAAGAAATTACTCAGCGATGTATCTTCTACATATTGAGATGGGGAAAAACACAATGATTCAGAACCTATAGCTAACGTTACATGCCATTCCCGCACATTTGACGCTCTTCAAGTTAAGAAACGCGATCGCTTGTTCTATTTTTGATGAGTCGGCCATCAATTTATGTCCTCGGCAACGAGATTTAACACCATAGGATCTGGATCTACCTCTACCACTCCTCTGAGCGGAAAGCAGATACTTATGTTGATTCCTATTATCTCGGAAAATATCAGATGGAGACTGTGGTAACAACGCTTCCATGTTTGCTGCTTCGTTTCATTTTGACGAAATGCATTAAAATTCCACTTCGTCGGTGACTCGGGGATGTACTGCAGGAATACTAAGTCGGATTGTCATATACTTTCAGTGATATATGCGACAGATACGGCTTCTGTCAGCCCCGCTAAACCGCGTCTTTTGTAATTTCTCCTTGAGGTCCTTGTATACAATGTACATAATTTCATGTCGGATATGAAGCTTTGAAGGCCTGTCATGCTCTTGGCTACGAGTCAGCAGCTGCAAATAACGTTGCAATGTCGGGAAACATGTAGACGTTGCACGATAACCCCGATCAGAACGGAATGTAGTTGGACACTATGATAAGAAGCGATGTCCGGCTTAGCCTCGTACACTAAACCCGATATGATTCTCAAACATTTTTGACGTTCCCGCTCGGACTAGCTTAAGGTCGAAGTAATTCACTTTGGATTCTTGAAACTTCCTTTGCGCAATCTCCGCAGACCGTCCAACTCGTACATCCTTGGAAGATGTACTATTACATCTTTGCCCGACGCTCGGTTCTAAGGATCGCGGCTGTACCGAAGATACAGTCAAGCGCCCACTGCGTACCGCTGCTGCTCTTTAATGGCATTGATGTTCTAGCATGATATCTATCTCCGGCTCCAGCTCCGTGGGTCGCCTTCATCACTTGACGCACGACAAGTTGAAATTTCCTCAAGTCACTGTATCTGGCAGACACCGTCTTTTCATGTTATGATTCTCCTCTATAACTGCCGCGGCTTGTCTCAATTTCAACGGAGACTTGTCAATTAACACAACGGTTGCAGTAATTGAAGACATGCAATTTTTACTTGAAAGTTGACGTGACGTCGGGCAAGGGTCAACGCAACCTTTCCGGGGCGACGGCTACAGTAGGCTAAGTAGTCCTAGCGCGTCTGAGAACCTTCGCAGTGATTTTCAAGGTATACTGACATCTGCGTTCTCCGACGTGTCATGTTTCATGTCTCCAATTTGACGGATCCGTGTTCAAATCTTTTACGTGGAAATGCCAGATCTCGGAAGATATCAGTTTTGACGGCGCAAAATATACAATATTCATCGAGAGATACATCGGCTAAACGTTCTTTGAGAACGTGATGCGATTGTCTCCCATGACTGTGAGATGGACTCCGCGTCATGTCGCAACTAGTAATTAGGCCTACCAAGTTCTTCAGCTCGAAGTCTTCGTATGGCAGATCGAGTTGTTATCGAGTTTGCCTGAGGTTCTGATGTACTCTGATAAAAGTACCGCAATATTTTAATACATCTCAAGTCGAGAGGATTCGCCGCAAATAGATGGGAGCAGCGAATAAGGACACGACTTGCCGGCGCCCGGTGCAATTAAGCACCAATTAGGTGGCGCAGGGTCACAGATAGAGAGGTACTGTCCAACTAAACTTCTGATTGGCCTGACACGACCAAGAGAAGAACCAATCGGATGCAAACACCAATCAGGAGCTAGGTACTTGTTATACAGCCAATTAATGACTTTATCGAACCACGTACCGATCCTCTTGTTCTTAGAACTTTACCTCAAGTCGCTGCATTTCGTAATCAATTAATCACCCCAAATATGTACTGCCGGAAGTCGAATGAAAATGTAAGGTAAGAGGCAAGTATTATTCGTTTGTTATGAGGGTGAGTGAATATATGGAGCAACCGCCTACAATGAATCCAATAAGTTGACTGAAACTGTACGTTACGGCGGTCCGCTATTGTTGTCGAGGCTTCTTATTCGTCTTTGCGCTTGACACCATCGCATCTCGTTTTCTCTTCGGATTCTCGAAGTGAACAGCTTGCAGCGCCTGCAGGGAACCATGTAGAATTCTCTTCTCTCCCAACCTGACGATGGTCGCGTTTCGTAGATTTAACGAAAGCTCTCCCGAAAGAGCCATTTCGTCATCCTGTTCAACACAAATGTTGGAATCAATGGTAATGTATGAAACAGGATTAGATCACATTGGACAAATTACCTGAAGATTTGTGGGGTATTGCTGTAACCGTCGGTCCAGCACATCTTTGATGATGTCTACCGTAGCGGAATCTAATTTGGGTTTAGGCGGTTTGCCCTTGCCCCGCACCTTTCGCCACTCATCCGAAGAGAATGACAAAAGTTTGATCAATGAGATCAAAGCCGGCGGTATCTCAAGGTCTGCCTCTATAATGATTATACTATCCAAGACGAAGAATTGAGAAGTGTGAACAACCGAAAAGGTGTGTGAACGTGAACTTACTCATCACCGCCCTCTTCCAACCACCATTCTATTCGTTCGTCCGCGGCAACGGACGAGTGATCGTATCGCTTCGACACGACGGCCACTACCAGGTCCGCTCGAACTTCGACGATGTCGCCCGGATTGCCCTGTCCCCCTGCCGATAAAGGGAGTAAGTCCACATGACCATAACGACGAAGTAATTCCGCGTTTGGTAAATCGCCATATGTGTTCCACTGACATACACACACACGTCAAGAACTCAAATTCTGGGAACTGTAGAAAAAACCCACGATCTGTTCTCCCTTCATTATGCACTTCGTGGCAACCATTTTGAGCTTATTTTCTTCATAAAATAGTTTTGCCTGTAATTTGTGTAAACCCATGACAGAACACCTGGTGAAGGGACTTACGTTCTCTGCTTCGTATCTCGCATTCAAGAGATCAGCTACAGGAACCATGGAGATATCAGACACGTCTTCTTCCTCTTCTTCTTCGTCCTCCTCCGCCACCTCCTCCCCATGTGCCGTTTCCGGCGAATCACTGTTAGCCGACGCTAGCGGAGCCGGGTCGTCAACATCCATGGAGCTGTTTTGCGCAACGAGCTCGTCATCCCCAACCTCATCTTCCCATTTTTCGACATTGAAACTCCTTGACAGGATTCGGCTGCCCATAACATGATACTGATGCAAAGAATAGTGCACAGGAATGAACTCTAGTTGGAATAAATCGGGTCGACTCTGAGAGATATTATTAACAGTCAAGTATCCGAAAGAGCCAAGACCAACCTGAATGGCAGGAAGCACCTTGTCTATGTAGTCTTGCTCAGCATCTGCTTTGCCTAGTTTGTCTTAAAGGGCATAATCAGAGAAGCGAATGGGAAACGAACGACCAGACAGACCTACCACTGAAGTTCCCTTCAGTGCATTCAAGTCCGATTCATCCCAAAACATGGGCGTATTGAATTCAGTGGGCAGGATATCTAATATTACTCTTTCAGATAAGAAAAAATGTTATGAATGAGGAATGAACCGAGATAAGGTGCCCACTTGGACGTGTTTCCTTGGGCAGCTTCCCACATCATACAGAGAATTAATCCAGCCCAACTTCGGTCCAAGTGCCTGCTTTTCCATTCATCAGGCCCAAATTTTTCAGGTAGGTGTGACGTTCGTGTTGATATTATTAGTGATCTCGGTATTGTGAACAATGTATGACCTTCCTGCATAGGAAAAAAAATTTGTGGTAGAGATTGTTATGCAAACCGATACTCCATACCGGGATGTCTTGCAGCGCTATGGCTCCGCGCCCTCCTTCAGAGGGAGGGAATACGTGGAATCCCAAGTGCTGTGTGTCGATGTACCCATTATTGTGTTCGAACCATGAAACGAACGCGTCCAAGTTGGGCGTTGACATTGAAAAGGGAGGATTACGTCATCGCAATCACATGCAAATTGTCGCACTTTGGTGCACTGAGTTACTCTGTTGTCGCCGTCACTGACAACAGGCTTCTCTCCCGCTACTACTGCTGCTGAGGTCTGCTTGAAAATGCCATGGATATCCATACTCTACTCAAGGCCAACTGCGACAAGCTTCTGGAACAGTATCACGCTAATTTACGCGATGTCTGCGCTCTGCAGGAGACGCTGATCAACGATATCCTGCCTTCTGTGTCTGATGAACTCCACCTAGGCGACGTGGAAACTAATTGGGCGAAAGAATGGCTAAGCGATACCTGTCAGTCAAGTTGGTTCCGCCCATTTAAAACGATACAAACGCTGATTTAACTCCCAGTTTCTATTTTCCATCTATTTCGAGTGAGAATACCAAACACTTTCCAGAACACATACACTCGGAGCTTACAACCTACTAGAGGAACAACTTTACGAAATCCTTCGCGCTAGAAGCTGTTCGCAAAAACCTTGTATGGCGGCTGGGCCATGTATGGCCACCGGATCCAGATATATCGACGCGAATCGCTGCCAGTGTCCATTTTCTTCCAGACTATGTTACAGATCCTCTAGGAAGACCCATCATCGTCCTCAAATTTGTGCCGTTCAACTTCTGCTTGGACGACTACAAAGGAGTCGTCTACCACGCGCTAGAGTGCCTTCGATGTCACTTGCAAGAAATCAACAGAGACGAAGTAGAAGGGCGTCCTGCTCTGCAGTATGTTCTACTTTTCGACCTCAAGGGCCTTTCCATGCAAAGCATCGTGGGTATTTCGAACCTGCCGTGACGCAAAGTTTAACAACCCATGTATAGAGCTTTGACCTTGTTTCTTGGCTGTTATACGATGTCATACCACGGTTCCCGGGAATGCTGTCAGCAGGTACCACAATCAAAACGTTCTTACAACTCGGTGTTTAATATCGCTTATAGTTTTCATGATAAACTTCTCATGGACTCACTCGGGCATTTGGAGCGTAGCAAAGTTAGTAGCAAATAAAGTTTAAACTTTTGTACACCTCAACTGACAGCCTACACAGACGCCTTCTCCCGGCCAATGCACTCTCTCGAGTTTTTTTCCCTAAGCAGGAAGAGCTAATCAGCTACTTCACACCATCGGCTTTACCACAAGGCATTTCATACGGCTAATATGCTTCCTGTACACGAGCTAACCGCTTTGATAGATTATGGCGGAGTCTTGGAGCCTCTGTCAACTATCTGTGATCGCTCACAAGGAAGACAAATATCTCCTTCGTCTCAGTCAGCGTCTACCCCAAAAAACACTGATTTATCTCCTATACACGGTCCATTGACCCTTTCACCGACGTCCATGATTAACCCTTTCTTTGGCTATCCAGTCTCTGTGACAGGAACGTCTGCATCCTTGCACCACGGGCGCCGCCGTAAGCGGGATCTAGCAAAGACCTTGATGTCACTGTTATGGCTCCGATGGCGACGGCAAATCATGGCTTGTTTTTGGCTGGGGATATTCGCGTTAGCGGTGAGGTTATGGTCTCGCCGATGGCTATTGCGTTCCCCCAAGGGTCTCGCTCTATTGCAGGCGTTCTGGTCCTCATGTAGTTAGTAACCGCCATAGTCTTTCTTGGCATGCCAAAAACCCATTTATCCTGCCGTCATCAAGTTTCGTCTCTTTATTCCGTATGAACCCGCAACAAAATTTGGACAATCAACGTTGGGCAAGCAATTAGAGAATTATATTCGTAAGACCGCATTCCCCGACCCCGAGTAGTGAGGGATACGTACAACTCGTATCGCCAGATCCATAGACTACAGAAAAGTACAATGTATAATACCGCGTGGGGTGATGCCGGATGAGCATTTATAAGAAATACTCCGGAGGCTAGGTGTTACAAAAATAAAGTCAGTTTCCAAAAAGGCAGAGACATGAGGATGTGATTCACATACTTTACCTCCTGCATTCTGGGCTGCCTGCTGACTCGGTCCATCTCTTTCGTTCTCGGGTGCGGCTTCGAACACGTTGAAATACATTGACCCTCCCGGCCCGACTTCCAATATACTTGCAGAATTCCCACATCGGTAGCAGTAATTAGGTGCGGACCATACCGTCGACAGATGCTTATCGAATAGCGAAGAATAGCCTTCCATGCATAACTGGTGAGCCCGGAGGATATGCGACATGTTGTTGATCTCAAGAAACTTGTGGACAACGCCGGATCCAAACGTGTATCCAGCCCCTCTAACGGCCCTTGATTGAGGAATTGAGTCAGAAACGGAAGCATGTTACGCACCTTGGAGAGATGGCGAAATCCTCTTTCTCAGGATCGGGATCTGACCAGACAAGGTCAGCCATAGGACCTTCATGGGGTATCTCTATTGCGAAGCGTTAGTGCACGAATTAGGTGCCGAAGGCTAGCCGCGCACCTCGAAAACGGTCATAGACCTTGATTTGATCTATTGAATGTATGGATGGTGATAGACCTGGAAAAATAAAATTAGCCCATCGTGTCCATAATGAATGATGGAAGTTTCTCACCACCGTGTACACAGAATATTCGGTCGTCAATGACCACCGACAGTGTCAGAAAGTCGAACATGTCGGTGAAGTATGTCCAGACGTGCGAATTGCCATACTTTCGGAGGCATTCGGCGTAGAATCCGTACGTCTGGGAGACGACTGTGAGAAGGGCACTCAGGAAAGTTCAACAAGGCCACCGACTTGAGTGACAGCGCGCGATTCATGGTTTCCTCTTATTAACTGGACTCGATCAGGGTATCGTAGCTTCAGACACGTCAATAAAGATATTGTTTCGACACTGAACAGCCCTCGGTCGACGTAGTCGCCTAGAAGAGATGTGAACGGCGAGGCGAAGCAGTATGGGATGCGAAACGCACCAAGGAAGAGATAATTTGTGTTGGGTGCATATCCACCTATTCGGAATATTTCTACAAGGTCATAGAACTGACTTTTCATAACCAATCAAAGGTCGGAATCAGGCAAAGGTAATGCACAGTAACTCACCCGTGGATATCCCCCACGACAGTTACGGGTGCACTGACATGTACTACATTGGATTCCCGCATCAGGACCTCCTTTGTTTTCTCACATATTTCTCTCAGCAACGCCTCGTGCAGGGGCTGTTTTCGCAGCAGCTGTTCTATGCACGCATCCAGGTCAAAGGGTGCCATGAAATGAAAATGTGCATCTTGTCTCCAAATGCGGGAGATGGATGACTGCAGTATTTGCTCATGCTTGCCATCAGCCTCTCCCTTCTCCTCGAACCTTCCCCCAAACTTCCCCACCCTGACCGACCGGTGCTAGGACGGCGTTGCAATTGACCGTTGTTCGCAGAAAAATCAAACTGTTAGGTCGAGTCTTCAAGGGATGCCTTGGCATGGCTTCAAATTCCCATTCACCTTTTTTTTTGCTTCGACGTGCTCCCGAAATTCGGTATGGGAACTTTTTGCGCCTCGTTGCGGGACGCAAGTAGTACTGAATTAGGTACTCTTTTCAGGCGTTGCCGGCCGGGCCCATGGGGGAATTCTATCCTGCTACCTGCCATTTCTTGGAGTGCTTCGATCTTTGAAGCAACCGAGAATTGATCGCGATTTTTTCGGGTGCAATCGGCAACTTTCAACTGCGTTATGTATGATGGCCCTTGGACTTGCTCTGAAGGAGAACCAGGCTTGCATTCTTAATGCCTTTCTCACCTTTTTGTGATTTGATGAGGTAATGTCCTGTTTTCACTGTTCAATTTGTAGGACAGCGACGACAACAGATCTTTCAGGTGTAATTAATTCTTGCCCTTGCTATGAGTCCCCGAGTCGTGACAACAGGATTATCCGTCCTAATCATAGTATTTCATTCGCGAAACATTTATTCTTCGTGGGCGGAAACAACATGAAGGCCGGATCCACGCGATTGTACCTACCCTTATACCGGATTGTCGTCACTTGTCTTCTAAGCACTCCAAAATATCTGCACTGCATCAGAGCAAGGCTACACTATGAATCTTAGTGTATGTGACATCGAATCTTGCATCTGCGGAAGACGCCTGGCCTCACCTTCTTGCCTTGTCGGGTACAAGTTATTTTCGTGGACACTCATGCTCTTACGGCGCGTGTTTAGTCTCATTTCGCCTCGACATACATAATCTTCCACGATAATCGGGAGGCTCGAGCTGTGAAGCACTCTATTCTGCAGGGTTCGTACACATTTTCAACTCAGACCCTTCTCATTTTATATGTCTTTGTATCCACCGCAGGCCATCATTCGGCCATCTATGCATCGGCGAGTGCGTTAAGCACCCTCATTTGTCTATTATGGGAATGGGGTCCTCATCCGCTTCCTCGGTGCCTGTTCCCACAGCCGTCATTTGCATCGTAGTGCCAAGGCAAATGACAACAGGTAGACCTTTATCTGTTATAATCGACAGTGTACGGGAACTACTATATCGGCTATCAAGTGACACGTTATTGGAATTAACAAGGCACAGTTCCGAAATAGCACGTTCAGTGATTCCAAATGGGGTCATCGAGGACACTGTGTAGCTACAGATTATGAAGTATATCCTTTGAATACTATCTTATGCCAGATTTCAGGCGATATTCTTCTTCTAACAAGACATCTCATTCGCTGACCGTCTTCTTTTTTCATTTAGGGCGTCCTGGTAAGTTCCGGGTACTTGACTACCACGGATGCACGTATCCGAAATTCATCGTCTCCGTTCGGTACCATAGGTATCAACCAATTATTTGGTAACTCTAATTCGACACAGAATCCAAAAGCGGAAATAACCCTTGCCTCCCTCCGGCCTATTAAACCTCGGTGTAGGATCGACCGTTCACGCTTAAGTACCTTCACGCCTCCGCCACTCACTTGCACCTGTCGTCATCATCGCCAAAATGTACAGTCAACCGCGTACTCAGTCTTCAGACACTCGTTATACGCTCAATGGCTATTCCTCCGCTGACCATGAGGTCCCCGTTGACAGCAATGCAGCCTACTCCATGAACGGCTCCTACTACGACCAGCAGAATGGTGTTGGTCAGTATTCTGCCGCGTCCTCTGTCCCTTTGGGTATGTTGCTCGTTGTTTTGTCGCCGCCGCGTCGCCAATGCCTTTGCAGACAGCCAGGAGCCGTATATGTCATCCGGGGTGATGTCCGGACATCGGTATGCGCGTGATACGTCGTACTCCCCCACAACGGGCGGCTACATTTCCCAGGAATACGAAGGCGCGACCAACTACAATTATTCCCAGCAGTCTCTCCCTCCATCCTCACAATTCATCCCGACGCCCTCTGAAATGGCTCACTATTCGCAACCCGGAAGCCCCACCCATCCCCGGAGCCCCGACAGCATGTATTCCAGTGCCCCCTACTCGCGACACGCCCACTACCAGTCTCGCGCCCCCACTACTACCAGTCGATCCCGTTCTGGGTCAAACTCCCTCGCCCACTACCGTCATGGTCACCACAGCCCCAACCTCTCTCCTCACGTACCGCACCGGACACCCGCTGCTGCCCCGGGAATTGTGGCTCCCGAGCGTTTCGTATGCCAGATTTGCAAAAAATCTTTCTCCCGGTCGCATGACAGAAAGAGGCACCATGTTGGACAGCATCTTGATTCTCATGCTCGGCCAGTCTGTCCCAACTGCCACAAAGATTTCAGTCGGTATGTGTGGTGATTAGGCTGTTCTAATTTTCCGTCTCATCGACCCTTCACAGACCTGACTCGTTGAAAAGACATAGAGACAACGGCTGCGACGAGTCTGTCACTTCATGATGATCACGTTCTGGGCTCTATGTTATTGTACTTTTTTTCTTGCATCACGTCGACTTCTGCGAACTCGATCGTGTCTCTCCTCTACTTACTATATCATACTTACTCCTTTTACTTACATATATCTTTAGAACTATCGCGGAGTTGGAAATTGTTGTCATATATCGCATTTGCTTTCCGTCATTGAAATCACAAATACATTATACAAGGTTTCAATGGAGTCAGATCCGAAAACGTGTTGTTACTTAGAATATCCACTTTTGCATTCCACACTGATCCCCGTGTATGCTCCCTTGGCGTATGATCAATGATGTATTGCTTCGAGGGAGAGCGTTGTCATTCTCCAATTTACCTCTTAGTACGGTGCCGATTTTGGCTTGACTTCTCCGATCGCATCAAACACGTTCGCAATTTTTGTCCATACAAGCGGTCCACTGCCAGGGTTGGGGGGCAGAACTCACTTCACTGGTCAACCTGTCAAGAGGTGCAGGCAAGAAAAGTCGACGTATAGCCGCAATTCGTGTTGACGCATTGACGCGCCTTAAGAACACACATGGAGGTATAACGAAAATATAGGGACTTAGGCGCCCGCAGCACTTCGTGCCATTCGATGAGATCCTTCCAAGTTCCTACGGAATTACAGGGCCACGGGTTTTTCAAGGCACGCAAAATCAAATGATCTACACAAGTACTAAGTTGTGGTAGCCCAGTCTACCGCCTGTTAACGTTGGCAGGAGAAGGAAAGTAAGTTTCCGTGGATCAGGGCGAGGAGATAGCCGATGTCAAGACCCAGAGGTATGTTCCCCCAACAATATGGATTCGATGGCAATTGGGCGATGGTCGTTGCCCTGGAATTCGCTGGTCCCTCAACCTGAACAATGAAACCAAATAAAACCTTGTACGAGGCGAGAAGGGTAGGTCGGAGATGGTTAACGTTGTGACGCACCGTGATTCTGTGACCTTGAACACGGGAACACAATTTGATTTGGTGACCTGATGAAATCTGAAATGCAAGCAATATTCGTGAACATGAATGCTAAGTCGTGTTATTTCCAACACAGTTACATACCCGCTTCCTCGGCTAGTGGGGGGATCTCAATCCTCGTCGGAGTCCTCGTCGGAATCACTGTTAGATCCATCATGACCTTTCTTATTCCCGCTCTCGTCACCTAGGCCCTCAATTTCAACGCCTTCCCCTTCATCATTCTCGCCGTCAGATTGATCCCCCTTCTCCTGCCTTTTCTTGTTCATCTTCGCTATGACCTTATCTGCTCGGTTAAACATTCCACCTGTAGGCGCACCGCATGCGGCACACTTGGGAGTCTTTGCGAAACGTTTGATCGCACAGGCCGAACAGAAGTGGTGTCCGCAACGAGTAACTATAGGGTCTGTGTAATGTTTCCGGCAAATTAAGCAGGCAAAAGGGACATCTTCATCATCCGAATCGGATCCAGAAGAATCGTCCTCGACTTGCTTTTTAGGTTTTTCAGCTAATTGGTCTAGCTGCCAACCAGCGAGATCTATGAAAAAAAGAACGCAAAAACGTGTCAAGTCAGTTCACAATTACGACCTTGGAGACTTACAGGTTCCGCGATCGTGGAGGAACTTGCAAGTATCGCCGAAACCACAGTAACCAGTTTCTGTCCTGACGTTAGTTTTGTGCAAAATCGAGCCAGTTGTTTGTGCAAACGCACCTTTGTAATCTTTGCATACATCTGGTTGGTAGTCCACGATTGTAACCGTCCGGATCGTGTTTGTGCTCCGTTGGGGTCCAACCCTCATGGCTTTGGGTACCTCTTTGTTCTTTTTCAGGTGGCTCTTGTACGCACTTTGCCCATGATACTGTCCGTCATCTGGTATCTCGTCATCGCTCCCAATCGCTGCCTTTTCTTTTGTCCGCCTCTTCTCCTCAAGCTCCTCCAGTTCATCTCCAGCTATGATGTCCAGTGCAGCATTGACGTGAGAGCCCGATGACGACCACTTGACATCAGGGCCTTCTCTTTCTGGTGCGTCCAATTCATCGTCTCTGTCCGATATTTTGCGCTTCGTGCCTGCGCTAAGAAGGTTCGACGCTGCCTTTTTGTTTGGTAATACCACTTGGGATTTCGACGACGACGATGACTCTATGCGCGCAACAGGAGATGCAGAGCGTCTACGCGCAGTTGTCGGTCGAGCCTTGCCTTTCTTCTTGAAGAAGGGTACCGTCGGTGTCTCTGTCGATGCCATGGTGGTTCTTAATAGACCAGCACTGAAACCTTCGCGGCGGTGACGGCTGATTCTGGGGCTGTGTAAGCGGTGCACCGATTTTGGTTCTGCTTGACAAAGCGCTCTTTCGCTGACTAATGATCGACCTTGGCCGTCGGCCCTTGCTTCCGTCCCTCCTTCCATTTAGTTCCGTCCATCGCTATGTTGCAGCCTTCTCGAACACGTCAGTAATATATCTCTGCACATTTTTAGGGTCAGTTGGTGTTCTCAGTGTTGCCTGTAGGCTTCAGGGCTGCCAAATTTCTTGTTAGAGTTTGCCTGATGGCAGGCTTCGAATTCTTCGATGAGTTTCTGAGTACCTCTCTTCGGAAAGTACAATTTGTGTGCTTCATTCTGACACTCATATATAAACAGCTGTAGCAACCTTGGAGCTTTGAGTTGACAACGAACGACAGAGAAACCTGACCTTCTTACTGTTTTCTCATTCTCGACTGCCCTGTGACTTCAAATTCAAGCTGCGTTCCTGTGCTACGCGGCCTCTGATAGCCATTTTAGTCCTGGATGTCTTCTAGGTAACAGCATTTTCCCCTTTTCGGTGGTATATGGGCATTAACTTCGGGACACTTAAAATGCACAACCTACTTATTGAACCTTTTGCTTCTACGTGTCTGTAATCCTAGGTGCTACAGGCATACCTAGTCTCTGCCCTCCGTGGGGAGCATCCTTGTCCCGGCCGGTCCGTTATACCTGTTGCTCTCCATAACGATGTATATCCGAATACCGTCAGGTGATGTGACGCATACGCTGTGCTCTAGTGTATGCTCTCCACGGCCTCGATGGACTTTTACTCGTGCTCCAAAGGTGCGGTCGAGACCAAACGTGGCATCGACGTTATAACTTTATTCGAGTTGGCGCATATCTACAGATAACAGTCTATTCGTGCCGCGTGATAGGTTCATTCTTCGATTACTCAGTGCTGACGACGTGCATAATGATGTACAGTTCGACGAAGCTGATTCGGACGGCTGGAATGGATTTACCACCGAGTGTAGCCGTACATGAGGAGTGGGGTGGGGTCACGAGCCGTATTGCGCCATCGGAAGAACCACAGAGGCATATGCCATTGGACGCAGACTTGGAGCGATGCGTAGGCAGTGATTGATACCAAATTTTTTCTTAGTATATTTCATTGCTCTGAGATCGTTCCTCTATTTTTCCAGTCGACTACGTCGTAGACTGGCTACGGAGATGGATAAAACATGTTTTGGACTTGGGGGCATTTCGAATGAACTAATAGGCCCGGCAAGCTCGGCAAGTGTGTCTCGGTCCGTGCTCCTTCCAAATTCCGCCTCAATTCCGCACGGAGCAGATGGTACCTGTCGGATTAGGACTGATTGGTAAGACTTTTGATGGGCGGATTTGATTTCCGGCTCCTTGCTTTGCCAGGGCCCAAGCTTTCTTCCCTTCCCTTGCTCCCAGCACTCATCTCCGCAAGACAGCGACGACAAATCGCGCCAACGAGGGACGGGCAGTTACCTCTTCTTGTATATATTTATCGTTATCGGTCGCCTATTTCACTCGGAGATGGTCGCACCCAACCTGCAAGGGCTAAACATCGTACACCCAGTGCAGAATTTAGATTCACAGGACCTCCTACCCGGACACCCTTACCCTGACCTCTCTGCTCAGTTGGACTTGTGGACCAACCTGCCGTTCGACTCGGAGGAGAGCCCGGTTCTGTCGGGCAATGAGTCCAAATACGCTAAGAAGATGGTAGGAGAGGAGGAGGAGGATAGGCTACGCGACGGACCGAAGAGCGCTGCTATCCATGACGGTCACATTAACGTTGTGACCGGCACCACCGTCGCCAACAGCCAACAGCATCAACAAGTTCCAGGACCTGCATTTGACTTGAACTCATTCTTAGCTGGGTTCAACGTCGATCCATTCAATGCTACCCAGCCTGTACAGAATCAAATCCCCCATACGAACGCTATCACCCCTTCTCTCGCCCAGCTGCTACTCTTCCACTCGGCTGCGAATGGGCCCCAGTCTACTCCCAAAGCACCTGCTGCTCTCAGCGAGAAGTCGCCACATGAGGACTTGGCTCAGCCTCTGGCCAAGCGCGCGCGCACCCGTAGAACTTCCGTGTCGACGGTAGACTCGCCTGTAGAAAGCAACCCACTCTCTGCCTCTGAGGACAAGCGCCGTCGCAACACCGCTGCTAGTGCGCGGTTCCGTTTGAAGAAGAAGGAACGGGAGGCGGCGTTAGAGGGTAAAGCAAAAGAGCTTGAGGCGAGAGTTAATGAATTAGAGCGGGAGTGCGAAGGCTTGAGGCGCGAAAATGGCTGGTTGAAGGGACTTGTAGTGGGCGTAACAGGCGCCGCACAGGGGACAACGGTTGGAGGCGCTCCATCGACAGTCACTGGTAAGCGATCCAGAGACGGAGCATAGCGCTTTTGAAGGATACTTTTCGGGATTGCGCCATTTTCCTCACAATTGTTCGTTAACATCGTCCGGAGATTCGGTCCGTTGTGACTAAATTTATCGCCTTCATTCCGTCAGCGTTCCATTTTTTGATTATGAAGCTTCACGTATTGCTTACTTTTCATGAGATATTCCTCTTCTTCCCCTCCAACTCCATCTGTAGCACAATCACCTAGGCGAGCAGAGTAGACAAAAAAAAAACGTCAAATGTATTAATTGCGCCATTGAGAAGAACAATTTCCCATGTTTCTAGTGTTCCATGAGTAAATCAATCAATGATAAGGTAACATAGCATGCACCGATATACGTACTCGTCGGGTATGATGACGCTACAGCGCTTCAGCAATAATTAATAATTAGCCGCCCTGTATTAGGTGGCGTCGTGTTTACCTACGAGTACCCCGAGGGAAATTTCTAACGCTGCTTCGTTTGTTGTGTACCCTTGTAGATCCATACTTCTACCGTTACAAGTGCCTTGCAACTTGAATGCCAGTTGGTAAGGATTCAATTAGAAGTCATATACTCATTTCGTCATTCCTGTGATGGAAATGGAAACAGTTCATAGCCATTGACAGCGCTTTTCTTTTCACAAAAACTCAACTGCGCCTCTCCCTTCTTGCTACACAGGCGGCGCTCAGGGATGGTCTGACGTCATCAGTAGGACAGCCCCTAACTCCTGAAAGCCGGAACCCTCTCGATCAAACACAACCACACAATCTTTCCCCCCGCCAGCCGCCCAGCTTTGAATGGGGAGCTTTCTGTAACCCTGCTGCCTCCGACATGCAAGTACCATTCGACAATGGTATGAACAGCAGTGGGATCACCTTTAACCCTTTCGCTGAGGACGACTCACCCTTGACGACGCCGCTTGTCGATGATAGTTTCGCTTCACAAGACCTTGAGAGCCACCGACCGAAACTGCGACGTGGTTCTGGTTCAGACTACACATCGGCGAGTACAAGTAGTAGTACCTTAAGCCTATTTACCGACAACAGGCGGAACGGACATGTGCGAGCACAAACCGAAATTCTTACTACGCAGCATCCGTTGAGATACAGTGGGTCGGCGCCAAGTCCCAGTGACGCCAACATTACTCGGCCCACGTTGACGCGCAGGATTAATGTCGGATCTCTAGTAGACGTCTCCGTCAATGGTTCCCAGGAAGACGTTGTCGAGAGCGAGGTTGAAGAACCGGACCAAAAGGTGGTATTGGTTCATGAGGTTCGTTCGTTTCGATATCACACAGAAGGGTTAATTAATTCGCCAAATTCCAGGTTTCTGCAAAGGACTCATTAGCAGGCGTATCCCTAAAGTACGGGATTAGCCTGGCGGATTTACGGCGCTCAAATCATCTTTGGACGTCTGATTCGATACATTTGAGAAAGGTGCTCTACATACCTCTTGATAAATGTTCTCGGTCTCAGGATCTCGTCACGACCGGCGAACTGTCCGATATTCCGTTGATGTCTGCTGCTTCGGATGCCACTGATTCAAATGGCTACAGACCAGACCTTTCAATCCTAAATCGTCATGCAACTGCCAATGGTCATGATACAAATACGAAGCACCATACCATTGCTGGTAAATCACCCTCGCTGAAACTTCGCCGAGTTCCAATTTCCCAATTGTCGTTCTTCCCCCCTTCCGCGTCGAAACCAAATCCTCCGAACCGATCAACGAAACCCCTTTCCACGATTTCATCTCGTCCATCTATCCATACCCGATATACCTCTTCTCCTCCCAATTCTCTGGGCACACTATTAACAGCTTTATCTATTCCTGCATCCACACGTGATACCATTATTTCCCGGCTGTCTTTAGACAGCAGTACTAGTTCCAGCTATTCTGATCGCGACAGAGAGGCTGAAGACGGCGAGAGACTCGAATTGGACGATGTCCCTATCGAGCGCAGGCGATACGCCTCTGAAGACGGAATTTTATCTCATTACCAAATGACGCCTAGACCACCATACCGAACAACTAAGGGTATCATGTCATCGTCCCCTCCTCCCTCTCCTACGCGAATCAGAGGCGGCATAACGACAGAGAGCATTCGTTCTCGGAGCTACCATCCGTTGCTCAGTTCTACTGTTCATGTCCGCAATGTGCAATTGGAGCCTTCGCCTGGAATGCAACTTCCAATACATGATGCAATTTACCAACCGAAGTCTTCGTGCCGACCGAACAGTCGAGGGAAACCCAGACGTCGTTTAGCTTCCGTAGACTTCGACGTCGAACCAGATGCATTGATAGATGTGTGATAAACATTTGGGGTGTAAGTAAGCTTTTTTGTTATCGGAGGATCTAAATTATTTCCATATTTTCATCTATGTAATACTGGCACATTTGCAACCGGTGAGTTCTTCGGTCTCTTTCAATGAGCGGACCTTTTCTGAAAGCCGGCATGTCGTTAGGAATCTTATGCGTTAAACGCTAGCACATTTGATGGTATTCACCACCCTCGTTTTTACCACGGGGAATCAGACTAGCAATCCTGACTTAGTTTCCCTACGTGTACGTTGACGCCGGCATTTATTGGAGAACGTGGTGTTGCAAGAATGTACCTGGCAATGTGGTGGCGTAGGCCACTGAATAACCGAACGCTATCTTCAGCGCTATTGCCTTTTCGTTTCAAAGGTTTGGAGCATGTTCCCGGTTGTCCGGTAACTAAACTAACTCTCACGTAGAATCTCTAGGTATCCGGACAATCAGTCCTACATTACGTAGCTTCCACAGTTGTACGGTGTTCTAAGATATGTACGTTGTTATTCGACAACACGTACGACGTCTTTACTTCGGAAAGTTAGTCCATCTAGTCGCCTAGGCGTTCCAGTCATCGCATCATTTCGGGGCTGCATCCACCCTTTGTCTCATTTCCTAGGGCGGAAAAGAACATCCTCCGTTACATATCCGTGCGATCTGACGATGAACTTGGCCGGCGTATCACCATCAATTAAAGCAACGACTGTGTGAATATACTCGGTTCAACAAATAGTGTCCAGACTGGCGACGGTGGCAAGGAGCAGCCTGCACTGTGAGGAGATGAATACGCATATAATCACTCTTCCTGTCCCGTTGGTGGGTACGCAGAGTCGGGAAAAGTGAATGCAGGAGCGTAAATCGAAGGCATATCAGCTTCTTCGCGTTCTAGGGAATTGTTCCGCTTTTTCCACGACAAAGCCTGAAAGAAAGATAGATGGTGACGGTGACACCGTTGGCTGTCTTCGTCGAAATCACTGGTGGCAATGGCTTGAATACTTCACCGGGTATGTTCGAGCCAGGTCTGTGATTTTGAAAGAGATGGTTGACCACTGATCGCACGTCCTCGAACCTTCTTTCGTAACGGGTAACAGCGTGTTGTAAAAAATTGAAGGGTCCAGTCCCTTTGATCGTTCCAGCGTCGTCACTCTTTTGTCCATCCTTAATATCTTGGGACATCGGCATTTCATGTTTGTGGGTAAGCGGGCTGTACCGGGAGTCGAGGCTTCTCTTTCGTCTGTTCATCGTTCTGGGAGTATCGTAATGGATCAGTTCGTGCCACTGTAGCAGTCATCTTTGGTGGCGCCTGTACATTGGAGCACTCGTGTTTGCCGTTGTTCAGTTATTCCAGAAGTGTATCAACAGCCGACAATGACGAAACAGTTCTGATCTGTTTTCCTTGGCCCATCCACTGAAGGGGCTTTATCCGTAGGACTCGAAGAGAACAGAAACCGCCTCCGTCAATGATCAGCCGAAAATGATGACCGAAGTATAGAGTTGTGTACGACATGTCTTCCGCCGATGAAGGCGATGAAGGCGATGATTCTGTGCGAGGGAAACAGATGAGACGCCATTTTTATTCCAGGGAGCACGAAAGATACTCAGTTGAGGCTTTTCCAGGCCGAAAATTTCCTTCAGAGGTGTCGGTGTTAATCGCAATGGAGGTCAGTCGAGACGCACGGATGGCTTGCATTAGCCGGTGTGTTCGAGTCGGATGCACTCGGCCTAGCCTTTCCTTGCCTACAACATCTTGCTTTTTTCTTTGACGGAAGTATATCTATCTGATGAGGTTAGGAACCACAGCTTTGGCTCGTGGGTCTTTTTTGTCAAGCCGGGTCCGGGTCAGCGGGTTTGTGTTCCTTTCAGGCATATATCTCAAAATAACCATACATGATATCCTCTGGTAAACTAAGAAAGGTATATCGAAACATATTATCCTCTGTGTACGACCTTAAGGTTTTGGAACAAGAATGGGCTTCTTGGTTAAGATGCCGTCACAAGTGATCGTCAGATCACCGCATGTTACAGGTGCGGACAAGCTGTGGTAAATTCGTGCTGCTTCAGGTCTTGATGACACGCTTAAGCGCCACCATCATTATGATTGTAACCGGGACCTAGCTCTGCGAAATGTTTGTGCGGTCTCCATATCTTAACAGGGTCTGTTATTGCGGCTATTCAGCGCTGGGATCATACCGCGAAGCCTCTCAGGGACGTCCGGTCCGAAGAGGCGCTTTCCCCCTTGACCAACACTAGCACAGACCTTGAGAACCAGAACAGCCCATGAGAATCCCCGTATAACCGAACAATGCATCGAACTGATTGACAGACCACGACTGTTTGCTACAAGGTCCGTACTCGTAGGCTCTAGCACCTGGTCAATTGACCATCAGATGAGCTGTGAATGAGAAAAAGATACGCTATTAGAATCCTTTGTTATGGCCTCCCCGTTCGTAGAAAGTTTCTATTCTCGCGACAATGTCGCTTAGCGCGGCGAGCCATTTGTCTAGTTCTTCGTTCAGGACGTCTTGCGATGCCGAAGGTCCCCCAGAGGGGTCCGCAGCAAGCTTCTTGTAGAAATCCACGCGATAGGGACATGCTTTCATGGCGACCTTGTAATGGTTAGCTCTCGTTCGCTTTGAATAGGATGGCGCCATACAGAGAAAATACCCTTAACAACAAAGTTGTGGAACTTCTTCAACGTGACCTCGTAAGACTTAGAGAATGCAACCGAGAGCTCTTCCTCCTTATTGAGCTGGGCGTTCTGGAGAGCCTTGCAGGTGAACGAGAGACCTCGTAACAACCACATCAATCCTTCGGTAGCAGTCCTCTTCTTCTCTCCCTTTTCATTCTCGACTAACTGTTCCAGGGTCGCCGACTGCGATGGCACCGCATCATATCGAGCGCGGACTTTCTAAAATGATAGCGGTCTGCAAGGAACCAAAAGGATTAAAACATTATGTCTTACCGCAATGTTCCCCTTAAGGTCCGACTGTACGACAGTGAAAGCACTGGATCCGAGAAGATCTGAGGCATCGAGGGAGTTAGGTAGATGATACGATAACATAGCAAGGTTCTGCGCACCAAAAATCCCTACCAACCCTTGAGATGCTTCCAGGAAAGCAAGAGTATCCACGCCGGCATCTGTTACGGGCACATCCGCAAAAGACTGTGACCTAATGGTCAGTCATTATGAAACATAATGCAGGAAGTTTGTACTTTGACTCTTTCAAGATAGGGTGCCATTGTAGACGGTAATGTGTAATAAGGATGAGAGTAAGATGAGGATAGGTCCTGACCGCGACCGCGTGGGTATCTAATCCCGATCATCAATCGACCTAATCTAATCAAGAGATAATTTCGCCATAGATTCGCAATCGCAATCGCAATCATAAACCTTGCGATTGCCACATACCTTTTTTCTGCCTACCACTACCAATGCCTCACGCCGATACATCTCTCGTTCCGGAAAGGTGAGAACATTTTCCTATTTTACGAGACTCGGTAATCAAACTGTAAAACGAAGCATCACAACAAAGCCTGAGTTTTGGAACCATGTTCACACCCAACTTGAAGTTCTCCTTGAAGGGCAGACCAGCTGGGTAAGTCAATTAGTGCCATAAAAATTCTTCATACATTTATCTGACAACACAATCATGATCTCCGTGCCCAGGTATCAAACTTAGCCAACACCTCGTCCCTTGTGTTCAATTCACTTCTTGCATTCCCCACGCATTTTGGGAATGATGATGATAGAGCAGTGAACTGGTGTGGTGAGTTATAAGCGCGGTTTGTTCTGCATCTTTATGCGGAGTGAAGTAACTGTCACCTCATGATTATTTTGTTGTAAGGGTTTTACTTGGATTCGCCGCTGTTCCCTCCGTCGGTCAATCAGGCCTCGAAACCAACCAGCAGCAGACTTCTGTTGGGACCCTTCTGCGGGAAGCCTGCATGTCAATACATCAATGTCTCTCCAGGCCAAGCGCGCGGCGTCTGTGCAGACGCCTTCCTCAAACAAAAAACCGTACTCGTCCCGAACGTTGACGAATACCCAGGCCACATTGCTTGTGACGGAGAGACCAAAAGTGAGATAGTATGTCCGTTGATCATCAGCAAAAAAGACCAAGAGGGGAAAGTTATTGGTGTATTTGATCTTGACTGTCTAGCTTTGAATGGGTTTGACGAGGACGATAGAGTGGGCTTGGAGAAGATCGCTACTCTCGTTATTAATAGCTGCCAATGGTGATTAATAGTATCATTTCAATGGGTATAGAATACTAGCTACAATAGTATTATCCCTCCGAACGTCGGCAGACCTATGAAGTGGCCGTGTCTTTCTGCCACGCTAGAAATTCCTCGTGGAGTCTCTTCTGAGCGCTCCAATCTTTTTGGACTTTCTTCGCCTGATTCTTGCTAAGCTCCTTGCCCTCACCATCCGTAAGTGGTATCCCATCGTCGTTCCAAGAACCATATGTCCCTTCCGCCACATTCGGAGGTTTAAACATATGCTCAGGAGCCACACGGCCCCTCTCTAGCTTCTGTAATCGTTTCTGTCGTTCCGCTGCCACGGCTTCTGCTTTCTTTGCTGCTTTGGCCTCTTGTACCGCGCGCTTCTCGTCCCTGGCCTTAATTAAGTCCACCGGCGGAACCAGTTTGACTAGAGCTTTCCCATCTGCAAAGAGACACAATGAATATCAACATCAAATACAGGGAAAGGGAGAAGGCACTGACCCTCTTGATCATCCAAGGCAACTCCCAAGGGAACGAGATCCATGTCTCGTAATTTGTCGCAAAGGGCCAATATATCCTTCAGGGCCGTCTCGCTTTTCTGCATGGCAAGCTGACGAACACCATCACGGAAGGACGACAGAGTCCGAAGATAGGGCATCAGGACCTCTTCTCGCTGAGCAGACAGATAAATCAGCAGAAGCTCAAAGCATCATTGCGGAGAAACACCGACGTTTACGTTCCCTTCTACAGCATCTTGGCCCCAGCCTAGCTCCGTGCTCTCGCCTTCTCCGAGTCCGAACATTCGTAGCATCTTACCCACCCAAATGGCCACATTTTCCACGACGCTGACGTTCAGATTCTTCCCTCTCGAGTTTATGTAGATGTTCGTCTGAGAAACGAGATCACGGAGAACATCTAGGGCAACGGGCGTGTTAAATGAGTCGCAAAGAGCGGCCCGGAAAGTAGATCGATGCTCATAAAAGCTGACCGCGGGGCACAACCGTTAGTGGAGAGAATTAAGGTAACGATTTGAACGCACCTTGACGTCAATTCCTTTTCAGGAGCGTCGTAATGGTGATTGCCATCCGATGGCGGTTCATTGGCCCGGGCCTGGCTCACGAGGGCCTTGACGGTGACGAAGAAATTCTAAATGGACCAGAATCAGCAAACTCAAAATACAAAAAGAACAAATAAGATTAACATTCAGAGTCGTCTCAATGTTTCTTACTTCTCCTGTCATTAAGGATTCTGAAAAGTCGACTTTGGCGTTCCAGAGTTGAGTCAAGAATGCTAGTCTTAGTTGGCGAGCCGAATGCCTCTGTAGAATTTCCTACAGAACTGTGAGCGCGAGTACTGTGAAGTAAAGCTGTCAAGCTTACATCGATGGTAATAAAGTTTTTGAGCGATTTGCTCATCTTTAGCCCTTCGATATGTAGATGACCCGTGTGAAGGAAGTAGTTCACCCATGCACCACATTCATGGTACGCCTAGGGCCTCGGAATGAAAACGCTAGAATGGAGAGCTTATTATGCTCAATGCTCACCTCTGATTGAGCGATTTCATTATCGTGATGAGGGAAGGCAAGGTCAATCCCGCCCGAGTGGATATCCATATTGTCCCCAAGAATTTCACTTGCCATCACCGAGCATTCGATATGCCATCCCGGGCGTCCGGGACCCCATTTTGAAGGCCAAGAAGGCTCTCCCTCCTTTGAAGCCTTCCACAGAGCAAAGTCAGAGGCCGAACGACGTCCAACTTTATTCTTTGACGACAAGCCTTGGTAGGTCCATGAGGCTCCTTCCTAAGTGAATTCTAACAGCGAGGACTTACCTCCTTCTCCATCTTCGAGTAATTCCCGGTTCCCTTTGCTCCACGGCTCTAGCTTGGCATACGCATGGTTGTCTGCACTGTCAAAGGCCTGGGTGTCGAAGTAGACACTTCCTTCCGCCACATAACCATACCCATTCGATACGATTCTTTCGACGAATTGAACGATCTCGGGAACGTACTCCGTGACTCGGGTGATCGTGTCCGGGTTACGGACTCTCAGACGAGCCATGTCGTCGAAAAACCGGCCCTCCCAGTACGTAGCCAACGAACGCGATACAGCAGGATCGGTCACAGTAGAACCAAACTATAAGAAAGTTTTGTAGCTTCGACCTCATTTTGGCCAGTCCGAAAACGAACCTGAGTATCCAACGCTTCGGCAAGCACGTCCTGCGAATCGTCAATCAACCTATGTGCAGCCTCGGCGCTTGTATTCCCAGCATCTAACTGCCTTTGGGCAGTTCTCACAGCGGCGAAAGTGCGACTCTATGACAGACGTGAGATTTAGGGTGTACGAGTTTATTGACCATGTGGATGTACCGCGGAGGAGAGATGCATGTCAAACTTTTCGTCCCGTCGTAGACACTCTTGCTTCCACTGCGCGTTCTCAGCCAAGACTCCAATTTTGGGCCAGTTGGTATCCTCCTCTCCTGGGGAGAGTGCCTCGGTATCGGGTAGGCCTTTGCCTACTTTTTCGCGTACGTAGGTGCGCCATGCGACGCGTATCCGATCAATTAGGTCGGACGACACGCCGGTGGTCTCTGCGCGGAATTTGTCGAGCAAGTGGTTTTGACGTGCACGTTTGATAATCTTGACGAGGGCCGACGTGTTAGCATGGAAGAGTCGGAAAGAAGCTTTTATTTACCTTGTCATCGATGTCGGTGATGTTCATGACAAAATGTATGTCATATCCAAAGTAGTCAGACATAATCCTGCGAAGAACATCCTGTGTCACGTAGTTCCTGCAGAAAATTGAGTATCCAGCTGATGGAAGCGACAGTTTGAATGTACCGAGCATGGCCCATGTGTGACGCATCGTAGACGGTAGGACCACAGTTGTACCACTTGACCTGACGTCCATTTTTTGGAACAAATACATCCTAATTATCCACTGGTTGTAGCGCCAATGGAAGCGAGGATATCCCGTCTAACTCACTTTCGATTTCGTTAGAGAATTGTATACTTTCAATACAGGCTCTTTTTGTATAGGCTCCGGGATCGCCCAGGGAGGTTGCTGGACAGACATCTTCGTATCCACGTGGAGTGACGAAGGGTATGAAGCAGAGATAGAATATCGATATCGCAGACGGAATAGAGTCACGACAGGTCGAATACTACGAGAGGTGTGAATCATGTAGTGGTTTCCTTTTTCGTCGATAGATCAGCGTCACGATATGTGACAGCAACGTCACACATATACCACTTTCTTATTTTTGACTTTCTTGGATCCTCCCGATAGCTACCTTTGCTTTTGCCTGCCTAGTTGCTACTCCTACTCGTCACTTAATCTTCTTGCTGCGCCTTTACTGTGCCCAGCAGCGACCATAGCCACCCCCGGTATAACCTTACGCGACCTTCCCTTCCCTTAAAAGCCTCCCGGACTTGTCTCGGCCGGAGGACCGACTGGAGCCTTTCAGGCGGGATCACAAAACCTATCTTGTCGCGCTTAATGCATTAAAGATAAAAAAACTTGTTTCATGTCCAACGATCTTCGTGCAATCAGCAACAGTGAATCGTTCTTGGCAGCAGAAGAGGCGCTGGCGCAGAGTTATCCACATGGCTGTCTGGGCGTATCAAAACTTTATGAGCCATCATGATCTCCTGGGTTCCTTGTAATTGCGTTAGCCTGGTCATCCGGGACGTCGCCTTTGCAACAGGAACTGTCCACAGGCTGTTGGGCCAGTGCGATTTCCAAGGATTTGCGTCCAAGTAAGCTCAGCGTCGCTTAATAGAACCTTTTAATTCAGACGCAACGACGTCAACCCCGTAGAGCGCCGTTCTACAGTTCATCAAACCCACCTGCTGTGTTGTTGTATTAGCTTCGATCTGTTCTGCTTCCTTCTAATCACTTGTTCGCCGTTACTTGGTAAATCACGACCATGTTCACATACACTCTCACATGGTTACATCAATGATGGAACTGAACCTTTTCTCGGCGTTGTAAATAGCACCTTGGTAGACATCGTGGCTCTGAATTTTTCGTTACCCGGCGTTATGTTGGCAATCTCGAGCGCCGTAAAGCATTTTGTAGGACTCGAGGTTGGGATGTGTCCTCCCCCAATAGGTACACAAAATCTCTCGCATGGTTCTAACCCCTTTCTTCCGGGCTCATCTCGAATTCGGCAAAGTGGACGGCGCGAGCTCTACCTAAGGTTAACTCTGGTGAACTTGCATCTAATTTTAGTAACAGATACTGGTCCCCCATTAATTTTAAACGAATTTCCGACAATCCTACATCCATCCCCATCAGGTAATCGACCCCTCACCCTGCAGAGTATACTTTCGCAGCCCTCTTCCTGTGTTTGTGTCCGAGGTTCGAAGCCTTCTATACTCTCCAGGACCTTGTCTTCGCCGACGTAAGGTACACGGAACGATTTAATAGGCTCCCGGCTTTTGCGGATGTGTGTGCTGATTTGATCAATAGGTATGCAGCGGTCACGGCGAGGGTGTGATATATGGCTTTAACGAGGCAAGGTACGAAGGTATGTTGTATACAATACTGTTTCAAATAGCACATCTGAGATTTTACGATAGAACTTTCCCGCCGGCCCTTGAACAAGTTACCTTGTTCCTTAGACCCTATTCCTCTTTCCTTAGGATTTTCTCATCCGGTTGTCTGGGGCAGGAGATTATGCATCAGCTGCTGATGAATAGAGTCCTAGTAGGTTCTGGCTTTGATTGGCTATTCCCTGCTGCGTGACGTTGTTCGTTCGCGCCTATGCATCGCTTATGAGTTAACATCTTGATCCTGATCATCACAGCATTCAAAGCAACTATACTTCTTTCCCCACCCACCCGTTTCTAAGTATAAAAGTCGACCACTCCGTTCTTTCCTTCAAGTGCCCTCCAAACCTTCTTCAGCAAAGCTCGACGCCCCCGGACCATGCAGCGACCTACTATCACGGGCATCCGCGTGCGCACCCCTTCAGACGCCCACGCCATATTCCATGCTGTTTCCCTCAAAATGCTCCCTATTGTGTCTCGACGGTTGGACACTGAGGAGCGTCGATTGATTGCGTCGGGTTGTGTGTTTGTCTGGGAAGAACGGGGGCCTAACGCCGAGTCTTCTTGTGTAAGACGTTTTCTGCCCCTTACTGCGTCCACCACCCATTCACTCACTTGTACAGCAGCTAGGAATCGAGCGGTGGACGGACTCTATACGTTGGGGACCAAGCAGGGTGAAAGATGTGCGTCCAGTGAACTCTGGTTAACATTCTCTTGGGTGCATTAACCGACTCGCGGTTATTTTCTTAGGAATTTCTGTATTATCAAGAGAAAGGCTCCGAGTCCACGGAGATGGAGATGACGTCCGACTCTGATACACCGTGAATATTCCCATTACTCACCCAGTAGATCACCATTCGGCTAAACTATCCGTCAGAGTCTATTCACCTACAGACTCGAACCGCGCCGTCTTCCGGGATAACCTGATTAAACAGACATACTCCGTGTTCGTCGAAACCAATAGAGGCCGGCGGAAATGGCATCTCAGTAAGTCTGTTTGTATTGCCCAGTACCCGTGACCTCTAGTCTAACGGAATAAATTGATGTCAGTTGCGTACTTCACCCAAGAATCCCTCAACTATCTACGAACGATTGACGACATCCCTGCGCTGTCGAACCTCTACGTTCCCCCGGGGAAGTACACGAGCGCTCGATCGGCGAAAGGGAGGCCTCGGGATAGCACAGCGTGCGATCCCTACGTGCTGAGAAACTACCACCGATCTGGAGGTGTCCAGCCGAGTCCGAGTCAGTGGCAGGGTATGATTCACCCGTATGGTTCTGCTGATTCGGTCAAACCTCGGGCTGGGTTGGGACGCCTGGCCCCGTTGGCTTATCTGGAGAACATACCCCCGCCGCGAAGGCACCCAGCGGATGAGGAGGCGTTGAATGCACTCGGGTTTCGATGATTAGATGTTATATAATTTGGACTTGGACTTTGTTGCTTTATTTTTACGTGCTTTTTTTGTCGCTTTGCTGTTTTTTGTTGTAGATCTTGACCATAGTACATATAACCTGCACTTCCCTTGTCTCCCTACTCGTATTGTAATGCTACTAAATCTTTTCTTACCATCAAATATGATAAAGAGTTCGGAGCCGTCGGCGATGCACTTAAAATCTTCAAGATCATGACTCTCACCATCAGGCCGCCCTGTTCTTCTTTTAATTTAAAATAACATAGTTGTAGATGATTCCCTTCTTTTCTCGGAGACGCCGATGATGATGCGCGACAACATGAAATCGACATCCCGTCATATAGGGGGGGGGGGGGGGGGAACCTAGGCCCGATGCCAGGTATCCAAGACCATTACGGGACCATTGCATGCAGACCGGCGGTGAATCATTCGGGCCCCAGGCAAACCTGGGTTTGCCCGTACAGAGCCCTGGTCGAATACAACGTGTCTATAGTACGTGTTACAGTAGAATAACGTGGTTGTGAAGGGTTGTGAAAGAATTTGTTTTTGGCATAAAATGAAATGGTCACCGGCACAGCGCTAGCACAACGCTAGCGCTGTCAAAGCGTAATATTAAAGAGGAAAGGGTTAACGTATGACTGTTCCTCTTTAGGGGGGGTCGCTTGACGAAAGCGCCCTGCAGGTAAGGGGGAGTAATGTTACCACAAAGATGGGGGAATGGGGTCCTCCGAGGTCGGTTGTTTATAAGTAGCATGAGCACTTTGACAAGCATGGGATCCACTCTGTCCAAATATATCACCAGGATCCTTGGTTCGCTCGCAGTTATGTATCCTAAACCAAACTAGCGGGAACGGCACGGGACGATATGTATTGTGTTCAAATTGCCACACGACAGGACGAGTCTCAGAGAGGGGCGCGTGATAGATCGTCATCTCAGCGGCGCCAACCTTCGGAATGATGATGAGAAATTTTTTATAAAGACAAAGAGAGCGGTGCGGTAAACGTAGTGGATCGTCGACATCGATCATACCGCACCAACACCATCGGGTCAGAAGAATGGGTACTGTGCTGTGTGTGTCATTCGGCGTGCCAGTGAGCCACATGTTGCAAGCCGATTGGGCCGAAGGGGAAGAGAGCTCGAGAAGGAGGGTTGTATAATACAGTTTTGTTGTACCTTGATATTTCCAGTGGGGAACGGCAAGAGAGCTGAGAGAAATAAATAAAAAAGTAAAAAAGGGAACGTGGGAGAGACGAATGTGGGCAGAGGATTTGACGGACAGGGTGTGTCATGAATAATAATAAAGAGTTAAGGTGTTTAGAGTTGAAGATTAGTTATGATAGGCCACTAAGATACCGATCGATGGCGCCAGATGGTCGGATTGTTCCTGCCCGGCAATGATCATAGTTTGATGCCGTGGAGGTTTTACAAATGTCGGACTGTATGAACCTTGTATGAACCAGGTCAAAAAAGAGACTAATTAAACAAATGTCCGTCCCAGGGCCATCTTGCTTTGCCGCTACTATATAATAGGAACCGACTACAACGAGGGCCCCGTCTTCCCTCTTCCTCTTCTTGACTATCCTCTTTCTCGCTGCACCAATGCAGCGCCCGACGTGCACGAACATCCGTATACGGTCAGCTCGTGATGCCCACAAGATATTCGTCGCCATCCAGCTCGGTAGACTCCAGATGGTCAACCGGCGCCTCGACGCTGACGAGAGGCTCGCCTTACGTCCTGGCTGTGTCTACGCCTGGGAAGAACGTGGTCCAAATGCCGAGGTGACGGGGCTGGGCATCGAGCGGTTCACCGAAGGGAGGCACTGGAGCCCAAGTCGCGTTCGCGATGTAAGTCCACAGCTCATTTTTGGCTTTCATCTTTCCTTTTCCTTTCTTGTTTTTTTTTTTTTTTTGCTCATGCACGGGCCAGGAATTCCTCTTCTACCATGAAAAATATGTCGCGCCAGACTCAACCAGGTTCGATCTCGCTTTGACCCTACCGAGGACCGAATGATTGAGCCTCCTGCAGTGATGCCACCGGAAATCAACCACCACGAGGCTGGGATCGACTAGTGAAGCAGACGTATTCCGTCTGGGTGCAGACGCAGCACGGTAGGCGAAAATGGCATCTTAGTACGTACGCTTCCGAGCCTTCCATCACGTCCGATTTTGCTGACATTTTCTAGCGTCCTATTACACCGAAGGCACTGTCGACAATCTCGGTACCGTCGATGACATCGAGGGCCTCCAGAACATTTCCATTCCAGATGGCATGTTTACCAAGAGCACTCGTTCCACCAAGAATCGGAAAGCTCGCCAAGGGCGCGCCAAGGATGCAGAGCCAACGGCGGTGTCGAGGACATATGCCCCGTACCCGTCAGAGGCGGCGAATAACCAACCACCGTCACCCACCTCGCCATCCCAGTCCCAGTCTGTGCAGATGTATCACCCCTATCCTCGATCCCAGTTTCCCGAATATGACAACCAGCCCGTTCACCCCGCCGCGCCAAACAACGGACTATCCTACTCCCAGACTCTGCCCTCGTACCCAGCCAGTTCCATGCCTGGTCCCTCTCGACCAGCCCCCCCTCTCGTAACCTCCGGTCTACGGCCCGCTATAAACTACCCTCCCCCGCCCAGCCACCCGTCACCCTCATCCTCACACAGTTCGCAGTCAAGCCATGGCAGTCCCTACATGGAACGAGGTTCTTCACACTGGTACACCGCCCCGTTACATCAGCCATATGTCGAAAATCAGCCACCCGTTTATTCATACCCCGAACAACCCCCAGCATCATTCAGCAGCACCACCTCCACCGGATTTAATTTACAGAATGCCCATCTACATTCCACGGCCAAATCCCATCACCTCCCTCTCACGGGCAGCACCGTTCAGAACCTCGTTGCGCCCACTCCCGTCACGACTCCGTCATCGCTCCTTATCCATGATCAGTATGATCCCGGGGCCGATTCGGACGGGACCCCGTCTTCTTCAAGCATGTCTAGCGTGGATGACTCACGCAGGGGGGATATTGGTCCTAGTCGGGCCTTGGCGCCTCTCCATACGCTCAAGCGGCGCCACCCCTACCGCCGCGATCCCGCCGACGATAAGGCCCTGCGGCTACTCGATCCCAGTCTAGCGACTGGTACCTCTCCCGAAACTCAATAGCGCTTTGACTATCCGACTGACGCTTTTAAAGAATGCCTGCTTGATTAAAATCAAACGACCAACTAAACACCCTATGTATGTATCTCTGGACCTTTATCGTGTTCTTAAGTATCGCCCTACTCATCCTTGTACAAATTCTGACCAGTGCGTAAAATTTAGCGTCCCTACATACCCCCCTTGTTATATTTCGTTAGTCCTACACCCCCTGTATTAATTAGAGCATTCTCAGAGATCGTAACACGGTTACAATACTGGATTAATAACATGAAAACCCCGGGACCCGGAACTGTGCATGGGTACGTGAACTGGTGCATTCCTGGGAGGGCGTATGCGAGCGAGAAGCATGGTCTATATCGAGCACAACACAATTGTTTAACCGACTAATCCCTTGATGCTGCAAAATCGGAGAAAAAAGTGACTGTGGACAACTGTGTATCCTAAATAATATCCATCAGAAAGATCTGTGAAGTAATCCTTTTTTTCTCACCGGTCGATTTCTTCCTCCGGCATTTGCTCTTATACAGATGAGAAACTTATACTTGGATTAAGATCTGCTGCTGAGGTTGGAATCCACACAAGGACGAACATCACGAGTTCATCGGAGATAAAAATGAAAGGAGATAGCCATTAGCGGACAGCGCCATAACCACATGTTGTGACGCTTTAATTCTTTCCAAGTAATTAGGCACCGGCACTATTGCGGAGAGAAATCGCATCCTCCCCCCACGCTTTGGTTGTATCTAAAACAGATTTCATTGCGCTGATGATGCATATGTGTGTATACAGTGTGTGCTGTGAAGATGTAATAAAATGGTAATGCAATTTATACCGGGGCAATAAATTTTGGGCAGGCGAAGAATGGGGAAAGATCACCTAAGAGCAGGGACGTAGGTAATTGGCCGGACTCGGTCACTCAGTGCGACTACCACTCAAACTCTCTATAGGGTTGCGTAAGTTATCAAGGTTGTGATGACAAGATATCGGTAACTTACCCGGTACACTTCTGGAAAAGATAATCTTTACCGTTAATGTGGATCATGCCATCCTTGAGGATGCACTTCCACTTATTCTTTACCCTTGCAACCTATAACACCCGTGAGTGGCAACAGGATACAAGGAAAGGGACATTCAAACCTTATCGTAAGTGCAAAAAACAATATCCGTATCGCCCACATTTCCATCCTCCGCATCATCCTCCGCTTCCGTGTCTGAGTCATCTAAATCACTATTGATAGCCTCAGATTCGTTTGGCGCCGATGTAGAGGACTGAGACTGCGGCTGCGGTAACGATGGGTGCTGAGAACGTGGAGCAAACGGAGGCGGCGAGGCCGAATCATCCGAATCGTCAGAGGGGCCGTCCACTTGGGGAATTTTGCGGGGCGTCGTAGATGCTGCGGCAGGTTGGCCTGGGGAAGATGTAGGAACGGCTGGTGGCGGTACATATAATCTTCCTAGTGGCGTACCTGAGGAAGAAGTGCCGTTTGCCGGCTGTATGGGAGGCGGGCCGGGAGGAAAAGAGAGAATACTCGTTTGACCTCCGAGACCCGCTCGAAGTCCGCTCAATGAGGGTCCCGGTAAGGGAGGAATAGCGTACGCAGGAGGTCCGGCGAGGATGTACCTGCTAGCATCAACAGGCTCTGTCTTGACACTGGAGACGCTACCGTAAGGAGCTGCGGCGTAATGTGGATGGCCTTGTACGATATGCATAGGATGTTGAACATTATAGTGGGGTTGTTGCTGCTGTTGCACCTGTTGCTGAGGCGGCTGGTGTCCCGACTCGAACTCCGCTACATGTGATGCAATGACTTTGTCCTCCCATTTCTGTGACCGCCCAAAATTGACAGAATGAACGTACAACGAAGAGGGCGAGACTCACCCTCTGCAATTCGGCTAGGACGTCCTCTGGGACGCCGTACTCTTCAAATTCGGGCTTAATAGCGTCGATGACATCGTCAATGACCGCTCGGTACACGTTGGGCTCAAGAAGCCGTTACTTGGGATTCTATTACCTACAGCAATTGGTGCGTAGCTCACCACTATCTTATTTGACATCTCGACGCTGGGCTAGGGCACGACTGGGTGTCGAGAGACACGGCGGCGGGCACTGCGGGGGGCGTTGGTGGTAGGAGGCAGAGCAGAGGGCTTTTATACTTGATGCGGATTAGTCCATGACCTGTGATTCAAACTCCGACTTGCCACGCTGGCAGCGCACGGACCATGTACACGTGATTTTGACGCGCCAATTTACCCCGCGCCTCGCTATTCTCACTCCAAGGTTCCCCAATGACCTAGTAGGTAACGTACTTTTGCTGAACGCCTCAATTACATTTGATAAGAAGGGAAGAAAATAAATGCCTCTGTTCAAATTCAAAAAAAAATTTCTGCGCATCTCCGTTCTCCTTCACCTCCGCCCACACGAAAGGGTAGTCTGTTCCGGAGACGCTCTCAACCAGATGCTTCCTCTTACGCAAGCGGAAAGCATAGAAGCGGTGACGATTACATTTCTTACGATGACACTGGCCAAAGGCATAAGAAGATTCTTGGGGGGCGGTCGCCGCAGTACCAACTCGCATGGAAGTGAACCCAGTATAATGGCAGCGCGTCAGAAAGTGACAGACACGAAGAATGAAGAGCGTGACGCAGATCGTGCGCTTTCTCAGGCAAAAATTCGGTCAGGGAAACTCGGCGGCGGGTCAACAGTCTTGAGGGAGGTTAGGAAGAGTAAGTCGTTCATTTGTTTTGAAGACGACGCTGAATGTGACTTTTCCACTGGCAGCACGAAGCGAGCCAAGGCTAAGCAGGCTGAATTGAAGGTTGCTAGCAAGACAGCTCGGGCGCTTGGAAGGCATGGCTAAAATTCTATACTCGTTCATTATTCTTTCTGCTACTAAGTACTCTTCTTTACACGGCATAATCGGGTTTATTATCACATTATTTTACGTTTTTGAAGTTAACAGACTTGGCTTTAACATTACGAGGCACATGAATGACATCATCTGTCAAAGCTCGCGATCGGGCTGTGATCGCCTTAACGAACAAAATGGCCCCTTTTCATGCTTCGCCACTTCATCTTACAGCATTTTCGTGGCGTCAGAATATCGCCGGCTGTTATGTCAGTTTAACTTCGTCACAGTGCACGCATTATGACAGCAGTGACACAGGCGACTGCTGCGGGGGCCAGTGCTAGTACGAATGTCAAATCCAAGAAAAAATTATCTTCATCAGACGACGACTTAGATATAACACCATTGGAAGATGAAAAGCCTGCTGCTACTATAGGGAAACAGAGATCACGGGAGGTTAAGGACGTCGCCGTTCTAGAAGGAACAGAAGTAATGATGAAGAAAAGACACGAAAACCAAGATCTCCAATGGCGGAGCCTATCTATTTCATTCCCGATGTCGAACAGAAGGAAACAACGTTCAAGGGACGCTTGGACAAGTTACTACCTAACTACTTTGCCCGAACGCAATCTGATCAGTTTTTTCCTAGGTTACGCCTGTTTGAACACTATCTTGCAGAATGAACGACCGGCAGCTGAATCAATATTTTGCTCTCGAACTTGCAGGTTCGTCGGCGAATCGCAACTCGTAAATTTCGGACTATACATCCACTTATAGAATCGATACCATCAAGAAAAATGGTGTGGAATGGGTAAAGGATCTAGGAGTGAAAAACTGCCAAGACTTCCTTTCGATTATAATCCAATGGAATAAAGAAAACGTGGGTCAAGCCTCTCCATATCTGCTTTCAAGTTCATGTCATCTTTCATCAGAACATCCGATTCATGCGTATCCCGTCAGAAATCCCGTTTGCCTCACACACAACATATGAATATTCTCTATAGTACCGCGCCCCTCTACTCTCACAGGTGGGACCCTTGGCTTTACGACTCGGGCATCGGATCACAATGCACCCGGGACAGTTCACTCAGCTAGGGAGTCCCCGAGCTGAGGTGGTCCAGTCTTCTCTGAGGGAGTTGCAGTACCATGCGGAGATGATAGATCGAATGGGGCTGGGCGTGGATGGGGTAATGATTGTTCATGCAATGTGTCGCTTTTTTGGTTGATCGCCCTGTTGAGTTGTCCGTCAGGGCAGTGGCGTATACGAGGACAAAGCTGCCACGACCGAGAGAATTAAGGAAACGATTACTCGAGCCTTGCCGAAGAACGTTAGAGAGAGGTTGGTATTAGAGAACGATGAGGTATTTCGGCCTGTCACGGTATCCATGACAATTATTGATCGTTTTAGCTATGTTACAGCGCTGAAGATCTGCTCCCACTGCGAAAGAGTTCGATGTTCTCCTTGTCTTCGGCAAGTCGCGTGGCTTTGCTCCCGTTCGATATATCTTGTATCTTATCTGTTGCGGCCTAGATTACCACTATGACAACTCCATCCTTCGCCAATCTCGCGTCGCGAGATTATCGAGCGTGCAAATGCCGTTTGGATACGACGCGGGATAAAACTGGAAAAAAAAAAACATCTCAGCGAGCCGTGACCTGGGGCGAAGACTCTCATGGAGCGTCGGGCACATGCTGATCGTTGTCAGAGCTTGCCTGCGGAGTTACCCGAAGATATGGGTCGGTGTTTTATTCTTTCGGTGTAGGGCGGGCTGACTCATGGGCGCATTGAATAGGTCTGATGATTGAGGTGAGTCTTTCAGCCGCATTTCCAGATTGCTTATAGACCTATCTGGGTCAAGGCGAAGGATAAGGAATAGGCTGTGCTGCACCTGTATCGCATATACGGGTTACAACCTGTCAACCAGGGTAAGAAACACTTGGTAGTTCTTGGTTTGATTTGCATTCGTGACAAGTCTACAGAATCTTTACGGCCACCTGATGGAAATTAGACTAAAGAGACCAAGGGACGTAAACCTAACAAGAAGGGGGGAAAGAAAGGGGAGGGAGAGGAAGGAGGCAGATGACCTGGAGGAGGGCGTCTATTTGACAGGTCCAGTGGCGCTTGAATCTGAACCCCGCCGCCAGTTTCCAAGAGGAGAAAGCGAGTACCAGTGGAGACATAACATAACTAACTGTATATTGATAATATAAGTTCAAGGTTGCGACACACAAGGGGGAAATGTTGGAAATTCAACCTTCTCGATAGCTGCTATCAATTCAAGCTACTTTCCGATTAACCGAAGGGAGAATATTCTTTCCGGAAAACACCCGCAATGTTTCTCGTCCATTTCTCAATAATCACTGTAAGAGGATAGTCCCAACCACTGTGCATCGTCGTTTCGGGACCGCCGACCTCTCGCCACCCTTTCGCCTTCGTGCGCACGTTGCCACAAGCTTCTTAGGCGGTCTCTTAAACCTCTAGACGAGCAAGCAGCCTGATGTATGTATGCGTCGCAAGCCTTGTAGCCGAAACGTGATAGGTTTACCTGGATTTCTACAGCGATTCTTGTACTCTCCTCTAAGGTCCTTCGATATTTCTGGTACGGCTTCCTCCCCGTAATATATAACTCCAGAAGGACGGTTGATACCTAGCAATGGTTGCATCGTAATAGCACGGACAATCTGATGCTTTCGCAACCTTAGAGTCCCTGCCATCATGACCTTCGGGAACTTCCAGTGCAAGCGGTCGGATTTTGTCCTTCAACTACATCCGCGAAACGTCGAGCTCTTCCGCGGAGCGTCTGTTTGGGTACATCAGTACGTAGATACACTAGATGGATGTCAGTACTGTAAAACATGATACGCTGCCGAAGTTGACATTTTCGCGTCTGATAAATATGATGATGGTGACTACTACTACTATTTTAATCCACTACTTAAGGGGAAATGGATTTTTCCCCGCTAGGATGAGAGGAACCCGACCTAATGTCCTAAGTACTATTAATGTCCCATAATATTAGCATGCACTAGTATAAAAAAACATTCCAATTATTAGTACGCGGCTTTATGACAGGTCGTAATGGCTCCGCAATCAAAGTGCATGTGTACCGGCATATGTCGAGTAAGTTATAGACTCCAAGACGCTACCTTCCTGCTTATACCTAAATCATGATCGTACAGGAGAAGTTAGATTGACAATTCGGCATAACATTGCCGCTAGACTATAATCTATTAAATACTAGGAGGTCATATTAAAGATAAAAGATAGGCATTTTATGGGTGGAAAATGGGCGCGCATCTACAAACGGTGGTGGCAAGAGTGGAGTTACAATAGAGCTGGGCCAGGAAAAATAAGTGGATTTGAGTGGGTCGTGGCCGCCGACTCGGGGTTATCAGCAACCCGGGTCTGGTCAATCCTTGGTGGGCACAGAGAAAGCAGGCGGGAGGAAGCTTGGGAAAGGGTCGGAAGTTCATGATCCAGTATACCGGTCTGCGGGAGCTCAAAGCACAAAGTTGCCAACATCTATTACGGCTGCAGTACTAAATAAGTGATAGAGGAAGGACAGCCCCAAAGCTTGACTAAAAGTATTGGTTAATAAGCCACCATGTTCTACGACCTGTAACCTTTGCAGCGTAAGAACAACGTAGCGGAAGGATGACAAAAAGGATATATGACTGGTTATAGGTAATGAGGATTACGGAGCGGGCCACGAGCCAAAAAAAGGGTGGAATATACAGACTGCTTTTGAGGGACGTAAACACTTACAATACACACGAAATCAACAGGTTTGAGTTCTCCTAAATTTATGTTAGCTACCAGGCTTGGGAAATGCTCCTGGCGCCGATAGCGGGCGAAGCTAAGGGGGCGACGCAGAAGCTCGTACAGCTTCTTATGGTATCTTGCGCGCTTCAAGGGTAGAGTTAATCGTCGAACAAGTGGCTTTTTGGTGTAGGAGGGATCCCACGGCAAAGTGCCAAGTGATTGTGATACGCCACAATGAACCATGGTACATGTCTTCGGCGCTGTATATCGCTGATAACATCATTCCTCTACTGACTCAAAAGCCCAGAAAGCCGAGAGAAATGGAAGGGACTGAACAAAGCTCCGGGGGGAACGGTGCTGCATACTTTCGGAACCGGAAGTTTCTCTATGATCCCAGTCAGTCAGGAGACGGTGTACGGCAGGAACACGTGTAGGGGATCCGAGAAAATCGCCCAATAACGGAGGAATGTGAGAAATGACACAAGATGTCAGGAGCAAGCAGAAGTTTAAGGAGGGACAGTGATTGATCGACTCGGAAACGTGGAAGTGCAGGGTTACCCCTCGATTAAGTACAAAGTCGTCGAGTCCAGTGATGGAACAATGGAATTGTTGACAGTAGCAATTACGCTGAAGCGACGAGCGAGGTAAGGAACCTATAATTTTAAAGAAAACAAGGAGCTCCCGGCGGGTATCCGGATCGAGAATAAGGTAGCAAGGCACGTGCCTTTTTTCTCGAGTCCGCCACCAAATTGCTTCTTCTCTCTTACTTTCATTGTCCTTTTATCTTTCTTTCCTTTCCTCTGCCTGTGGCCTCGCCGGGGGTCGTCTGCCGATGATCTTATCGTACAAGCGCCCGTCCCAGCCTGTCACCATCAAGAACGCCATTCGTGACGCTGTGCTGCACTCCAATACATCTATTAGGCTCCCACTGTGCCATCCATCTGGTTCTCAAGAAGCCCCATCAGTAAGCCGGTCCGAATATATACCAAGAATATCGAGGTGAGCTCACGGTGTATATGCGTAGGAAACCAGACGAGTCTGAATCTGTGAACCAGGTGAGTGGCGGAGATTGTACGCGTAGGAGCCTGCGACGGACTGAGCAGATAGAAGAAACCGAAGAAACAAAGCATCATCTTCCTTCCTGAATTGAACCGAACCAAACGCCAGCCGAGCGCGTTCCTTTACTTCACCCATGAGCGACACTCGCCGCCCACCTACCTATGTATCCCGACCAGACCTCTATACAGTCAATGCGCTCAATTCATTTTCGTTTGGGAATGTCCAGACTTCCGTCCCAGTCCCGTCTCCTGCTATCAGTCCGCTTGACGACCCCGACGACGATGCCTCCGGCACAATCGATGTTACCCCCCGCCCCTCCGTTGTAGACCATGGCATATACCGCCCCGGTCAGTATCGTGGCAGTCCCTACCGCAGTCATTCATCGCAGAACTACGATCCAGGTCATGATCCAGGGCCACCACTGCCCTCCCGGCGAGATCCCTCACGAAATCACTCTTCGGATACCGCGTCGAGGCGGACATATGGGACTTCCTCTGCCTCGGCCTCAGTTACGAGTCTATCGAGCATGGGACCCTCCTCTAGCCACCTGACCTCAGCTACGACCACTGATGATGAGCGCGAAGAGCGCGGCGTAGAGTTTGATGATGACTATAATGACTATCACGACGACGATATCGAGATCAGCTCGGTAATGTACGAAGGAAGCAGCGTTGAAGGCCCCGCAGTAAGTGGAAGGTGGATGGGAAGTCTGTCGAGTTTTGCCAGTGGCTATGGCGAGCGGAGAGTTAGCCTTCCTATCGCGGTGCCAGGGAGTAGCAGCGCTAGCACCAGCAATGATGGAAGGCGAACTGATATCCTTACACTACGGAGACCAAGTAAGAGCCTGGATGAGGATTCGATGCTGTCCAACATCCACTCTTCTGCAGATTGTCAGACGTCTTCTTTGCCGGAGAGCGATGGTGATTGGCGAAGTCTGAATGCGAAGGGCAAGGGCAAAGCTAGAGAAGAGTCGCTACCACCACTGCCGACTAAAGTGACTGTAGAATCACAAGATTTTGATCTCGACTGGAATGCCTTTGGACGGGGAATCACTTCATTTGATCAGCCAATATCTGACATTGTCAGCAAGGTGGACTCACGGCGCGGTTCGACGAGCCGATCGTTGATGACATGGGGTCGTAGACCGAGTACAGCGACGACGGGAAGTTCCTTTAGCAATGATGACATTTTTACGCGTCATGTTGCGAAGGGGGATCCATATTATAAGGATCAGAGAAAGGTGTGGACGTTTCGGCGGGATCAGTCAGAGGGAAGTGGAGGGCCATCAGTGTCGAAGAAAGGTGGTTTGCTGAGTCCCCGTGGGAGTGTGAATGAGAGAGAGTTGTCGGAAAAGGAGAAGCGAGAGAAGGAGGTTCGATCGGTCGCGAACTGGAATGGTATGCGCCCGAATTCCCATGAAATTTGGAGGAATCCCATGGTTGGCAGGTTCAAAGTCGAGCGCAGGACCACTCCGAGAAAGGAAGAATGTCTGTCCAATTTTTTTTCTATTTAGCATTATCTGTTTTTCTGATTTTAACACAGCGTCAGACGTGGCGGTTCGAGGACCTGTTCAACGACTACTGATCGATCACTTCCGTGACGGCGGTTCGACAAAACAGGATGATCCCTGTGTTACCGTTCACAAACACTCTAAGACGGTTGCATTTTCAATCTCTCGAGCGTACAGATCCAAGAGGCGGAGATCGTACGCGACTAGGCCAACTTCCTCGACGACTTCATCGAGTATGATTCTGTTGGCTCCAAGGAGCGTGCAGGAGGCATATACCAGTACTACGACGACAAGAAGACTGGAAAGCCACGGACTGCTAGATGAACGACGGGGTGAAAGAGACAAGAGCCTCGGGAGAAAAGAGAAGGGGAAGGACCGCAGACGAAAGGTGTCCGACACGGATGACAGCTCGAAGAAGAGTAAGAAGAAGAACGAGCAGTCGAGTGTTGGCAGCGTGTCAACGAGGTCTGTTTCGACTACGGACGGAGCTTCGTATGCTCCCCCACTATCCAACGCATTGTCTTCGACCACCGACCATTCCGCGTCGTCGTCTACGCGCCCTCTTCGACGACGCAGACGTGATGCATTTGATTCAGACGATGATATGCCTCCACGCACGCCCCATAGTGAGACGTACGGTACGATCGATGTTGCCGAGCTCAACCAGCTTCGCGCACGCCAGCACCAGTCCCACCACAGTAGCGACGATCTTGGTGGCAGCTTTTGGAACCGTTTCAGACGGGGTCGATCAACACGCGCAGTGAATGGGCAGCTGCCTGCTCAGCGGGATGTGTCGTACCAGCCCCCCTGGGTGACACTCGAGTCGCGAAATCGGCAAGAGCAGACGCAGCGCGTGGTGGATAATTTAAACCACTCGTTCCAGGAAGTGGGGTTGCTGCAAGTGAACACGAAGCCCAAGCCTGGAGCGAGTCGCAGCAAGACGAAGACGCGTGTGGAGAAAGCTGTGTGGACGGAGATTTTCAAGGAAATCCCGGAGGAGTCGCTGTACATGCTCATCCCACTATGGCCGTCTGATACGGACCCGGTATCGGCACAGATACCGTATGAGAGACCTGTGGTGGATCGGCAATACCTGCTCGTGTGCTATAAGGCGCCAGAGACGACCCAGCCTGCGCCTAAGCACAGCAAGAAACGCTCGGTGGAGAACAAGAACAAGTCGCCGACCTCTTCCTGGGACTCGTCGATGCAGAAACGAGACGAGCGCAATATCCTGTTGAATGAGTTCCGGATCACCGGGAGAATGGTATCGCATGCTGATATCCAGGGATCAGGGATGCGTGTTTCTGAGGGGATCATTGTGACTGGGCCACTGAAGGAGGCGTACGATACGAGGCCACCACTGGCGAATCCAGGGACGAGGCTTATTGGGCAGTGTCGGAATCGAGAGCAGGGCGTGGAGTTTGATTCGGATGGGCTGCTGTCGTTGGGGTTGTGTTTGACGAGGAATCCATACCCTCCTGGGATGATCGCTGAGGAAATTGAGCCATCGCAGCCGAAGCCGGAGCAGGTGCTTACGCCAATTGGGAAGGCTGTGGTGGAGATGGTGTGGATTGGGGCGTTGGCATTGACGAGTTTCGGATCGGCTGCTTCGTGAGGGCTTTTTCTTTCTTTCTTTTTGGTTTCGATTTTCGATTTCAATGATAATGTTTAGTTTTTGTCTTTTTGTTTGATTATTATTGTTGTTGTTTTTGCTCATACTGTCTATGCACAAGTTTTTTTATGCATTACTGTCTTGATGCTTGCTGTAGGGGGATAGGGTACGATCACAGGTACATACGCGTCCTGAATGACAGGTTCTGCATGGTCGGAATGTTCTAGAGGTCGGTCAAAGTCGAGATTTTAACTCCTTTTTTGGTCGATTTAGTCCCTGACTTGGTGGCTCTTAAAGTTGGTGGTTGTAAAATCACGAAATACTGATCCGGTGTTCCGGTCCACGTTTCCAAGCTCTTCGAATTTTCATTGCAAGTGCAATCTTTGTTCGCAGTTTGGGATCTGAGACCCTGCATTCACAGGAGGTCGGCCTCAGTATTACCAAGACGGTGCTACACGATGCATAAACTGGGAATAGTAGACTATTACCGAACCTTGTCCAGGTTGAGAATATCCTAGTTTTCGGCAGTCAGAAAGTGATACCTCAAGACATTGAAATACAGATAGACCGTTATGTACTTGGAAAAAAAGGGAAAGAAACATCAAAGGGTATATAGAAGGTATAAAGGTCCGCTATGGATGTTCTTAAATACCGACTTCAGTATGGGGCCAACGGAGTATTGGGCGAGCTCGCCGCAGCAAGACGGCTTTCAAGGTTTCTGACAGACAACGCATCAGCGAATGAATGGGTAATAAGGTCATAGTACGGCGCACCGAAGTGATTCCTCTTTGGCCAGAAGCTGCTGCCTCCTCTCGTTAATCTCGCGTTGCACACGGAGTTCGACTTCGCGCAACTGGAAGTACCGGGTAAGTGGGAGTCAGTGGAAAACCTGGATAGCTTGCCTTCTCTTCTTCACGGCGAAGCTGCTCTTCCTTCAGACGTACACTCTGGTTAGCCAGATCCTCAGGAAGTAGACTCGAATCACTGCAGGTATTGACTGGTCAGCACCGAGCTATGGAAGAGGTGCCGTAAAGCATACCGCGCATCAGAGTTAACACCGCGAGACAGCTTCTCCGTTCGGTAAGTCTCGTAAAGCACGTCTTCGGTGAGCGCCTTCAAGTCACCGAGGTGAGAGCTTGAACGAATCGCTATCAGGTGAAGCAAAGTGGGTGTAAATGAAACAACAGACCTTAAGATCGCGCTCCTCAATCGCGAAAAGTCAGAATGTTGAGGATTATCAACCTCAGCTATACCCCATGGGTACACCCTGGCGCGTACAGGTTCTCCGTCAAGTTCGATTTCCTCTTCTGATCCAATCACCGCGAAAGGAAGCATGGACTTTAGGCGCATCAGAAATAATACTGCCGCGGCTAAAATGGAATACAAATTACCCGCAGCTCCATGTTTTCTTGGATGGTATCTTCGTCATCTTCTTCGACATCATAGGGGAAGTTGTATATGGGAATGTCGTAGTGTTCAATGTCTTCCATTGTCTGTCAACTCGAATAAGAAGGATAGATCTGGGAGCAGAAAGTACCTCACCCTCTTCTTGAAGGCTTTTAGTTCGCTCTTTGTTAAAGAGTCCGCACGTCCAATGACGGGAATAACGTTGACACGAGGAGAGAGTCTTTGCATAAGAATTACGTCCATTTCCCTTAATCTGTAGAAGGAAACACGTAAGAAAAATGTCGATGGGGTCGGCAAGATACGCACGCGTGACCGGTGGGAGGGATGAAATACAGCAAGGCGTGAACCCGACTGTCTTTGAACCGAGGATTACGTTTGATACGAGACTGTTCCGCCAGAATATCATCGTATTGACGCTCAAGATAATTGACGATTTCTTGGAACCTAAATGCGCGGTGAGTGGACCAAGCCTAGACAATAACTTGAAGGGATGTTTGCTCACGCTGACTCGTTGTCGATGTTATCGCCGAATCCTGGCGTATCGACGACGGTAAGCGCAATTCGGACTCCATCCTCCTCGAGTTCTGCGAAGTAAAAAAATAAATAAATGTTTTTTCCGATAAAGTCGTCTGGACTCGACGCACCGACATTGTGAGGCTTGATTCGTATGGGCTCCTCGACATGAGCATTGTGAGGGTCATCGCAGACTTTGTGAGGAAGGACGCCAGATTCGCAAAGAGTGTTAACAAAAGTTGTTCTGCCCGTTCCCGAGGCGCCTGAAAGTATTCTCAACAAGCCTATCTAGTTGCCACTGAGAATGACATACCAACGACCATAACAGTGAACTGAACGCCCTTGATTTTGTTTCCTCGTCGTCTGTAAGCCATTGTGATTCCTGTGTGGCGGTAGAAGATGATGGTCGTAACAAAGGGGAGAGGCAACGGTTAAGTTATAATGGGCCGGATATTGCCGAAACGCATGCGAGCGAGGAGGATAATTTTTTTATTGATCTCCGCACTCGAACCTCTGTCAACATGGGAGAAGGGCAGCACCACCACAGACCAACGCTGAAGCAGGTGTGATAGACGTTGAATTCATATTTAGGTATATCTTAATTGCTTTCAGCAAAATAAACCGTTCAAATCTAAGCACGCAACAAAATCATCGCTGAAGGATGCCGCAAAAGGTGAGTAATACTTGCGTCTCACTGCTGGTGGTATTAATAATTTCGCAGGTCGTGTGGCTCGTCAGTCACCAAAGGCTGTTGTGGCGTCAAACATACCCGCGCAAGCAAGGCTGAACCGGAAAAACAATGCGAAGCAACAGCAGCTGAAGAAAAGAAATGCGCTCATTTCAGCGACCCGTGTATTCAACGGCGTCGACGGTGCACCTCGAATAGTCGCAGTCATCCCCCTTTCAGAGGATGTGAATGTCCATAGCATCGTTTCTGCCCTTGCAGAATCCCTGGACGGATCGACTGACGGCTTTGTAGAAGGGGGACTCTGGAAAATGAGGTGTGTCGAATCATCCTATTCTTCCACCCGTATTTGACTCAATTTGAAGGGCCGACCGCTTTAAAACATCATTGCAGTTCATAATCGTGCCATACAGACGTATATATGCGGCTCTGGACGCGTGCAAAGTGGCCGACTACGTTGTCTTTGCACTGTCGACCACCGTCGAAGTTGACAGCTGGGGTGACACCCTCCTTCGTACTCTCCAAGCCCAGGGATTACCGGACGTCGTAACCGTGGTCTCTCCTGATTCCTCAATTGATGTCAAAACACGCCCAGGCATCATTAAGTCCTTACTCTCCTTTATTCAATATTTCGTTCCTGTTCAATCAAGAGTATTCGACTTGGAATCCAGCTCTGACCGTTTGAACGCTCTGAGGGCCTTGGCAGAGGGTAAGCCTTCCAATGTTCGGTGGCGAGAAGATCGGTCCTGGGTGCTTGGTGAACACCTAGCCTGGAACGAAGGCACTCTACAGGTCACTGGCGTAGTTCGTGGTACTAGCATGTCTCCTAACAGGCTGGTGCACATACCGAATTTCGGAGATTTTCAAATTTCTAAGGTGCGTAAGTCTTTTGATAGCATTTTGCATTTGTGAGAGTTTTTTTTCTAGATCATGTCGGCACCGCTACCTCGACATTCAAAATCAAATCATGCTTCTATGGATGTCGAGTTGGTTAACCTTGCTGAACCCGACGCCTCGTCAGCCGATTCATTGGTGTCTTGCAATGACCCTGACGATATGGCCAACGAACAAACATGGCCTACCGAAGAGGAAATGAACAGTGCTGCTGGTGATGAGGCCGGAGATTACAACCTACCTGATGCCAAATCTGGTACAACGCCAAAGGTTGTCAAACGCATACCGAAAGGTATGAGCGAGTACCAGGCGTCGTGGATCGTGGATGAAAGCGATGAAAGCGATGATGAAAGTGACGATGATGAAAAGGAAGAGGAGGTGATGGAGGTGACAGGCACCGAGGAAGAGGAGGAAATGGTCGACATGCAGATGGATGAAGACAATGACATGGAAACTGATGATGCTCGACGGGGCGTCACTTTTCAAGATCTGGACCATGAAGAGGAATCTAAACAGTAGGTTCATCTCCTATCTGCTTACAGTAGTGATCATCTGTTTTCATAGGTTGCAGTCTTGGAGGAACCGAGAGCGGGAGGAAGAGAATGACCTTTCATTTCCAGATGAAATGGACACCCCCCAAGACGTGTCTGCGCTAACGCGTTTCCAGAGGTTCCGCGGTATGCGTTCCTTCCGAACGAGTCCCTGGGATCCATTTGAAAACCTTCCCCGGGACTACGCACGTATTTTTCAATTCGAAGACTATAAGCGGACGGAACGGAATGTCAGACGGCGTGCGGAACAGGAAAACACAGTCGTGGAGGTACGTTTACCGTATACTCGTTCATGTGGTTCTTTTATGAATATTCTACTCTTGAAGCCGGGCATTAGGGTTACAGTTTACGTTAATGGAGTGCCAGAGGAAGCAGTGAAATGCTCTCCACTCATCCTTTTCTCCCTTTTGCAGCACGAACACAAGGTTTCAGTGCTTAATTTCACCGTCCAGCGGAACACCGAGTACGATGGAAGCGTTCGATCTAAAGTATGATGTCTTCAATGACATATATCGTGAGCTCACCAAGGACAATTTATAGGACCCTTTGATCCTGTGTGTGGGTCCGAGACGACTGGATGTTAACCCTATCTATAGCCAACATACACGAGGTGGCGGTAAAGGTGCTAACAACGTGCACAAATTCGAGCGTTTCTTCCGGCATGGTGTTACAGCGGTTGCTACTACTTATGGGCCGGTGGTGTTTGGCAAACAGCCCTGTGTTCTGCTGAGGGAGACTTCAGATCCGCAAGGTGCGTATAGGTTATCGGGCTCTCGTCCTGCGAGAAAAGTCATTTGACAGTCTGTTCTAGCTCCGCGCCTGGTGGCCATGGGTACCTTCCTTAATCCAGACACGACGCGTGTCATTGCGAAGCGCGTCATCCTAACGGGACATCCGTTCAAAGTTCACAAAAGGACCGCAACAGTCCGGTATATGTTCTTTAATTCTGGTTGGTCTTACTTTTCCATCTGGGGCCAATCTCGTGCTTGCCTGATTTTCTTATATAGATGACATCCACTACTTCAAACCGATACAGCTACATACCAAGCACGGCCGTATAGGGCATATCCGGGAATCCCTCGGAACCCATGGTTATTTCAAAGCGCATTTTGATGGTCCTATCAATCAGATGGATACAGTGTGCATGTCTCTTTACAAGCGCGTTTATCCCAAATGGGCAACTATCTGGAAAGGACCAGTTGTTGGAGAGGATAAACCATCGGATCTTATGGAAGAATAATAGTAGGTCCGATACGCATGCTATGTTTGTTTTGTATCTCATCTGTTCCATAGATCTGTCCACTAGGTTGCCTCGACGCACTCAAGACTACTTCGCGCGTCGATCATAGAATTCAATATGAACAGTCACAATTATGATATCCTTGTGACCAAGAAATGCAAAGCCATTAGTAGTTGATGTTAACGGCAAAACCACTGCTCCGTATATTGCTGCAGATCCGCGAACAGATTTAGTGGACGAAAAGCCGAGTATGCGAATCGATAGCAATACCAGAGACAGACAAATGCGGCAAGTTGCGTCGGTGCTTCCTCGAAATCTTGTGGAAAAATCGAGCGCGGCATTGCGGAACAGCCGTGCATGGTAGACTCGGGTAAGCTCCAACAGGTCCCTAAATCAAGCTTCGATCTGGTATGCAGCACTTCTCTTTGAAACTGGAGGGACAACACACTGTAGTGAAACCCCAAACTTAAAACGCGGATAACTACCCAACTCTCTGTTGTCAGGCCAGTTTAGTCCATACCTCAGGGCGGTAAGAAACTGGCTGTGGTCTCTGGCGACCGTGCAAGTACCTACCTGGTTCGTCCCCCCCCCCCCCCCCCCCCCGCTTTTTTTTTTACCAGTGCATCACTATCAGTGATACCGGTTCTGAGATCTAAAGACCCCAAGGAGCTGCGAATCTTAGTCCGTAAATGCTTATTCTCTTTATTAGAAAATGCATATGGCAGTCACTTTTTCTGTTCAACTCAGAGAGTTCGTCTTGAAGTATGTGTTTAATCCATGCATTGATACTGTCAGACTTACCTACTCTCAAGTAAATATAGCAGTCTATTAGCAGCAGAAGAGGCTATCTCATGGGAATATGAAGAGAAAACATCGATGTCGGTGTCTCTACGAAGACACGTTGTTGAAGCTATAAACACCGCGAACGTCAGCACCCTAAAATCCAAGGTCCCGCTCCATTTCACACAATCTTGCCCCTCTTCCTGTAGCTCTAGTCCATATCCAGGTTGTCAAGCTGTGACACACCTAAGGTATGTCGGACTAATTAGCGATTATTGAGCTGATCGTCCCACTCCAAGGCTTGCCGGTAGGCTGCATAACAACAGAAATCGCACCACTCCGCAATGCACGTTCAACGACTGTGTCACCAGTCTTCTACCTTGGTATCTACCGCAGCAGTTTACCAGACTCCCGGAATGGAGTCCACATTTGTGGTTGCCAGCATACTTGTTGCACGCCAAGAACGAAAAAACCGACCCTGTTGATCCCCGCTCACTTGACCGAGACGTATCCTGACGCATCCACCTGGACCCTGGCATTCGATGTTGAGACGGTGGTCTCTATCACGTTGCTCCACTGAAAACACAACGCAGAGACACTTGTTACGCGTCAAAATCGCCACATCGCAATAGCGTATGGAATGCTACTCATGGCCACGGCAATGAAGTATGTTCTTTTCACCATTGTTCAATGGTTTTGCTAAACGCCGTGCAATTTAGCATCATCCCGACGAAACTCAGCCGTTCACAACTTTCCTAATAAGTTCAACTCCAAATGTTGGGATCTAACGCAACCCATTTCCGACTCGCTAATCAATAATATCAATAGATCTTTGTCTTTGAGGCGCAGATAATTCAATTTCAGCAATCTTTCTGACTCGCTCACCGACACCGGGTTGCTTTGTCTCAAGACGCACACAATATAAGGATTCTATCTCACTGTTCAATGTCAGTATTCTAGAACATCTCTCAGCATTTTTTATCTTCCCCAATCCATTCACAGCATGTATCCCACTCTTCATACCTTTAGCGGATCCGTCTGGTTCGCGGCTCCCGAACTCGCCATGTAAGATTCACATTCCGTTTATACGAATCTCGTGAACGGTGAAAACTTTGATCCCTCATTCATTGACATCAACCCGCCTGCCACCCTTCCAACGCTCACCGCGGACGGAAAGTCCTACCAGAACACTACAGATGTGATCTCATACCTCGTCGCCAACGTGCCAAAACCGCTCTCCACCCCAACCTCCCACAAAACCATCATCCAACAGGTCCATGAAGACCAATACGACCCCAACTTTGCGCTGCTCCTCGTCCGCAATGATGTCGAACGTGTCGATAAAGCTAGCACGTTACCCAAGACCTTTATCGAGAATCGTGGGTCAACATCCCTCCCTTTACCTTCATGTCCTGAAATTCTATATTTTCAGGCCAAGCCTCCCTGGTAAAGCACTCTCAATATCCAACTAACTCCCGCCATGCAACTTTCTACCCCTAAAAGCTTGCTGAGAACAGGGCACTCCTTGACATACACATGGGTACGAATAAAGACCCCTCTGCTTTTTATGCCTAGTCCCAGGAGCATTTTGCTAACCTTAAATCCCATCTCTACACTGTTCTCCCCTCTGTCCTCCCTGCTGACGGATTTATCGCCGGAGCGACTCCAGGTGAAGCCGATCTCCATGTTGCATGGTTAACACGCATCTCTGCCACGTCTGGAGCGACCAGTGCTGCTGATGCTCTGGTGGCTTTGGAGAAGAACTTCGGTGAGATTCTTCCCGAGGTCGTGAGGAAATACGCAAGGGCTTGGATTGTAAGGGACAGCTGGAAGAAGGCGTATGCTGAAGGATTGCATTAGAAAAGAATTTTCCATCAGTGCCAATACAATAGAACTGTAATCTAGCTATTCACCATCTCTCTACCAAGTCAGTCCCGATGCCCAATATCATTCGGCTTGATAAGGAACGATCCTATAACGTATCTACTATCACGCGTTCTGTTTGTCACGTACAGAACTCCCTTCCTCGTGTTTACGCCTACAAAATTAAAGCCGTGCGCCTTTATAAGTATGTTGTGAAAAACGGGGGATGAATAGATCAGTTCGTTCCCAGTTAGTACATGCGCGGTGTCAGGCCAATAGTATTGTGCTTGGCTGAGCTCTGCAAACGCATGCAGATGTACACTACTGTACCTACTTATATACTAAATGCTAATGTACTAGAATCTTCTACAACTTTCCTAATATTTCTTTCTTAATCAGCAAGTTCGGCATGATGCCGGATTGCCATCATCTCGGCTCAACTCTCAAATCCCAACAAAGTAGAAGCATCCAACGCAGATTTGATGTATCGTCTATCATTCTTGCATGTACGAGCAATGAACCAAGAAGTGATAGTTCCTGTCGTGTCATTGAACCGCTATGTAATTAGCATGATGGTACTTGGATAGTTCTGTCTAATAATGAAGAAACCCATTCAGTCTATAAAGTCCAAGTTCACAAACAGTTCAAACCAATGTTCTGCTGTTCAGGGTCGCAAATCAAAGACCCACGGACCACGGACCCGCAACCCTACTCAATCTTGGACTCGGCTAACTACAAGCAAATTTAAGAACGCTGTAGCACCGCTAAATACACCAAAGTCCAATTATATGTAACTCTTAACAATTATATGACCGCTGGAAAATATTATCCCAGAGCAGTCATTCTTTCGGGGAAAGTGCTTGGTAAGTGGCGTGGGCAACAGGAACTTGAAGAACGAAGAATAGAGGCACAAGCACTGGCATAAGCCAAACAGCAGGAAGTTATGTAAATCAAGAGGTACCTATGTTCCTAAGCAGTTTGGTTTCCCAAATTTTTGGCTGTCCGGTTGAATAAACAGTGATGAGAGTATGACAGCAGCCTAGTTTTTGGATCTTTGGAGCCTTTTGAATCCGTCTTCGTTGTTATAGAACGGTTAAACAAAACTCCGACCTGCTAACTCCACTTCCTGATGGGAGGGTTGGGCATGATTCAACATGTGCGTAGTATTTGTGCAACCTGATTTGAAATATAATTTTAAATCCCCAGATCCCTATGGAAAGGCCGCCGTCTGAAAATGGCGTTATACCTTGACTATAAAATGTTTCCAAGTAGGAACTTGAAGCCTCTCGAGAAGCTTGTGATCGCCTGGGAAGGAGCACGACGTCATATCCTAAGATCTCATCAGCTTGTCGACATGATGCTCCGACAGCTCATGAGACCGCGTATGATGCAACAGCCGCCTGGGTCGACGACAATTCAGTAGCCCGGACCAAAAAATCATAAACCACTTTACAGGGTGTACGGAAGATAACGAGGATAATAGGGATATTGTACAGTAGGCAGCGACGGTGGACTTCATGAAACATAACGAGTCCCCCCACCAATATTCATGCTGGCAAGGAAATGATTATCAGCGACGAGTTAATGCATCCTCAGACAACTCACAAGAGGATGGCGAAACAGTACAAGTCATCGATGCAGATGTTATACCGCCACTGAGCTTGCAATTGGCTTTGTCTGCGGCGCGGAAAATTTGGCGGATGCTTGGACTGAGAAATCGATTCTTGAGACCGTTAAGCAGACGTCAGGGTAGCAGAGAAACGTACACATGCTCTGCAGCCTCGCAGATACTTTAGGTGGCACTTTGTCCGAAGTGACCTTATCAGGCGAAAGGTGCGCACTATACATAGAAAACTGACGAAGGGTGTAGGCTGCCAGCTCTCGGGAATAACGCAGTTTCTCTGCGTCAGAGGAGGATGAGGGAGTCATGATCGACGAACAATGAGAAAAACACGATGAACGATGAGTGATGAGTGCGTTCGTATGTGCGCGCCAAATCAGAACAGCCAGAGATATCAATATGAAAGCCAGGCTCCTTTATACTAGCTTTCGCACCTGCGAACACAATGACATCACAGCAATCGGGGTTTTGCCAAAATATAATAATTAAAAAATTGAATACAAATATTCACCGACGGAAAAGACAAGAACTCCACGATACGATTCGCCGAATGATATCAGAAGACCACGTCCATAGCTCCTCTAGTAGTCCGTCTAGGCCTCCACGTTCGTCGAAAGATAGTTCATGGTCGGGCTTTTCGGTTGCAATGAATCGAAGGACATCTTTCACAGTTACTAGCCCTGTGAGCATGCCATGATCCTCGACTAATATAACGCGAGGTCTGCATTGGGGATTCAATCTACGTCAAATCATGAAATTTGATCAAATCATACCCCATTTTTTTGAAAAGCTGCATCACAATCTCTAAGGGGAGCTGCCGTGATACCGTCATCGGCGTCTGTGGTGCAGGCGTGGGGATGAGAAAGAAATTCTCGAAGGCATCAATAAACGCACCTGATTAACCCAGGGCCAGAACTTCAGACCTCCATTGAATGACGCTGTCTGTAATATTGTTTCCGAAAAGTCCTCCTCAATACCCACGGACCCGGCTGGCATATTCAGACGTTCTCTATCACGATCGTCGGACATGAAAGAGCATGGGGTGTCAGAGTCAATATCCCGGATCTTTCTGAAACGATCTGCTCGAGGTTAAGTAAAGGCGTGGTGTGATGGGCTACCTTACATACCAAGGATGAACTGTAGTTCGGCGCGTCCGATGTAACCTATCAGAGTCCGAAAACCGTCGGCAGATACTATGGGAAACCCTTTCACATCCGTAGCAGCGAGAATCGCTTCTGGTGTTTCAATGACATCAGCGATCTCTAACCCGTAATTTCGGAGGCACATACCGACGTCCTTAACCTGCATACCGGTCTCAGTCAAAACGTGCAATTCATTCCGCATCACGGCAGATACTATGAGCATATCAGACATGAAAAAGAAACCCGTAATAATGTGACACACTAGAAACATTGTAGGCATGGTCTTCTTTTTCTAGGAAAGGAAAGCCATTAAACCTGATCATTTCGTCCGCAATTCCGTTGGTGCCTAGGAGGTCACCGACGGCTTTAGTCACTAGGAGAACGATCTATGGACCAATCATTCAGATCGACATCAAGAAACTACAAAATTCTTACCATTGTTGGCAAGATGTATGTCAGGGCGCCCGTCAGCTCGAACATGATTACAACGACAGTGACCGTTATTCTCATGACACCGCTACGAACCGTCGTCAAGATGAGTTGGATAGTGGCCGAAAGATTTACCTGAGTGCCGCGGCTGCACCTAGAAATGCGTATGTCCCGGGGGTGATGCAGGGTATGTTAGGGTCGCACCAAGCGAAGATGCCTGATTGGGGATAGGCTCTGTCGTCGAGGCACAGTTAAAACATGATGGAGCTTTAGCGAATGGTACTGACCGATACATTGCCCGGACAATGATGCCGACCATCCTCCCAAACGTAGCACCAATCGCCATTGAAGGTACGAATATACCAGCAGGAACTTTACAGCCATACGAGACCACGACCAATGCGGTCCGTATCAAAGTCGCTAGTATGAGCGAGTTCGCTATTCGCCACTGAGTGGCCGTTCTGAGCATATATCGGTATTATTGTCGCGCAAAGGTTTAAAATGGCTCACTGGCAGATGTTATCAACATCTCCTTCGCATTCCCGAAATAGAACTGCCATGCTTTCAGTCATATCTATACGCAGGAAGCGGTTGGGGTACCCTATGATGGCAGTCAAGGTCGCCAGAGTGACGGCCTCTGCCACACCATGCTTAGCCAGAAACTTTCGACGAAAGGCGGCCGCTTGAAGATTGAACTTGACAACAAAGGCTCCATACAAGCCCTGATGTATGATGAGACAAGGAACCGGTACGAAAGTTCGCGCTCACACCAAATATTCCGAGCACAACGAAAAATATGATTTCAAAGAAATGCCAATCGCGATCATATGTGACCTGGAACAGTACAAGTTTACCTGTGCGGAAAGGGTTCATGGCCTATAGCGCGCCATATTAGCGATGAATCTCTGCCTGTCGAATTGCGATAACTCACCGACAAAGTGACCGTGGCCATCAATGCGCAGAAAAAACTCCGCCACATAGTCCGGATACTAAAAGCATGGCTCATTTCCTGAGGAACAAAGTCAGGAGACGGCACAGAATGGTAATGCGTATGCTAGAACACCTCAATGGAAAACAGCACACCGCCAATGGGTGAACCAAAAGCCACTGCTACACCAGCCGCACTGGCTGCGGTTATAATTTCACGCATTTTCCCTGCAAGTCAGCGGCGTTCAGCTGTCATAAAAAATGGGAGCCGTCAATGAGGAGCGGACCTTCACTACGAGAAAAATGCTGGAATAGTCCGGCGACTAGATAGCCTATACAGCAAGCCACATGGACAGATGGTCCTTCTTTACCGACAGACAATCCTGATGCAATTACTAGAGGCTACACAAGATAAGACGCGTCAATGAGCTTATTCAAAGACTCACCAGAGTTATGCTCTTGATGAAAAACGTCGCGAAACCGAGGAAGCCTTGCATGATAAATCCGGCTAGAATACATTTAATTTCCGAAATGCCAGATCCCGCTGCATACTTGGCTAGAGAGCGGACGAGGTGGGCAGCCGTGAATGAGAACGCAGCCTCAGGGTGGGTTAGTAAGTTAAAATGTGCAGAGACTAGACATACCGCGAACAAAACATAGATGAAATAACGCGCCGGAGTGACTGTACTCCAAGGATGCCACGAATCACAGGCGTCTGTCTCCTCTTCCTCGATTTCCCAACAGCAGAATTGCTGATTTAGCCACCACCCATCGGAACAATACCCCATCTTTATGTCAGATAGCCATTCCGTGACGATTGAAATGATAGCGGCATTCAAGCCAATGCAAACTCCTGCGAAATGGTGTTAATCGTTTACACTGCAAACTGTGCGTTGCACGAACGACGCACCAACGAGACTGACGACAAACCAGCTCTGTCCTGTCCTCATCGCCCTTTTAACTTGCGCCCATAACCACGAAAAGGTGACATGCCGTCCACGTAGTGCAATGTATTCATTCCGCGCGTTCCGAATGCGCCTGTTCCGTTCCAAGTTAGCGTCCTGGATCCAGTCTGTAATAATTCGTTTTGGAACATTCGAAAGTCACATTTTCAACATCTTCCACGAACCTATCGTAGTGAAGTCTTCATATCGTCTAGACACGAACATCTCTTCAGCAGACATTAACTGCGGATAGACGTACGTACCCACCTAATCTGTTCGAGTTCTTCGTCAGCTTCTTCGTTCATCTGTAACCATTCACGTCACTGCGGTCGCGTTCAGCGGGTAAGGGATGGATAGAGAGCAGGAGACAGCAAGTACTGTGCTGTAAACTGGAGTATTGTTGTAAGCCAGGGCAAGTGGCTGTGCGGGAGCTCTCGGACAATGCCGATTGACTCTTATGAAAACACCGTCCACTGCTCCGTTCAGATTCGTCTTTTCAGCGCTGGTCGCGTCGCGGCTGCTGATTTCATGCACATCTATACACGAATACCTCATCCACGACCACCAGCTGTCTTCTCCTCTTACCTCATTTCTCAACCGTACGTTCGACCCTGCAGCAAATGGTCACCTAGTTGACGTGTTATGCAGTGAAGGAAGGCATATATCTCTTCAATAACGGAGTGGATCCGTACTCTGGTGGTGTATTTCGACACGTATGTGCTTCCGAAGTAGCGATTATGTGTACTGATACTCAGACAGTCTCCACTATACCTCTCCCTTTTCACAACCTTTTTGTCTCCGTCACGGATAATGGCGTCCATATTATGGACTCTGTGCGACTCGGTAGGTGCTTGGTCTATGGTACACATATGGAGGGCCAGGCAGGGTGTCGTGCAGAGTAGTAGAGATGTTTTGGTTGCTGCAATGTAGCTCTACAAATTTTGTTTCCATGTTCTACACTGACTTCTACTTTCAGGTATTTCTTAAATCCATATCTGTTCCTTCCAAGTCTGGCCTTCTCTACATCATCCATCGAAAATGCTGTATGTTTGCTAGCCATAATGTTTGCGTGCGAAAGTAAGTCCTTTCTCTTCTACACTGCGTTCTGGTGTTCAGTTTTTTTTTTTTACCAGGACGGGCATCTGCATCATTGCTTGCCTTGGCTTTTCTTGTGCAACTATCTCTTTCCTCCGTTCTCCTCATAACACCAATAATTTTCCTGCTAATGACCAGTCCAACCTCGCAACTTGCATCTCCGAGACCCTTTTCTGGGAAATGGACTCAATCATTGAGACTTGTTGTTGAGTTAACTGTATACTCCATCGTTCTCACGCTTGCATCAACTCTTGTCTCTGGCAACTTCCTTTGGATATCACAGACATGGGGTGCAAGGTTATTCAATATCTCGCTTGGTGGACTTCGCTAACCGAAGCAACCAGCCTCACACTTCCCGATTTAACGCCTAACCCTGGGCTTTGGTGGTATTTCTTCACTGAAATGTTTGATCATTTCCGCCCATTCTTCTTGATGGTGTTCTCGGTAAGAAGATGCCATTCTGCTTCTGCGTGATATCTTGACAGGTGATATAGGTGCACCTCTTGATTTACATTGCGCCTATATGCATCAAATTTCAGTACGCTTTACTTACTTTTTCCTTCTATCGTATCTCACAGATGTCCTCAGGTATGATACTCTGTATGCCACGTTCCTGCTCGTCGGAGTGCTTGGCATATTTAAAGCATACCCAACTCTATCGGATCCGGGGCTGTTTTTGTCGATGATTTCTCTCTTCCCGGAGATATACCCTTGTAATGCCATAGTGTCTTCTATGCTTCAGAGTTTACTAATGACTTGACAGACTTCCGACACCCCATCGTTACCTCATTGCTTCATCTACACGCTGCAATGCTCCTGCCTTTGTTCCATAAGCTATGGCTGGCGCAGGGTACGGGAAACGCCAATTTCTTCTATGCATCCACTTTGGTTTTTGCCTGTGCTAACGGCGCCGCTCTTGTGGATTGCATATGGGCCGGTCTGAGAATTGCAATCGGAGAAGAGGTTGATGGGTACACCATTACTCAAGAATAGAGGGAGGTACCCATCGGACATTGCTCAGCGTCTAAGACGAAGGCAGTATGTCAATCCCGTGGCGCTCTTCGTCAGCTCTGATGCAGGGAGAAATACAATATTGTGGTTATCAGACTTGTGACACCAAGCTTACTTTCCGGGCCGGAGGAAGACTGTGTCTAATCTGAATTGTTCAATGCTTGCACCTGCAGGTTCATTTATTAATCTGGAAACAATAATTGCCCAACCAACATCCAATTTGACTTCAACATGAACTGCTCAGTAGGCATTTTAGTCGTTCCGTATAGACATCCTGTTTATCGCGTATACAAGATGGAAAGTGCTGTAAACCGTATGCTTTGAGAAACGACTTGCTGACTCGGTGCCAAGTTGGATCGATAAAGTAACGCATACCATGCTATTTACCGGCCCCGTTGCATTTTGTTGCAACTCTGGACATTCATCGTTGTGTACACTATGGATAGAGCTAGAGTTCGTGCGCTTTTACGTAGTGGAGACGTTGACGACAGCCCCATGTTTAAGTGCACGGCTGTAAGGGCAGAACTAGTTTGCATCAGGTCAATATAAGGCCTGAGTGCACACGTGCAACGCACCGCATGGCCAGCTTGCAAGAGCTCATCATCGATACCCTCCACTTTGATGTCGACCCCGATTCCGAACCCTTCCATGTCCTTCGGCTCTCCAAGGTGTACACTGACGTGCACTTTAGCGTTCTTTGCCATCTCGGTCTTGCCCATACGACGAGCTACGAGCTGAATGGCACCTAAAAGACATGCTACAAGATACGCTCGTAAGTAATCCCCAAGAAATATGGCAAAGCAAGGGAGGGGCGCACAGGAATAGCCCATTGCGAACAGCTGTTCAGGGTTCTCGCCTTGTGCAGTGCCGCCCAACTCCTTCGGCGTCGCGAGATTGAGTTCGAAATCGTTGGACTTGGTTGTGCCATTGCGTCCGGCGCCTTGTGCAGTAGCATGGGCAGTGTACTAAATGAAACAGTGAGTTCGATGCTCCAGTCGTAGGAAGTAACTTGTGACCTTGACGCTCTGCAAAGTCACAAACGCCCTCGAGGGAACTTTTCGTGCCAGCTGGGACCGAACGAAAGAGCGCGAAACGTGGTGGGCAGCATTCATGGCAGACATGCTGATCGCTCTGGTTCAAGAACTTCTGATGACGTCGACAAGATACTCAGGGGACCCCAATGCTTGTCTAGCGCAAGATGAGGTAACAAACCACAGAGAATTGCAAGAAAATTCTATTATACAACACTAATACAGATCCGGCCGAGGTAATTAAGCATACTGCATTCAAATTAGCATAGGTATAATACCGATGTAAAAAGAGCACACTCACCCGTGTAAAGGTCCCCATAGTTGTGAATGTTTCCTTCCTTTTCGGTTTACCCTCGGAATACAGGGACTTCACCGCCTCACTCATGTTTGCTTTCCGCTTCGCCTCCTCCATCGCCAAGCTACTCACGACCGCACGACTGGCCGCTGCTATTCCCGGATTCATGCTAGGCGTAACAGCTTGTTTCTTGCTCGTCGGAGCCTCATTCGGAGGGGAGACATTCTTTCTCTTCTTGGATTTCTTCGGCGGTTCGGACAGTCGTTTGCGTTCCATAGCTTCCCGCATACGTCCCTCTTCTTCAGGCTGAGGATTGAGTAGAATAACGTCGTTTGTCCGGGAAAACTTTTTGGCGCACTGAGGACAGATGTCAAGCTGTTCGCCATCTTCCTCCTTCGGCGTCGTAGAGACATTCTTCAAGCCAGCCAGAGAGAGTACACAGCCGCAAGTGGCGATATACACAAACGGTAGGAGACCATTCATCTCCTTGAGGGTGATAGGACAGATGAACTGAGCGTGGTTAGTGGTTGCATCGGGAGAAGGGGGTGTTGGATTGAGTGTCAAGGATAGTGTTTTAACATCCTGTTCAAAAATAAGACAAGTAACAGGAATAATGAAGCAAGTAATGCGCACTTTGAGTGACCGTATATGACCGCAAATATCTTCCCCATCGCCATACGCAGACTTGTCAAGTAAGTACTCCAATATTGAATCCTTGTTATACAATTTCCCAAGAGCACATGCCACTATGGGCTCCTGAAGGATCCGCTATATGATGCATGAGCTTAGAAAAATACGTCTACAATTTACCACCAATAGACTAACCTTGGACAGTGCGCAAAAGAACCATCGGGCGCGGGTCTGGTTTGCTTTGTCGGCTTGTTCTGCCTGTATCTCTGTTAGAGAAGGTAATGTAGAAGATAGGTAATACATACCTTTGGCTTGTTTCGAACTAGGTCGCGGCGGTCTGGGATACTTCCTCCGTCATTACCCATCGCTCTCGACAAGGGGGGGGTGATGATGGTAGAGGTGAAAGTGTTAGGTAAACAGATGTCAATACAAACTTTTTCCTAAAACCAACCACCACCTTTTCTTTCCTCAGTGTTCCGTTGCGTTCTTCATTGAACCGTGGCGGCCATTGACCACGCTCGACTGCCATGCATCTGTACAATCTTACGCTACAACCCCCAACGGCAATTACTCAGGCCATAGTCGGCAACTTTTCTGGCGCCAGACAGCAGGAAATCATCGTTTCTCATGGAACACGCCTAGAATTACTACGGCCAGATCCTCAGACAGGAAAGGTCACGACAGTCATTGCTACGGATGTCTTTGGCTCCATCAGATCCCTAGCTGCCTTTCGACTAACGGGAGGGATGAAGGGTGAGCCCTTGTACGTATCCTTCCTGTGATTGTTCATTTACACCTCATTTCTCAGACTACGCAATCGTAGGGTCTGACTCAGGCCGTATCGTTATTTTGGACTATGATCCCAAGACCAGTAATTTTATCAAGCTTCACCAAGAGACATTTGGTAAATCCGGCGCACGTCGTATAGTGCCTGGTCAGTATCTGGCTACCGACCCCAAAGGACGGAGTGTCATGATATCTGCCATGGAAAAGAGCAAATTAGTCTACATTCTCAACCGAGATGCTGCTGCCAACTTAACGATCTCTTCACCCCTTGAAGCTCACAAAAATTCGGCTGTTATTCATCATATTGTTGGACTAGATGTTGGCTTCGAGAATCCGTGCGTATATATACCAAAAACTTTTATGTCATCGCACTCACATTTGTACAGAATGTACGCTGCGCTAGAAGTTGATTATTCGGAGTCTGACCAAGACCCAACGGGCGAAGCCTTCAACCGTGCCGAAAAGGTGAGTCATAACTATCCCTCCTGTTATGACATTATTAACTCTATCTAGATGCTCACATTCTATGAGTTGGACTTGGGACTGAATCATGTTGTTCGCAAGTGGAGTGAACCCACTGATCCTCGTGCAAATATGCTCTTACAAGTGCCGGGAGGACAGCTAGCGTCCTCGGATCGGTTTGACGGACCATCTGGTGTCCTGGTGTGCTGTGAAGATCACATCATTTACCGGCATATGGACGCGCCTCAGCATAGGGTTCCTATTCCTAGGCGAAATGGACCTTTGGAAGATCCTAAGCGTGGCTTGATAATCACTGCTGCAGTCATGCACAAAATGAAGGTGGCCGTCAACCTTTTCTATCCTACGAACTTACTCAATCTTAACTAGGGTGCATTTTTCTTTTTGCTTCAAAGCGAAGATGGCGATTTATTCAAGGTCACAATTGAACATGAAGATGAAACAGTCAAGTCTCTGAAAATCAAGTACTTTGACACAGTTCCAGTCGCAGCCAGTCTCTGTATTCTTAAATCTGGGTTTCTTTTTGTAGCCTCGGAGTTCGGCAACCAGTACGTCGTTGTGGTTCCTTTTGTTCTACTTACGCTTACTGCTTTCAACAGCTATCTTTACCAGTTCCAAAAGTTAGGCGACGATGATGACGAGCCTGAATTTAGTTCCACCTCATACCCTTCGTTCGGAATGGCCGACCCAAATGTGCCGTTACCACATGCTCATTTCCGCCCTCGCCCGTTAGATAACCTGGTTGTTGCTGACGAACTTGAATCTTTGGATCCTATTCTTGATTCGAAAGTTCTATCCAGGCTTCCCAACTCTGATACACCCCAGATTTTTACGGCTTGCGGTCGAGGTCCACGTAGTACCCTACGAACCTTGCGCCATGGCCTTGAGGTGGAAGAATCTGTGAGCTCAGATCTACCTGGTATACCAAATGCTGTATGGACGACAAAACGTACTGAAGACGGTAAGTAGCCCATGGTGTTCGCGGGACTCCTCTCATGTTTTCTACTGCTAGATCCCTTCGACTCTTATATCATCCTATCATTTGTTAACGGAACACTGGTTCTCTCGATCGGAGAAACAATTGAAGAGGTGCAGGATACTGGGTTCTTGTCTTCTGCGCCTACACTCGCCGTTCAGCAGATAGGTTCCGATGGTTTGCTACAGGTCCATCCCGGTGGCATTCGTCATGTTCTGGCCGACACCCGTGTAAATGAGTGGAAGGTTCCCCACGGCAAGACCATCGTCTGTGCCACAACGAACAAACGGCAGGTGGTAGTCGCGTTAAGTTCTGCTGAGCTTGTGTATTTCGAGTTGGATTTGGATGGTCAACTGAACGAATATCAAGACCGCAAGGCTATGGGAAGTACGGTCTTGGCGTTAAGTATAGGTGAAGTTCCTGAAGGTCGTCAAAGAACTCCTTTCCTGGTATGCACATTCATTACTTTTATATGTCTTTTTTGACGAGGCAATTATTCAGGCTGTGGGGTGTGAAGACCAGACTGTTCGCGTCATTTCACTCGATCCCGAGAGCACACTGGAAACAATCAGTTTGCAAGCTCTTACGGCCCCGCCTTCATCCATCTGCATTGCAGATATGCTTGATGCTAGCATCAACAAAACCCAGCCGACTATGTTCGTTAACATTGGTTTGCAAAACGGCGTCCTACTTCGGACCGTATTGGATCCAACTAATGGCCAGCTTACTGATACCCGTACCCGGTACGCGTAATACTGAAATGATCTCCATCGCAACTGACTGAACTTGTCATTAGTTTCCTAGGGACGAGGCCTATTCGTCTAATCCGCGTCCAAATTCAACAAAATCCTGCTATTTTGGCACTGTCATCACGATCCTGGCTCAATTACACGCATCAAAACCTTATGCATTTTACGCCTTTAATCTTCGAAAACTTCGATTATGCCTGGGGTTTTTCTGCAGAGCTCAGTCCAGAGGGTCTGATTGGGATCACTGGAAGCACGTTACGGTGAGTTACGCCTTTCACTCTGGTTGTCTGGGGGAGGCATCAAGATGACCTTAGAGATACCGAAAGTGTCTTAAGACACTTCATGAAATTCACTTTTTTTATTATCAATTGTTCCTACTGAATATTCTCCTTCGTCATAGCTTCCTTGTCTTGGCATGCTACTAACGCCTCACTTGCTTACAGGATTTTTCAGATTCCCAAGCTGGGCACGAAACTTAAAGCAGATTCGATCCCGCTCTCCTATACTCCGCGAAAGTTTATTACGCATCCACATAATGAATATTTCTACATCATTGAGGGAGACCACCGCACGTTGGGTGACGATGCAGCTGCCAAGAAATTAGTGGAACTGGTGTGTCTGTTTAACTGGCGATAATCCACAGGTTCTGACATACCACGCAGCGCAAGCAAGGCAAAAAGATTGATGAAGAGGTTGTCAATTTGCCTATAACAGAGTTTGGTCGGCCGAAAGCGGCAGCAGGCAATTGGGGGTCATGCATACGAATTGTGGACCCGATCGAAGTGCATTTGCTTCTAATATTTAAATAGCACAGCTAAACGAGACTTTAACAGGCCAAAACAGTTGCTGTAGTGCAGCTCGATGGGAATGAGGCCGCGTTCTCTCTCGCCATTGTTCCCTTCTCTGCAAGAGGCGGAGAACTACACCTGGTTGTAGGGACGGCAGCTGACACCATCGTTTCGCCAAGATCCTGCACTAGTGGATACTTCCGCACCTACAAGTTCACTGATGATGGTAGCGGTTTGCAATTATTGCACAAGGTGCGCCTTCCGCATGTACGACGGGTTATAAACTGACTTTTTGCCACAAGACTGAAACAGATGACGTTCCTTTGGCTCTAATGGCATTCCAAGGCCGTCTAGTTGCTGGCGTAGGGAAGGCCCTACGGATATATGATATTGGGAAGAAGAAGCTGCTACGCAAGGTCGAAAATAAGGTAAGGCTGCCATATCTGAGAAACGTCAACGTGTGTGTTCATATTTGCCGCAGACTTTTGCTTCATCCATCGTCAGTCTTAACACTCAGGGTTCCAGAATCGTTGTCGGCGAGATGCAGGAATCAGTATCATTCGCGGTTTATAAGGCACCTGAAAATCGCTTGCTCGTGTTTGCCGATGATAACCAGTCGCGGTGGATATCCGCTGTTACTATGGTTGACTACAATACTGTGGCATGCGGCGATCGTTTTGGAAACGTCTTTGTCAACCGTCTCGACCCCAAAGTGTCCGAACAAGTTGACGATGATCCGTCGGGTGCCGGAATACTGCATGAAAAAGGTCAGCTAATGGGCGCGCCTCACAAGACAAAAATGCTCTGTCATTTCCATGTTGGGGATCTTCTGACCTCGATACACAAAGTATCCTTGGTCGCCGGTGGTCGTGAGGTTCTCCTTTACACAGGCCTGCACGGAACCATCGGTATTCTTGTTCCCTTTGTATCGAAGGAGGACGTAGATTTCATATCAACATTGGAGCAGCATATGCGGACTGAGCAAGCCAGCTTGGTCGGGAGGGATCAGTTGAGTTGGCGCGGATATTACACCCCAGTGAAGGCTGTGGTGGATGGAGACCTTTGTGAGACGTTCGCTACGCTGCCAGGACCTAAGCAGAGTTCTATCGCTGGAGAGTTAGATCGATCTGTAGGCGAAGTGCTCAAAAAGCTGGAGCAGTTGCGGGTGACCGCGAGTGGGTTTTAGGATGCTTACTTCTTTGTTGGTAATTGCTGTGATTATTTGCACCAACTGTATTTAATTGTATTATGTATTCACGGTGCTGCAGCTTGACGGTGTACATATTGAAAACAAGATTATTTCACTGACGACATATTGATGGCACGCGAGGTTTTGTCAGATGGAGCTACCATGAATACTGAGTAACGGCATAGAAGTGCCCTCATGATGCTAAAACGAAGGGATGCTATTCGCTTATGCCAATTTCTGCAGGATGCTCACAGTAAGCCTTGGGTCGTCCCTGCCACAATAAATGAGGCGCCCATAAACTGAACCATTAACAACAGGATATGTAGTACATATGATTCTAGATAGACTTAATGAGCTCACCGGCACCTTCAGTGCCAGCTATTCTCTCCAGCCTGAACCAATCGTATCTAGAGTACAGAACACGACAAGTAACATCTGAACTCTCGACGCCGTCGGCCAAAAAAGGGTAAGAGAGAAATTCAGAGTAGAATTGATGGTGGTCTGGGGGACCATAGAAGATGAGGTTACGGATTCCTCGGATTTTGTATCTGGGAGCAACAGTTAGATGATTAGTTCTCACTGGGATACAATGATTGATCGACGTGCCTTTTGAAGAAATGGAAACGTTCACTAATAAGGAGGAACGACTTCTGGCCAGTAAAGAATGCCTGACGAGCTCGGGAGATGTCTTGGTTTGACGAATACCTTTACGACCAAAGGTTACGCCGTATCAATATCGCTGGAACAACAACCACGTACTCAGACAAAACAGTGTATGTCACACCCTTTTGTTTTCGGAAATGATTGTGAACCCGGATGAAATCAAAATATGACGGAATAAAGATAACGGTGTTGGTGCTTTGCACTGCCGATTTGAGCACAGATGGAAGTAGCTGTTTGCCCGTCGTTAGCGTAGGAAAAAATGAGGAATGAAGTGCTTTACTTGGTTCGTGAAATGGTTGAAGCGTTTGTCGGCCTCGTCATTTGGGCCACCACAATCAAAATGGACGAAGTCCTGGGTGCAATAGACGATCGGTAAAGACTCGGGTTCCCGCAGCGCAGCACGCTCACCTGGTTGATGCCATCCGGGACCTCAATGGGACCCCATCGTTTATCGAGTCTAACCTTTCCAGCCACATTTTTGAGGTTCGCGTTGAACACGGCGCGTATCTCAGGCGTCTCAAACGCGGAGAGTAATATTGATTGTCGGAGGTATGCGGCGCTTGAGAGAATCGGTTAGTTGTGATCATAAAGGCGATGGCAGAAGAAACTTACTGTCCATCCAGATACCAAGGTTTGACGCGTGAAAAATCGGTATCATGGGATTCTTTTGGAAGTGCATTGAGATGTGAGAGAACGAACTGAAGAAGATAAGAAGTTAAACGACTTTGTATATGGAAAGCTCACTTTGACATGTTCCCAGTTTTGCATAGTCAGGGCGTCAAGCTGATCAATGATGACTATCTCAATGGACGATAGATAGTCAGCATTTCTGCGAGTTTGTCAGATAAGATCCAATCTCAGCACATAAATATGCACTTACTTTTCCTTTTCGATGGACTGGCGAAGACCAAGAGGACTGGCCATGATGATATCACATCCATAGAATTCGGCAAAAATTTTGATAGTTTTCCTAGTCAACTTGATGCCCACCCGAAAGCTGTCGTCTACGTTGCCTTTGAAAGTATCGACGTGGTCGCGAGGGTAGGTCCCTGGTTCTGCGTTTGCCAACTTGTCTACCGCACCTGGAGGTAGGCCATACTCGGATAGGAATCGAGATTGGTTCTCGATTTGATATGCGGGAGAAGGTGTATGTGATTTGAGAGCGTTGAACCAATCAAGCGCATATGATCTGAAGGGAAGGAGGACAAGCACCGAAGGTCGAGTGAAACCCTGGTCTTGCACATCCTCAGGAGGGGGTGCATCTGGGTTTGTTTTGGCCGCATGTGAGATTCGCTCGTTGTTTTTAAGAACCCGTCGACGCTTCCTAACGATTATGTCACCTAACGCACCGGGAGACAGCCTTTGAAACCCACTTTGTTACATGATTCAGTGCATGCAATGTTATCGCTTCACGAAGGGACTTTTTTGTCCCCCAGGTACTTGGAGCGAGATAAACATCCTGATATGAGGAAATAGTTTCGAGCAAGTTATTTTGTGTCTCCGCCTCGTCTGTAAAACATAAATTCGGGTTCAGAACGTAGACTGGCCAAATACCTTGTGTCAGACCCTTTTGGCGAGCTTTGAATGGAGCATCAAGGCGGTCCAGGATCTGTGGTCCCACTCAGGTGATGATGACACTGTAGGGTCTCGAGGACGTACACCATTGTTTTTGGGGTGGAAAGGAGGCTCCTTTGAAGCATCGGGGACGAGTTCGATAATGGATCCAAGTTTTCCGCGTGTTTTCCTCTCCGATTTCCATCGTCCAGTATCTACGGCTGTTTTTGAACTCCCGGACAACGCAGATGGTTTGCAACCAAAATGGTATCCATATGGATCATGATCGTCTGGTGTAATTTATCCCATCGATAAGGGTTCACGGTATAGAAAAAAATGCAACGTACCCTCTGTGGACAGGTCTTCCGCCTCCTCGGTAGGTACCGTCGCATCCTCTTGTGGGCTGGCATCGTTAGCGTGTTCTTGCTCTTTCGTGTCTAGACCTGCTATTTTGACAGAAACTCGCTTCTTCGACTTTTTGGACAGAGATGTGTCTTCGTTCCATTTCTGTTTGTTGGACTTGGTTGCAGAAACGTTCAAGAGAGTGAGAAGACGGGTAGTGGTGGAATTGTCCATCGCAAACTGGAAAAGGAAGTCGAATTTTTCTTCCTCCTACACGTGATTTGACGCGTTCCACTGCCGGCCCGTGACCTTAAGCTTCCACCATCGTCGCGACCGCCAGCGTAGGCTCACCTGCCCGGACCTTGGATCGATTTCTTTCTATCTCTGGTTATAGAACGTCGTTATGCGCGTCCTCTGCGTCGCGGAAAAACCGTCAATCTCCAAATCCATCGCCCAAATCCTGTCGGGTGGCCGGTTCTCAACCGTGAATACCGCTTTGTTTGATGTTGGCTCCTTTGCTTATTGAATGTTACGTTACAGCGAAGCACCACCAACAAATTTATTAAGAACTACGACTTCGAATACCACTATACCAACGACCACTACACAGTGACCTGTGTATCAGGCCACTTAACGACCCACGACTTCTTTGATACCCACCGCAAATGGAATTCATGCGATCCTTTCGATTTGTTTGAGGCGCCTGTGCAGGTCACCATTCCGGAGGCTTCCAAGAGCATCGAGAGAAACATCTTCAATGAAGCCAAGAATGCTGACATGCTCATGATATGGACTGACTGTGATCGGGAAGGCGAGCACATCGGGTCTGAGATAGAAAAGGTCTGCAGAAGGGCGAAACGTACTATTAACGTGAAGAGGGCTAGGTTCAGTGCTATCATTGCGCAGTAAGTCGCGCTTGTACCTGGTGCATGTATAATCAAGACGCTCTTTGTAGGCAAATCCACAACGCTGCCCAACATCCCGTAGACCTTGACAGAGCTCAGGCAGATGCAGTGGAAGCCCGGACAATCCTAGACCTCAAGGTAGGAGCTGCGTTTACCAGGTTGCAGACTCTAGTTCTTCAACGCAAAGTGAAGAAAATCGAGGACGAGAAGAATATAGTATCTTATGGTGCTTTGCAACTGTTCTGCAGCATCTCCTCTACTAACTTGTCATTCAGGTCCATGTCAGTTCCCCACCTTGGGTTTCGTCGCCGCCAGATACAAAGACGTTCAGACGTTCAGCCCAGAAACCTTCTGGTTCATATACCTCACCCTGTCACAGCCCTCCTCTTCTCCAGGAGACGCTGGAGAGACGCAGTTTACCTGGAGAAGAGGTCACCTATTCGAGTATGATGCAGCTCTCATCATTTACGAGATGATGATCACTTCTGGGTCTCTCGCGCGGGTCGCAAAAGTCACTAAGAAGGAGACCAAGAAATGGTATTTAATCGTACTTTGTGGTTGTTGGTCAAGAAACTCATGTGTGTGTATAGGAAGCCGCTACCTCTCACAACTGTCGAGCTCCAGAAAGCAGGTTCAAGATTGCTGAAGCTGGCGCCGAAGAAGATTTTGGATGCATGTCTTTATGTTCTCGCTGCTGCGCTTGTGTCGTTGACGTCGTCTAGATTTCAGAAAAACTATACCAGCAAGGTTATCTCTCCTACCCTCGGACAGAGACAGATCAATTCGATCCTCAATTCGACTTCAAGTCGCTGATTGACAAGCAGAACGACGACCCTAATTGGGGAGCTTTTGCTACATCGTAAGCGACTCTATTGCGACTGCTTGTCTTTTACTTGATTTGTTCGCAGTTTGTCCAGCGGCGAGTTTGCGCGACCTCGTAACGGAAAAAATAATGATAAAGCGCATCCTCCGATTCATCCAACGGGACACGTCTCAAACCTCGTAGGGGACGACAAACGGGTTTACGAGTTTATCACAAGACGATTTCTGGCGTCTTGCTCCAATGACGCTCTTGGATGGCAGACAACTGTCGAGATAGATTATGCAGGCGAAGAGTTCTATGCTACAGGTAATAGATATAGTACTGCCGCAGAGGTTAACTGACTGGATCTTCCACATAGGACTGACTGTATTGGAAAAGAACTACTTGCTTGTTTATCCGTACGACAAATGGGTAAACAACAACATTCCTGACTTTGAGGAAGGAGAGGAATTTCAACCCTCTGTATGCGAGCTGAGAGACGGACAAACAACCAAACCGAATCTGTTGACCGAAGCTGACTTGGTTGCTCTTATGGATAAAAATGGCATCGGTAAGCCTCCCCATGCCTCCTCGTCTTACCGTAAGCTGTACTTTACACTTAGGAACGGATGCAACTATCGCTCAACACATTGACATGATTATCAGTCGTAACTACGTTATTGAGCGATACGAAGGAGCAACAAAGTACCTTCTTCCATCCACGCTAGGTATCGGGCTTGTCGAGGGATACAATCAAATGGGTCTAGAGAAGAGTCTAGACAAGCCCATTCTACGACGAGAGGTAAGACTGATTCGGGGGAATGCCCTGCGATAAGCTTATCCGTGCGTTACAGACAGAACGACGTATGGTGCAAGTGTGCAATGGTCAGAGGTCAAAGCAAGAGATGATCAATCAAAGTTTAGAGCAATATAAGGAGATGTTCATGATCGCGAAAGGAAACTTTGACAAAGTGGTCACTGTGTGTTTTTATACCACATTTGCGTCTTCTGAGTTGACAAGCGCTGAATAGTGTGTTCAAAACTACCTGGAGCGACATGGGGATGCTAGGCAAGGCAGGCCTGGAGGTGGTGGTGGAAGACAGGATGGTGACGGTATTGCCGGGGGAGGCCCTCATCGAAGTGGCGCCGCTGGTCGCGGCGGGCAAAGTGCGGGTCCAACTTCACATACAGTACCGATCATCAATATTCTCGACGACGATTCTGAAGATGGTATGTGTACTTGGCAGTGTATTGCCACTACTCTCATTGACATTTGAATAGACCTCCAGCCTCCTCCACCCATGTCGAAGCCACCATCTGATCGACCACCTCCCAGACACCCCACCCCACCACCTAAACCTCCTGCATCCCGAAACGATGACTCAGGTCAAATACGTTGCAATTGTGGACCAGCTGTCCTGAGAACGGTCGTAAAGGAGTCAGCAAGCAAAGGCAGACTGTTCTGGACATGTCCGAACAAACCTGGGTGCGACTTTTTCAAGTGGGACGATGATGTAGCGGGACCCTCTGACAGAACCATTCCTACGAAGCGACCTTTTTCAAATGTGAGTCGCATAGCGGTCGTACTAGAAGATTCTCATTATCTCTCAAGTGGCAAGAACCTAGTGCTAGTGAGAGTGGATGCCGCCGATGTCGCTGCGACTTGACGGCCGTCAGAAAAACTGTACAGAAGGAGAGCCGGAATAAGGGCAGGATGTTCTGGATATGCCCGAACTCAGATGCGGCTCGCTGCAGTTTTTTTGAATGGGATGACGAGCCTCCGCGAGTTGAACCAGCACATGACAGGCCACCAGTCGCCTCAGGTAGTGGGAATAGTAAACCAGGGACATGTTTCAAGGTAAGTGGCTTCGGTTCACTGCCACTGCTCTGATGTGTAGCGCTGTTTTTAGTGCAATGAAGAAGGGCATTGGGCGAATGGTACTCTTTTTGTTCATACAGAAATCAAACTCTTACTGATAAATTTCAACAGAGTGCCCAAATGAAGGTGGTCCAAATCAGAAGAGGTCCCGGAGCTTTGGATCAGAAAAAGTGAACTTTCCAAGGTCAAATTCGGGAAAGAGTGGATCGTGCTTCAAGTGTAATCAAGAAGGACATTGGAGTAGTGGTTCGTGATCACTTGTTTTATATTATAGTACTCGAATATCTGATCTGATTTCTGTAGAATGCCCGATTGACGGGGCGCCTTCACGTCCAAGCAGAGGTGGCCGAGGCTCTAGTAGAGGTAGAGGACGGGGCTCACGAGGCGGTAATACGCGCGGGAAGAGAGGAAGAGGTGCTTCCAAGTCTAGGTCTGGAGGCTATGGTGCTCCAGATGAGTTTTAAACCGCATTTTATCTTTCAGGAACTCTTGTATCATAAACTTCCACATTGTAGATGTATTATATCTTTTGTTCAGTCTACTTCCTCGTCATTAATATTCACAGCGGCTTCGCTTATAGGATATATGATACGATACGTCAAAGTAGTGCCAATCGCCGCATTTGCCTAGCTGGCGTAGGTCTGTACCCTGCAGTCCAACTCGTGTATTGGTTCGAGTCTGGGCAGGTGGTGATGTCAGAAAGGCGTAATGGTCTCGATGAGTTGGATTGAGTGGTAGTGATCAAATTGTGATCAGGAACGATATTAATTCTTCATTCATCTATAAGAAACCTCCTTGGTTCCATGAGGGACACAGAATGATCACCAGGTAGTTCAGCCCTTCATGAGTATCGGACAGATGGAAATGGCCGCGATGTATGCCATAGTATAAAATTATCCTTTGCTTTGTGGTGAGACTGGATTCGGGGTAATTGCCTCAACAAAGCGAAAGAAGATCGATGCTCGTGTGAAGCGATATATGAAAGTAGGGCCGAAGAATTCGAGGACAAAGACAGTGAAAGTACGTTATTTACGTCTATTATGCGAATCGGAGTTGAGATGGATAGTCCATTACTACAAACACTGTCGTGACTTCCAAACAAGACACTTCAACGATTCTTACAGGTTTCCTAAATTCTACACACGAAAACTCGTACAAATATATGATACAGTAGATTCTACCGTATTCAACATGGAACCCTTACAGTGCCTATTATTTAGAAGTAGGATCCGGCGCCTGCGTATGTTGGGCTTGTTGTGGTCGACACTCCTGCCAAACTGTCATCCACGGGTGCCAAAGACTTCTCCTGCACACCCAAGTCGAGTTCCTCGGTCCGTAGTTGAATGAATTCCGTAGAACCTGGCCCAAAAATAGGCGAAGGCTGTGCGTACGCTTTCGCAGCAACAGCCAATCGGCCAGCAGGTATGCGTGCTTGTAGATCTGCCTGGGGAGGTACCGGTTGGAAATGAAGCTGTGCAGTGGACCGCGTAAAATTAGCCAGTATCTTCACCGGTAGAGAAGGAGGTTACTTACCGTGTCATTTACTTTCTTGTAATTCTTCAGCCAAATGCTGACGCTCTCTAATTCTTCCGCAACTTTTCCTTTCCTTAAGGTACGACAGATCTTCTCCTTCTCGCCCCGCGTGATTCCAATGCCCTTGCCGCCGTCTTTCAGGTCCTCTAGCTCCTTCTTCGCCCAGGCGAGAAACCCCACGGCATCTCCGCCCTTGGCAGTGCCGCCACACTCGCCTGCGTCCACGCCAAGCCATTTGTGTGCCAGAGCAGAGTGAAAGGCATATTCATCAGCAAGGTATCGGCGTAGAGCCACGGAGACTTCTCCAGCATCACCGGTGGAACCGGGGGTCTTGGCTAGTGACCGGGTAGATGAGTACAGTGATGCACATTCCAAGTGGAGTTTGGCTATGAGAGCCGGAGACGGGTGGGACTTCGGAAGGGGTGGTCCTGGGGTAATATTACTGTCATATGCGGACTTAGAAAGGAGCTTGCGAATGGCAAGACTCTGAGCGTCTGCTAGGGATAATCTGTAAGGGAACATGAGTGCTTTGTCTGTATGGCGCCAAAGGCTAAGGTTTACTTGGACAACGCGCCATTAACTTCGGTGCTTAAATCTGGTGGAAGGCTAAGGCCTGAAAGACCGCTATCACGGCTGTCTCTCCATTCGGGAAGTACTGTTTCGCTGATGAACGAGAATATACCGCTGGCTCTGCAAAGGAAAGTAATGGCATGGCTCAGCTTCTCGTCTTTTGCCCTCCTTTCAACATCCGATATGGTGCGATCGTGCTCGTATGGTCCCACTGATGCAACAATAGACCTGGCCATATTTGACAAGGCAAATGCGTAGGTCAGCAACGCATAGGCATATTCTGCGTGCAAGGACGGCAGAGATACGCGAGGCGATGAGCTGAATACGTGTGCGGAGAGCGTACTTCGCCAGCTGAATACTATCAGTACGTGGATTCGTAAGCTAAGCTATGAGAGCAAAAGACGCGAACCTGGTTCAAGCTGCAGGCTTATTTCGTCATGTGCTGCACAACTAATTATTGAACAGAGTTGAGGTATATATTCATCGAGAATCTGTTCGTGTATGAGATGAATTGGGGCCATCAGCATTGCAATATTGGCTTACCTTTACGATCTTCAAATAGTCCTTTTCGCCGTCAGTACGTTTGTTTTCTTTCAATGCGCCGCGAAGATAGGCCCGGCTCTGCATCGTATTCGCGATGTGGGTTGTATACACCTTTCCAAGGCTGCGGTCTACGCAAAAATCGGAAAATGAAATAGCGCCCGTCGTCGGTAATTCATACAGAAAGGTCGTCATGAGCGTACGGAATAGGAAGAGATCCGGGAGATCCGGTCCGATGCCGATCCTCTTCCACGTTCATGTTCACGACCCCGCCACTCTGCAACCATGGATCATTCGGCACACTCGACTCACGACGAAATCAACTTGGTGCGTCTCATAAGGCGGCTTGAAAAATCCACGCTTGACCCAAGTTGGTCCAACAACGGCGACGACGTCTGGCTCAAGGCGCTGGGCATGTTGCAGGTTTGTCCGTGCCGGGCTACGTTTACAGGTGCTAATTTAAGGTATTTAGACGGTAAAATATGCCAGAAAGCTGCTCAGGAACGTGGAGCTGAATTACCACGATCCTACTCTGTATGTTGGATAGCACTAGATGCAAGGATGAGGCTGACTCTTTGAAGGAAAAACGTGCGACGATATAATGAACTACGAATGACCCTTGACCGCATTGATACATTTACAAAGGACGTGGAAAAGGTGTCGTATGGACTTGAATTTCAACTGGAGCCATCATCCTAACACAACTTCGTTAGCGCGTAACACCTGCGCCAAAACGTCCTGAACCATTATTACCACACATACCAGTACCAGAAAGCCCCCCCGAGCCTTCACCACCTGACACTACGACCTCTTTGCCCGAGGAAGACGGGCTTGTTCCCTTACCTATGCCACTGCCAACTACTGATAGTCTCCTGCTGTCGCCCTCTGACCCACCCTCTACGACGATATCACCTTTACCTACTCTCCTGCCTGCCTCAGCCACGTCAAGGGCCACTGGCGCTTCTCCTCACATCCTCCAAAACACAAATGCTCTCCACGACGAACTCTCTGACCAGCTCGCTCAAATGGCTACACAGCTCAAACGCAACGCCTTGCATTTCTCTGATTCGCTGTCCGCGGACAAGGCCCTTGTTGAGGAGGCACAACAGAAGATAGAGAGCAACTTCGATGTCATGAAGAAAGAGAGGGTGCGCTTAAGGGATCATCGTGGAAAGAGTGGATCAACGACATGTCTGGTGATTATGTCTGTCATCGTGGTGACAGTATTATTCATCTTCATGGTGATGCTTATACGTCTAACTCGGTAGAGGGAATCAAACATGATTGCGCTCATTGCATTTACACTGAATGCAATGGTCTTTGTCACCATGAATGCTACGTTTCTCTCATGTAAGGAACAACACCGTATATCTTTACATAGGTCCACGCTACCCCAGAGATCCGACACATATTTATAAAATTCGGGTGTAGTATCACAACCCACAAATCTTAGTACGTAGCCGGGAAAAGATTTTTCTCGTTACATATCACTTGCAACGCCCATTTATTAATTGACGTGAGGATCTCAAACAGACTTGAAGGAAGGGTACAATCTATCGATAAACACTGGATTTTCTTCTTCTCCTGCCCAAGTACATATCTCTCTACATTACTACTAAAATCGCAATCCAGAATCAATATTTATGCCGTCCCCCCTCGTCCCCCTTTTCTCTAATTTGGCTACATATTAAAGCGAGAGTAGGTTAGAATATATCGGACGTTCTACTGGGGACCACAATTCACGCGCAGGACAGCTCATCACCAGTCATCTTGATGACGAGTTAAGGGATGTATCATCTCCAATGCCACCTTTCTTTTGAAGAGTATCGGCCATTTCTAACTCGAGATTAGAGAGGTCCATCCAAAGGTATAAAAGGCCCTACCATACTCCTCCTGACCGTCGAGGTCATGCTGGGTATAGATCTGTGTCGTGATATTGACGGCACTGCAACACACGACATATGAAGCCTGGGTAGTCATGCTATGGAGAAAAGCACGTACACAGCACCCTGTGTCTTCTGGGTTTGGCCACTGACAGTGATGTTATCCGACGTGTAGGCGGCTTTCTCTTCGTCGTATACATTAATACCGGTGGAATGCGCTACCTTGATGAGAAGACGCGACATAGACATCTCGATCTGGAGTTTGACGATGTACGTGACAGGATGAAACTAGAAAAATCATCGTTAGAGGACTCCACATTAATGTGAGCTTCTTCCTTACCTGAGTATAAACGAAGGGATTCTTGAGAGTCGTGGCACCCATGAGAAGAACATCCATCCCAATAGAAACAACGATGATACGCTGGTTGAAGCTGTTTCCAAGAAATCGTCAAACGTGGGTAAGGTGTACGACATTCGTATTGTAACTTACCGCATGACCCTGTCGTATTTCTTCAAACCGTGGTCAACAAGGCGGCGTTTCACCATGAGAATGAAGAGGATGTTTAATGCCATGTCCAGCACTAAAACGTAAACTATGAGTCTCTTTGGACAAAAGGAACTCTCGGGCACTCACGAAGATAGACAGATTTTTCAAACTTGTCCCACCTACAGAAAGGAATGAGTATCTGCTGGACGGATCGTCAGTACGGCACTCACCACTTATTCAACTGGAAGGGACCGCGTCAGTGTCTTTCGAAAGGCGAAAGGAAAAAAGAGCGTACACTTATATATGTGGAATTAATCTGTAGCTCAGCGGGTATCCCTACGTAGTGGTGCCCAATTGTAAGACGCTTTCAAGGATCAGATGACCACTCACAAATGCAAGACGTAGAAATGGAAATGACAGAAACAGTCCCGATAACCACGAGCTTGAGCGTGAGCTATGCGAAATAACAATGTGAGCTTCGACATCTGGAATGAGAAGAAGAGGAGGTGCTTCACTCTCTGAGATGGATTCTGAATTAAAATACACAATCGGTTGACGATGATGAGCATTAGACATTGGACCTTCAGAACAGCATGTCAGCGTGCTGTTAGATGCATTACTTTGAAGGACACTTGCTTGGGCAATCCAGCAGATGATACATGTAAGAAAAACTCCAATATTGGGAGGGATAAGTTTCTGCCTATGATTCCGAAATTTGCGTGAAGTTGAGCAGAGACTGAGAGAGAGCAAACCTACAGATAACACCAAGCCACAACCTTTCGGAAAAGAGCATATGGACACTTGCCAATGATAAGGTTACGATAAAGGCTCACCGCATAAGTTGTGTTCCTGATTTTAAAATGTCAGAATTCATGGCTGCGGTCAATGTATAGAGAAGACATACGCCAGAATTTCAAGCCAGATCATGACAATATAAGCAGAAATCTGTAGTAGATTTAGAACGTTGGAGCGAGCAGAAAAACCGACCAATGATCATACCCTTCTCGTTCGTTTAGTCTCTAACGCAGCACACCACACAGCATGGATAGCAAAGCCGAACTAAAAAAAAATGAGTCGGATAAAACGTGGTATAAGATCCAAGCTCGCACTCACAAAAAAACCAAAGACGATGGAACCAAGGATCGAATCTCTTCTACTCACGTATAGCAGCTCGAACCTAGGGAATACCCGCACACTAAGTTCCGGTCGCCATAGAACGAAGGTCAGATGACGCATACGGCTTCTCGGTTTTGAACCCAATGTCGAAGGTCTGGGAGTCAGACATTCTTCTAGTTGCTTGCCAAATGCCGTGCGCAAGGGTGAGTAAAGAGTGTGGAAGCGAACCCTAGAGTTCATAGGAGATATATCCTTCCGAAGTACATTATATATCGCAATATCAGGATAACGACCCACTGTCAGGGGAGACTTTTGATTCCCGTCCTCCAAAGGACGCTATGGGAGAAGCTAACATGTTGCAGAACAATTACTGATCGGGGTAAGAAAACGAATAGGCCAAAAACTCTATTAAAAAAAAAATCAAGGGGTCACCGGTTTTGGGTTTTGGTACACTCAAAAAAAAAAATTAACGACCCTTGACGCGGACGCTTCTAACCATGTGAGGTCATTATGATGACATGATACTATATATGGAATACTTGTGCCTGACTCGTGCCCCAATACGTCACCTGTTTCCCCGCGATCGTATACCAGTTCTATGCATCTGAGATGGTACTAAAATGATACTAAACCTTCACTCAGGGAATTATTATAGGGCTATCCTAACCCATAGCCTGGGGCGTCGACAGACCTCGTTTGCAGGAAAATGGGGTTACATGACCCATAACCCATACTTTTAGTCGAATAAATTTTGGAAGTAAGCACCCAAGGTAACCTACATATGGTTTGACGACAAGCACGTGGTGAGCCCAGGTTCCTTGAGAGTGTTCGGTACCGTAGCACGAACATGTGTAGTACGGACTCTGGTTGGTTTCCTTCTCAGGGACATGATAACCCTCACCCTCACCCTTCGCAACGTAACATTTTTGCTTTTGAGCACTTGGAAGGTTTGTAATCGATTCTGTTTCTAGGAAACATGTGACGCTGTTTTTTTAAGCGCAGCAGCGGCGAACATGAGTCAGAAGGTTGCGATGATGACTGGAGATGCGTCCCACGCGGAGGGAGGCTTTTCGAGCCGTGAGGACTGTTCAAAAGTACGTCGCAGAGATGAATTTTCACAGCAACTGGATATGGTTCTTGCTTCATTTGGGAGGGAAACTCGACTTGAGGGTATGCAGGAAATGTGGAACATCGAAATCACCGATTTTTTCCCTCGGAAATAGTTAAATACATCATTCACAGCTCGTTATATACATATAATCAATGCTATAAGCGCTGGAGAACATCCCATAACGACCTCTCTGGGACCTCATACTCTGTAATATCGTATGTCGGGACTGGCAGATATCGGCATAATATTCAACTCGAGATCTCATGGTCTGTGCGCAGGCGGGCGCAAATAGACAGTATGAATAAACTCATATAAAGTGTCTTGGAGGTTTAGACATGTCTGTGAACATTGTAGGTACATATAAAAATTACATATCAAAAAATTTAACGGGCCTTCAGGTCCCAGGTCCAACCTACCTACCACCGTCCGCAATCCCGGTGACCCCCCCTTTTCTTTTTTATTTTTTTGTGGAGTACGGCAATAGTACGTTAACAAAGTTAATCTACTATTGGAGGATACTGGGCGGGCAGGGGATTACATGTACATCCCGCACGTTGGCGGAGAAATCTACCTCGGGAAAATGTTTTATGCACGACCTTTTTAGGAAAGTGTGGGGCTCGGCCTCAAATCATCTATTCCGTCCGCGACGGTGAGGCCTACCCACGAAAACCCCGGATGCCCATATCCAGTTTTCCAATAATGTCTCTCCCTCAGAGGTATATCATGTCTTCCCATGTTTTGGTTGCTATTATTTAAATCATTTCCCTTTCCCTTTATTTACCTCAGTTTTCTATTTTTAATTGATTAATTCAATACATTCCCCCCCCCCCCCCCCCCCCGACCCTACCACAGACCCATGCTTTTGAATCTGTAGGCCATGGGGTCTGGGTTCCACTACGATGACCTCATAGTCATCATGCGGTTATCAATGAATGGTTCATGGGAGCCTATGACGATTCATAGCCACATCGCGTATATAAGGAGAGCCCATTAGAATTGTCGGCAATAAAAAACTTGAAACCTACCTGAAAGCCAGCATGTACACCGTGTGTACTCTTTCTTTACTTTCTATCCTGCACTGACTACTTACTCGTATAGACTACTGAAGTTCCTGTCTCCCAGGCTTGCTCAAACCCGTCGTGCGGTTGCACTGCGTGAGTGAAATCGTCCTTAAATCCTTAGGACCTGAAATAATTTGATTGAATAGCTGCACATGCACGCAGGACGATTGTAAATGCACTGAATGCAAACACTAAATATTTCGCTATGAGCTTTTAATTGTACACTAGTCGGAACGAACGCCGAATTGATTTATGTATTTGGAATCACCGACGACAAAAACTCAAGTAGGTACCACAGCTAGCAATATGGGAGTGCATCAAGCACGTATCTGAGTATGAACATATTCGCTGAATTACATCATTCTCAATAGTACATTGACAGCGAATTAGTCAATGAGTATCCTTCCAATGTACATAGTCTAGAACGGCTCAAGCGAAGGACCCGCCGAATAGGCATACACCGGGCTTTTTCTTTGCTTTGAAGGGAGCACAGGATTGAGTGGTGAAATATAGAGGATACTTTGGGTTGTTCGAAATGAACAGGAAGGCGAGCGCCCAGAGCAGCATTTTTTGGGGTCGAAAACCAGGACAATGGGAGATATCGATCACCATTAGAGAGAATCACTATCAGGCCTTTGCTTCTTGGTTGATGACGGCCCATCCTTCGAATCATCGAGAGGTCTTTTGCACCTGGCAGAGCTATTGGCTGGACGCGGTATGACTCCTTCCATGGGTAATGGTACATCATTAGGGCTCACTGAGCCATTGAGAGTACCAAGAATTCATGGAGATCCTCCCCGAGTATGGCATTTTGTGTTTCGGTATCTCCCAAACTGTCGAGCAAATTCAAGCCATGTTGTCTGTGCGCCAGCCATCCTGGTTTGGATATCTTATATCGGTTGAACATAGAGAATCACACGTCCAAAACAAAAGTACTTGCATGCAATATCAGGGGTCTCGTACCTCCCATTGTGCGCCATTCAACGCCCCACTTCTTGGCTTCGGAGGCCCGAAGCCTTGTCTCAGCGTGAGTACGAACGCGTTTAACATCGTGAATATCGAACGAGATCGTAGGACCGTTCTGTAAGAAGTACTTAATACACCCACACTCGGAGAAGCCGCAGCCAAAAGTCGCAGTATGTGGAATTTTTGTCTCTGAAGGCTTCTTGCCAACAACTCTCGAGACAAATAAGCGCATAACCACAGAGAAGAAGGACTTGATTGCTCCTTCTTTTATAGAGACGCTGAGACCAATTAATAAGGTACGAAGAGGATCGATAAGAGGGACGAGGACGTCTGTGAGATAAGGTTTAAGAAGCTGGCCTTGAGTGGTACCAGCAGAGGAAAGAAGCTGATCCAAGACGGCAGGGTAGGAATGTACGCTCACCCCGGCGTCATAGCAGAATTTAAGTAACGCGATAACTTTATTGACTGCCTCATCGCTCGCGAGGTCTGACATGCCGGCGAAATCAAATTGTTCGATAACTGCACTTACGCATGCCGTGAGAACATCGGCGAGATCTCGCTTGGCCTGGGAGCCGGCCACCGGGGTGAGTAGGTTGGCACACATATGAAGGACTAGCCTTTTCACTGAGACTTTCCTTTTTGCAGCCATATAGGTAATACATTCAGCCTTCATACTGCCAAGATACGAATTAGTCGAAGCATAGGAAAAGGAGAATGTTCGTCTTACATCGACTTTAGTGAGAGATCGTTATAGTAGCCAAAATATCATTGTTGAGGTGACTCTGCTTGATGCTTATCTCCGCAGCAGCCCAAAAGAATGGTGCCCAACAAGGATCATGGACGGCAGTATTATCGGGTTGTGAACGTAACAACTCGTCCAGTTTCCCAGCCAGATCGCTGTAACACTGCCAAGGTAAAAGTTCTTTCGCGTCATTTCTGTTTGCCCAAGACATCATCTGCTCAAGAATCGTGCCAGTCCTAGATGTTACCGGTTTGGACACAAAGAGCTAGGACATCTATGGCAAGACTGACGTTCATTTTGGTGGTATGGGAGCAGCAGGGATCGAACGCCGTGTGGCCAGGATCTGCAAGAGATGAAAAGTTTTGGGCGGCCAAGTTTGTGATGTCAGAAATAAATGCCAGGAAGGCCTCCGAAGATGACAACGTATCCTTGGCATACCATACATTTTTTTCCAAGATCTAGCCAAAATCTGACGCACAGGTTTTGCTGTTGTAACGAAGAATGAACGCTGTGTAGACGTCTAGATGAGCGTGGTTCGTGAAAGGAGCGGCATTAGAGCTTACTGATCTCGGAAAAACTCGACGCCACGTTTCTGCGCTGTCTCTACTAACCAAGGAACTTCATCTCTATTGACCGGCTTCAGTAACAACAGAATCGAGTCTCTCTTTTCCTGACATCTCTCGGTCGCAGGAGCGTCGCCTTTGGCAATGGCGGCCTGCATCACTCCACTGGCGAGCCCGTAACTCAGGCAGCTGCTTTCCCATACGGCGATGATATCAACGAGCCTACGCCGATTTCAGTATAATCGACAACTGACCAGAGGAAAAGACTGATACTATTTCTCCGCATTCACCCAGAAAAACTTTTCATAAACAGCCACGAAGTCCTGAACACTGATGCGGCCAGCTACGTCCGTCATGACCACGAATTCACGTACGACTCTTGAAAAGAGCTCAATGTCATTCCACCTGACAGCGCATCGGGCAAGGACGCTGGCACCCCGATTCAGTTTATCATCTTTGGCATCTGGGTCGTCATCCGTATCTTGATCTGACTCGTCGGAGTCGTCTTCACACCACTCTATCAGGAATTCAACTGCCTCAGCCTCTGCAGAATCGACCTCGGCAGTATTTGACGTTTGAAGACGACGGCAGGCATACTCGAAATCGTCTCCGACGCCAACTTTGACCCATTTTTGGCAAATGAGAATAATGGTTGCCTGCCATTCTGTCGAAGTCTGGTTTATATGTGAGCTAGTGGATCGGGGACTAGCGCTTACCTCGTTCTACAAACCCTGCCGTTAGGGGTTCATTCAACAAGGCATTATATTGCTTTGAACTATGGCTTACAAGAAAGTTGGCTTCATTCTGTATGAGCGTCAGGAGATACTTAGTTCCTTTTATCGATTAGAGAAACTCTGTGATGTCTGGTTCACCGCGATCTTCGTTCTCTCAGTCGCCTCTGTAACCGTGAGCATACTCGGGATAGCCTTGTCCATACCCTGCGTCGTGAATGATATCTGATGTTTGTAGTTCGAAATCTTCGATTGTGACAAGCATGCCCTCTAGGTCAACAATTTGCTTTATCTCGATTCCGCGGTAAAAGTAATTGTCGTTGCTGAAGCCTGCTTCGTTGTCTTCCTGGTGTCGCTCAATGAAGCTGAATATCTCAGCCTTAGATTTGAAGCGCGGTTTCTGGTAGGAGATGTCCCATCTGTTCCGAGTTCGGGTTGCTTCCCAGTCAGCTTCGTCTTCAACTTCGTCTTCCTCATCGCCTCCCCCTTCCTCTTCACCATCACTCTCATCATTCTCCGAATCATCACGGCCGTGAATGAAGTTATACTCGCTTCTTTTATGCACAAGATTCGCAACGAGGAGCCTCAGCCCTAGGACACGAGCAACAGACCACATGCAGGACAACAAGACGTCATCAGGGCCTATTAATGATGAACCACGGAACGAACTCGATGGTTGGTATTTGTGAAACAGATTGATGGCTATGATACCAGGAGGAACGTTTTGGGGGCTGAGCATGTCCCAAAGCCTTGCTACAGCCTTTTAGGGTCGAAAATGAGCTGCGGCGCAGGTCTTGGGGAGGCAAGTATCCGATAGGACAGGGACACTCGGTGCCCCGTTTGTATCTGAGCAGCGGTTTTAACATATCCACAACGAGCACCAAGAACGGTAGTAGATAGTTCACCCTGTTCCGACCATTTCGTGAGTTTTCCGGGATAAGGAATTGCGGGATATGTAACAGTCACATCGCCACCGGTGAATTGGGAGGGGAGGATAATTTCGATGGAACTCAGCTGTATTATCCGTGTAGACCTTGGAAGAAAGAAAGAATGACGAGGTTGACTGCCTTCTGACTGCAGTGAGCTGATACAACTGGCATTCTCGGCCGTTCTGACAGAAGCAAGCTCATTAGCAGTGTTCCACTGGTAGATTCTACAAAGACATACGAGGAGCTTTGAGACTGTATGGTCATCTTGTCGAGTTCACACTTGCAAAGGTCGAGACTCAGGCGCTCGCACGCTTCAACCAGTACGGTCTTCTGGACCCACTGGTCCCAAACAAGATTATGAAGTTCAACCTGGACAACATCAAAACTTCGGATATTGTAGCAAAGATCTACCTACTAATTCTTTGTCAAAGTGACTGCAAATTGAGTTGTCGTTGGACTGGCGAAACGCCATCAGAGCACGAGCATTTTCGGTGTTCAGAGGAAATCCAACTGGACCAAACCCTTTGATAGTTATGCATGGGTTGGGTGCGTCCATTCCGGACGCCTCGAATATTGAGGTTTTCATCTAAAATATCTCTGACTTGATCCAAGATACGGCTCTCGTCACGAAACCAGATCCTTCCTCAGGATGCAAATCCCAGTCATTTTGTATGGATGACTGGGACAACTCGTCGTCAGACATGTGAGATGGGGCAACGTCGTCGCTCAATGTGATGGTGGTAAAATATAGACCCTGAGAATTTTCTCCAAATGAAAATCATCGCTTTGGCAGTTTGAGAGGTGTTCGTCATTAGTACTACTGTACAGTCATCTGGTAGGAATACACATGAATCCCAAATTATTATGATATCTTTGCATGTGGGTGCTATGGTAATGTGGAAAAAAAGGTCAAGATATATGTCAAATACACGGCAATATGATGGTAGTACATCCTCGAGGGTATCAATTGGCTGCGCCAATTCCAGAGTCCAGATTAAAACGTACTTTTATGTCGAGGACCAGACTTCAAACACTTGGTCGGTTCTGATAGCGTTCAAACATATCTGTCTTCACCAATCTCCGCCGGGAATCATTCCACTTGCGAAGATACTCCCTCGCCCTCTCTTCGAAAACCTCGCAGCCTTGGAAGAAGTCCTTGGGAATGAAATCCTTTCGCTGCTCCCAAGGCTTGATGTCAACGTGCTCGCAGCGATCTAAGCACACAAGTATGATCCCAAAACTATATGCATCCGCCAGCAACGCGTCTTGACATTCGCCTCTAAGGATCTCCGGAGCACAGAACGGACGCGTACCAGGATGTATCTGCTCTATTTTCCTAGACGAAAGCATTGGAGTCTGATTGGACTGCCGGCGCGCGAGATGGGCGAATGGATCGACGGGTTCGTCGTCCGGGGATTTATATATCGAGTCTGCAGACACAGAGCGACCGAAATCGAGGAGTTTGACTGTGTTCGCTGGGGTCGTCACTTGAATGTTAAGCAGTGAGAGGTCACCGTGGCTTAAGCCAAATGAATGGAGATGTGTCAGACCGTCAAGCAGCTGGTCGTGGTAATCGATCTTGGCGTCCCTCGTCAATTCTGGGCGAGCAGTGACAACGTCGTATAGTGTCCGCCCATCGATGTACTCCAGAACCATGCCCACGTTCTCGAGCGCCCCCAAAAAAGCACATATATTCCGATGCCGCGTCACCGTAGTGTAAACACGCAGCTCCGCTAGGAACTGTATTGTGACGTCGGACGCGTTGGACTGCATCTCTCCATTAATCTCGAGCTGGATGACGTCGGGTTTCTTGACGACGCATTTGAAGAGCACTGAAGCTGAGCCCTGGGCGACTGGCGAGAGGTTGACGGTGGGGTTAGGTGGAGCCGAATATGCTGTGGGTGTTGGGAAAGAGAAGATGGACGTTGGATGACGGGGCGGGTTATAGATGGGCGGTGACGGCGGTGGCGTGGGTGCTCTGTGCGGTTCTGAAGAATCAAGTTGTTGGTAATCAAGGCCGTCGACCACTGTCCCCTCCGACGAGAATGAGTTGATGGACGGGGTCGTATTATCGTCTTCCTGGTCGTTCAATTCCACTAAGAGGCGGCAACCCATGTTAGAACGATTATCCCTGGGAAGAGCAAGGCAACGCACCCATCCACCAGTTTTTCTTTGACGTCAGAGTAACCTGCTTGACGTGCATCGTTGACGGTGGACCTAACAGTCGTGGCTGCAGTGTGTCCGATATGCTAAGTGCCCTCTTCATGGTTGGACGCAGATTTTGTTGCATTGCTGCAACGTGCGGTAGGAATCAGATTGATAGTGATGGCTGTCGAGACGTTTCTCAAGGCAACAAGGCGGTGATTGCCGTTTATGGCATGCTACACCACCACTACTGTCGGCGTTAGCGGCCTTTACGATGCTTGCCCAAACTTGGCCTTCATCGAATCAACCAGAACACCACCTTTCTCCAATCATCAAGACAGCAGAGCTTGTACGCTTTTTGTATTCGATCCAATGGCGTTAGTAGCAATGCACCAAGTTTGAAGGAACGAATAATCTATTCATAGATAATCCGAGGCGATATAGTCTACAAGTTTGTAATTGAGGACATGTGTAGCAGCAAACAAGTCCCGTATAAATACAAAACCGTCCGTCATAAAGAAAGTAACAAAGAATGCGTCGATGACGCGAACATCAAGGTAAAATCTAATACATAAAAAATAACAAATAGAAATGTAATTCACAATCACAATCCAAAAACGAAGAACGCGAAAATAACGAAAAGAACAGTCCACGAGGTACAAGTTTTGTTTGAGAAACCGACATTCTTGGCGTTGTTGTTGTTACTGTTCGAGTTGCTTCCATCTGAAGAACCGCTGACGTCCGAAGCCCGAAGTACACTGGATCCCGGAAGATTGGCAGAGGAGTCAACAGTTTGTTTCTCGACTTTGCCAGAGCCCGCCATTACTTGAACACCAACAGAGGGAATGCCATTGATGATGACAAACAACAGAGCTGGTCCAGGAACGAGAACCGCTGGGTTGGGAGGCAGTTGGTTGACGTGCAGAATAGCGGTGTTGTTCTCATATCCAGTGTAACTGGTCTGAAGCTCAACATAACGTTGACCCATGTTCTGTTAGGAGACCATGAGTATCTGCATTTTCTTTGCATCAATATAAACTCACCATCGAATGCGTTGAAAAGCCAGTACGAATCAGGACAACCTTGGCCGACTGCACATTCTGGACGTTGCCGAAAAGATCGGATGAGTCCAGACTGATATCGAAGTATGGTCCTCCATATGACAATTGCTTCAGGATACCGCGAGGCTCCGGACGACGTTGGTTGTAGTACGATGGGTAGAACTTCTCGACCCGATACTCCGTGGGGTACGGAATGCCTGCACCTACATTGTAATCAGAGTTAGGGTTCGATCCCGCGACGAATACAGAACCTGACCAACGAATGTCAATTAATATCGGATATAGATCGGTTGCAGCGTACCATCGGGAAGAAGAGTCGCAGACGAATGGTACATCCGCGGAACTGTGCTGGGCGAAAGGCCCTGGCTTGACCAGCGTGATCCTTTTGGAGCAGAGGGATCATAGATGATTGGTTGCAGAATAGGTTTGTCCGCATACGACTGGCCTATAGCCCAAGTGTCATTGCCGTACCCAGCAGTGCCTAGTATGTATGCATGAAAACAGGTTTCAAGTGAATGTTTGATAGCCTTACCAAGGTTTGCGCCATTGAGGCACAGAATCCGCCCATCTGGCAAGAAAATGAGGTTCGCCATTGAACGTCCCTCGGGAAGAGGATCATCTTGAGTGTACGATCCTGACACGTCTGGGCTAATCGTAACACAAGACGTGGACGTTGGGTTAGCTGCAATGTTCCAAGTCGGAACCCATCTGGGTGAAAACGTCAGGAATAAGCAAGGCAAAGTGAAGAATATCACATACTGATTGGGCTGAAGATTGGTTCCACCGCAAAACAAAACAGTGGCCGACCAGTTATTGGCGGGAGTCAAAGGCAGCATGATAGTGCCAGCACTGGCGGGGTATGTTCGTACAGCATCTGGTATAGGGTCAAGAGGTGTCTCCGCATAAGTGTGGTAATCCACAAGGGAGGTATTCCAGTTTGACTGTATAAAAAGCTTGCCGGAAGGAAGAAGCCACGTGAGCGGATACAGATTGGTGGGAAGCGTTGTCCGAAGGATTTCTGAAGGAATGGGGTCTCCTTTGCTAGGGAAGAACTCGTAGGTAGGGTTGTCCTGCCCAGCATCGTTCACGTAGCCTCCATTTTTACACCCGCCAAGCTATAAGACGTCTGATCATATCAATGCAAATGGCAAAGACTGCAACGTACGATGATAAGCGATCCATCTTCCAACGTTTCGCTGTGGAAACACATCAGATCTTGTTGAAGACACCCGAGACAGAGCATACACAGTGGGATACCATCTTTGGGTTGTCATATCACCAAATACACGCCAATCACAAGTGTTATCATCGCAGGGATTCAACAACCGGAGGCTGGAAATAGGATAGATTTAGCCATGAGTTTACCGAGATAAAAAACTATGAAACATGCGATTGTCTGCCATCTGGATCGTCATAGGGAGCACCTCCGGTCTGACTTAGAGCTGCGGCGCCGCCATAAGTGACGGCTTGGTTTCCACCGACGTTGAGCCATGTTCCATCGCCCATGACGTTCCCACCCTGCCCGAAACCATGTAAGTTAATTGTTAGAGCCATAAAGTATCTCATTACTTACTGCACAGAATGAATTCGTCACGATATCCATGGGTTTCGCATTGTTAGCGGCAACACCATACTCTGAACATGATGTCAAAGGCAAGTCAACATGGTAAAGCAGCGCGAATGATAGCTCACCGACAGCCCATGCTGGATGCCCATTGATTTGACCGGGGTTGCCCTCTACCTTGTCTACAATGTATACTTTATCCTCCGTTCCCAAGAAAAGCTGATGATTCGATTATTTCATGACTTCAGCGCGGATTTCGCAAAGAAAACTAACCTGCTGAGCGCTAACTAAACTTTGTCCAACAATCTGGAATTGGCCTACAGGTCCGGTTTGAAGAGGCTGTCCAGGAGCCGTCGCCGTACTTTGCGAAAATGCGACATCTGCGAGTGCTGAGAGAACACACAGAGGAGCAGCAAAGTCCAATAAAACGCCCATTGCTTTAGGAACGTAGGGGCAGGGTATGGAGAAGTGGGTAAAAGCAAGGGTTTAGACAACCCATACTCCCGGTGTTTTAAGGACCAACCTCGAGCCAAGCTGTTTCTGTCTGAGGGTCAGCGATCACATGAATAAACACGAGCAAGAATATACTACTGGAAATCATGATGAAACAGTATGCAGAGACGATCGACCAATTGGGACATTAACGGGGGTGCACTGGCCGTGCAGGGCATGAATTGGCCGACTGAACCATTCATATTCATCCCTCAGTAAGCGCTCTAAGGATATACGGAAATATCGTACCTTGCACTTCCGTGCTGTTTACTGGATGTGGGTCCAACATAAGGCAACTTGTGCGTACCACAAGGTTTTTGCCGCGGAAGCATTCTAATTTTTATCGAGTCAGCTGAATCTGTTGACTTAGATGTGCGATGCACGAGAGACAATTGGACCGGTCAGTCTCGCCCTTCGCCATGGGGGGAATATTCAGGAATCTCAACACAGCCACCATCATACCCCTGGAATTCAATGTGGCGGGGCATCTATCAATTTATTCATCTTTATTGGGTCTTTCTTGCTGTTTATTGACTAGTGCCTGTACGTCAAGATGACTCTGAAAGGCGGTGTAATTCCGAGCTGCTGTAGCAAGCTTTATTACCCCACCGATGCCCACCTGAGCATCGATTCTCCCCGTAATGTCTTCAACTGCCCAAGGCATAATCTGTACTCCCGAGGAATATGCAAGACAGGCCTCTGATGCTTCACTCCACTGTTTGACTCGAGGACAAAGCATAGGGTTGACAGTGAGACATGCTCCCATTTCGCCTTCGAGAAGCAGGCTCAGAATCACTGCCTCCACCTAGATTGTCGCAGAGAGTGGCTTTGTCTCACTTTTTGCTGTCCTCTTCGTGTTTAGGATTATCTTTGTACGTTATTTCCGCTCATTTTGTACTGCATATGCTAATAATTTGAGATACTTGCTTTTCAGCGAAATGCACTCTATCATGTCCGAAAGAAAGCCGTAAAAGACTGGAATTTTCTCCAGGAACCTATGGATGTATTTATGGTGGGTTTTAGCGCAGAAAGAATGAACGGACTTTGACAAAATGGACTTAGCTTTCTTTATTTTTTGCGGATCTCATACAAGCCCTTGGTGCCGTCCTCGACATTAAATGGATAAATGAGGGGAAGGTGGAAACAGGCCCTTTCTGCACCGCTCAAGGTCGGCCATTCAATATTTGCACCACCTGACGCGTAGTTGATATCTATTGCAGGTATCATACAGCAATTAGGAGAAACTGGCGTCGCCATCACTACCCTAGTGAGCGAGGCCAATCCATACTGCAGTTTACAAAACTCATTAAGAATAGATCATCGCGCTCTACACCTTCATCGTCGTATGGTGGCGTATGGGTATGGACGCGATCATCATCTCCAAGCTCGTTATTCTTACAGTGTGGGCGTTCATCATCATCATGATAATTGTCGGAAACACGACCCGAGGCCCGCACTACGAGGAACCAACACCAGTAAAATCTTTCCTACATCTCTCATTCTTATGCTCACACAGCAACTCTTGCTAGTACTGGTGCTGGATAGGCGAGGACCACACAGCTCTCCGAATCGTAGGCGAATATGTCTGGTTCTGGCTAACCTTGGGAGTATCATTCCTTGTATACATCCCTCTGTTCCTTTGGAGTAGAGGCAACATCGCCTTCGACGACATGTCCTGGTGGAAATTCACCTTCCATAGTCGACTCGATGAACCTGAGAGCTTGGAAGACAAGGCCCGCAGGCGGAACTCTCTCAACCTGATCGCGTCAGCCTTCTATCATATCCCCTTGGACTTTCTAGCTTACCCTCCCTAAGGTACCCCGTGGTCTACTCAATCCTCGTCCTCCCTTTAAGCGTGGTCCGCTGGATCACGTTCAGTGGTAAGAATCAGCTCGGCTCCGCAGCTAACTTGATAGTGATCTCTATTTACGGCTTGAGTGGCATGATGAATGTTATTCTTCTTCTGGTGACAAGGCCTAATTCGATGCTATTTGGGAGGACGGGTCGTGCGAGTCATGGACATGCGCCATCACGACGAGGATGGAGTGGTACTCAAGCACACGCGAAGCAGGATGGTGTAGAAGAGTGCAGTCAGTTAGAACGATGTGATGAATCTGTACAAATGGGAAGGCTACCATCCATTGATGTGGAAAGTGTCTCTTCGCTTTATCGTTAGATGCCGTTACTACGTTTTCCTCTAATACCCACATTTCCAAAGTGGCTACAAATTACAGATGTCCTTAAAATACAAGCATTGTACATTTGTTGTCTACTTTCATAAATTTATCTGCTCTCAGCCCCTTCTCTTCCTCCTCCGCTCGGCTTTCATACCTCTTCCCTTCGCAACACCAGCTGCTTTCTCCTTCTCTTCCTTGATCCTCCGATCCATCTCTTCTTGCTCCTCATCCAAGAGCCCCACCGCAGAAATATGATCATACATTTCAACCTCTTCAACGGCATTCCTGTCTTCCACTCCCCAACCATCATTCCAAGCGTCATCGGAAATTGGTATACCACCACCACCGTCCTCGACGTCTTCCTGGTCAGTGTCCATAGGATACATACTTGTTGCTACGCTGGATAGGGAGAGGACATTAGAATCCTCATCTCCACGAGACGCACTACTATCGTCGTTCGTCGCCTGGAAGACAAAGTCTTCCTCTTCTTCATCAAATTCTAAGGGTACCGACATACTCAACCCCTCATCTTCACCACTCCTCCTCGGTCGTCTCTTACCGTTCCTTCGTCGCGCTACCATCACCTCCCTCCTCAGCCTCCCGAAACTTTCACTCACACCTCGAATCGGGATTGAGGTCATACGGTTGGACCCGTGCCCGTTGGGTAGCATAGGCAGAACCGTTCCGACGCCCCTCAATCGATCATTAAACCCATCACCTTGGAGTAGTGCCAATGCAAGAGGTTCGTCAAAAGACAATGACTGCCTTGAAGCCGACGAGGAGGCCTCGATGAATGCTTCGCCGCCTATGTTTGACGTCGAATAGGCGCTAACCTGCACCTGCTTACGCACTTCGATGTTAACACCTGTTATATCCAGCTGATAACGGCGGATGAGGGCATGATAGTCCTCGCCAAGGGTGTGAAAGGTGAACTGGTGCGATAAATATATAGACCTAGGAAGAATCTGACGCGATTTCGAGTTTGTCGAAAGTTCAGCCTGGGACAAGAAACTGCACGCTGTTAGCATCGGCTACCACTCATAATAGAGAACATACTCAGATTGAACTCTAGTTGTAAGACCTTCATCTTCAAAGGTCTTCTTGACTTCGGGCCAATCCTTTCGTCTCTTAAGATCCCACGTAGCTACAACAGCCTCTTTATTTGCAATAAGCTCGGCTTCACCCTTCCCTTCTGCGTTATTCATGGTCATATCCGGAGAAATGACGCTTCCTGCACCACTAGAAAGTCGTCTTCCTCGTTGACTCGGTGAAACACCATTTCCACCGATAGCAAGACTTAGAGGTAGTGAGACGCTCGTCATTACTCCTATTGATCCCAAATCCATGACATCGCGAACGCCACCAGACCCAAGTAGCCATCGCCTGAGCTGTAGTAGTCCATCAGCGGCATCGAATACAAGCAGGTCTTGAAAGTTCTTCATCAGCTGCCGTGGGTACCCCTGACCATGCCGAGGGGAACCAGGGTCTGATGGAGATGAAGACGGAATAGGCAATAACGCTGGCTGAGGCGATGGAATGGGTAGGAGTGATGAAGGAAGAGTTTGATAGGGAAAGACCGAAAACTGGAACACTGGAGGTGGTATAGGCGGAGAAGAGGGTTCATAGGCGCTTGTTGTGCTACTAACGTGAATGTTCGATGTTGGCCTTATTCGGATGATCGGCGCTAGTTCTATAGAGAGAGGTTGCTAAGAAGAGAAATGAAGATGAAATGAATCAAGCTTTGGAAGAGTAAGACGACATACCAAACTCTCTGGGTTTCTAACGCGTCCACACATATGACTCTCCACATCAGGTGCGCCTCCATATGGATTTACAGCGAAAACATGAATAGTGCGCTTACGAGTGCTGATAGCTATCCAGCGCCCGTCAGCAGACCATTCCACATTGTCCACAATTGCTGATGTTCGTCCACGACGGAGGTCATAAACATGTTGAGCAGCGCCGAGAATTGAGACAGAAGATATACCGTTCGGAGGAGGTCTAAGCCGGTGAATACGGCTCACCTGCCCATCCTTCGAAACCGACAGCAAAGAACAGCCATCAGGAGAAAATGATAAACAAGAGATTGACGAATGCTTAAATGCGGGAAATCGCGCTAGTGGCGCACCAGCCTGTAGGTCCAAAACCGTAACGTAGTAGCCTGTTTCAGTGCACACCTGATCATCTTGGAGCAAAGTATCGGTGTCACCACCTCCTGAAGCTGCTGGCGCACTTCGGGAGACAAGCTTAGCATCCCCACCAAGCTTGTTCAGTGCAGCCGAGTAGGCTAGTCCACCAAGCGACTTCATGCCACTAATGACAGACTTGGCAGTGGTCGCGATTGGCTTGGGGGGAGTAATAGGCACGTTGTTGATCGCGGTCGTAGGAGAAGGTGGTAGAGAGGCATACGCGAGAAGACGACGTGATAGGGTATAGATAGGGTGCGATGCAGAGGCAGTATGAGTGAATGAAACGAGTGATGAGGAAGGAATGGTGTGTACAGTAGAAAACGTGGAAGAAGTGAGGACTTGTAATGTAGGGGGGTTTGTTGCGGACTGAAAAACGATGAGCCTTGATACACGGGAAAACAAAGGATATGACTCACTATTACGATATACTCATGGCTGGCAGAGAAGCTATGCACAGGAGTGGCCAGTGGAATCCGTTTAAGAATCCGATGCGAAGAAAGCGAGTATACAAGAAAGTTGGAGTCTTTGGTGAGGACACCAATAGCGAGTTGGCCGGGTAAAACCGCTGCGTAGGTGATCACACCGTCAAAATGATTAAGATTGAGCACTTCACCAACGGAATTAAGCTTTGTGCAATCCCATATCTGAAATCCCGATGAATAACCAAGAAAGAGCAGGCGGCGGGATCCCAGCGAATCCCATCTGGACCAAAGAATGGTATCTGCTCCGGTGGTGTTCTTCTGCATTGACTGGGCCAGGCCAGACGCCAGCGACTCGTCAAAAATGCTTGATGCCTGGCTGGTGGACGTGATGACCGGACGAGACACGAGGGGTGGGGAAGGCACTGCGGCTGGGATTGGAATAGAAGAAGGAACGTAGTTGCGCACAGTTCTAGAGAACGATTGGAGCATTGTCAGCTCCCGGGAGAATACTGGCGACCTGGTGTGGCCGGTATTCTGGAAATCGTCGTGGGCGTCATCGACAACATCAATGGAGTCTTGGTCGTTAGATTGGTGAGATATATTGTTTCCGAGTGCATTTCGATTATTCTTGAGGGGCATTAAAAATTATATGAAGCGAAAATGATAGAAGGTGGCCTTGCAAGCAAATCCAAGGCTGAAAGGGTGGTATTCCGATTGTGAGACTGTCGGCGATGGTGGCAGTCCGGAACAAGGGGGGATAACGGTGTATACCATATATATTATGTCACGTGATGTTTTGGCTACTATGACGGTACGCGTGCGACCTCGAACAGAAACAAGATTCCACCATCAAGTTGAAGTTTACTTTCAACGATAGTTTCGACGAATAGACGCAAAAACCACTCTGTTCCCAGTGATAGGCGCGTCTTGGTCGACATTGAAGATACTCTTGACCAAGAGCTACCGGACCGTCAAGCCGGTACACCGAAGCAAACCCCGACCGCCACCATGCCTCAGGCCCTGCCACCGAACCCTTTTGACTCATTCTCTGATGAACATGCAGCGTATAAATCTTGTCTGAACCTAGAAACTGTTGGCAATAGCTGGGGCGTGGCCGTGTATGACCTGGCGAAGGAGTCGTCTGAAGCCGCCATGTTCAAATTCATCCCAGAAGTTGCTGCGCGAGTCCTGGGCTTCGCACTTATTCACTCTCCTTCCAAGGCTTGTCTGGCACGAGAAATATCCAGTTGCGATGATAATCGCAAGTTTATTGCAAGCTTGTCGTATCTGTGTGTTATGGGCATGATTAGGATATGTGCGTTCTTGTCCTCGTCCGTACCGTGCAAGAATGACGTTCACTGCAACAATAGTTAAACATCCGAAGGATGCGATACTGATGCCTATGTCAGTTCATAGTCCCCGACCATCATTCCAAGCAACGGCAGACAACATCGCAACCCTTTTGTCGCAACCCACTGCCAGTTTAAACTATGCTAAAAAGCTGGTAAGCGAAATTTTTAGAGTGTTGGACTGCGATGTAAGTTGAATTCAATTTCGCGTTGTATTCATTTGTGTTAACTTTTTTTCGGTAGGTTTACTTTATGAATCCCAAATAGGACTGGCAGTGGGTGAAGAACACGGTAGCTAAGGATGCTCGTAACTTCTAAGGGCTTCCTCCATGTGAATGAAATTTGGAAAGATGTTGTTGCGATCGGCTGGGTCAGCATAAGTGATTCCTTCATTTTCCACTGATCGTGACAAATGCGGATTGTTTCGTATAGAGCACAATCTCTGCAAGTTTCCAGGTCACTAGCTATTTTTTAGCATTTTCCGTCTACTGATCGCTTATGTAGGCAATTAAAAGCATCTGAAGATCGGCCAGCCTTCAGTAGGATCGAAATACTCCTACCGTCCTGGTTTATAGGTGGAGATGTTACTGTCGCATATCCTGCCATTCCCTATGAACGGACGACCACATCACCAAAGGAAAGCTGCCTTAGTACCTCCATTCTAGGCTTCCGAGCGGGCGCTGTACAGACAATCGCGCTTCTGCGGTCTGGCTAGCGATTATCTCTGACATATAATCTGGTGCATTCTGGCAACGACTCGCAGCTACAAACACCTTTCGACCTCGTTTCCGCGAAGGAAAGACCTCGCAGTATTCTCAGCACTTGGAAAACGGATGCTTTGTCTCCTGATGTGATACCCATAAAACTCACCCACAAGTACGCTGCAAGCTCCTCCTTCAGTTCCATGTCTTTACGCCATCCAGGCGATGTGCTGTTATCGTGTCTTCAATCCCTTATCACGGGCCTCCATCTGCTACTGTTTATCATCCACGTCGAACACTATAGGACCTCCTTTCTCAGTATCCAAGGTGAGCACTCCGAGGAAGATACGCTTCGTTAAACGCGTGGATATTATAGGACCCAGGATGAATTAATGAGATTTTTGGAGCTCCGTGGTGACGAAGATATTTACGACGGCACAAAAAATGCAGGTGCCGGATACAGTTATGGAGGAACGGCGATCAAACGGGTTGTCGACATGCAAGGCATGCCATTGACTGTTTACAACCTGAATTTTCCCGCCCGAAGTATAATACATGATGTTTATGATGTCGGGGAAGAACAAGAGTTCGACGATGATCGAGAAACACACCACATGCGGGGAAAGCCCGACTTCAAAGACTTTGACGTTGATTTGGTACACATAAAATTCTCGAAATCATTCGCAGTTGCTGATACATCGTTTTCAGAACGAAGCAGACATGGCGGCGAGCACATTTTTCTTTGATAGGTCCCAGTTTCTCAGGGCTTGTTGCTGTTTATACAGACTGGAGATCATCTTGAAGGTACACCGTACCTGCACTTCGTACGAGATTCTAATGATGACGGTGCCCCCTAGTCTGGAAGGACACTCTACTTGTGCTCTATCGAGATCCTTCATGGACGGCCACAGCTGGAAATGTCTTCGATTACACTTGTGACCATCTGGAGTCGTCGCAGAGCCCCACGGCCGGCGCAAATGAAAATCAGTTGGTCGAAGCATTGCTAGAGTGTTGCAAAAAGCCCCAGCCTCGCAAGAGACATGCGGCGCACAAGGAGGCGAAGCTTAAACGAGCAGCAGTGTTGCTTGCAAATTCTGCCTCCAGATGAAATGATGTCGATCTCTTCCACAAAGCCGCTGAAGCATGCGATATCAGGAGAAAGATCGATCGTATGGGAAGTAAAGAATTTATGACTGCATATCATACATTTCCTTGGCCAAGCGTAAAGGCTTTGTATGTGTTTGACTTCTTTGTGACTTGCGAGTATTGATATTCCCTAGTTTCAGTGACGCCATCGCCCAAGAGGAGTCCAATCCCTATCGTACCGATTTCCTCAGAGCGTTGAAGCAGGCTGCCGAAGCTAAAGCAGATGCCGAAGTCGTTAAATGGTACTAAGAAATTGAAGAAATCTCAACCTCAAGGCAATCGACGAAACCCAAGTCAGCTGGCTGGTGAGCTGACCAGAAAACGTAGCGTGTCACTCTTCAGGGACCGGTAAGCATCGATTCACTTGACGTTGGTGCACGATATACAGCTATATATAGTTTTTTTCGAAAGCTTTAAATGGGATAAATGTCTCTCGGTACACTTTTGGCTTTCCCTTTCACAGAATCTTGTACAAAACCAACACGTGTTTGATCCTCTTGAACCAAGTTAACCTTTGATGCCCTCATATCAGAGCTTACCGCCTTGGTTGTTCAAAGCCTACCTGCATTTCCTTTAAAGGAAAAGCTCCACCTCGTGTAGACGAGAATCCCGGTGATGGTGATAGTAATTCCGCTGAAAATGCGTATAAAGTGGCACCCAAGTACGAGATGGACATTGATCTCATCATGGACATCATCAGACTATGCGTCCAGTCGAATAACTCAAGGCATTGTGGTACTTACTTCGATACACTTCATCGTGCTTCATGTGATGCAGAGGGTAGCGGGCAGAAATACCCTCCTTGGCATTTTTATCGGAGTTTGGCTCTAGAGATCGACATTCTCTTGACTTCGACACCAGATATAGACGCTTTCAACGATCCATGGGCTTCTTTTTTCCAAGCTGCAGCACAGATGCTAGTTTTCCATAGTCCTCTGACAGCGGATTCGGACATGGAGCTGCTTACTATGACCATCACACGAGCAGGCGGTGTCATGACGTTAGAAGCAATGTATGCCATCTTCAGTCATTCAAAGTCATTTCTCCTAATACAGATATTCAGACTGACTCCACAAGTCCTCATTAATTTGGCAAAGAAGGATCTGGCTTCCTTCAGGAGACCCGTGATTCATCTATATTCTAACCTATCACCAGCCCCATCAGCTCCCGTATCCCGTCAGAGCCTCGCCAGTATCATCTTTTCCTGCATACAGGCCGTCATTGAAATGCTCCCATCCCCACTGTTTGAAAGGTCGAGAAACTACTGAAATTCTGTTTTCGCGTGGGCATTGGGAGGCAGGTCTGTCCGCTTGTTCTGGACCGAATTCTCGCTCAAGGCGTGGTGAATGATCCCGAAGGGAACACATATCTCAAGGATGTTCTCGTTCTAATGATCCTACATCTGTGATCTATCCTGACTGACCACGGCATCTCGTTGATGGAACAGCCATACAATACGTTCTGCTTGACGGTATACTTCCATCGTAGTGGGGAAGAAACCGCCACATACAATCACCGCCTAGCTAACAAACTTTGGCTGTGGGTGCAATTATTGCTATGATGCCAAAGCTTTTTTCAGGATCGGCGTCCAACTCGCACACTATGTTTGCGCTGTGGCGAAAGTTCGCGCTCATGTAGAGGAAAAACTCAAAAATCAACGAGTCCGCATTGAGGTAGCTGGTGTCGAATGATGCACCATGAAGATGGGTTCCCCTCACTCGCTGGTTGTAAGTACACCCTTATGCTCCTCGAACGTGGGACTTAGTTGCCATCTCGGTTACATAGATAACAAAACCCAAAAGTATGTCGCTGTATCCAGCTTGGGAAATTAACAGTCAACGCGGTGTCGAGCCGCTCAATGAAATGGGTGACGAGAAAACCCAAAAAGTCACCTTTGGTGAGCACTACTCGTAGATCCACGGTATCTTGTATGGAGACCCGGAGACCTCGGATCCGCTGCCTATAAGACTTTCCCTCGAATCTTCTAACCACGTCTGGCAATAAGGTCTTTGAACACGATATTGATTCAGAGGAATGGGTCGAAGAAGAAAAAAAATTAAGCTTGAGGAACAGGCCTGAAGGGTCCCGAATTTATTCCACAATCTCTATCGATGTTGTACAATATTATTTACTTATACCCATGCGATTAGTCAAAAGATATCGTTCGTAAACACCAGATAATCTGCCCCCCCCCCCCCCCCCCCCCCTCGCACAGATAAATGTATTTCAATATCCAAATCGGTTGTGAGTCAATTCACTAACATTGGTAAGGTACTTGCTCCACTCATCCAACCTGAACATTATGGGCACCGGTCAGCTTTGCGTCAGCCAGAACCAACTTCAATAAGTTACGCACTCAAATCCGGTCGGCCACATAGCCAAAGTCTCGGTATCGGTGAAAGGTTGTGAAAACCCGTCCGTCATACCCAGATGTGGCTGTCCGCCGGTCATCATCACCGTCGGATTGGGGATGCTGTCTATGGACGGATGGGTGAGATGATGATACTGTGCTTGGTCATAAAAACCGTCATTGAGAGGTGTAATCTCATTTGAAAATCCACCAAACACGCGTTGGGAAGACGATGGATCCTGACCATGTATAGGCTGGTGATGGCTGTTCGTTGTTGGATTCGAATCAAACCAATAGGCATCTGAGAAAGACTGAGCCGCGGCAGACAGACTAGAGGATGATGAGGAAGGCTCGCTCATAGTGAAAGGCGTATACACCGAGTTCGGGTATTGTTGAATAGTAGATGAGTATGTCGAATAAACATCATCAGATGACATGACAAAGTCTTGCTGATATGTTGCCGATGCGCGTCGGTTACTTATGATGGGCCGAATCCCGGAATTGGTCGCATCGATGTCGGAATAGTCAGTCGGTGGAGATCCCACGGACATCGGACTGTCAGAATCGCGCTCCCGCTTGTTTGAGGGAGATGCGCCTTGGTAAGGAAGAGGTAGTTCACCAACAGAGGCTAGCTCATAAAGGATGTCCCTGCATTTCAATAAGCACCCATGCGGCCACGTTTTTTCATCAAGGTAAACACGTACCATAGTCGACCAGCGAAAGGCAATCTGCACCATACTGTGAACTCGCTAGCAGAGTAAGAGCATAAAAACGACGTACTGTTTCTCAAATATTTGCAAGGTTTTCATGCACTTGTGAATGTCGCTCAACTCCTTTTTCTCGTCGAATAATATCCCTGAACGTCTTCCACTCCAGATATTCAGGAGTAGAACAATTGCAGCACTGAAGATAGACATCTAGGAGGAATTAATCTGATGGCAATGTCGTTGTCAAATAGCCAGCTTACAGCGCAATAGTTTACTGGACTCTCCGGCCTACGAAGCTGACAGTCCAGAATGTGACTGATCGCACGAGCCGCATTGGTGCAGATGGCAAGAGAAGGAAAAGCAAGAGGCGATGACCTTCCTGGCGAAGGAATGAAGGGTCTATGGATGAGTATCTGAAGGTGGTAATACGAGCAGTAGAGGAAGACGGATTGGTTGAAAAAAATCTGATTTTTGCTATGAGGATCCCAACGAACTACGGAAAACGGTCAGTCAATCCCGAGTCCTGCAACCGCGGACAAAACGTACTATGGTCAGGTACCGAATCAACCCATTTGTTAAGGAATGAATCCAATTCGGCTACAAGGTCTTGCTTCCATTTCCCCACGAACACGAATAGAGTTTTCGATCTGTTGAGGGAATACTGGGCGGTGACGTGAACAGTTGATAGCTTGGAAACGATATGGGACATACGATCGTACGAAGACACAAAGCGAGGATTCTGTTCAGAGCTAGATAGGATATGAAAAAGGACAATCGCGACGGCTTATCCGGAGGTTGTACGAATGCTTGTTCTGGGTCAGGATGTTCCCAATATTCGTCGTCGCAATCAACGGGAAACTCCGCGTCGATGCTATGGAAATCAGGATTAGACGGAGAAGTAGGAAGTACGTAAGGGCAGTATACACACTCCTCGTCTTGTATAGCACATGGACGACCTAATGTTAGACTTATCAGTCTATCCAGGGAGACAATAACCCTGTCTCTCATGTGAGATGGATCCAGCATGAAAGGCGGACACAATAGCCTACCAAAAGGCCCGTTTCAGTAGCTCGTCCTCGGCGTTGCGTGGTTGGCCCGGCCTGCTAAGCCTTCTATGTGCACCGAGGTCTTGGGCCATGCGAATGCCGGTGCCTACCAACGTCCAAGAAGCGTGTGGCGCAGCGCATCCTTGCACGTAGAATACAGACAGCTGGCGGCCTCGATAAATAACAGGCCTTTCTTTGGAAGACTCAGGTACCACTCACTGCGCATTTTTGCAGGTCGTACAGGTTTGGCGGTCGCAGCAACGACATATGAACTCGATGTACTTGGATAAACCATTTCCAACCGTTCAAATGCCGTATTTTCGACTCCGTATCAGTGTCATCGGCCTTTACGCGAGGGTCGTCAGAGTAGCGTGAACCGACAGCGCACACCAATAAGACAAGTGCTCCAAATTCGCTATCCGTATGATGTAACCCAGCTGCCAGAGATCGTTCAAATGTCGGTCGGTGAAGTAGGGGCCAGAATACGTTCTGGTTAAGGAAGTATAGCTGAACGAGGTAATTAAGGAGGTCGGGCCCTGGGAAAGAGTAGTTAGCAGGTTGGAGATCGACATCGTCGTAATTCATCTGAAGTGCATGAGAAGCAGAATATCAAGGATTAAGAGACGCCTACCAAACGTATACTATTGGACCAGAATTCGGCACGCTTGCCGCTCATGATTTTAAAGTGGTCTTTAAGATTGTTGATGTCTCCTTCCTCCAGCTCTCGCCTAAACTCAAAGGCTGTGTGCGCCAAAGCAGAACCACTCGACTTGCCAAAAAATCGTACTTCAGAGGCGTCCATATCGAAGGATCTTAGCCTGTCCGTAAGGGCGACGTGTTGTATGTCCTCCTCATCCGTTATGGGATCTTCAGAGAAGTTACCAGGCTGCATGCGCGGCGGCCCTACGGTCGATAGCGAGGGACTAGAGAGGGTAGACATGCTTCGCGCGGTGTTGCGTTTGGAGCCTGAAGCGTTGGCGGCTGGACTCTCTTTGGCGTCGCCGTCTGCATGCGTAAGCTCTTCGTCGATGTCGGCATTCGGCATGAACTAGAATTGACAATGAGGGGGGAATGCTTCGGTAGAATCGAAGAGAAAAATGCCTTGTGTAACAGCAATTCCATCTTGGCCAATTTACTTTCCAGAGTTTCGATATAACCTTTCGGATGCCTACGTTTCTAGATACGCATTATGAGCATGGAAGCAAACGCAACGGAGGCGCATACCTTGGAAGCTTCAACGTAGGTACAGTCTAAGCTATATGAGGTACAATTGGTACACTTTGCATCCGGCATACGCCCTCCTTCACCTGTACAACAAGATAAGCACATCAAGATCGACGATCGGATAGTCTACTAGCTAGGTTCTTACATTTTACTGCGGGAGTCAACCGTCAATTTGTTACTTCTGTCAAGGCATATCATCAAGAACGTACTTTTCTTGCGCCTGCAGATGTCGCATGCCCTCTGCATCTTCCTCCGTTTGGCTACAGGAAAGGCGTCTTCGACTTCGTTCTGGTGCTCGTCGTTGCTGGAAGACATGTTGGACCGGAGAAAGTGAACGTGAGATCCTCGTGTATGCGCTTATATGTTCGTAAACCCGGTATTCATGCAACAAAATACCAATTCCAGGGGATGTCGATCCACTTTTGCAAATAGAAGAGCAATCTTGTTTGCTGTGAAACTCCAACGAGGAGACTTGAAGTGAACAAGTTTCAATCTCGTAGGTTTAACCTGTATAACTGCGCGTTTATTTTTGTATGTAAATATAGGAAATACAAGGCCATACGAACTGAATCCAAGGTCGAATTTGGACAACTGGAGCAACTAAGAAGTCAAGAACAGAGATCGGCAGCGGCGGCAGACAGCCACAGTTCTCTTTCTGTCCACGGCTCCTAAATGCGACTCTGATCCGTGTGCAGTGCAGACCGCCCATGGGCGAATCCGACGCGTCATGACACACGATCTCATTCATGAATATTTTCTGTGCAGAAAAAAAATCGGCGGTGTTTCGAGTGCAAGAAAAGATAATTCCGTACTACAAATGCTGGTTTCTAGTGGCGAAATCGACCTTTGGGGAAAACCGACACGAAGGCCTACAACAGAAGGAGCGGCCGTCGCGCGAACTTGTCATCAAAATTTCCATTAGCAGTAGATACCGTGATCGCTTAGTCGTCTGCTTTGTCAACATGCGGTGAAGTAGGAAATCAGTTGGCCAAGATCAGTTGACGAAGCACACCGCCTAGCCGTGACTTCGACCGACAAGGAACGCTTGGCTTTAATGTCAGATATGCGGGACGAATGGGTATGTTATCCACCTTGAATAACGACCGTGAGCATTGTTTCCGGATTTCTTGTCTTCTTCCGCCGGGCGACTTGGCTGAGAGTCTCGAAGCCGTTTAAGATACGCAGGGGTGCGTACCTTTAAGAAACATCAGGATGAACTACTACGGGTGCTGCGTGGTTTCTCAATCAAACGTTTCAAAGGTTGATTGCACCCTTGACAATAAAGTGAGGGATTTACACGTTTTAACTTTGACTGCTATTCAATGCTGTGGACCAATTGAGTATATATCAATCTCCGAGAACTCGGAAAATGCCTGGTCTCCAATCCAAATTTATGAGACACTGCTTGAATATCAGATGAAAATCCGGACAAGATGGCGAAACCCCACTGTCCAAACAGAATTGTAAAGAGTTTTTCCCCAGGTAGTCTCGTCCCCATCCGTTTCAATGAGCTCTCACTCGTCACACACAGAAATCGGACCGATCCATGTGAGCGGAGATTGAAAACAGATATCTGCACACTCCACTCACATGGTGCGGTCCGATTCTTCCATGCCGGGAAATCAACCGAAATGAATGTACTTGCCCAAGACAAATTACGCGTCGAACGGATAAATGGAACCGTATATGACCCAGTCACATTCAAGTCTCCCAACGCGCGGAGAGCCTAGTTTTGGCTAAACTACGGGTGCCCTCACACTGAACTCGAGACGAATGGAAATTGACGTATGTACTACATTCTGAGCGGAACGACGTCGGTGAAAACGCTTGGAACATGTTTTCGGACGCGAAAAAGATATAAAAATTCCCGAGACTGCGGGAACAACGGCCCTTGAGCCAATCTAGACGAAAATCTTCGTACAGAGCAAGCGGTGTTTGGTCATTTTTCAGGGTCCACATTCCCCGGAGATCTCTCCATCCATGAAATTTTTTTGCATCCCTGAGGCTTGGAAGTTGGAATCAGGCAGGTACGTATTACCATGACAAGAATTAACAAGGCCTCTCTGTAGCACGTTCCAACGAAATGAGATGTATAATACATGATGGGTTGAACCCATCAGAACGTAGCAACCGAGCGCTTGCAGTGGCGTAGATACGTACTTTTAGTGGGGAAATGTCGGCTTGACAACGTGAGCGGACAAGTGCAGCTGCAGATGTGTCGAGGACTCAAGGTCCATTGCTGGTCAAAATGATGCCTTTTAGTACCCATAGAGAATAAACAATAAGCATGTCGTTATAGAATGGAGAGGACCACAGCCGAGACTTCGTGCGCTCGTCACGGCTCAGCCAGGTCACATGCACGTGATATAAAGTGACCGTGACCGAGACAAAAGCAAAGGGCCCGATGGGGAAATGTCCTTGTTATTGTCCTTGACGCATTGTTCGCGTGGCGGAGGACTTAACGAGTACAATGGCATCGGTAACCTCAAAAAGCTTTCTTCCTTTCTTTTTCCCTCCTTCCACGTCCCTCTTTAGTTTTTTGACGTCGCCGGCCGACTCTTGGCATGTCCCTCGCACCTCCCCCGACGTACGACACCATCGTCACGACTTCCCTCAAGCCCTACCTTGAGCTTCCTCATCTTTATTCACTTACATGGCTGGCATATCCCATTCTTTCTCTTTTCTTTATTGCATTCCGTCTATACTCTTCCTTGGAGTCGTCGCAGGATTCTATCGCGAGCGCCAAGTCTACGTTGTTGGCTAGCTGTAAGGCTGCCGAGAAGGCTGCCACGGCGACGGCGAGCATGCCCCGCTACCTGGCTGCTGCGACGAACGAGCAGTACGCAGATGCGGTCAATGGCACCCTTCAACTCGCTCGCGCGACTTTGGTCGTAGCGCTTACCATGATGGAAGCCATCATCAATTTCATCATCGACATTTACCAATCGACGCTCTTGTGCTTCGTGGAACTGGTTGTCCGTGGAGGATTGGCGATCCTGTCTGCTGCGGTAAAGGAGGTACGCGAGCATTTCTTATTTACTATTGTAACACTCATTCTTCGTTTAGCTTAACGATGTGGTCAATGCTGCCGCCAGTGGTATCGAGACGGCACTGAACAATAGTATCTCTGCTGCTAATAGTGCCATAGAGACAGCTGTAAAAGCGATCAATGCCGTCAATCCCTTCGACGATGTCACCGCACCCACTATCAGCACCCCAGATCTCAGCGCATTGTCTAATGTCTCTTTACCATCGTCTTTCACCGATTCAATCGACAACTTGAATAGCTCCTTACCATCAGTTCAAGAACTCAAGCAGAAAATTGAGGCTATGTATGTACACCCTTCTGCAACACCCACCAAAGCTAACTTTATCTCGGTAGCATTGATACTCCTTTCGAGCTCTTGAAGAAGGAGATTAATGACACTTTTGGTGGCTTAAACTTCAACTCGTCCCTTGTCACGGTGCCCCAGCAAAATACCCTCACATTTTGCAACGACATGGACACGTCCGTAGTGGATGACTTGGGTCGCGACATAATCAAATTCACCAAGATTTCAATTATTGTTTTGATTGCCTTGGCACTACTGCTTGTTGCGCTCAATTGTCTTTTGGAGTGGTACAAGTGGCGCTGCCAGCAGCGACACTTTGAATACACCCGCGAGGCTTGGATGACTGACCCTACGATGTATCATGTCCCTGGCGCTGTAGGAACTCCGCAGGTCAGCCTCACGAATCACAATCTGCTGATGCTCCAGGCCTCCTCATCACATCCCCTCCTCACACGCATCATCAACCAAGTCTCATCTCGTCTACGTCTCTCTCCATCACAGCACACAAACATGACGTGGTTCTTCCACTACATTTTTCATCCCCCTGCACTGGTGTGCTTCCTCATTGGCTTCTTTGGAATTCTGAGCGTTCAGCTCCAACTCCTTGCCCTGGGCCCACTCGTCGCCAAGTATGACGCGCAGGCTGCAGCGTCCACCGCTGACTTTACGAATACCATTGCGACCTCGATCAACAACAGCATGTACAACCAGTCGGCGGCGTACGCCAATGATGTTAATGCGCAGGTTACCGTCATGCAGTCCACCATCAATGACGGTATCTTCGGATGGGTAAATGTCACCACTACCACTCTGAATGACACCGTCGTAGAATTTTACAACGGCGTTCAGAGCGCCGTGAATGCAGTTTTCAACGGTACGATCCTCGAGACGCCTGCCCAGGATTTCATCGCGTGTTTGATCGGGTCCAAGGTGGACGCGATCGAAAATGTTTTGACATTCTTGAACGAGCACCTACAAGTCGACCTACCTTTGATGAACGATAGCGCTTTGGTGCTATCCCAGAGTTCTATTGACGAGGCCTCCCAGCCCATTGCTGCTGCAGCCCTTGGCAGCGGGTCTGGTGACAAAAACGATGGACTGGTCGGGAAGCTCGTTAGAGCGTACGCCGCGTCTCTGAAGAAGGAGCGAATCATGTTCGCGATCTTCCTCGCCCTGTGGGGCGTGGTGGTTTTGATGGCGATTTGCATCCTCCTATGGCACACTCACGGAAAAGGATGGGTCGAGGCAAGGCAGCGACGCAAGTGGGAGAGGGAGCAGAGAAGCGGAAACCAAGGATTCGTTGTCCCTTTCCGGATCGGCCAGCCCGTCGCGGACGAGAAGGCTCCGAACCAGAACTACAGTTCGGAGTCGGTGTCTGCACCTCCTTCACCGAGGCGCGGATTTAACTTTCCTTTCGTTCGGACCCGTTCGCGCTCGCCTTTCACGGCTCGTGACCAGCCTGCGGAGAAGAGCTGGGATAGTTTCTTTGGGGAGAAGCCCGATGCACCCTCTCAGGAGCCCATCAGCAAACCGCAGCGCTTGATGGTGATCGGGAAGAAGGCTTGGGGTAAGGAACGATCTGTTTCTGACGAGCAGCAGGATAAGGGAACTACACCGTGGTACGGTCGCTTTGCTGGGTTACTGAGCAAGAAGCAAACCGAGGAGCCCGTCTCTGAAAGATCTTCAAGGGTTCGGCCGAACCTGCGCATTTCTGTCAGTCGCGCCGCCAACGCCACACCGTCGTTTCCTCCTATCATAGACAACCCTCGCGATACCCTCCACTCCCACTGGTCCGCCTCACCCGAACTCGCCCGACCCACTCCCTGGACCAAGATGCTCTCACCACCTTTCAAGCTGAGCCCACGCCGGCCCAACGTACCCTCCGATGTCAACTCCGTGTATGAACCAGACTCTCTCGCGCCACCCCTGCATCATGGATTCAACCACCGTCGTTCGTATTCTGACCCGTCGAGGATCCTGAATACACAGAAGGAGGACCCTTTCACAACGCCTTTTGATGATGAGCATCGTGTTACGGTCAGCTATGCTGGTGATGCACGGAAGAGTATCCCGACGAATCCGCTTGCCTCTGTTGCTATCTAGACTACGTGCATATGACTGATTCAGTTGCGCGAGCGCATTGAATCTGCAATGACCGTCACGTTACGAGGACAAGGACAATGGCAATGCTATATAAGTATATCTAATACCCAGTGCCCGCACTTAATTAGGGTCCGCATTACGCTGTATTTCTAGGTATTGAGCTGGACTTTGCATACGTATTCACGCACTCATCAATGTAGCATCTTCCTCGATTATAATATAATAACCTTCTCTTATTTTCCTTCAAGCCATAGTGCATAAACCGTTGGCTGTTTTCGTAGTGCGTTCGAGCTCCCCTGATCTTGTGTCCATTGAGGTGAGTCACTTAATTTTATGCCTCTTCTCGTTGAGGTAAGTATTTCTCCATATACGTCTCAAAGTGCTGCATACACATCTTCTCAGGTCCATGGAGCAGCCAATAGCTCCGTACGGTTGACTGGTCTTCCGACGCCCGGATCCATTGAAATATCGTTAACGAAAATACTCTACTGGTCCCTCTCACCGCTTCCCATAACGATCCCAATTCCTGCCGTCGCGTCTACTCGCTCATTGTTGGAACATGCGTCCATCAGTAACGGTGAATTCGAAGCTGGGACAGGGAAATAGCTTTCCTTTAAAAGTCTGGTGGTGGCAACACGCCGGGAAATATGCACCGCAGTAGTTTGGAAGGTGCGGTCCATCGACTGGATATACCATGAAAGAAAGCCGCGCGCCGCATTTCTGGACTTTTGTGTCCTCCTCCCAACATTTCCTCACCCAAATTACTGGGAGATGGCAATAATAATAATAATAATAATAATCATGCAGCGCGAGCCGCCGCATTTGGCCAGCAAGTCTGCTTCCGTAATTCTTCTCGTCCGATTTTCCAAGACCCCACTTGAATCCCCATGTGCTCCAACATCGTAATTAAGAGGTCCGGCCTCAGGAATAGTCAAGATTGCTAGGGCGCTCTCCGTGGGAATTCAACCACGAGTTATTCTATCAGCCACTTTCAGCACCGCGGACAATACTTGTTGGAGTTGCAAGCGTGCCTGTATTCGGACCCGTATTTCTCCATGGAGGTATGTGTATTTACACTTCATTTTCTTCTATTTTACCTGTCTATACAGTGTCTATCCATCGCAGTTGTACTCTAATGTCGAAGATTCTGCATACGCCTGATTTAGTCTTATTATGACACTTTTTTCTAATATACTTTTATCGAAAATTATAAGTGTATCCTGAGGGCCCTAATATTTTGTCAGAATTATTTTATGAATGTGCTCACCTATCTCCCATAAAAAATATCTTGATAGGTCCTGTGGTTCAGAATCTTGTTAATGTAGGATATAATGACACGTGTCATACTTTCGACCTTATGAGGCTTTATAAGACCGTATGATGCCTTATATAGCATTAAATGGCATTACTACGGGACATTATAATATATTATATTCCAAAATGAGGCACTTGCAAAATGTCCGACATTTATTGCACTCAGATGTGTCTCCCTATTTACTTTATTCTTTTATCTTGCTTACATTCACTTGTAGTTATCTTCTTAATAGATACTTACCCCGCACTCTAACAATACTTACTCACAAATAAAGACTTACCTTCCATCGAGGAAGCCACGTCGTTATACCCTCGACTATTTACGAGACGCCTTTCAATCCTTTTTCTATCCCTGTCAGTGTCAGCCCCATCATAGAGTACACACATTCCCTGTCACCTTTTTCTACACTGATCACCGCCTGCTCCCCCTTTCTTTCATCCCACCGATTGGGCATGACAGGCCGCAGCCGAAATCCTTCTCCTGTTTGTTCATCTTTGTTATTTTAAGCTCACAAAAACAACACAAAAAAGACAAAGTTACAGCGGCGACCGCCGCTATTGGATCTAAACCCCTTTTTTCACTCATGGAGGAAGAGGAGGAATATTCTATTCTGATCGCTGTCCCTAAGAAGGAGAGTCCATACTACCCAATCCACTACGCTACGGTACCGAACGAACGTTGGGCCTCACTGATACAGTCACGTCCCCACAGGGCATGGCCTCTCAACACTAGCATCAACACCGTGAGTTATAGAGATATTCTACGACTAAGAAATCACACCTGTCACAGGTTCGAGGGCAGGCAAACCCATGAGAGTGGGATCCAAATTTATGGTGGGGGTTTAAATTTTGGGGCTATCCCATCTTGTTTACCTTGTGGACATCCCCTATTTGGTATACCAAAAAATTTCTAGCCGGTACCCGCTGGACGGCCAGGCGCGGAGGCAAAATTATGGATGAGAAAGGATAAGAAAGTGAGGAGTGCAGAGAGGGCCAAGCGCATCACAACCTCATACCAACGGAGTCATTTGGCATGGGAGAAGCTGGACGTGATCGGCACCCCAGTCACCTTGCGGGACGAGACGAGACGGCCTGTACGACGTTTGCCGCGTCGCAACGGCTGATGACTAAGGCGGCTGTGTGAGCCGTTCGGCCCAACGTGGTCTCACGGCATGGCCCGGGATTAGTACTGAATCATCGGTCATAGAGCCTGATATCTCTAATAGATACATCCACTGTCTGCCATAGTCCCACACAGCATCCACAGTGATTTGAACGACGACTTCCAGGAATATTTGACCGCAGGTTCCTCTTTTGCGAACTACTCATCACGGACTTTAACTTCGATGAACTGATCGCACAATGCACCTACTGCAGCGCATATTTCGCAGCGTGCTGCCACCACCAGACTTTCAAAGGGAAGCTATTTACCTGTCACAACTTCAAGCTCGTTTTTATTGACGGGCGAGTGGGTGCGATGGCAGGGATTGGGATCGTTATGGGGAGCAGGGAGAGGGACCAGTGGAGTATTCCCATTGACGATACCTTGGATCCGGGCACAGAGAAGACCAGTCAACGTGCGGAACTGTTGGCTACCATTCATGGACTCAAGAAGATGCGTATGCAGCACTTTGAGACGGATACGGAGAATTATCGCAACGAGGTCTTGAACGTCTGCAATTCATGCCTCTTCCATAACACGACAGGCAGATCTGGTCCGGTGACTCGTCCTCAACGGATCATCGCATGTGACTAGGAGTATGTTGTGTTGGGCATGACAAAGTGGTTGCCCAAATGGAAGGTACGTCTTTGAGGTTCCCGACCCGCAGCTAACCTAGTATCAGACGAAAGAAATGCGCACGTCCCAAGGAAAGCGACCTGTGAATCTTGATATTTATTTGAAGTTAGATGAGGCTATCAGTTCTGTGGAGAAGCAGGGTATCGATATAGGTTTTTGGTTAATCGCTCGAGAGTTGAACAAGGCTGGCGGATTGGCGAAGACGGCTACTCGTGTTATGGCTTTTTATATTGACGGTCATTGATAAAGATCTTCATTGGTACGTATATATTTCTTTAATAGAGACTCAGCAAGCCCCTGTCATCCTCAGTAACTTTCACCTGAGCAACGACACACATACCGTCAACCGTCCATCTTTACCCTACTGACTGCCACCATTGCTCTCAGTAAGTTCTGCCCAGACAACAACGACACATGCACCGTCCGCACCAACTGTTGATCCCCAGTCAGAAGTCTGTGAACTTGCCACTGATGCGTAGAGGAATATATATGAGCATCTACAATAAGCCTTTTCATAGCCTTTGCATCGATACCTATTGAACCTTACTGACATTCATCTGTGGGCATCCATATAATGATATATTTCCTCCGCAGAGTGACCCAGTACGGTAGCCTTTCAATGTTGGAGACGAGAGATCGTGAATTTCACCATACCGTACTGGCAGATCATGCAGCCCAGTCCGTGATATGTGGGCAGAGGGCCGAAATTGCACCTAGGTAGTATGGCACAGGGCGGGCGTATCATCCTCTGTAATCATGTTCCAATCAATGTACACGTTGTGCCTGCGAGCATGATAAAAGCGCCAAAGACAAGAGGTGGTGGGATCCTCCGTCCTCTGCTAGGACCTTTGCGTCTTGTAGTTCTCGGAATAGCTGTTCCATGACCTCCCCCGCCCCCGAGAAGTGTGCAATCTTCGCACAAGCATCACGGAGTTGAAAATAACGACGGCTAGGAAGAGGAATTTGCCCGCCTGTCGTATCCGTGAGCGTCACTTGGTACGGAAGTCCATATTCAGCATTTTCGTAGGGAGGATAAGTATGAATTTCATACGTATTGCTACCATCCTATACGGATCTCGTATTCAGAAGGAAGACGAAGAAACTAATTCACTTACCTGCTCGATTGGATGAAGAGAAAGCTGGAGCCGGTCAAACAGACGATGAAACTCAGGTGATATCGTGAATGTATTCTCTGGTCTGTGAACGTTATTTTGATTGAGCTCTTCGACAACCGAAATGCCTGCAAATCGCTCAATAACGGCAGAAGAAGAAGAAGCCCAATCCAGCTGGCAAATAAATTGAGATTAGATGGAACTATAGGCAAATGTAAGGAGAAGGTAGACAAACCTTTTTCTGTGCGGCATCTGTCAGTCCGACTATATGGTACGTCGTCGATTCGCTGAATATGTGACCCAGCTCTGTACTTGTCTTCCTTTCCCCCGCTGGTAAATCAATCGTTGTCAGGCCGTTGCGAAGGCTGTCGTCGTCCACATTCCCTGACATTATACACCGATAATTGTCTCGGACCAAAGCCTGACGAGTTTCAGCCGGGACCAGCGCTCTGGAGATTTCGCTTACTAGCTTTTTAGCATTATTTGAAGTGACAGTGGGCTGCGACAAAAGGGTGGCGATGTTGTCCGCCGTTGCTTGGAATGGTGGTTGAGCAGACATAGGCGTCGATATCGCATCCTTCGGATGTTTAACTAGTTGCAATGAACGTCATTCTTGGACGGCATGGACAAGGACGGAGGGCATACAGATCCTAATGATGCTCATAACATACAAATACGACAAGCCCGCAAGAAACTCGCGATTATTGTCGCAACTGGATATTTCTCGTGCCAGACAAGCATTGGAAGGAGAGTGAATAAGTGCGAAGCCCAGGACTCGCGCCGCAACTTCTGGGCTGAATTTGAACATGGCGGCTTCAGAAGATAGGTTGCCCACCCAGTTACTACTACCAAAAGCTTCGAAGTTCAGGCAAGATTCATATGCTGCATGCTCATCGGAGAGTGAGTCAAAAGGGTTTGGTGGTAGGGGCTCAGGCATAGTGGGTTGTCGAGGTTTGGCTCCTAGACTGTCGGCCCAAAATAGAATTTACTTTTCGAGGTTTCATCCTTACGAAACCCGATGAAGAGCGTTCCCTGCCATCGAACAAGGTATTGGGTCCTGACCCTGAGAGTACCAGTCAACTTCGTGGTCAGTGCGTGATGTATTTTTGCTGAAAGAGTGGAGGAACGACATTAAATAAAGCAAAGTCAAGGTCTGGCAAGTGTCAATCCCAACTCCAAGTACCAGACCAGCGTTCATCGACTAGATATACCACGAAGGCGAAATAGAAAGCCGCGCAGAACTTATAACGTTGAACAGGAGCCTCCTTATCAAGGCCTCATCAAATCTCTGACGAAGATGATCTATCTCTGGTCCCCTACGGATAACGGTTCCCAAGCTACGAGAGCCCTTCCCGATGAAGAGATCAACATCATGCGGCGCCTAACATCGCCGGCCGTCTCACCAAGTTTTGGTGCTGCCTGAGACCTCATGCATCATGCTCCACTATTTCTCCTGGCAGCCAGGTAACATGTCGCATTGATTCCCAAAGACAGTCTCGAAACAGATGAACAGTAGCCTGATTTTGGCACTAATCGGTAGTCGTGACCTTCCCGAGCGCCTACAAGACTCAATTATAACAGTACTCTGGCGCATTCGCAGAATACGCATGCACAGCAGAGGCTAGTACATTTTAACTCGTAAAAAACGGAACCTTAAAAAGCTTTGTTTTAGCAAAGCCTTTCTCGGTCCCGAAAAGGTGTCAGTAAACGGTGTGAAATACTTTGCCCCCTATGGAACAATAGAATTTAATGTAGCTTTTTGTTTTACAGCGCTCAAAACAAGGTCGTAAAAACTGAAGCTGAAATCAAAACCTTTTAAGATTCCATTTTAGGCTATCAAAAACACATCAGCCTCTGCAGTGGTCATTGCAGAGTTCATGCAGCAGTATGGCATACCAGAAGAGAAACTGAAACTGGTGAGAACTGGGAAAGAGATGTGAAACAAAGATAGGTAGAAAACAGTGAGTAGACTTGGCTATTTCACCTGTGCACCTGCTGATAAATCATAGAACAGAGAATGTGTGTGCCATTACTAAGGTTTCTTGCACAGATGTATACCTACCAATGTGAATGGGTTGTTTTTGTATCTGCATATTGCTGAGTCCTTAACCCACTGCTGATGCTCACTGCAAGACAAGTTTTCTGGTGCAGTGTAGCAGCATTCAGTTCACCCTCATTTTTCTTTGACTAGCAAGTTCTGGATTCCTGAACATCTCATAGTGCTTATCCTCTGCAGCTATATTAGCCCACCACAGCTTCTCCCTGTATATCAGTGTCTTTCTCTCATTGTCCTGGTGCATGTACTTGATGTACAACAGGTGCAGTGCCTTATAGCACTTAGGCCATCCCTGGAGTCCTTCCTCACCAAAGTCTGCACTACAGGATCAATCTAGGCATCTAGGCACACTCCCACACTTCCTGTCATCAGAATGGTCACATGCACAAGGGCTGTCTGGACTCCAATGCAGCAGTGTTCTCAGTATGGTTGAGACAGGCATGGTATGTGCCTTTGATGCCATAGGACATGAGATCTTTCATGATTTATATAGCTAGCAGCAGAATATATAATCCTTTGCTGATCAAGTTGAATCTACTAGTGGGAGAAAATACTTCTACAGAGGATTACCTTTGGAACACCCTGAACATCTGTGTCACTGAAGAAGAATACAATTTACTTGGTACTTAGCTTCTGCTGCTCTCAATTCCAGAAGGTGGCTTCTGAACTCTTCTGAATCAGTGCATTGTCCTGCAACAGGAAACAAAATTGGTCACAGTAATTGGGAAAAACACAGATGAAGGAGGTCAGTAGCTATATGCTATCATTGCTTCAACTGAAACAGATATAAACATACAATTAGTGTTCTACTCTGTAAATGGACTGAACAGAGATGATACAGATCTGCCACATCATCTGATAGTGCAAGACCAGGTCTGAAACCTAGCCCATGATGGGCCAATTCAGTGTCAGTGCACACCATAGAGCCATTCAATGATCCATGAGAATGACTATAAGAGAAGCCATGAATGTACCAACTCCACTTGAAATCAGTGCCTCTTGTATGATCAAAGCTGAGTTTGAATCTTTAATATTCAAGCATCACTCAGTCTTGCAAAATTCAATATATTTGAGCAAAACAACAATATATAAAGGCTACAGATATAGATCATTGGAGCTGGCAGAAACTATTTCAGTACTAGGTAGCCTCTTTGAGCTGGTTGTTGTGTACTACAAGGTGTTAGGACCTGATTACCATGTGATCTTGGGACCAGATGCTAATTCCTGGGCTGTCTCATGTTCAGACAATCACTCTGATTAGGATAGCAGTGTAGATCTTTAGAAGAGTGTATAATGGTGTATATATTAAGTTTAGTTGAAAGATGCAGAATATACATGGAGAATATGCTACTTATATACTGAAGACTGAGGTTAAACATAGTATGGTATGAGTGTATGTTCATGTGTGAATCATGTGTCTGATAGTCAGATGATAGAAAGAGGGTTGGATATGTTGACAGTGTGAGTGAATTGATGGCTTTATTGATGAATGAGCAATAAGATGCTGGATTAGATAGGAAAAATGGAAAGATCATAACATTACACCCTTGTTAAAGCAGTCATCCTGACTGCTAAGGCTCTTCTTGGGGGTTTTTGAGTTGTGTTTTGACTTGATTGATCCAATATTGGTCAATTAACATTTTCCATTGATCTTGGTCTAGATTAATAATCCACTTCCAGAGTCCATCTTTTCATTGGGCAAGGTATGCAACATTACCATTATTGGAGTATTCGTGATTGAGTATATTGGTCATTATCTTTTCATTGGTTATGATTTTGGTAGAGTGTAGAGTTCAGTTAATGTTCTTCTTGTACTCTGCAATCACTTTCTGAGTATTGCTCATCTCAGTATCTCAGACCCAGGAATTGTGTTCCCAAGTCCATCCTTTCCACTTTATGAAATAGTCAATGACTTTCTTTGATGACTGTCCTCTTTTTCTTCATACATGGCAGGTTTGAGAGTCTAGTACTTCTTCAATCTTGTACTCTTCCTGTCCATCTACAAGGTCTGGAGGTAGAGGTGGTGGTTGTTGTTGATTCAGAAATGTGGGTGGAATATATGGGGTTAATAGTTTCTCATTGAACTAGGGATGGATTTTCCAATGCAGTGGTAATTTCAGCTTGTAGGCTGAGATGCTAGCTTTCTCGAGAATTATAAATGGTCCTGTTCATTTATCATCAAGTTTCTTTTTTGGATGTGGAAGATGAAGGTTGGCAGTATTGAGCCAAACTTTGTTGCCTACTTGGTATTCCCATGCCATTTGTTTTCCTTTATTATACTGATGTTTCATTTGTATTGCCACTTTTTCTAATGCATCATGTACTTTCTTGTGTACTTTGGCCATTGTTTCAGTAAACTCCATGGCTACTGGATTGGCAAATAGGGTCATTTGGCTGGAGTCTGGGAGTATTCATGGATTTTGTCCATATAGAGTCATGAACAGACTTTTGCCTGTGGTGGAGTGGATTCAGTTGTTATCAGTAAACTCGGCCAATGGTAGCCATTTGTTTCAGTCTGTTTGTCAATGGTTCACAAATATTTGGAGATATTCTTCAACCTCTTGATTAACTTGTTCAGTCTGTCCATCCATTTGGGGATGATAGGCTGTGGATGCATTTTGAGTGATATTTAGCATCTGATACAGTTCTTTCATGAAGATGGAGATGAATTGTGGTCTCTGATCTGAGATAACAACTTAGGGTATTTCATGTTTTACATATACATGGTCCTGGAGAATTTGAGCCCACCCTTCTGCTGAGAGTTCTTTATAACAGGTGACCAGTATGATTGCCTTAGAGAATTGGTTTGTGATGACTAGTAATGTATCATAGCCATCTGACTCTGAGAGTCTGATTACCATGTCAACTGAAATGTGTATCCAAGAGGATGTGAGAATAGCATTAGAATATAGTGGAGCAGCTTTGGCTTGGGTATCACTTTTTGCTCATTGACAGGTCTTGCAACCTTTGACATATATTTTGATGTCTTTTTGAAGCTTTGGCCACCAATATTCCCTGAGTATTAACTCAGTGATTTTTGCTATTCCTGGGTATCCCACCATGATATGGTCATGGTACTGAGAGATAATTTCTCCTCAGAGATCTTAGTCTTGAGAAACATATACATGTCTGTCATAGTATAGAATGCCATCTGTCTGTGTGATCCCTCTGTCATGGTTAAGGGATTTGGCTATTTCTTGGTCCTATTGTTCTTTGTGTCAAGTGATGTCTCTTATACATTCAACTTATTCATTTGTCATGAGGAGGGTGAGGGCATGGAAATGCTCTGGGGTAAGGACTATTACATTATGGTTGTCTTCTTTTTCTTGGTCATGGCTATTGCATTGACTGAGTAAGTCAGCCTTTTTATTTGCAATGCCCATGTTGTGTTAGAGAGTAAAATGATATTCTGCCAACTCTATAACCCATTGAGCTTGTCGATAGTTCAGTTTCTGTGGTTTTTGAAAGTATTGGAGATTCTGATGATCCATCCAGATTTTGATTTCTTCTTTTGCACCCATCAAGTAATGGTACCATTCCTCTAGTGCAAGCATTATTGCCAATAACTTCTTATCATAGATTTCATAGTTGCATTCAGTGGTGGTTAATGCTTTGGACATGAAGGTGACTGGCCTCCATTTCCTGTTTTGTTCCTGGCTTAGGATAGTGCCAATAGCTTCATCACTGGAGTCAGCCTCTAGGAATTTTCCTTCATCAGAAGGAATCATCAGGATGATGTTTGTTGTCATTTGGAATTTGAGTTGAGCAAATGCCTGTTTCTGTTCCACTCCCTAACTTCATTCTGCTTTTTCTGTTAGCTGTGTGAGGGGTTGGACAATTTTAGAATAATTGTGGATGAATTTTTGATAGAAATTCATGAATCCAAGAAATAACTAAAGTTTCTTTTTCTTGGTCAGGGTTGACCATTCTATGATTCCCACTACTTTGACTGGGTCCATGCAGATGGCATCTTTACTGATGATGACTCCTAAGTATTCAGTTTCAAGTACTTCGAACTCACATTTCTCCATCTTGAGGAACAGCTTATTTTCTCATAGGCATTGGAGAACTTGTCATACCATATATTGATGCTCATCTAATCTCTTGGTGAAGATGAGAATGTTATTGAGATATATAGTTACTTTTTCTCCCACTACTAGGTCCTTGAATATGTCATTCATCATCCACTGGAAAGTGGCTGGTGAATTTGTAAGACCAAAGAATATTACTGTCAGTTCAAAGAGTTCCTGGTTGGTTTGGAAAGCAGCCTTTTCTTCATCTCTATCACAAATGCATATATTATTGTACCCCCATTGAACATTGAGCTTGGAGAAATACTTTGCTCTGCATAGTTTGTCTATAAGCTTAGATGTCAGAGAAAGGGGGTATTGATTCTTGATAGTCATTTCATTCAGTTTTCGATAGTCCTGAACAGGTCATAATGTTCCATCTTTCTTTTTGACAAAGAAGAAGAGTGAGGCAAAGGAGGATTTTGAAGGACAAATTCATCTGGAATCTAAGTTCTCATCTAAGAACTTATCAAGTTGCTCTTGTTCATTTTGATTGAGCAGGTAGACTTTGCAGTCTAAGGTGGACTTTACATTTGGGATTAACTCGATGGCATGGTCTCAGGATTTTTGAGCAGGGAGTTCATCAAAGCTATCTTTAAAGAATAGATCTTTAAAACTTTGGTACTAAGGAGGTACTAATTCCTCAAAGATTTTCTTTGGCTTTTCTGTATTAGCCACCATGGCTAATTTGTTTGCATGATGGATGGCTTGAAGAATGAGTTCTTCATGCATATTAACTGTGAGGATTGTATCTCCATCCTCTAGTTTTTCATCCCATCAATCTTTGTCATCAGAGTCAGAGAGTGGGAGTGGATTTTTTATGCATTGACAGTATGCAAAAATCATTGATTTGGTTTTCCAATTGATTACTGGATTATGATATTTAAGTCAGTTATGGCCTAAGTAGATAGTCTTAGAGCCTAAGTCAGTGACCACTAGGTCAATTCATTTAATATGACTGCCAATGGTCATTTGGAGTTCTATGAACTCAGTGATATCACCCACCTTATTGCAGGTTCTATCTGCATTGTATACTGGAATTGGAGCAGCAGACTTTTGAGTGTCTAGTTTGTGTTATTGAATATATGACCAGTTAATAGAGCTGCTGGTGCAGCCACTATCAAGTAATGCCTTGGTAGTTAAGGCTTTCTTCCCTGTGCAAGGGGCCAACTGTATGTCCACTAAGAAGTCCTATTCTGAACTCTTAGTTCCTCAGATATATCTGATGAGTTCACAGAGTTCATAGAGTTGCTCTTGAGCTTGACTCTCTCCAGTCTGTAAGCTCATAGTGAGCTCATCAGTAATCTCTCTGAGTTATTTGGAATAAACTCATGTGGAAAGAGCTGCTTTGGTGATTGCCAAATTCTTGGCAGTACAGACTGTTTGTAAAGTCCAGTCAACCCTGAAGGGTTTGTACCACATATGATCTAGTATCTCTTTGTTAGGCAGGATTTCAGTTTTGGGTGTCAGAGTCAGTGGACTTGATTGTGTCTTTTGCACTTTTCAGATTTGGAAAGCCATATTGTCTTCTTTGTTGGGTACTTTGATGATAGTGGTTCTGTGTAACTGCCTCCTCTTTACTGCCTGAGTGCTAGCAGCTTCTCCCTATTCTTTGGCCTGCATCTATGCTTCTGATGAGGTTAGAGTGATGACCCTGCTATTCTTGCAGCTGTTGACATAGTCATCAGGTGCAGGTTCTGTTGTGGATTTGATATCTGACATCACCAATGGATTATCCATGCCCTTTGCTTGGGATGAGTTGGGCTGGGAGTAGTCACCTTTCCTCCAGCTAGTGCACACATGATCAGAAGGATGATGTGCCCATCTTGATGAAGGATTCTTAGATGTTGATGGAGAATTCTTGGTTTCTCAGGTTTGGCCTTGATAGGTGCTTATTTCCCCCAATGGCCCTAGTGAAGCTGAGTTTGGACTTGGCTTCCTAAATAGAGGCATGAGGGTGTTCAGCTTCAGAGACTCTAGGGCATCCCATCTACTGACTTCAGTCTGCAGTTTTATCTGCATATCTAGTGAACTCATAGAAGCAAGCTCATTGGACTTCATGGCAGTGCTAGCACCACCTGGCAAATCCTGCACTTCATTGGGGGCTCAGGAGTCTTTATATATAATTGTATCAGTGTCTTGTAGCAGGATGATGTACCTGTTCTTTTTCGATTCTTTGGAGGTTTTCAGCTTTGAGATTGGTAATAAAGTCATATTTTTTTGTGTATTTAATTGTCTGTGTTTATAATATTCAGTCTGACCTGCAGAAGCTGAGGACTCACCTGAGGCATTGGTTGAGCAAGAAGAATCAAACTCTTATTGACCTACTCTTTTACCTCTTTAATTATGGCCATAGAGGGCACCACTACATTAGTGGGCCCTACTGACTGAATGTCTTTGAAGTTCTTTCTCTTAGGACAGTCCTTGGCCATGTGACCCTTCTTGTTACATCTAAAACAATGACCTTCTGCTTTTCATCGGTTGACTTCCATTGGTTGTCCCAATCTCTCATACATTGTCCATCAGCCTATACCTGAATCCTGACTGAGACTGGTGTTGGCCATTGGCTTTGGAGCTGAGAAACTTGTCACCCCAGCAGTGGCTTTGCCACTGGGTTGATGTGATGGGGGATAGGAGTTCTTCTCTAGGTATTTCAATGGTCTGGTCAAAGACCCATTTGTGCTATCATTCCTCATATATGCACATAATCCACTCCTTCCACTCAGGATAGATGCAGAGAATGTTTATGCCCATGTTGGAGATAAATATGGTATAGGATGATGGAACACCAAGGTGGACTGCCCTGACCATCATGCCATAATCATATTTGTCAGCCTGATGTCCCACCAGTTTGGCTTCTTCTTCCAATTTCTGAAAGTAGTGGGATGCTGATTGTGTTCCCATGCACAAGTTGAACATGTGTTTCTCATGGATCTTCTTGATTGTGAAATCTCTGAATTATTGGGATAATATGTTGATGAAGTCCTCCTAGGAGGGATATCAGAAGTGGGCAGCAGTGTCATCTCAGACATTGCCAACCCAGAATTCAGGTCTCTTATACACCCACCAGTCCTTGGTGGCCCCTTTAAAATGGGAGATCACAAATAGTACCAGGTGTGATAGCACCTGGAAATAATGATGGAATACTTCAAAGTAGGTGATATAATTGCCTATGAAGCATTCAATGTCATCATGATCCCCTTTGAACAGCTTCAGGGGTTGGATGAGTATAGGTTTGATATTCATATAGGGGGCATCATTGGGGGCATTCCCAACAGGATTTGGTACTGGGTTGGGAGAACCCTTTCCAGAGAATAGTTGTGGGATTGAATACTGATCTGGTCGAGGGCTGGGGTGTCCTCTTGGGGATTTTGTTAGTCTCCATTTCTCTTTTTGAAGGTATTCCATCATCTTGTTCCTGATGGCTTCTTTTTTAGCGAGCTCCTCATGCATCTCCTTGATGCACTATTCTTTTTTGACTAGTATGGCCTTAGTCTGCTGTCAAAGTTCCTCTGCTGTAGCAGGCAGAGGTTCTGCAGAGGTGGAAGAACTTGCTTTGGGTTCTTTGCCTGTGCCTGCAAATAGAGTGCTACCACTCTGATAGGGGTGATAACTGGTTTGTTGGACTTACATTGGTGGTGAGTCTGAAAGAGGTTGGAGTAGTAATGTGGGAGTGTCTGATAGATAATGTGAATAGAATATATTTTGGGGCTGGAACAATTCCAGCCCACTGTAGTAGCCTGTGAGACTACTGAAATTAGGCTCTGTGCCCCACCTATTCTCTTCAGTTTGCCTCCCTCTTGGCCAGGTCCCATAATATGCATCCCAGTACACATTGCTCCTTGGCTGTCCTTGGTTGTAGGTCTGGGGCCAGATCTCCTGCTGCAGGCATATATAGCTTATGAAATCTATTTGCCTATATATGAGTATGAATGTTGAGACCTAGATTAGGTCTCTGTATGGGGCCACCCCTGTTAAAGGCCAACCACTCATCCATTTCTGGGCAAATTTGAGGCCAAGGGGTCCTAGCCTCTACATTGGCACATTGTAGCTTCCAGATGGCTGTTATGCACTGACTTGGGCACGTGACTTGGGACAGTCAGCTGATCTCTCTGGGCCATTATGCATTCGAATGATCACCCAAGTAGAGAGATAGAAGCTGAGAGTCTTCTGTGTTGTGCAAACAAGAAGTGTATGGTTGTAATTTAAACAAGAGATAGAGTACAACTGTCTAGTTTACTCTGTTTATATAGTATTTCTATGGCATTATAATTAGATGAAACACTACAGTCCATGCACAAACAGTGTTGAAGTAGAATGATCCGGGAGGATCATAGAACCAATAGAGAGTGTCTGGGGTGACAGACGGTGAGAACGAGGGTTGTAGTCAGTGAATAGCTGGATATGAGTTGGTTTCTTGAATAGATTAGATGGATGAGTCATGGATATGACTTGGATAAGATAAAATAACGGAAAAATCATAACATTACCCCCTTGTTAAAGCAGTCATCCTGACTGCTAAGGCTCTTCCAAAGGGGTGTCGAACTATGTTGCGATTTGACTGATCCAGTACTGATCAATCAGTTTTTTCCATATTTCTTCATCTGGATTGACAATCCACTTGGTATATCCGTCTTTTCTTTTGGCGAGGTAGGCTATGTCACCATGTTCCGAGTATTCGTGGTCTAGTATCTTGACCACTGCTTTGTCCTTGGTTGCGATTTTTGGAGTGTATATGGCACAGTTTACGCTAGCCTGATACTCTTGGATTGCTTCCAAGGCGTTCGTCATTTCATTCTCTCAGACCCATGAATTGTGCTCATGGGTCCATCCTTTCCATTTGACCAGATAGTCTATGACTTCCCTGGATGGTTGTTCTCGCTTGGATCGTACCTTTCTGATGCACGAATCCAAGACTTCTTCAATTTTGTACTCTTCTTGACCATTGACGAGGTCTGGAGGGGGAGGTGGCAGTGATTGTTGGTTCGGAAATGAAGGTTCAACATAGGGGGTTAACAGTTTCTTGTTGAACCAGGGATGAATCTTCCAATGGGGCAGTAGCTTTAACTTGTATGCTGCTGCTCCCGATTTTTTGACGATTTCGAACGGTCCTGTTTGTTTGTTGTCGAGCTTCTTTTTTGGTCAGGGGAGATGCAGGTTGGTAGTGTCGAGCCATACCTTATCTCCAATTCTGTATTCCCGTGGGGATTGTTTCCTTTTGTCATATTGCACCTTCATTTGTGCCGCTGCTTTCTCTAAGGCATCATGGACCTCCTTATGGACCTTGGCCATAGTTTCGGTGAAATCGACTGCTGCGGGGTTGGTGAAGCTGGTTTTCTGAATCGACTCCAGAATGAGTCGGGGGTTTCATCCATACAGGGTCATGAACGGGCTTTTGCCTGTAGCTGAGTGAATTCAGTTGTTGTGGGTGAATTCTGCGAGTGGTAGCCATGCTACCCAGTCAGTCTGTTGGTGGTTGACAAAGATACAGAGGTATTTTTCGACCTCCTGGTTGACTCTCTCTGTCTGTCTATCTGTCTGTGGATGATATGCCATTGAGGTGTTCTGCGTGATGTCTAACATTTGATATAGTTTCTTCATGAATGTGGAGATGAACTGAGGTCCTCGGTCAGAGATGACTACTTGCGGCATGCCATGTTTCACATATACATGGTTGTGAAGTATTAATGCCCATCCTTCGGTGGATAACTCCTCATTACATGGAATGAGGAGGATGTTCTTTAAAAAACGATCTACAATGACTAGTAGAGCATCATGTCCTTCTGACTCTAGTAGTCCTGTTACCATGTCAACCAAGATATGGGTCCATGGAGTGTCAGGTACTGCATTGGGATGAAGAGGCGCAGCCTTGGCCTGCATATCACTCTTCATTCTCTGACAAGTCTTGCATCCTTTGATGTAAGACTCAACATCCTTCTTCATCTTCAGCCACCAATACTCGCGAAGAACAAGTTCCTTGGTCTTGGCAATTTCTGGATGTCTGGCAGTGATATGATCATGGAATTGTGCAATGATCTCACCATGTAGAATAGAGTCATTGGGAATATAGACTTGTCCATTATACTACAGGATTTCATCTTCCTGGGTGATTCCCTGTTTGTGGTTGAGGGATTTCTCAATCCCATGGTCGCACTGGTCCTTCTGTTTCATTGCATCTCTTACATGCATGAGTCGTTCCTCCATGGTGGGCAATATCAATGCCCGGAAATGCTCAGGGGAGAGGACAATCATGTCCTGATTGTCTTCTTTTCCTTGATCATGATCATCCCATCTGCTGAGAAGATCAGCCTTCTGATTTGCAGTTCCAGCTTTATGTTGAAGGATAAAGTGGTATTCCACTAACTCAGTGACCCACCGAGCTTGTCAGCGGTTCAACTTCTGGGGTTTCCAGAAATACTGGAGGTTTTGATGATCTGTCCAGATTTCGATGGTCTCTTTGGCGCCACTCTTCTAGTGCTAGCATGATTGCTAGTAGTTCCTTGTCATAGATCTCATAGTTATGCTCAGTGATGGTGAGTGCTTTTGACATAAAGGCGACTGGTCTCCATTTGCCTTCCTTTTCTTGACTTAGGATGGCACCAATGGCTCCGTCATTAGCATTGGCTTTGACTTGGAACTTTCTGTCATCTGAGGGAATCGTAAGAACTACATTTGTTGTCATCAACTTCTTGAGTTGATTAAATGCTTGTTCCTGTTCTGATCCCCACATTCAGTCTACCTTTCCAGTTAACTGAGTAAGGGGACATACTATCTTGGAGTAGTCCTTGATGAACTTCCAGTAGAAGTTTGTGAATCCTAAGAAGGACTGTAATTCCTTCTTTTTTGTCAGGGTAGGCCATTCTACTATGCCTGCAATCTTGATTGGGTCCATGCGAATGGCATCTTCACTGATGATAACTCCTAAGTATTCGGTCTCAAGCACTTCGAACTCGCATTTCTCGGCTTTGAGGAACAGTTTGTTCTCTCAGAGACGTTGGAGTACTTGTTGGACTATGTCTCGATGTTCGGACAAGGATTTTGTGAATATGAGTATATTATCGAGGTAAATGGTGACTTTTCCTCCGGCAATCAAATTCTTGAATATGTCGTTCATCATCCACTGGAATGTGGCTGGTGAGTTCGTAAGTCTGAAGAACATAACCATAGGCTCGAAGAGTCCTCAATTAGTTCTAAATGCAGCTTTTTCTTCATCCCTGTCTCAAATACAGACATTATTGTATCCCCATCGGACGTCCAGCTTGAAGAAGTACTTGGCTCCACGTAGTTTGTTGATTAGCTCAGAAATGAGTGGAAGAGGATAATAATTCTTGATTGTCATTTTGTTCAGTTTTCGATAATCCTGAACCGGTCGTAGGGAACCATCCTTTTTCTTGACAAAGAAGAAAGGGGATGTGAAGGGAGATTTCGAGGGACGGATACGTCCCAAGTCTAAGTTCTCATTTAAGAACTTGTCCAGTTGTTCTTGCTCATTTCTGTTGAGTGGATACACCTTGCAATCCAAGGTAGATTTTGCGTTGGGGACCAATTCGATTGCATGATCCCAGGGTCTTCTTTCAGGTAACTCGTCAAAACTTTCTTTGGAGAACAGGTCTCTAAAGCTTTGATACTGAGGAGGCATGAGCTCCTCGAATGTCTGCTTTGGTTTTTCGGCATTGGCAGCAGCCTGCCAGCTCATTTGCATGATGGATGGCATGAAGGATTATTTCTTCTTGCATATTGACTGCAAGAATACTTTCTCCTTCCTCGAGCTCTTTGTCCCATCAATCCTCTTCATCTGCATCAGATAACATGAAGTGATTCTGAATGCAATGACATCATCGAAATGTCAAGGTTCCCACCTTCCAGTTAACGAAAGGGTTGTAGTGTTTAAGCCAGTCATGGCCCAAGTACACAGTCTTGGAGCCTAAATCAGTGACTGCCAGGTCAATTCATTCGCTGTGTCCTCCGATGGTCATTCAGAGTTCTATGAATTTGGTAACGTCCCCTGCCTTGTTGCACATTCCATCGGCATTGTAGACCGGTATAGGGGCTGCAGCCTTCCTGGTGTCCAGCTGGTGTTGTTGGACGTAAGTTCGATTGATAGAGCTGCCTGTGCAGCCACTATCCAACAATGCTTGGGTTGTCAAAGTCTGTTTCCTGGTACATGGGGAAAGTTGGATATCCACCAAGAAGTCCTGTCCGGAACTCTTGATACCGTGAATATAATGAATTGGTTCATGTAATTCGTAGAGCTGTTCTCAGGCTATACTCCCTCTCATCTTCAAGCTTTGAATAAGCTCATCATCGATTTCTCCAAGTCATTTGGGATGTACCCAAATAGAGAGAACCACTTTGGCAATTGCCAAATTCTTGGAGTCACGAACTGTGCGCAATGTCCAATCAATTCCGAATGGTCTGAGCCATTGGAAATCGTTCTGCTTCCCCATACATTTGAAAGACTTGTCTTGCTTCCCCGTGTGTTCGGAAGTGTCTGATACCCCCTTGTTAGGATAGGTGTCGGGTTTGACACTTCCCCTTGCATTTGGAAGGTCAATGGTCTGTGGTTCTGGTGTTCTGGATATTGGAGTACTGGCTTTGGATTGGCTGACTTGCCACATCCTAAAAGCCATATCATCTTCTTCGTCAGGTACTTCAATGATAGTAGTTCTGTTGGAATGCCCCCTTTTTATCACCTGGGTGCTAGTGACTTCCCCCTGTTCTTCAGCTGGCACCACTCGCGACAGAGTTTGAATTTCCTTGGTCATTGACTCCCAGCTAGTGCCTAAGGCGACCTTCACATGTTTGCAACCCGTACCAGTCTGGTTTGGGTAATCCTGCCCCCTTTTTATTGCCTGGGCACTAGCAACTTCCTTCCTGTCAGCTTTGATCCTGTGACTTACCAGCCTGGTTTGGTACTCAGCTTCGTCAAGTTTTCCACTCCCCAGACCGGTTTGTCTGGGGCATCGGTCCTGGCCTTGGTTAGAGGCACTGTCCTGGTCCTCTGCTGACCCTGGTGGAACTGGTGAGCTTGCCCCGCCACTCGAGGCAGGTACTGGGACGGTCGGACTTCTGGGAGGCCTGAAGGAGTCCCACCTACTACTCCCTGCTCATCGCTGTGCACTCAGCGGTGTATCTGGTGAGCTCTGCTCATTGGACTTTGTTGCGGCACCAACACCACTTGGCAAGTCCCACTCCAGTTTGTCGGAGGCTTGGGAATTGTCACTACAGATACTTGTGTCAGCGTCTTCTAGGAGGATGATATACCTGTTTGTTCTTGCTGATTCTTGTTTGGTCTTCAGCTTCTGTGAAATCATGGATATATTCCTTTTCATATGTAATAGTCTGTTTTCATAATAATCAGTCTGACCTGCAGAAACTGAGGACACACCTTGAGACTTGGGCATGCAAGGGGAATCGAACCCTTGATGCCCTACTCTTTTACCTCCTCAATCTTGGAGGTGCTCGGCACCACTGCGTCAGTGGGCCCCACATATCTCACAACATTCTTCTCTTTTCTCATAGGGCAATCCCTGCTCAGGTGACCCTTTTGGTCACACCTGAAACAATACCCCTCGGCTCATTGCCAGTCTAGGTCCATTGGCTTCCCTGCCTCTCCATACACTGTCCACTTACCAGTTCCAGTATCGCAACTGGTTTCTCCACTCCCAGCAGTCGGCTTTGGAGCCAAGGAACTTGTCACCCCAGTGGTGTTCTTGCCGCTGGGCTGCTGTTGTTGGGGACACAGGCCCTGCTTCTGGCCATCCCAAGGCATACTAGTGGTCTGGTCGAAGACCCATTTCCACTGTTGCTCTTCATACATCCAGAGGATGTGTTCTTTCCACTCCGGATATGAGCGTGGAATACTCATGCCCATGTTTGATATGAAGGTCATGTATAAACTAGGCACTCCTAGTCACACCACCTTTACCATTGCACCGCATTCGGCTTCATCAGTTCTTCAGCCCACTAGCTTGGCTTCTTCTTCAAGCTTCTGGAAGTAGTGGGAGGTGGGCTGTGCTCCCATGTGCAAGTCGAACATGTGCTTTTCGTGAATTTCCTCGATCGCAGGATCTTGGAATTGTCATGTGACTAGGTCGACAAAGTCAGCCCAGTCAGGGTATCAAAAGTGGGTGGCAGTGCCATCAAAGGCATTGCCTACCCAGTATTCGGGCCTCTTGTAGACCCACCAGTTCTTGGCAGTGCCCTCGAAGTGGGATGTCGCGAATAGTACCAGGTGCGACAGCACCTGGAAATAGTGTCGGAACACTTTGAAATAGGCGATGCAATCACCTATGAAGCATTCAATATTGTCATGGTCCCCCTTGAATGGAGCGGGGACCTTGATGAGGGTTGGCTTGATGCCCAGATAGAGGGCATCAGCGGTGGCATTCCCGGCAGGATTTGGGATAGGGTCAGGAGGTCCCTGACCAGGAGGCGGTCTTGGGATCAAATATCGATCTGGCCTAGGACCTGGGTAGCCTCTTGATGGCTCTCCCGATGGTCTTCCCCTCTCTGGTTCCTTCCCCTTTTCTTGATTCTTGAGGTAGTCTGCCATCATCTTGCAGGCAGATTCCTTCCTGTCAAGTTCTTCGCACATCTCTGTGATATGCCGTTCCTTTTCCATCAATGCGGTTTTCATCTGTTGATGGACTTCTTCTACCGTGGCAGAGGTTCTTGATGCCCCTGCAGTGGCGTTTCCTGCAGGGACTCCTTCAGCTTCCATTTCTTCTCCCGCCCCTGCAAAGAGAAGACTACCACCCTGATAAGGGTGGTATCCTTGGTGACATGCCCTATGGTGCGGGGGCAAATCAGGGAGTGGTCGTGAGTTCATGACCGGGGTATCCAGCGAATGATCTGGATATATTTCATATTGGGGATGGTGGTATTCCATCCTGCCATAGTAACCTGCATTGTAGGTTAATGTATCATACTGGGGCCTTTGCCCCCAATCACTCCTCTCTTGCCACTTCCAGCCTCCATAGGTGCTGGAGGGTCCTCTCCAGTTCCTGCTGCTTGTCTGGATCTCTGGGCCGAAGCCCTGGAAAGAAATCCCCTGCAGAGGGGTGGAAAATGGCCCGGTCACGATTGGCTTGTATCCAGGCATTGATGATGTCAGCCCTGGCAGAGCTGGGCCCATCGAAGGGAATTTGGATGGGGTTGCCCCTGTTAAGGGCCAGCCACTCATCCATTTTGATTCTGGGTTCTTCCCAGAGATCACGGGCTTCGATGTCCCTTCATCAAACTTCCCAAGCTGTGGTCCGGAAGGGACCAAAAAGTCTTCAGTCGACCTCGGAGAGGTTGGGCCAGATGAAATCTTCCCTGTGTGGATTGAAGGGGTCATCAGCAGCACAGGGAGGGGCTGGGACTGGGGCGTTGTCTCCGACGATGTCGTCATCGGACTCGTCATTGGAGATCTCGATGACGGGGAGAGAAGAGAGAGAGATGGACTCTCCTTCCTCTGGCCAGGTCTCATGGCCCTAGGGGCCGTAAGAGTGGTTTCGATCCATGGCGGGATCGTCGGGGTGGTGGGGTCCAGAGTAGCTGGATCTTCTACTGTCATCGCTGTCAGGTGATGGGGAATCTGATCTCCACTGTGATATGCGGAGGGCGGGGGTTCATGGACGAGGGGGGGGGCTGGGGTATGCAGGTGGAGGATCATCGAGCGCAAGCCAAATGTCCCGCGCATATTCTTGGGCCACTGTGTGGGCGGCTGTTGGTCGCTCCAGTGCGACGGTGGGTCATTCCTGTAGTGGAGGAGGACAGCTCTCACATTATGTATGTGGGTGGAGGAAGGTCCCAGAGTTGGGGGCCTTGAATCTGTACTCCCCTCAGAGGAGGAGGCAATCGTGAAGTGGGCATGGGGACGGCTGAGTGATACCGTCTCTTGTTCTCCCAGTCTTGCGGGGGGTATCCCCCTGGGAATGACATGGATGGGTGGTGGGTCGGAGCGTCAGGTTTGCCTTTGTCAGAGCAGCGCCCAAATTTCTTCCTCATAGATTAATACGGTGAGGACTGTAAAAAAGGTTAATAGTATGGTGCTGCCGAGGGAAATGGTTCGGGGTTCTGAGGGGTTTCATTCTTCTTTTGGCATGAAGAAGTGCTTTTAGATGGCTAGCATTGAAGAAGCAGGAGAGGGAATCTCTTGTTTAATGTTATGCACTGACTTGGGCACATGACTTGGGACAGTCAGCTGATCTCTCTGGGCCATTATGCATTCGAATGATCACCCAAGTAGAGAGATAGAAGCCGAGAGTCTTCTGTGTTGTGCAAACAAGAAGTGTATGGTTGTAATTTAAACAAGAGATAGAGTACAACTGTCTAGTTTACTCTGTTTATATAGTATTTCTATGGCATTATAATTAGATGAAACGCTACAGTCCATGCACAAACATCTCTGATTTCGATGAGGGAGAGGAAGAAGGAGGAGTTTGTTCCTTCACTGGGCCAAGAGCCTTGCTCTTGGATTTTGATGGCCCAGAGACCATAGAGATGGGTCCAGGGATGGGAATCTTCCATCCTGGCATGGTTGTTATGTTCCATTCTTGCATGGGTGGGATGGGCAGGTGGAGTGTAAGGGGGAGGGGGAGACTCTCAGCACTGGATCATAGCTTGTACATTCTGTGGGTGTTCTAGCATGAGGGAGGAGGATCATTCCACCCAGTTGTTGGTGCTGGTGGAGGGCCCATCATGCATTGGAAACTCCTCAGAGGAATTCATGAAGTGGGCCCAGAGATGGGGAAGATTTCTTGGACTTCAATGTCCAGACTTGTGGCTGCCACTCTTGCAGCTTCTGGTCATTGGATGATATGTAGCAGATGGTGGGAAGGGCGAGGAGGAAGTTGGAGTTGTTGGTTTCTTTGTTGGCATAGACACACCCTGATCTCCTCTTCATAAGCTAGTATGAAAAGAGTGGTGAATATCACCAGTAGTATTGCACCATCAATGGTGGTGCTGAGGGTTATGGATTGTTGGTTTTTTTGTTCTTCTGGCATATGTTCATGCTTTATCACATCTAGCAAGGATGAAGCAGTTGGGAAATCTTCCAACTAATGTTAGAATCTGATTATCATATGATCTTGGGACCAGACACTAATTCCTGGGCTGTCTTGTGTTCAGACAATCACCTTGATTGGGATAGCAGTGTAGGTCTTTAGAAGAGTGTATAATGGTGTATATATTAAGTTTAGTTGGAAGATGCAGAATATACATGGAGAATATGCTACTTATATACTGAAGACTGAGGTTAAACATAGTATGGTATGGGTGTATGTTCATGTGTGAATCATATGTCTGATAGTCAGATGATAGAAAGAGGGTTGGATATGTTGACAGTGTGAGTGAATTGATGGCTTTATTGATGAATGAGCAATAAGATGCTGGATTAGATAGGAAAAATGGAAAGATCATAACACAAGGGGTGAATAAGCAAATTCACTACAAATGGTAAGGACTGCTGAGTAAGAAATTCATTTCTGCAGAGTTTCATTGTCAAAGGGATCTGTAGCCTTCCCCTATTTTTTGTAGGTGATATGAGAACTCTGAGCATGCTGTCCATCTATGAACTGTTGATGAAGATCACTTATTCAGAGCTGAAAGTCAGTGAAGCTATTATTCACAATAAGAGAGAGGGTAGCTCCTATGACAAAATTGGCTTTCCTGTCATTCAAAGCCTCACAGTCAACTTTGTATCAGCTGTCAAACTGGGAAGGGACTTTCATGCATTCCAGAATCTCATTTTTAGAAGATTTTTGCATAGTCACAAGCTTGTAATGACAACAGAGCAGGAGGATGATATAGAAGACAGATTTTACAGTGTCAATACAGATGTTTTAGTATATTTTCATTCTCATCATTGACAAGGAGTTCATATGCCATATAGAGTAGAGTTCCAGTATGCTGGACTGAGGAGGCACTAGTGTCATCTCAGAGGGTGGACAGGTCAAAATCATTGAGGATCCTGCATAAGTTGCCATTGAGGGTGTGGCACCATATGATATTCTCTAGACTAATGTCCTGGTGAATGATCCTGGGGTGATCATACAGCCATTTGTGAGCTACAGTGACCATCAGATATCTCATTAGGAATGAAAAATGATGTATGCACTTTGCAAAATATTAAAAGAGACTTGAGTATACTTTTTAACTATTTTCAGTTTCTCAAGAGGATACAGCCTCTCCTAAACTATGATTTGGCAGATTTGTTCTTCATACTCAACCTTCTTCTCCTCTATCCATGAGGCATTTTTAAAGAAAGTGATGAGCTTTACCTGAGTAGAATCCACATTATAGTTAAAGTCTTGAGAAAGAAGAATATTAGGCAGATGGTTTAGGGTCCAGTCTAGCTTTGCTTCTTGCATTATTGTTTGCATCATATCTCTAGCTGTCTTAACCAAATATGCCTCTGATTCATAGATGATGGCTAGCCAGCTGATCTTAACAATGAGTTCTTTACCCTTGCACTCCTGGTACTCTGATGTTGCCTTGACTATGCAAGTGTCCTAACTGATGATGCCAGACTGACATGATATAATCCAGCCAAGGGTGATCTCAACCTCCGCCTTATCTTTATCTAACTTGAGCTTAAGCTTAAGCTTCACTCTAACAAAAATAGCTGTCTTATCTTTAGAGTTATCACATCTCTTCATGTATGCTTGATAATTCTTGATGAGCACTCTGTCATTGCAAAATGCTTCTTGGATGCTTCACTGCTTGAGAGTGAGTCAACCCAACCTGACAAGCATTGCTGCAAACTCATCCATTATATCTTTAGTAGTGATAATTTTCCACAATTTGGAAACTGGGTGCCATATGAACATGTCAATCAGTTAGCACATAATAATGGAGTGGCTATAGTAGAAGAGTTATATGCATCCTACAGTAATAAGAGCACCAATACAGTGGGTATGAAAGCTGGCACTGAATAACATTTTAAGAGCATAACAACTGCACTGGAGCTATACCACTCAATATGCCTGGGATTCTTCTTGTTTGCTTGTTACTTTACCTTCTGCTATAACTCTTTTTTTAACAGAACTGAATGCCGCTAAATCATCTATCTCTTTTCTAGCCTCCAAAATTTCAGGTGCCATCTCAGATTACACATACTTGTAGCAGTCATAAGAAGTGTTATCTTCTGAACAATGCTTCTTTGAAGTTATCAACTTGATGAGAGCAGGATGCCACCAGGGTCTTAGTGCACAGTGGTTTTTTCCTGCACTGTTCTCTGAGAATCCTTACCATCTGAATATAGGAATTGGTCAAAAGAATATCAGGAAAAAAAGATGATGCTTACCAGATGTTAAAACTCTGTAGAATATATCAGTCCCTTCATCAAGGAAGCACTCTTTAGGCTTGAATTCTTGCCAGTGCATTGTTTGTTGCCTATAAAGAGTTATGCTTTGGCCTATTCTTTTTCATGTCATCAATCACATTTTCTGAACTGTTGAACATCATATGAAGAACACTCAAGGTATCAGGGATAGTCTCTTGTAAGCTGCTATCAACCAGTTTCACATTTTATCAATAAATTCCAAGTCTGGAATCATTGATACTATCTAGAATATCAAAGGCACTATTATACATTAAGCCATGGGAATGGTAGAATGTCTTCTCCCCAGAATTACTCTTGTTGCAGAGTTCAATATAGGCCTTTACTTGCTGTTTGAATGCAGCACTGCATTTGATAGCTTTAATCCTAGGTTTGATTTTATTATTTATCTGCTAGTCATTTAGAAGATAGAAAATATTAGGGAAAAAATATTTAGGAGGCATGAAAATACAGTTTTTTGAGATCTTCTTTAATGTATCAGTCAAAATAGGCTATAAGATGATTCAGGTTAGCTGTGAGATTAACAGTTTAGGCATAATTGTGTTATGATTTCTTCTATTTTCTTTATGTTTATCTTTTATCTAAGCACTGGCTTATCATATCTAATCTCAGCACTCATTACAACTCATAACAGTCATTCAGTTATACTATTGTTTCTATTGTTTTATGCATGGATACCACACCATGGCTATTATTAGAATCAGTACTTGAGTATATAAGTAGCATAGCTCTCACTATATAGTCTCCAGCTTTGAGCTAAGTTTAATTATACTAAACTTCTTGTTGACTCCTCTTGCCTAAAGTGAGCCTTTAGTCTTGACTCTTAGTCAACAACTGTCTTAGACTCATTGGGTGACTATACAAATATGATACAGCCTAGTGTTTATTATTATTATCTAATAAAATTTGGGTCTAACAATTAGCTTGAAGCTTCTTCTTTCTCTTTTCTCCAGTGACCACCAATACTGCTGAAAACTGAATGCAAACCACCAATGATATATCCACCCAAACACTCCTAATTCTTATAACAGCTATCATAGCTGTAGCAGAGATATTCACTCTTTCCCTCCTATTCATCTGTTACTATCATAAAATATATGGGTGGTTAACATGTGTATTCAATGACTAATAAATCCCTAACCTCTGACTCCACATATATCTACCCTGCCACTATATCACCATTTAGCCTTATAGAAGCATCTTTATGATACTCAGGCCTATATCTGAAACCCAGTCAAACCTGACTGATCCTGGAAATACTGAAGATGATATTGCTGAAGAGAGGTGATGCATCATTATCAAAAACAGCCCTGAACTAAAAAACATAGAAATTATACAAAGTGAGTCTGAAGAAAGTAATGTCTCAAGCAGATTTAGACTGGGCCTCAAGATCAGAGATTCAGTCTTTTTCTTATCCATCAATTCAACCAGCATACACACACCCAGCAGTGATAATAATGACCTCTATAATCCTAATTCCTCCACTAATTTGATCTATATAGCCTATCTGGCCTAAGACTGATAATACACTTCAGATAGTCACCCTGATTCTCCAATGCTCAGCTACTCTAAGCAAAAAGAGTGAGACCAGGTGATTCACAAATATACTCAACTGGCATATTTATCAATTTTCACTCTTAAGCCAGAAATCAACATTTCTATCCATCCTCCTATAAATAGTACTATTATCACCAAGCATTGTAACTAGATTATTGTGGTCCTTAACCAACTCAGAATCCATACTCAGAAAGTATGAAACAAGTATCATTGAGAGTGTATACTTGCTCTTGACTTCCACTGCACATTTAACAGCCAGCTATCAAAAGAGGATGATGAGACCAATTACCAAAGGCAATACTGGAATGCTATCTAGAATGTCTCAGAAGAGCAGGCAAAAGCCTTTGAGGAAGAGACTCTCATCAACTATGGGAATAGATGGTCTGAGTGGTCACATTATCATTATTGACCTATAATCATCTATACTCTGCCTCTGCTTGTTGAGCAGGAGCAGATATACTATAGAGAAGATTTCTCCACAGAGTATAATAGAATCAGAGTGGAGGCACTCTGATGAGGAGTAAGGGATATCCTCCTCCTTGTGCATCTTATCAAGTATCAGCAACACACTACTAATGGACCAGAAAATCCAGCAGGCACTAGATCAAGAATTTATAAAAATATAAGGCATGAAGTATATGGCACTTATCTTGGACCTCATATAGAAGTTAATAGAGATAGAAAGGATGTATGCAGAAGTAGAGAATGAAGAAGGGCGAGAGGAAATTCTTAAGTATAGCATGATAGAATAGACCATGCTAATATTTAATAAACAATATCCCCTTTACTTTTATAAGATGCTGTCTCAATTTCAATTCTCTACTGATCCACTCTCTGATTCTCCACCACCCAATATTAGGATGCTAAGAAGCTGATTTGCTAGCACCAGCCAAATGATGGCTAGTGCAGAACCTTTTATAGCCTCAGACCCTAGTGGATCTGCAGCAGTCTAAATTCTGGAAACTAGCCCAATTTGCAGAGATCCTTTTATTAATCCTGACAATCAGCAGTACTCCCCAGATACTAAGGATCCAAAATGATAGTCCCTATCTTAGGGACCACTCAAATGGAAACATGAACTACCTCTACCACAATCTAGCAGGGACATGGCTGATGAGGTATCTTAGACTAGGTGCCAACCAGAACTGGTTTGCAAACTAGAGGTCTTTAAAGGTGACTCAGATGATATAGACCAATTTATGATAGACTGCGAGATGCACTTTCAGGTATACAGTATTCATATGTTTCCTGACTCTTACAAGAGCACTTTTACTCAGTCTTATTTCAATGAATAAGTGAAAGACTGATGGACAATAAAGATGGCTGAGCTAAGAAGCTTGAGTAGAGAAAAATTCAGATTTCCCATATTAAACATATTTATCAGTATGATCACTGATAAATTCTGAGATGCAGCAGTAGAAGAAGTATATAAGAAGAAAATGTATGATCCTCACATGGGTGACAAGACTACCCAGGAGTATTTTCAGAAACTGAAAAAACAGACTAAGCTAGCCAGACTTTAAAACAATATTGGGCCTTATGACCACATGATTGAGGCACTCCATCAAGGAGTACCTAAGTCATACACCCTCACCATCTTGAATTTAGGGATCTTTATTCCTGTCAGCTACAAGAAATGAAAGAAACATATTATTATCATGAACTAAGAGTGCCAACAACAATAGGTTATAGATTTAATCTATAGTGTCTACAATACTGATAAAAAATCTAACAATAACAACAATGCTGGAACTTTAAAGAGAAGTTTTAGCATGACAAGTGGAATACTGAAGAAGAAAACTGGCATTAGTACTACCTATAGTGATTAAGGATAGCCAATGGACATTGATACCCTCAAAGTAGAAGGCAAGTGCTTCCATTACAAGAAGGAATATCATTCTAAGGATTGCTCAGAGCAATCATAGAACAAGAAGAAGGAAGAGATCAGAGTCTCGACAACTGAGCCTGCCATGGACTCTAAGATCAAAGAAATAAAAGATATCACTGGAAAGTGAGTGATTCCATTTGCTTAGCAAAAGGACAGTCTGGTGCACATTTAGGACTTGTAAAGCAGACTTATAGTATTTCTGTAGTTATGCCTATAATATCTACACATTTGAATATATCCTTAATTAACCTCTATAATCAGACCAAAAAAGAATCACACAACTAATATGACATCCTAGCCAAAGACCAGGAAGACATACCAACAACAAAAGAGGATGATCTACTCAATCACCCATAAGGATCAAACAGGCTGAATAGAGGACAGAGAGTCTCTAATAAAGGTACAACCCATAAGGTTGACCTCATCAAAGTTTCTGACAAAGAAGACAACACCAGCTTTAGGAATTACCAAGAGAAGCAGCAGAAATCAAAGAAAAAAGTAGAGACTTAGGAGATAGTGAAGAACATGCCTCCAGAGAAGAAGCCAACAGAGTGGCTTAAACCCTTCAAGACTGAATAGACTTAGAGAGCAATCAAAGACATAAGGAGCAAAGTGGTAGCCAAAACAATTCTTATAAATTAGATATACAAGCACTGTGTGAAGAAAGTTATAAACAATCTTCTGAAAGGAATATACAATATGGAATGATCCAGAGCATTGGAATGGCTTGACAAACTTTGTAAGCCTGTTCGATACTATATCTGGGCATAAAACAGCAAATGATGAGACCTTCAAGTCTTCATACAAATTGAAACTCTGAATACATACTGTATATTAGGAGCAACCACTTTAATTGATAGCAAGTGCACTGGGAGCTTTATTCATAGCTCATACATTTACACACATAACCTAAAAATATGACTAATGGCCAGTCCTATTCTAGTCTACAATGCTGATGGATTCTGTAATAAGGTGGGGGAAATCACCTCATTTATAGAGTTACATCTTAAGATTAGGGACCATAGTGAATGAATCAACCTTGCAGTCACTAACCTTGGAAGTAAAGAGATATTCCTCAGACATGACTAGTTATTATGCTATAATTCTATCATTAACTGGAAGATTGGCAAAATTCTCTTTGCTTGCTGCTAATATGTACAAAACTCCTATATACTACCAGATGCTGATGAAGATGACAAGTGAGAGCTAGAAGAGAGAGAAACTATTCTAGCAGTGGATTTCACAGAAGCAATTGAAATATGAGCCATTCACAAAGCCAATGAGCTCATAGCCAAAGCTAATAAAGGAAAAGCCAAGAAATCCTTTGAAAGCATGATACCCAAAACCTATCAGAATTTCAAAGATCTGTTTGACAAAGAAAACTTCAATGAACTCTCTGAATGAAAACTATGGGATCACACCATCAAATTAGTTTTTAATGCTAAATCTACCTTAGACTGCAAAGTCTATCCACTAAATTAGACTGAGCAGGAGGGGCTCAACAAGTTCCTCAAAGAAAATCTTACCTCAGGTCAAATATGACCCTCTAAATCATCCATAGCTTCCCCATTCTTTTTCATCAAAAAGAAGGATGAAAAATTACATCCTGTACAGGATTATCACAAACTCAATGAGATAATAATAAAAAATAGATACTCTCTTCCTCTTATCTCTGAGCTAATGGATAAGCTTGGAAGTGCCAAATATTTTATCAAACTGGATGTATGATGAGGGTACAACAATATGCACATTAAAAGGATGATGAATAGAAGGCTGCTTTCAGAACCAACCAAGGATTGTTCAAACCTATGATAATGTTCTTTGGCCTCACCAACTCTTCCACTACCTTCTAGTGGATGATGAACAATATTTTCAAGGATCTTATTGCCACTGGAAAAGTCACAGTATATCTTGATAATATTCTTATCTTCTTGAAAACTTTAAAAGAACATCAAAGCATTGTACAACAAGTTTTGGAACTTCTCAGAAAACACAAGTTATTCCTGAAAGTGGAAAAATGTGAATTTAAGATACTTGAAACTGAGTACCTAGAAGTTATCATCAGTGAAGGATCCATTCATATGGACCCAGTCAAGGTCAGCAGAATCACTAAATGGCTGATTCTAACCAAGAAGCAGGAACTACAATCCTTTCTGGGATTTATCAATTTTTATCAGCAGTTTATTAAAGAATATAGCAATATAGTAAGGCCAATGATATGCCTTACTGAGAAGGAACAATAGATGTGGAGAACAGCACAACAAGTTGCATTCTAGCAACTTAAAATGCAACTGGCAATGGATGTAGTCCTAGCCATTCCAGCAGAGAAAGGCCAATTCCCCATGAAAGTGGATTCTAGTGAGAGGGCAATTGGTGCCATTTTGAGCCAAGAATAAGATGGAAGATGGAGGCCAGTAGCATTTTTATCAAAAGCATTGACTGTCATGGAGTGAAACTATAAGATCTATAATAAAGAGTTACTCACCATTATGCTCACCCTTGATGAATGGAAACACTGTCTTATGGGCACCATGATGGATTTTGAGATTTAGACAGATCATTAAAATCTACAATACTTTTAGAAACCATAAAAACTCAATCAATAGCAAGCACAATGGGTTACAGAACTCACAGAGTACCATTTTATGCTTCACCACAAATCAAAAACCATTAATAAGAAGGCAGACCTGCTCAGCTGACAGATAGATCATGAACAAGACAAGGATAACAACAAAGAAGTCATTGTCCTTAAAGCCAAATTCTTTAATGCAATGATCATGCCAACAGAGAGAGAAGTCTGGGAGCAAGTCAAAAGTGTAACCTGCAATAACCAGAAATGAGATCAAGGGATTGCTAAAGCTTTTAATCATGAAAGAGAGATAAAGATGAAGGATGAACTCATCTTCTACTATCAAAGGATCTATATTTCTCAAGATTAAGCATTACAAGGAGAAGTCATTACCTGCTATTATGATCATATTATAGCCAGATATTCAAAAGTAGAGAAGATGAAAGAGCTGGTCCTAAGAGACTACTGGTGGTCCAAGATGAAAAAGGATATAGAAGACTATGTTCAGACATGCAAGACTTGTGTAAAGATCAAGTCAAGCACCCAAGCTAAACAAGTACTGTTACACTGCAATGAGATTCCTTTAGAACCATAGACACACATCTCTGTGGATATAATTACTAGACTACCACTCTCCAGTGGCTATAATGCAATTCTGGTTATTGTGGTCTGATTCTCTAAGGAAATCATCCCAATTGCCTGTAGCATCAAGCTTTCATCTGAAGAATAGGCTTGAATCTTACACAATGAAGTATATGCCAAATATGGCATACCAGTAACCATCATATCCAACCAAGACCCCCAGTTTGTGTCTAAATTTCTAAAAGACTTATATGATATATTACAAATCAAAAGAAATATTTTAACAGCATTTTATCCTTAAACTGATAGACAAATAGAGTGCATCAATCAGGAGATAAAGAAATATCTGCAGATATTTATCAATCATTGATAAGATAACTAGGCTGAATGGCTACCATTTGCAGTCTTTCAACATAATAATTGCATACACTCCACAATAGGCAAAAGCCCTTTTCAGGTCAATTATGGATGAGATCTCTGAGTTGCTTCTGACTCACATACTCACTCTCCCCTTCAAACTCCTGCATCTGAATCATTCACAGACATAATGAAACATATCCATAAAGAAACCTGAATCATCTTACAAAAGATGGCTGAGCAGATAAAAACTCAATATGACAAGAAGAAAAGGATGGCAGTCAAATATTAAATCAGTCAAAAGGTTTGGCTAGACACCATCAATCTACATCTGCCCCAACCAAAGAAAAAACTTGATAACAAATGAGTTGGACCCTTTATAATTCTCAAAAAATACAGTTTTTCAGCCTACAAGCTGAAACTTCCTCCTTTGTGGAAAATATATCCTGTCTTCAATGAAACCCTTCTTACAGCATACACTCCTCCTGCTTTTCCTAACCAGGAACAACTGCCACCTCCTCCATCAGACATTATACACAGAAAAAAATATGAGATCAAGAAAATTCTCAATGACAGACCCTGCAAAGTTCAAGGAAGAAAAGGTCAACCATTAAAAACAGTCACAGACTATCTTGTCAAATGGAAGGGGTACAGAACAGAGGAGAATCAGTGGGTAGTGGAAAAGAACTTAGGCAATGCAAAAGAAGCAATTGCCAAATACCTTAAAGTGAAAGGAGCAGTAGAGGTCCAAGCAGTAGTGGTCACTTCTGCCAAAGCCATGGTCATCATCAATGCAAAGAAAACCAGAGGAAAATGGCAGTATTTAGTCAAGAAATACCCATACATTGAATATTAGTATTATAAGGAGAAAATTCCAGAATTAACAGCACTCATCAATGACTATTGGAGGGCAAATAATTAGAATAATGATGGAAGAGAGGACCAGTGGAACAGAGACAATAATGCATGAAATACTAGAGGAACTCATTTGGAAGGACTAGTAGTCAGGTCATAATGACAGCCAGGATGTCTATCTTAATGAGGGGGTATTATTATGATTTCTTCTATTTTCTTCACATTTATCTTTTATCTAGGCACTGGCTTATCATATCTAATCTCAGCACCCATTACAACTCACAACAGTCATTCAGTTATACTATTGTTTCTATTGTTTCACACATGGATACCACACCATGGCTATTATAATCAGTACTTTAGTATATAAGTAGCATAGGCTCTCACTGTATAGTCTCCAGCTTTGGGCTAAGTTTAATCATACCAAACTTTTCTTGTCAACTCCTCCTTTTGCCTAAAGCTAGCCTTTAGTCTTGACTTTTAGTCAACAACTGTCTTGGACTCATTGGGTGACTGTATGAATGCAATACAGCCCAGTGTTTACCATTGTTGTCCAATGGAGTTTGAGTCTAACAGGTTGCTGAGCAGAGTACTCTGTATAGCAGACTATATCTTTTCAGCTTGGGAACCATTTGGCAGAGTTTTTCCCTCTGGGATGGAGGGGGAAGCAGAGTGATAATCTGCATCATTCAAATCATTCTTTGTGTAGGAAGGCATAGTGTTGAGGTCAGTTTGAGCAGGGCACAGTGAGAGCAAGGGATCAAATAAAAATACAGCAAAAGCCATTTTGACATGCTTTTAAGGCTGCATAGAACAATGGAGGAGCAAAGTAGTGGCACTTGCAAAGTAAACTTGTTGAAATCACATGGTTGTGTGATGTCAATCATATTTCACCATCACTAGACAATGCTTAGTGTGAGAGGCATGCCCAAGTTGACCACCAGCTCCATGGTACAACCTTCTGCCTGAACCACTACCTGCCACCCCATCATAATATTGACCCTTTTCCCATCAGAACTCCCTTCTACACCAGTCACTCTCCATCAATGCCCTGGGCCTCCCCTTTCATCCCATCTGGCCTTCCGCCACTGCAATTCCGACCACCTTTAACTTGAACTGGACAATTTACTTATTGGGCGTGACTGACTGAGGCCCATGACTAGCACTTCTCGTATCTATTTGTGTATAACTTATCTCCATTTTATTATTCATTTCCTTCTTCGTTGTCTAAGTGTTTCTCAATTCTTGGAATACAATATTGGTCATGTGACTGCGAATTTCTTACTGTTAGTATTAAACATTTATTCGGATGATATTCTAAAAACCTGTCTGCGCACGCTATGTTCCAGAGACTATGCAAAGAACTGAGATCAATAGTACTTATAGGACATGCAAATCAAGACTCACAAGTCATGCCGCTTCCAAAATTCTGACGACTGGGAGATGAGAAGTCATGCAGCGCGCACTGCGAGTTTCGCGAGCGAGTCTGCTTCGTAATTATCCTCTCGTCCAATCTTCCAAAAACCTACTTGAAATCCCATCATCTCATAGTGCATAACAAGATCATCCAACTCGGCGAAGAGAACAATGTTGGTAGGCTCCACCCCTTGGGAAGTTTTCCATGAGTTTCTCTAGATGGGCCATAGCTCACGTTTAGTTATCTCGAGCAACGATATCCAATCACGCACCTTCCACGCTGGTAGCCATTTCGTCATACCATCAACTACATAGCGGGAGTCTGTGACGAGGACGTATTTGCAAACGAATTCACGCATCCCCAGGGAGTTGACGTTGGGGTTAGTCTTGTAGGCAGTACTACCATGCTTTCCGATGTTTTCAGTCTGATCCATTTCCACCTCGTTAATCTTCTTCAAGCCACGAATGGCGGCCAACAGCTCCGCACGCTGACTCGTCCTGGGCTTGCCGAAATCGATGGAATCACCAATTGGGATGCTCCATCGATACTTTGACGTGGTTCATATGACTATGCCTATTCCTGAAATCGCATTGGGCCAGCCGTTGTTAGAGCAGGCACCGGAAGTGAAGACGAGCTTGAAGTTGTGACAGGGGTCAGCATCCATTAACCTATCGACATCGCAGGGACAGGCAGCGAAATATCGTGTACAGTGCGCACATATGGTTAACTGATCACGGGTTTGGTAGATGATTGGGTAGGGGATGAACTCGCGGTTGATGATCCTAGGGTAGTCCACGATCGTTCCTGCGGGACTGCAGGAGTCAGCCTTCAGTTATTAAAGGACGGCGGAAGTGGCTGTGTTGGCGGAAGTGAAGTATTGGCGGCTGTAGCAATGTTCGGCGTCTATCGGGTCCATTCTCGAGCTTAAGTCAGTATTCAGGCCTCAGGAGAAGCATTCTTATTATCCTTGTACGTCTTGCACCTCAATCGCAGAATATCACTTGTAGGCGGGGTCCTCGAAAACGACGTCGTACTCGTAACGTTTTTTCCTGGACGTAGAACCAAGCGTCAGCCCATAATTGTGTTAAACCGTGGAACAAGTCACGTTCGTTGCAAGCGAATAGTGAGAAGGCGAGAGAATAACAAGTTAGGACGCGTCTGGTGCACGCTTGGACGTCCAATATGCTTTCGTAGGATGGGGTCGATCTGGAATTTTTCATGCAGGAATACTCGACGAAGACGGATGAAATTTACATTCATAACCTACAGAGGGCTCGGGAAGAAAGGTTTGTGTTCTTCCTTGCTCAATACTCCAATGCCTACTCGTCTGGGGACACGGTGAGTAATACAAACGATACTACAAGTGAGGAATCCTGCTTACTCTCCATGAAGTGAGGGTAGCCGCCTCGCTTTCATGGTACATGAAGGCTCGGTGCTCCCCAGATGCTGAACTTGGATCAATGAAGAAGTCTTTAAAGTCAGATCTGCATAAACATACAGGTTTCGTTACAAAAAACTTGGCAGTTTTGGTCTTGAACGATGACGACGATGCCAATCTGGATGCGCGGGCACGTGACCTGTACGCGCATATATACAGCCAGCCTAAGAGAACACGCCTCTTATCCTTCTACCCCCAACATCGCTCAGTTTCTAGTTCATCTCGTTGTTCCTAGCCCTTGTCTCCTTCTAGGCAGTTTCACTTCCCAACCACTACACACATCTACCTTCTAATCGCCCTTTCCCAGCAGGATGTATTTCGCCATACTCGCCTTTCTCATGCTTGCCGTGGCGCATGCTGCGCCTCTGGATTTCATATCGCCTACAGCAACCCCTACAAGCCTACCTAGTATCGTCGCAAGCAATCCCGTCTCGAAACATACATGGCAGGCAACCTCCCCGCTGGGCACCAAGACAACCCGCTCCATACCCATGGTGATGCAAGCCCGTGCGCCCGAGACGCTCTCACACAGTCAGATTGAGAAGATACACAAGTCAATGATTGTCGGGGACGAGGGTAGAAAAGAACGGAGGGCGAGCCCCAGTATGAGTGCGCGCGCGTACAAGAGACGCGGGTCTGAGTCGAGGACAGTGACGGAAGTGGGGAAAGTGGGCGAAGACAGCTTGACCTCGACCTCTGGGCTAGCAAACGACAGCACTTCAAAATCACAGGCTCTACGAGGGACTTCTTCATCCAACGCTGGCACCGCTCCTCAGGACATTGCATCATCTGCGCTTCATCAGCCTCGCGCCGCGGATCACAGCTCCGATAAATTTGCGTATCCGCCTGTCTCTTCCATCTCTTCACGCCAGCTTCGCGCACCAGATTATAGTTCTGCTGGATCTCAATCTAATTCTACCACCGAGGAGAATGGCTCGCACCCGACCAAAGATCAAGAGACGGAGGAGAAGCGCGCGGTTGATCCAAACGGCACGGTTACGAAGAGGACGGCGCCTGTTGAGTGGTCGAAAAATTGGTTCCATGATCAAATGCCTACTGGGACTGAACACAAGAGGGCTCCCTCGGATGACAAGACTGACCCGACTTTCAAGATTGCGCAGAAGGATGCAAGAAGCCTGTCGACTACGAGATCAGGGGACGGTACCAAAGTGCAGGACGTTTCGGCTTGAGGTGGTGGCGTTGATTATATGGTTGTATGTTTACATTTGGGATTCGGGTTCATTACTATCTTGGTTGTATATTCCAGGAATTCATTTAGCGCATCTATTACAAGGTTCATGCTTCGGTGTCGTAAGGAGGCAGTCCCCATTCTTCCGGAACGAACTCTTGCATCGATCTGAGCAATGCATCAGCCTTCTCCTCGCCGGCATACTCCACATCTAGGAGGTTGGCATCAGGTATCCATATGACTTGGGGCGTTCGTTAGCACAGCTAGTGAAAGTAGAGCAAGGCGTCGCACCATTCATCCCGGCCCGCTTCCCAGCCTGCATCCCGGGCAGCCCGTCTTCAAACACAAGTCCTTTGCGACGTTCAGCCTTGTGCGTTTCGGAAATCTCGCTCCTCGCTTCACCTACATCTCGGCAGAGCAGTTCCCTAGCAGCAACCAAGAAGATGTCAGGTTCAGGCTTCCCTTTCATGACCCATCTTTCATCGTCTGCGCACACCACACGTTCGTCGAAGCACCCAAATACCTCCTGGAGGTGTCCCGTCTTGAGTTCGTAGTTCCTCTGTCTCGATCCCGTAGCGACAGCGATAGGTATCCCGTGCTTCTTCAAGTGCAAAACGAGCTTGGCGACCCCAGGGAGAAGAGGAACTGTAGGCCACATAGCGTCTTGCAGGGTGTTCCGTTGTATGAGGTACGACTCGAGCGTGAGTGAAATGCCAGGGAAATGTGATAGGAGATATTCAGCAGCTTCCCTTTCCGCTGAAAGTGAAGTGGGAACTAAGATTAATGGATGCTTACTGAGAGGAATACGTACGTTTGCCCATACACCCAGCTTTGATATCCCAGGTCATCTCGCAGCCGTAGGGCGCCAGAATAGCATCTGAACCGTGATCGTGTAAGTCTGGTTCCCTCCCCATCCCGAGAAGCGTACTGACTGGTTACATCGGTGTAAATCTTCTCGGAGTCAATCATTAGGCCTGCCTTGAGAATTGCAGCTCGGAGGAAAGCGGAGAACGATGGGTAGGAGACCCACCATCCATGTCAAAAAGAACGTATTCGATTTTAACCATCTGGAATTGTCCACGCGATTACAGGTATGAAGGCTAGGTATTATTCGAGGACGGGTATCTGGAAAGTTGAATTTGAATTTTGCAGATATTTTGGCGTTTGGGTAGCACGTGGCCCACATGCTCCTTGTCTCGTAACTCGTTATTTCATCAAGTTTCTGCACCTTCTCGTCTGGTGCATCTGTATGTCTTTTATTATAATATCTCCTAATCTCTTTTTCCATCTCTCACCCGTTGCTACATCAATCTTATCGCTTCAGCATTATGACTCGCAAATCTCTAAAGTTCGCGACCACGGCCCCAACTGTATACATCGGGGGAGGGGAACTGAAATAGCTCCGACGAAGGACGTACTGCAAAATCTAACGTTTATGGTGTACTCTCGCAAGAAAATAAAAGCGGCCGAAGCAGAGCAAACCTCGGAGACGAATCCGATGGCTGTATGATCACCCCGTACTCGCAAGTAAATCGAATTCCAGGCGCCACTGACCTCCAGGCGACTCTTGATCTGTCTAACCGACGTTTCTCAGGCGCATATAGTCAGGTCTTCTGTGACTGCTACACTTGGAAACGCGCCTTCATCAATCGACAGGGAAGGCCTTCGAACAATCTGTGATGAAGGCGAGAGGAGCTGGCGACTCAACGGAGAGGAGGCGAGTTCGGCCCCTAGGCACGGAATGACGGAGCTTTCACAGTCAGCGCTGATTGAACCATATGCAACTGACTTGATGCTGAGCACACGCTAGAGCCTAACTCGGCGCTCCAGCTATATTCCAAAGAGCCCATCCTTTCCAGCTTGTGTATCGAGTCCCTCAGAAGAGGCAGTAGCCCAAAACAGGTGCATAGAGCTCCTTGGTGCAGTTTCCAGAGGATCACCCATAGGCTCTGTACGGCTCTGGTAAACTCAGCGTACTCTATCAGTCTGTATTTTGATGGCGAGCGAAGATATAATGCTCGACGTACGTTGTCCCTCTCCGAGTGGATGAGTACGTACTCTATTGATCTCATATAACTTGGCGCAATGCGGCAGTCACCGATCTACGAAAAAACGTCTAGTCTTTGAGAGCGCCCAGCCGCAGGATCGTGAATAGACACTAACAAAAGAAGCTTAGATCTTTTCTCTACCTGGCCATCATCATCCAACAACGACGATGTCCAGACCCGGCAAAGTCGTCTCTCAGACGTCAGCCAGACAAGCCATCTTGCGCTATTTCCGCGGTCAAAAAATTATACGCCACGTCAGATTTCATGGCTGCTGGGAGGAACGTCTTGAAAACCGTGTACGTCAAAGCATACGAGAAGGCGTGGTTCACCTAGCGTCGATGTCATGCAAGAATTCATCTGTCCATTGACAGATGTGGCGGACGATGGATGGTAGGATGTTGACGTCGAGCCGAAAGCAGCAGCAAAACTGCTAGTGCTTTCTGTGTCAACAACTGCGCTGACATGGGAAGCCCGTCATCGCAGTTGGCCAGGATCATGGTCTGTCTTCCTTCCAGTGTGCGAAAAATTTGATCAGCCAACGAGCGTGAGCGTATTAGACGTACTATTTGCTACTCGTGAAAATAATGAACATTTCTAGATCGCTTTTGGCGGATGGGCCGTGTCAATCTACTTCGAAATTCGAATCATCGAATAACGTGTGCTGGGAATCGCGCAACGCACAACGTCAGCGCCGGTAGCGAACTTCCATGGCCCATTTGATCAAGCTAATGCAGGTGCCCATTTCTAGTATATTGCCGTCATATGGAATATACAGCGTATATGAAGGACGCTCTAGCCGGATTAACGTATGAACCAGATGTCGATGAACCTTATTTGTAAATATTTGCGGAGCAGAAAGACGATGAGGGTTCACTTGGGATGAAAGGGTGCCACTGTTGCTGCTTCTTCTGCTTCTACGTGTTCTGCGTGAGTGTTTTCGCTTGGTGAGAGCAGCAGTGTTAACCGATCACCTGCTAGTTACAGAGAGAAGGAAACAATGAGCGGTCTCGACTTTGATTGACCGCTACGGTAGTGGTACGTTGTTGTTCACTGCTAGTCCGAATCGATGGTGGACATTTGGTGACGATGGCTAGGGAGTGTGACGAAGCCACAATCCATCATCATTGATGCCAACATGCAATGGCCTTCTACGTGCGCGCGAAAGCCTTCCAGCATGGGGTGCGGTCTTCATCGAGAGTTTCGGACTATTGAAAGAAGGAGAGCGAATGGTGGAGGAATTATGATGTAAAGGACCCTGATCAAGCTGGCTTTGACCTCTTCATTGGCGGAGGATTTATTATTTGGAGTCGCAGCCGGTAGATCTGATCGACGACGACGTCGACGTTAGTGCAAAAACTCCCGGAACTATGTGTGCCCGCTATCCCACGTCCGGAAACGCGGGAGTAAACAAGCTTTCAATGTCGACTTGTGAGAGAGACAGAATTGGAATATGACGTGCGCACATGGTGGCTCATTTCCGAAACACGGAAGAAGAACATTCACGTAGGCCTGGGATCGTGTTTTGGGCACGGTAACAGGACACTGTGGAGGGTGGGAAGTGGAAGTGGACAAGAATTAGATCTGGTTGCTGTGTTTGCCTTAAAGTGGTGCGTGGACTCGGGGGCGCTGGGGGCGAGCATAGCCCAATGCTATTCAGTTTCAACAGCATCATTTATAGTGATGGATTTAATCCACCGACATCTCACATCGATCTTACTCCGAATACTTCCTTCGGTCCCGTCCTTGGAGGCCTTTCTTATTATTTGTCGGTCGACAGAGGCTTCCGAATCGCTCAGGACGAAGCGTCCCGGTCAAAAGCAAACTCCATCTCCCGAGCACTCCTATTTTCTAATCGTTACGGCATCATTTCAATATCACCCTGGCGGCTCTCCCTAGGTCCCTTCTTTTGAGATCAAGAAACAGTGGCAGGTGGTTGTCAGGTTCCCGTTCGCAGCTATTCTTGAACTGGCTCGTGATCTCCATTCTTTTCTACTTGATGTCCATTTAAGACCCAAAGGAATCGAATGGACCAATTCTATACCATTCCTTCCGGCCAACTATGAACCGTCTAATGTCAAGATTATGGATAGGGCAGGGACCGTCTAGTGCGCTTTCCCTTTGTTGTCTCTATGCTTTCAACCTGACTGGTATATTCAGACTGCTTACCAGAACTCCCTCAAGAGTTAATCGACCTTATCATCGACGAACTTCAGGCAGACGTACACACTCTTCGAGCCAGCGCCCTCGCAGGTCGTGTCTTTCTCCACCGTGCACGCACCCACCTCTTTCGACAGCTCGTTCTAGCACCGCCCTTGCCTTCCTCTTCGTTGAAGAAGTGTCGTCCACCCTTCTCATCACCACCGCCATCCGTCCTGCGATATGTTAGGAAGCTGAGATTGATCGGTTTAGGCACTCGCGGCAAGGAACAATGGGTCTCGACGGAACTCCACAGCATTCTCGATGCTCTCGTCAATTTGCGAGAGCTATCCATTGTCAACGTTGATGCCTTGGTGCTGAAACTGGTACAATCGGCACTATCTTCGAAGCCTTTGGATACTCTATTCCTCAACGTTCTGAGGTTCGAGGACAGAGATGGATTCTATAGCCTCATACGGAGCTTCTCCCGGTTGAAGCATTTCAGTTTACATCAGTTTCAATGTGATTCGCCATCTTCGCCACCTTCGTCATTGATAACTCCGAACAAACTCGACACGCTCGAGTTGGCGTATCATTCCTATGGGTCAGACGTGGCGGAAATGCTTGTGGACTCCAAGTCATTACGTGGACTGAAGATGCTCGTTGTAAGGCCCGCGAGCACGGACGACCTGGAGAGCATCGGGAGCATCCTAGACGCGACTAAAGACTCATTGGAGAGGCTGGACGTTGGAGCGATGCGGATGATTAGTCGGCCAGGCACGTCACGTACTGATATAACAATGCTTACCCCGAATACTCATCAATTACAGATGGCCTCCCGTGCCTAAACCTGCGCCATCTCCAGTCACTCTTGTTGTCAATTTCGGACAGTCCCGTTCATCAGCCGTTGTTTCGGTGGTGGACTGATACGCTCGGGACTTGGGACGGACCGTATCAGCTAGAGGAGCTCGTCATCAACGTTGGAGTGCACTTTTATGATGCGGATGTTGAAGAGAGTGATGTGTCCTCTCATTTCTTCGCCGAGCCTTCTCAATGGGTGGAGCTGGACAAGGTGCTTACACGGTCGCAAATGAGGGAACTGAGGAAAGTCTTGGTACGGATGCAACTCAGAGAGGGCGGGGAAGGTGCGATATTGATGATGCGGGCACTAGAAGACGTCATTCGGAAGAGCCTTTCGCGTCTAGGCAGACAAGGCCTTCTTGAGGTCGAGGTAACCGGTGTGTAGTTCCTAGTAACACATGTATTCACCGTCACTCATTTCTTTTCAGACTGTTTGCATCGACCAGGGATGCGCCAAGCCTGAATAATGATGATAATCACAGCATATGTCAATGTATTTCTGCAGAGATGGCATTTATTTGTTTGCTATTTCTGTGCACACCGTCGGTTTCTATCACCTCCGAGGCCTATAGTGGGTTAAGGTGGGCGTTAGTAGGCGCAACTGGCTCGCCGATCTATCCTCCGCGTCTGCTCCGCAGTCATTTCGTTTCATTTGCACAGGAACAAGTGCCATTCCCGCGAATCTTCAGCCTTGCGAACTTGGTCGACGTCAGAAAGTCGTGTACCAAGAAAGAAGGCCTTCATCTTTAACTGGTGGCTGTCCATGGAGGGTTACGTGTTCATCCATCTCCTTATTTGTATTCCATTCTCTCGTAGTCTTCGTATGTAAGTCATTGTGTATTCGGCAGCAGCAGCAGGAACGGCAGATGGAGATCGTGACAGCCCTTGAGGCATACCACGAACGATATGGACAGCCCCTTCGACTAGGAAGTTGATACTCGGATGTTTGAACGTACTCAGGACCGACGTTCCGGTTGAACCGCTGCGCAGACTTTCTGTTCGCTCCGCTCTAGACATGACGAACGCGCCGTTCGCTTGTGGCACTCTGTCATGATATGGGGTCCGAATCAGTGGGCAGGAACCGCTAAAATTACATACTCATGCTGCTCCTCGCACCAGAACGAAAAGAATAGGGGTTTCGCTGTCAATAACGCCATCGACGGTAGCAAATTGTCAGAACAAGCAGGCCACGTACAGGAGGGGGTTGGCAGGGAAGCGGAAATACCCATGTCTTGGTACCGAAATATAGTCGAACCATTCCTGCGAAGTAACATTATTGACTGCAAATCATAACGCAATTGCAGAAATAATTAAGAATAATAGTGCAACGACAGTGACAGGACGCCGTTTTTCTTCTGATGACAGCCCATTTTATTAAATAAGGAAGAGAACAATGGTGATCAAATCAAGGCACCCGCACAAACAGCTAGGGCTAATACGGAAGAGAGCTTTGACCACTTGTACGATATCTACAGCTTTTATACGGCCAGCCCTTAGATGCGTACGTGTAACCGTATATGAGATGTAGAATATAGATTATTATTCGCAATGTCTGGTATCACAGTACGATAATTGTTAGGCATGTCGTGATGACATTTCGAGACTTTACCAGTTCCGTACTTTTGATTTGACTCAACAAACAATCACGGCGGCGTTATCGATGCGCGCCTGAACCTCCTCGGCATCCTCTCAGCGATATTTGTAGTGATGCGGTCCGGCTTGCGATAGCTGATTCCAAGTGTGCTCACGAGTAACGTGATACCCGTGAATAGAATGAGAGGGCCCTGAAACAACGGCAATGTCAATGTCAATACTCGACATAAACGAATAAAGATTTACATAACCCTCCAAACTATAGGGGAATATCGATTTCCCCGTGAACGCCCAAGGGTGCAACAACCCCGACGAGATAGGCGTCGAAAGTGCGTTCCCCACTCCTCGTCCAGCCATGAAGATCCCCATCATGATAGAAGCCTGGTGAGGGTCGTCGCTTGCTACTGTGGATATGAAACGAGGCCACATTGCCGACCAGCTCGGGGCGAGGAAGCCGTAGATGCAAGCAAAGACGAGTAATGGCGCGATGTGGGTGGTGAAGCCCCAGATGAAAAGGACTGCGAGGGATGAACCAAGGGCGGAGATGAATATTGATATGCGCAAGTCAAAACGGTCAGAGAGATAGCCTATGAAGATCAGGCCGGGAGCTGAGGCGCCTGCAGAGTGACTTCAGTCCTATGCAGTACGCAGTCGTTCGTGGAATATTGGACGTACCATTCATTAAGGATAGGGACCAGGTTCCGACTGAGGTCGCATTGTTCAGTCCTAGATCCGTCACAAAGGCTACGAAATCACGAGAATTAACCCCCGCTTAAAAGTATAAAGTGGACTTACTCGGCAGATATAGCGTGGGCAAGAATGTTCCCAGTCCTTGAACCAAATTCGCAACAAACAAGACCCAGAAAGGGTGGTACTTGAGGAACTGAGTATCTATCGGCCTTCGATGAACGACCTGGGATGCCGAGACACGAGGTTTAATGTATGGGAATGCGGGTAGCACAAGAAGAGCAAAGCTGGTCGCCAAAGCAAACATTGTTATCTTGCGTCCGTACTTGTTAAGCAGTGCTTCTGTGATGATTGGCATGACGACACCACCAACACCTGGATTATATGCGGATTAGCTGGTGCAAGACATGTCAAAAACGCCAGCATACCAGTACCCGAAAAGATAAGTCCATTTGCCTGCACAGGTTTTGTTTTAGTTCTCTGTCCTGCATCAAGATCAAAGACATACCAATCCTTTCCTGTCCGAGAACCACTCAAAGAGGTATGTCATGACGGGAAAGTAAAGGAAACCTGAGCGAGATCAGGTATGGTCCTTTACAACTCTGCTTAATGACACTTACTTCCACCAATCGAATACATGACGCCCTGAGTGAGAACAAGCATTTCCGGAGTTTTCGAAAATGCAGCCCCGATCAGCCCCGCGACACTCAACCCCAGGCCAGCATACATCATCTGCTTCTTACGTGCTGGGTATCGCGCGATTATGGGAAGAATCACTATCGATGAAAGGTATATCAGTCCCGTTGAAAGGGATCCCACAAGCGCAAGGAGCGTAGACGACGAGTCTTTGAACTCGTGTGATGCGTAGTAGTTGAGGAAAACACCATAGGAGAAGGGATAAGACCAGACGAGGAGTTCGACGAGCCATGCGCTGATCATGTAGGCCCAAGCATCGAAGCCGTGATCCTGTTGAACGGTGAGATGATGCTTGGATGCGATAAGGGTGAATACCAACCATAGGCGGCAAGGAAGTTGCATTGAGAGGTGCTTCATCGGAATCTTGACCATTGTCCTGTACGAAATTCGACTGCGATGTAGAAGGTGTAGGACGGATGTATTCGAGCTCAATTGTCTCTTGCCCTACTTGGTTTACGCTGACGCTGCGGTAATGGTTAGCAACATCAGGATCGAATAAGAACGACACACGCCTTGCAGTTATGGACCCAGCTTTCGTAGACATAGTGGTATTTGTGCGAGGACCCTTCCTTCCGTTGAGTCATATTTTTTTTTTCTGTCGGAGCATTTCCAAATCCCGCTCGGATGATCGCTCTGCCGCAATATGGTGAAACGAGCGTTCAGTGGGCTCAATATTCATTGGGTGAGCCACATTATTTGAAAGAGTTTGTCTAGCGTAAAAGTTGAGGAAGCAGGCCTCGGAGGCCATAGGCGGTTTGAAAAAGAAATCCTGAGCAAGGATCGCCAACGACAAGGCCCGTCAATATCTCAAGTATTTGCACCATTGCTCAGTCCTGTGACCTGGCGATGTACGGGTTGGAGGCGACGAGGCAGCATAGCAATGTGGCGGCATGTACCTAACGGCAAGGTAGTCTTAAATAAAGGCGGTGGTAGCCGTGTCATCGTAGACGCCATCGTCATCGTCGATGGTAGTGGTAGTGGTGGTGATTTGTCGAGAGCCGACCTATATCGCGTGTTAATTCGTGAATTGTAGGCGTCAGTGACCGTCGTCGTCACTATCAGGTCCTATGTTTAGGACTCACGTGGCGGCAGTGCTACTTATTTCAAATTCTAGAACTCGACCGCCAAACGATAGTCGCCAACCTCCTCTTCACTGTATCATTTTGTCATGCTCAGGCTTTAAGTTGTGACAATTGAGTGCCATGGCGGGGTGATTGTCGCGTGCATATGGTGCATGTATATGCAAATGCCTGGTCCGTCGGACCAGGGACGGCGTCAGCCTCGTTGCACCGATATTCTCGCTTCCCACTTCCAAGTCTGCAAAAATGGTGACTACCACAGTGAAATATGTGATTTTTGATATGGATGGTAGGTCTCTCATGACAAGGGATATAACAAAGCCTCACTACTTTGTTTACAGGACTGTTGATCGATACAGAAAGGATTCATACTGAAGTAACCAGTGCGTTCAATGATTCCCTTATAACATCCCATACCGGACTCACAAAATACCGATAGATCAGATCCTGGCGCAGCATGGCAAAGAAATGACTTGGGACATAAAAGCAGGATGCATGGGTAAACGTGCGTCTGGTAAAATCTTTTGCTATCGAATCTAACGAGTATTGAATAGCCGAGAGAGCCTCGGCTGAGCACCTTCTCTCCTTCTTTCCCTCAATTTCGTTATCTGTCGATTCCTACATTGAACAGAAAAATATCCTTCAAGATAAACTCCTGCCCTCTGTCCCTCTTCTACCTGGTGTGCGCAAGCTCGTGCAGCACCTTCGAAAGCATAGGATTCCTATCGCAGTGGCGACTAGTTCCGGGCGGCTGAGGTATGAGAAAAAGACGAGCCATCTAGGCGACGTATTTGAGTGTTTCGAAGGGAACGTCGTATGCGCTGATGATGAGAGGTGGGGAGGAAACGCTATGAAAGGAAAGCCGGCACCGGACATCTTCTTGGTCGCGGCTAGAGAGTTGTTGGGCAGGGATGTAGGCGAACCTGGGCCAATCTCGGAAGACCAAATATCGGAGAGGCAGAAAGGTCTAGTGTTTGAGGATGGATTCGCCGGCGTGCAAGCTGGGAAGCGAGCAGGAATGAATGGTGTGTTGATATACTCTTTCTACTAAATATCGATACTGACAGAGTTCAGTGGTGTGGGTCCAGGATAGCAACCTTCTGGGCGTGGAGTATAGTGGGGACGAAAAGGCAGATGTCACTCTTAGATCCATCCAGGATTTCATTCCTGAGAAATGGGGCCTTCCACCCTATGACAAGGAGCTGTAGCTGTGCGTTCGTTAGATTGTTACGTGCATATTCTGCTTTCCATACACTTTGATCACCCCGCTAAAACTCTATTTGGACATATATACTGTCGAGTACCTTAGTTATCGATGACCGCTAAGAAACTCTATTTTCAAACAACTGCAACGTTAGTAGCCTTCTTCGTCAACCCGTTAGCCTTCTTCAACCCTCGAGGAATCATCCAAAATCCCACATCGATACCCTCCTTTTTTATAGAACTGACACTTCAAATAAAGACCACAGGTTCGCAGGTCACTTTCCCTAGGATGTACACATTCCGCTTAACTAGTTAGTGCTTCTACATCCGTCTCAATGCTCTGCACACGCATCTCTAAAGTGTTATTTAGTATGAAACTGTGAGAGTATCCTTTCACACATAGACTACACTCCGTTGTCATTACTCGATAATTCTATCTCCTTACGACTAGGATCTCCTGCAATAAACTGCCGGACCCTACGCCACACCTTTGACCAGAGATGTTGCGGAGAATTATCATCTTCTCCTTGAGCTGGTTGCACGGGATTGGAAGACACCGTGACATCCTTTCCAAATGCACCCACACACTCAGCTTCAATAAACGCCTTGAAATCGGTTATGACACGAGGTGTGTCGTACTGAATCCATTCCCATGCCTGATGTTCAGCGCCTTGAAGCCGCTGTATACAGCCGGTCCAGGCAGGGTCCTTGGGACGGAGGAGAGCGAGACGGCGAAGAGTCTTGGTTTCATGAGGGCCCTGCAAGAAGTGAACAAATTGTCGGGTTCATGCAAGTATTCTAGTGATTGCTGGCGTATCTGAACATTCAAATCGTCGGATGCCAGTCCGGTGACGATCAGGTCCAAGAATATTGGTAGACCACGACCGGTCTGTGTGCGCAGCTGTTCGAAGACACTCGATACAAAATAAGCCAAGGTCTCGTTCGTGAAAGAAGTGGACTGAAAAAAATAGGTGCCCAGTTCATAGGCAGAATGGTAGCAGTCAGGAGAAAGCCATATAGTGTCCTCAAAAGCGATTTGAATAGATTTGGTAGCCAGTTGTGGTGTGCACCAGTCTTTGGCGAGGAATGGTGGGAGAGGGAACGTGGAATTTAAAACTCGAAAGAAAGTTGTCAAGACAAAGTTTCACTCAGGGAGAGTTAAAGTATCGTCGAATTCGACCGACGAGATTAGCGTGTATAGCAATTTCAGGACAGCATGACGATTATTGTCTAAGGGGACGGCAGCTGTGCCGTCGTCATATGATAGAAGTGATTTGATACCCAGGAAGTCACCAATGCCTTGCACTATCCTGATGAACAAACTGTCATAGAAAGTATCGGCAGGGATGGTCATGCTTCGTATAGAGGGTGAGCCGGCCATGCTCAAGAGAAGGTAGAGCCGTGAATCCTGAGAGGGATCTACATCGGTGTGATTCTGGCTGAAAATGGCGGCCTCGGTACCCATGTGGTCTTGAAGTATGACCCCAGCGACATATAGGTACAAAGACTCCTGAATCGCCGTCCGAAGGGTAGTCACGGTACTATCTCCGTAACGGATTTTTATCCCATTACTCAATGACATGGGTAGGGAGAGTGAAGTCAGCATTCCAATAGAACGATGGTATCTCAGTGAACAATATCTGCATCACTTCGAGGTTGTCAGGGCCAGATGGGAGGAGCTGCTGAAGTAGATATGCCCAGACTATGGGCTGTAAAAGAAGAGCGGTAGGGTCATCGGGTACGGTTTTCAGATTGGACATGATCAGTTCCCGGATCTCCTTGCGACAATCTGTCTGAACACACAGAAGGTCTGCGTGAATGCCAGGGGAGAAGCACCCCTTGGCGGGTCGTGGCATTCTAAAAGCACAGAGCCAGTCTGTGAATCGGAGATGCGCTCGAAGAAGGCGATCCACTTTACTTTCGTGCATAGAGACATCTGGTCCGTAGACAAGGGTGATGAGAGCTGCAAAACATGCGGACGAGATATCGGCTATACGGCGCTTGAGAAAATTCACAGACTTGAGCGGCAAATCACTCGTTGACTCTATCACAGTGTTCGACACACTGGGGTTGGAAGACGTGTGAATGAGTCAAGCAAGTGCTTGCACATCCGTTTCATCGGCACTAACCTCGACAGCTGCACGCTCAGCATCCCTTAGCGTGCGAACAATAGGCGCTCCAGGGGTAGATATACGCGGCGACTGTGTCCAAAGTTTGGATATCGGAGAGATAGCCAATTGAAAAGGCCATTGTGCAAGACATAGCAGAGAAGTAATATTTGTGACAGCGGAGTCTCGTAAGGGCATGAGGGGTAAAAGATCGGAAGGAAGTTGGTGACAATGTAGGCAGAAAATGATATAAAGGTGATTGCCCCAACAACACTTGCAATCGGCACGTGCAAGGGGACGATAAAAACAACCAATCCCACAAGAAAGACAGTCAGTGATATGCTCATCAGGACGGGAAGGAGTCCAATAATGAAGGCTACATGCCATTGCTGGAGACCAATGTATCGAAATTGACGCACACGGCATCTGTCCCGTGGTGTTCCTGATGGCACAGACATGTACCGGTGGATCCACTGCTTTGTCAAAACAGCGAATAGGGCAGTGGTAAGACTCAGTGAGAGACTGGTAAACCACAATCCATTGACCCATGAGTCAGAGGTTGAGGGACGGAAGGCAAGGTCTGAGCGAGGGACGTCGTTTACGAGGGAACCGTTCGAGGCAGAGCGTTGAACATTTATAAGCTCGATCAAAAGCGAAGCAGTGACCTCGCCGTAGTCAACCTGGAGGCTCTGCGATGTCTGAGCGACAAATGTTGTAACCACTGCTGAGAAAAGGCCAGCCTTTTCTTCATCAATGAAGGAATTACCGACTTCTGAGCAGTCGTACTCACAAAGACGAGGAGAACGTCTAGCCCGTCTCTCCACCCTTCCACCATCTCGATGTCAAATGCAGCACATTCTTCCAGGTATGTTCTCCACACCCTAGCTGTTGGTCCCAGCTCCTCATGCTGCTTATTCTCCGAAAATTTCTGTTCGTAGTCAAATGGATCGTTGCCTAGGCTCTTCATGAGACGGGCGGCTATGGAAGAGAAGGCATGGGTGTCAGATTCAGAGTGGAGGTCGCGTGCAAGGCCCCTTCTCAAGCGCCTCATTTCCTCTCCCACGGTCAGCGGCGAAGTCTTCACCAAAGCCGTGTTAGTATTTTACTGGAATAAACACTGAAGACCATGATTGCAGAGAACCTGTGGCAGTTTGATAACAGAATTTTGAGCAGAGCATAGGTCTCAGCAAGAGCGACCGTGAGAGAAGATGGCGAGGAAAAAGTGCGCGTTTCCAGGCACGTGTTGAATTTCAAATTTTTGACGCGACCACTATCAGGGTAACGGTCAACATCCGCCTTTGTCTCTCCTTGTTGTGCCATTTTGTCCTCGTTGCACCAGGTCTCGTTCTGCAAACTTCAGCTTCAAAGCTCGACGTTCAGCGCTTTGGAAAGGAAGAAGGGTCTAGTGTTCGAGGATGTATTCGCTGGCGTGCAATCTGGCAAACAAACGGGAATGAACAGTGCGTTGATACGTTATCTCTATCAAACATCGATATCTCGATGCTGACGCAATCCCAGTGATGTGGGTATCTGATAGCAACGTCCTGGGTGTGGAATATGCTGGAGAAGAAAGTGCGGGTCGTAGTCTTGCGTACGTTAGATTGTTGCGCGCGTATGCTGCTTTCCATGCTGAAAATTCCTTTAGATGTAACAGTTACCATACTTACGTGACTGTAACCACCGAGAATTACATTTCAAGAAGCTATGACACGAGTAGCCTTCTTCGCCAACCCGTCGGCCTTGTTCAACTCTCGAGGGATTAACCAAAATCCCACATCAATACCCTTCCTCTCCACAGAACTGATAGCTTCATCCAACTCCAAATAAAGATCAAGATTTGCAGGTCGCTTTCCTTGGGACGTGCGCATTCCTTTCGTCTGATACCAGCCAGTTAGCTGCGGGTCGGGAACCTCAAGGACGTCGTACCTTCCATTTGGGCAACCACTTTGTCATGCCCAACACAACATACTCCGAGTCACATGCGATTATCCATTGAGGACGAGTCACCAGACCAGAGCTGCCCGTCGTGTTATGGGTCTTGAACGTCTGCAATTCATGCCCCTTCTCATTGCGATGATTCTCCGTATCTATCTCAAAGCGCTGCATACGCATTTTCTTGAGTCCCTGAATGGCAGCTAATAGTTCCGCACGTTGACTGGTCCTCACGGCGCCCGGATCCATTGTATCGTCAATGGGAATACTCCACTGGTCCATCTCATCGCTTCCCATATCGATCCCGATCCCCGCCGTCACGTCTACTCTCCCATTATTGGAACATGCCCCATCGATAAAGATGAGCTTGAAGTTGTGACAGGGAAATAGCTTCCCTTTGAAAGTCTGGTGGTGGCAACATGCTGCAAAATATGCGCCGCAGTAGGTGCATTGAGCGATCAGTTCATCGAGGGAGAACAGCCTGGCGAGTCGTTCGCAAAAGAGGAACCTGCGTTCGAAGATTCCTTCGTGGTCGTAACTGTAATCAAGTGCCATGAGTGTAAAGCAAAGAAAGAGGTATTCACCTCGTGTTCGATCTATATCGGGGGAAACGAATTGAGATATCGAATCGTCTGGAAGCGCGGGCTTCTCTTTCTTATACAGTATGTTGCCGGGCTGATGGTGCTCTCCTTGTGATCGAACTGGAATGGCACCCAGCAGTACTATAAATCTGGTGCGCGAAAGTGACGTGAGGAGACGAGGGTCAGAAGAGACGTGGTTGACTAGAATGAACGCCTGTCTTGCATCTGACTTTTGGGGTGGGAACTACACTGAACAACTGAACGTGAGTCATGTGCTGCAATTGACGAGTTGCACAATGAAACCGAAGGACTCTTCCTGCAAATTGATTTCGCTCATTTGAACTTTACCAAACACGTCCAAGGGGTTTATCAAGTAAGACTGCTCTTTGGACGGTAACTTCTTCTGCTCATTCACAGCCAAGTCGAGAATCAATGTTTTATGTTTTGTTCATAGGTATGTCAATCGTACTATGCTCTCAGACTCGACTTACAATGGCATTCTGTCCTCTTTGAGATGCTCTGACCGGACAAGGCTACGATCTCCAGTTCTGTGTTAACATGCTCAGTGAGTACATGCACATTCGAACACCTCCCCACTAAATTGCATCTTCACCAATGGTCCAAAGTTTGACGCATTCAAAGATAGTCCTAAATGCCGTAAACGGCCTTGCATTTATAGAGCAAATTCCCAAGTGCCATCACAGTTATGCAGAACAGCAATGTCAGGCGATAGTCGTGTGGACCACCGAACTGTGCGCAGACACCCAGATCAAGAAATCATTGTCCAGAAGAATTGCGGTAGTGTACTGAACTTAAAAACAGCCATTCCGAACACATCGCTGGAAGAGATCCTCTTGAGCCTTCAAATATAGTCTCGCTTTTCCAGAACATCAAGATGATAGATAGAAGCATTCGTTACCCGGCTACAGCGGCCATATGTTCGACATGCAGTATCTGCTGTTGTGAAGTAATAAAATACCCATTCCACGAATACCGGACAATATATATTGTAGCAGATACCGCCAACGTGTGACATGCAATACGAACGAGAAATTGAAGGAATAGACTGATCGGACTTGATATCTTCAAGTTTTCTTTCCCACGAGCTTAGTGGTCCCCAATACCGTTGCTCTTTGCTCCTTGCCATTTGGTTTAGCTGCTAGGTTTCAAACAGTCTTGTTCAAAGGTAAACAAATGCCTCCCGGATTCTCGTGCTTCCGTCGCAATCCCGTGAGCCCAGCAGCAGCAGCAGCAGCGAATTAGCAAAACAAAAAAAACTGGCCTTTCGGCACTTTTCGGTTTGTACACCGGTAAGTTTAGCTCTGGTTCTTCGGCTACTTCAATGATCTCTCCTGCTCTCTTGCGTGTGATCTCACTAGACATCATTGCTCACTTGCGAGTAGCTGCGGGCTGTGTTCAATGAAATGAAGATGCAATCCATACAGGACCTGTCTCAAGATACTGACTCAACATTCTATTATAACTATATCACAATCGTGATCCAAAGAACCTGACCGTGCCTTATCTCTGCCAAATCATCTGAAGTATCAAGGCAGGGACAGCTAAGTCCGTTAAATCAGATACCGCCGTCTAGAAAAGATCGCCGACACTTAAAAATGCCCAGCATCAACATCTATCGAAGAAAGCTCTCTTTATCTTTGAGTTTATTCCTTGAACGTACACTGTACGCCATGTCCTCTCCCACAGTCCACTTTTCTCCGATACCAGACTTCTTCCTGTTCTCTTGTATCGAGATTTTAGCAGCCTTCTTCACCATGGCTCCTTGGGGTAAGGCGAACATGCCTGCTGTGATCTTCGTTGCTTGATACAAAGATAGGAATATCCTGCCTGCAAATGTCGGTGTTCCCTTTACACAGGCCACGATCGACTCATAGAGATCTGCTGCTCAGTTTTCTGTACTTCTTCAAACACGTTTCCACACAGAACCAATGAACTCACATGAACGATCGCATTTAGTACACAGAACGATAGGTGCTACATCAATGTTTGGTGGAGAATTTCATTATTAAGTGCACCAAACTGACTCACAATCCTCCCGTACTAGGTTATCTGGCTCTGGTCACGTATTTCGCCGTCATAAGGCTGTTGCAATATTTTTTGATGTCTGTGAATAGGTTCATGGATACAGCGCACCAAGACCTTGTCGTTTCCGGAGGTAAACTTGAACGGTAATGTTGCATCCGGCGTTCTGACTGAGTGCGTCTCTAGTATATATAGCGATACGCGACAGTACAACAGCGAGTACAGATCATATTAGCTGGTACGTCCCTTCAGCTCAGGGATTCAGATTGTGCGCTAAGGCGTCCTGGCTCGAAAGGGAGTATTTGGTCGGTGTTCCATCACTATGAGTGGCTTTAATCTCTGATTTGCCTCAGATTCAAATCTTTTTCACGATCAGAGAATCATCTTGATCCATCGTATATCTTGCATACTCGCATACTCGTTGTCTTTCAGATTCTGGTCACCGCACTTGCCCAAGGATTTCTTACCTATCAAATTTGGATATGTAAGACTCTGCTGCTTCACTGGGAGTGATGAGCTTTGATATTACCTCAGTCAGTAATAAAAACAAGCTTATCGTTTTCTTTCCCATAAGTACTTCCTTTTTTTCCCTTCCACTCGATGGGCTTAATCCTCAAGTAATGGCACTCACAGGTACCAACCATCCTATTCCAACTTGGTGAGCGGCGATGGCATTTGTATCAACGTATCTCAAAGAACTTACGCTATCTAGTCTGTTGGGATTTTGCTGGAAAGTTCTAGAAGGAGCAATCCGGCATCATGCCGAGAGTCGATGAGTCAGCAAGAGAGTCATAGAAAGTTGTAGTACATTCTAGATTCTAGTGCGAAGTAGTATAAATATGAGCTCTGTAGGAGCCATAGAATAACAAGTTCTTTACATCTGGCTTTACCAGCCTGGAGTCTACCCTGCACAACACCCAGGATTCCAACAATGTGGAACCCTGATCCTAAAGCTTCAGTGTAGTTTTCATGGTTCCAAGTGAACCTCTAGGACTATTTTCACTTAATACCTGATCAACAATATCATGACAGCCTTCAAGCTACAGATAAACTGCAATTTACAAGATCCTGAATTTCAGAGTCAACAATTGTCATGAGCTCTTATATCTGTCCAGGGCATCATCATCACATATTTTATTGATGGCACTGTTGTAGATCTGTTTATTGTGGTCATGATGTTCCTATTCCTCTGGTGAAGGTACTTTAGTATTGGCAACACAATTAAGAAGTATATCATTTGATCCCTCTTTTCTTTCTATTCCCATCTAATCACTATTCCAAGGATGTGTTCTATGATCCATTGACTCATCCTCTTCTCTATCCACATGGATACCTGGCCAGTTGTTATAGCTATCATTACTTTGGTCATGCTGGCTCTTTCAGAGATATAAATCAAGTAAAAGAGCTTATAGAGAATAAGAGTCTCTTTCATCCATTCCCAAAACAGATGATGGGACAAATGGAATCAAGGAAAAGCCCACCACACCTCTTCATAGCACTACTGATAAGAGTCAACAAAGAATAATATTTCTGCAGGTGGTTTTCCATCACACAGACCAACAATGTGAGCTGAAAAATTACTATAGATATCTATCACAGACTGTTATTAGCATTGATTGACAGGTGATATGACCAATTTCCAATGTGCACCAGCATTAGTCTATCAGTTATCCTTCTGTAGGTATGTATTCTGAGAGATGGCAGGCTACACACAATAGGTGATCAGCATGAGTAGCCATGTTTATATGCAATAACACAGATGTAAGCAACTGCTTTAAATAATGATGTGATTTAGAAATTGAAGCAAAGGAACATGCACATGACAGCATGATAGGACAATTTGAGGCAGAGTTGATACTTAGAAAATGCATGACATCATTCAGAGTGACTGTGAAAGCCCTCAAATAGAAGGCTGGCACTCATACTGCACCTTCCTTACCATGCAGCAGCTTGACATGACCACCATTGGCCTAATTGGAAGTGCTCTTATAATCTAAATGGGATGGGAGTTGGAGAAGGTGACCCATGATGTTATTTAAAGAGATAGAACTATCAAAGGTAGATACATACAGGATAGGTTTCTGTTGTAAAAGAGTGTGAAATAGAGGTTATGAGTGCAGTGGTAAACTATGAGACTTGGCTGTATGAGAGAGGTAGGAGAGAATATTAATCTATATTATTGGTGGGCTGGTCTGCTTAGTATATATACTACAAGGTGGGTACTTCTAGAATATACTATTATCTACTGGTGTCCATGTCTGACTCATTGCTGAGTGAGCAGACAGATGATCAAGTCAAGGAGAAGGTGCATGAAGGTTCACATGCTTCAATGTTGCTCTGATTGCCAGATTGCCATATGCAGCTGAGTGCATCTTTAACACTCTCCCTCAAGATGGCAATAGGCCTAATTCATGAACAAACTTCTTGTGCTTGGACCTTGATAATGCTTTCATAAAAATGTTGGCAACCATTTCATTGGTGGAGCAATATAATAGTTTGATAACTCCAGATTCTACTTTTTTGTGGATAAAATGATTCTGCACATCAGAGTGCTTTGACTGCATGTGATATTGTGGATCTCTAGTGATGGTGATTGCAGATTGATTGTCCTCAAATAACAAAGTAGGTTCTTCTTGGATATATAGCCTAAGACTGACTTTTGGTCATCTGGGTTGGATGCATAATCTATGTCAGTGTATCCAGTGCTGAGAACCTCATGTTCTTTATTGGCTCAAAAGGTGAGCTTTAAGTCCTTTGTTCCAAATAGATACCCAAACACTCACTTTACAGCTGACCAGTGTTCAAGACTTGGGTTGTTTGAGAACTGACTTAACAACTATATGGCATATGCAATGTTGGGCTGTATGCAAATCACAGCATACATTAATGAGCCAATAGCTGTTACAATTTTTCCATTATCTTATCTTATCCAAGTCATATCCATAACTCATTCATCTAATCAACCATTGTCTCCACTTTGTATCGACCTACTCACTGACCATTACCCTAGTTCTCACCCACTGTCACCCCAAATCCTTTGTATTGGACCATGATCCTTCTGGATCCATCCTCCTTTGACACCATTCAAGCATGGACTGTACCATTTCATCTAAATATAATGCCGCACTTACAGTATATAAGTAGAGTAAACCTCACTGTTGTACTCTATCTTTTGACTAAATTACAATCATATACCTCTTACTCACATACACTAAAAACCAGGCTAAATTCTCTAACTGGGTGATTGTTCAAATGTGTAACAGCCCAAAGAGAACAGCTTACATTCTAAGTCATGTGCTTAAGATAGTCTGTAACATTAGTTGAAAGATTCTCCACTGCTTCTCCCAATGCTAGCCATAAAAGAAGCATTTCTTTATGACCAATAAGAAAAACCAACAGAATCAAAGAACCATCTCTCTCAGTGTCACAATTAGTGGCACTATACTTCTTACCTTCTTTACTGTCCTTGTGGTATTACTATATGAGGAAGAAATCTGAACCCTTCTTAGACAAAGGAGGATCTGACGACTCCAGCTCCCACCCTGACCATCACAACACTCCAAAAATATCCTTCCCTGAGAGCTACCCTCCACCAGACTGGGAGAATGAGAGGCAATACCACTTGTCCATTCCAGGGCATGCTTTACCATTGCCTCCTCCTCTGAGGGGACAACCGATGACAAGAGGCCCCTGACCCCAGGGCCCTCCAATGCCCATGCACACAATGCAAGAGCAGTTCTACTCTAGTACCAGATGAAATAACTCACCTCCTCCCCGGCCCAGGAATATGTGTGGCATGTTCATGTTTGAGCTGAGATTGAGGACACCCCCCCCCTCCTTACCCCAGCCCTTCTCATCCCCATCCTTCACCCATATAACTGGCGAATACCTCCCTACTCCCATTTCCCCTCCTCTGATAGGTCCTATGATGGACCCTGATATCCTGACAATCCTGGCATAAATCAAAACCACCCCTATAGGCCTTGGGCCTGTGAAAACAATTGGCCCCAAGGAGAGACCAATTCCACATCCTCTCTCCCTATCATTGAGCTCTCTAACGAGTCCAATAGGGAGCTCGACACTCCAACCTCATCTGCTCCCACTGCCTCTGATGACCCATTCAATGCAAATAGGGCAGACTACACATGGCCTGATCTCTCTGAGGTCGATTGAAGGCTATTCGGTCCCTTCAGGGCCACTGCCTGGGAGATTCAATGATGGGACATCGAATCAAGAAGCCTCTGGGATGAATCCAGACCCAACATGGATGAGTGGTTGGCACTCAACTGAGGGGATCCCATATAGGGTCCCAACCCAAATGCCATAATCTGTGCCCAGATACATGCCAACCAGGAGCACAATATATTTTGTCTCTCTGCTGGGAATATATTATCAGGGCTTCAAGCCTGAGATGAGGATGAGCAGAGGAAGCTGAAATGCTCCCTATGACAATTATGGTGATTGGAGGTTGTAAGAGAGGAGTAGATGGGGCCAAGTGCCTGAATACAATATATTTACCTATAATACAGGTTATTATGGTGGGCTGGGATACCACCAGCCCCAATATGAAACAATTCTGGATTACTCTCTGGATACCCTGGTCACAAGACCAAAACCCCTGCCTAACTCACCACCACATAGTCGGGCACAACAACAAGGCTACCACTCTTACTAGGGTGGCAGTCTTCTCTTCACAGGCACAGGAGAAGACATGGAAGCTGAAACTGCCCCTGCAGGAACTGCCACTGCAGAGGTGTTGAGAATCCCAGCAATAGCAGAAGAAATTTGGCAACAGATGAAAACTGCATTGGCTGAGAAGGAGAAATGTGCGAAGAGTTGGAAAAGGAGGAATCTGCAAAAAGGATGATGATAGATTACCTCTGCGACCAAGAAAAGGGGAAGGAGCCAGACAGGGGAAGACCCTCAGAACTGCCAGGAGGCTATCCAGGGCCAAGGCCAGATTGATGCTCGATCCCAAGACTGCTCCCTAGTAAGGGACCCCCCAACCTAATCCCCAATCCAGTTGGGAATGCTGCTGCTGATGCCTCATATCTGGGCATCAAACCCACTCTCGTCAAGATCCCCTCTCTGTTCAAAGGGGACCACGATGACATTGAATGCTTTATAGGTGATTGCATCACCTACTTCATAGTGTTCTGACACTACTTCCAGGTATTGTCACACCTAGTATTATTCATGACTTTTCATTTTGAGGGAGCCACCAAGGACTGATGGGTCTACAAAAGACCCGAATTCTAGGTCAGAGACTCCTATGATAGAACCGCCACCCACTTCCACTACTCTGACTGGACAGACTTCATTGATATGGTCTTGCATCAATTCAGAGACTCTGTGATCAAGGAAGTTCATGAAAAGTGGATATTCAACCTCCAAATGAGAGCACAGCCTGCCTTCCACTACTTCCAGAAACTGGAAGAAGAGGCCAAATTAGCAGGCCAATAAACTGATGAAGCAGAGTGTGGTGCCATGGTGAAGGTGGTTAGATTAGGAGTACCTTCCTCCTATACTACCTTCATCTTGAATATGGGTGTCAATATTCTGCACTTGTACCCAGAATGGAAGGAGCATATCCTCCAGATATAAAGGAATGCCAATGAAAATGGGTCTTTGACCAGATCACTAGCATACCCCAGGATGGGCAGAAGAAGGATTCCCATCCTCAACCCCAACAGCACCCCAGCAGCAAAGCTGCCACTGGGGCAACAAGTTCCTCAGCCCTAAAGCTGAGTGCTAATATGGGGACCAGTTAGGATGCTGGAACTGGCAGATGGATGACATACAGAGAGGCAGGGAAGCTTATGAACATTAATCGGTGAAGGGCTAAGGGCAGATGCTTCAGGTGTGACAAGAAGGGTCACCTGAGCAAGGATTGCCTCAAGAGAAAAGAGATGAAGGACATTCAGTCAGTAGGGCCCACTAATGAAGTGGTACCACCTATGACCAAGATTAAAGAAGTAAAATAGTAGGTCAACAAGGGTTTGATTCCTCTTGCTCGACCCAATCTCACAAAGGTGAGTCTTTGGTTTCTGCAGGTTGGACTGACTATTATAAACATAGACAATTACCCACAAAAACAAATATATCTATCATGACTTCACAGATCCCAAAGCTGAAGACCCCTCAAGAATCGAAAATAAACAGGTACATCATCCTTCTGAAAGAAGCTGACACAAAGATCTATGGTGAATCCTGAACCCTCAATAAGGTGCAGGATTTGCCAGACAGTGCTGGCACTGCCATGAAGTTCACCGAGCCTGCACAGTGGAACTCACCAGATACATGGGTAAAACTGCAGATGGAGACTAGTAGGCAAGATGCTCTCAGGCCTCTCAGAAGTCCAAAAGTCTCAGTGCTCCTGACAAGTCCACCAACCTTGCTAGGGTCAGTGGGGGACTAGGATAGAGCCTCTCACCAAGGCCAGGATCGGGGCCACATGCTATCTGAACTGGTGGGAGAACAGCCAGTAGTGGAGCTGCAGGCAATGCTGATGAGATTCACCCTAGATGTGAAAGCCTAGTACTCTGCCAGAACTGATAGTAGAAGCAGAACCTCAGAAGCCTCAAGCCAAGTTCAATCCCCTCTCAGGATTGTTTGGATTCCAAAAGCAACCCAAGCCAAAGAACAGAAGGAAGCCACTAGTGCCCAGGTAGTAAAGAGGGGGCGCTCTAGCAGAATCACCACCATCATCAAAATATCTGATGAAGAAGACAACACTGCCTTTAGATGGTGGCAAGCAAACCAGTCCAAAGCCAGTATCCTGACACTCAAAGTCTTGCCTAATCAGGAAGCACCAAAACCTGAAATCCTGCCTAACAAGGGGGTACCGACACTCAAAGACCTGCCAGACATGGAGGCACATGATCACATATGGTACAGACCATTTGGAATCAACTGGACTTTGTGTGCTATTCACAGTTCCAAGAACTTGATGGTCACCAAAGCCATTCTCTCCATCTGGGTTCATCCTAAATGACTTGGAGAGATAACCAATGAACTCATTCAGAGTTTGAACACTGAAGAGAGTCTTGCACATGAGCAACTCTATGAACTTCATGAACCAATCTAGTATATCTGTGGAACCAAGAGCTCAGGATGAGACTTCTTGGTGGATATCCAGCTCTCTCCTTGTATGGGAAAGAAAACATTGACAACCAGAGCATTGTTGGATAGTGGATGCACAGGCAGCTCTATCAACTGAACCTATGTCCAACAACATCAGTTGAATACCTAAAAAGCTGCCTCTCCCATACCCATATACAACATAGATGGAACTTGTAACAAGGTGGGCAACATAACAGAATTTGTGAAACTCCAAATGACTATCAGAAATCATGTTGAATGAATTGACCTTGCAGTCACAGACTTAGGCTCCAAGACAGTGTATTTGGGCCATGATTGGCTTAAATGCCACAACCCTCTCGTAAACTGGAAATCGGGAACTATGACATTTGGACAATGTTATTGCATAAAAAACCATTTTACACTTTCTGACTCTGATGAAGAAGACAGATGGGACAAAGAGTTAGAAGAAGGGGAAACCATTCTAGTGGTAAATATGCAAGAAGAAATCATCCTTTGAGCAGTACACCATGCAAATGAACTAGCAACAGCCACAAATGCAGAAAAACTGAAACAAACCTTTGAGGAGCTCATGCCTCTTCAGTATCAAAGCTTTAGAGATTTGTTCTCTAAAGAAAGCTTTGATGATCTACCTGAATGAAGACCTTGGGACCATGCCATTGAGCTGATTCCCAATGCGAAATCCACACTAGACTGTAAAGTCTATCCACTCAACTGAAACAAGCAAGAACAACTCGACAAGTTTTTAGACAAAAATCTCGATTCAGAGAGGATCTAACCATCCAAATCCCCTTTTGCCTTCCCATTCTTCTTTGTTAAGAAAAAAGATGGCTCTCTACACCTGGTTCAAGATTACTGAAAATTGAATGAAATAACAATAAAGAATCAATATCTCCTTCCCTTAATCTTCAAACTCATCGACAAACTATGAGGAGCAAAGTACTTCTCCAAGTTAGATGTCCAGTGGGACTATAACAATGTGCGAATCTGAGACAGGGACAAAGAAAAGGCAGTGTTCAGAACTAACTGAGGACTCTTTGAATCTATGGTCATGTTTTTCAGCCTTACCAACTCACCAGCCACATTCCAGTGGATGATGAATGACATCTTCAAAGATTTAATCACTGGAGAAAAGGTCACTATTTACCTTGACAACATTCTCATATTCACCAAATCTCTGTCAGAACACCATATCATTGTCTGACAAGTGTTATAATGACTTCAAGAAAATAAACTATTTCTCAAGGCAGAGAAGTGTGAATTCGAGGTACTAGAGACAGAGTACCTTGGAGTCATCATTAGCAAAGATGTGATCTGCATGGATCCAGTCAAGATTGCAGGAATAGCAGAGTGGCCAACTCCAATGAAAAAGAAGGAACTCCAATCCTTCTTAGGCTTCATGAATTTCTATCACAAATTCATTTATGACTACTCCAAAGTCATATGACCTCTTACCCACTTAACCAGCAAAGTTGACTGGATGTGGGGATCAGAACAGGAACAAGCATTCAGCCAACTCAAAAAGCTGATGATCACTAATGTTGTCCTAATGATTCCCTCAGACAATGGGAAATTTCAAGTAGAAGCTAATGCTAGTGATGGAGCTATCAGTGCCATTCTCAGTCAAGAACAAAACAGTAAATGGAGACCTGTTGCCTTCATGTCAAAAGCATTGATGGTCACTGAACACAACTACAAGATATATGACAAAGAGTTGTTGGCCATCATGCTGGCACTAGAAGAATGGTGTCATTATCTTATGGGCACAAAGGAAACTATTGAAATCTGGACCAATCATCAAAACCTCCAGTATTTCCAAAAACCCCAAAAGCTGAATTGCCAACAAGCCCAATGGGTCACAGAATTAGCTGAATATCACTTTATTCTTCAACATAAAGCTGGAATCACTAACAAAAAGGCAGACCTTCTCAGTCCATGAGACAACCATGATCAAGGAAAGGAAGACAATCAAGACATAGTTATCCTTTCCCCAGAACACTTCCAGTCATTAATACTGCCCACCACTGAAGAACAAATCACACATATAAGAGATGCCATCCAACAAAATATTCAATGGGATCAAGGAATCAAAAAATCCCTCAACCATGAATGAGGAATCACTCAGGAAAATGAAATTCTATGGTATGACGGATGAGTCTATGTTTCTCAAGATCCCTCCCTTTGCAGAAATATCATCACCCAATACCATGATCATATTACTGCTGGGCATTCAGGAATCACAAAAACCAAGGAACTTATTCTTTACAAATACTGGTGGCTGAAGATGAAAAGAGACATTGAATCCTATATTAAGGGATGTGAAACATGTCAAAGGATGAAGAGCAACATGCAGGCCAAGGCTGCTCCTCTTCATCCCAATGCCATTCCTGATACCCCATGGACTCATATTTCCATTGATATGATCACCAGCCTCCCAGAATCAGAAGGCTTTGATGTCTTACTCATCATAGTAGACTGGTTCTCCAAAACCATAATTCTCATTCTATGCAATGAAGAATTATCCACTGAAGGATGGGCTCTAATGCTCCACAACCATGTATATACAAAACATGGAATGCCTCAAGTGGTTATTTCAGACCGAGGACCACAATTTGTATCAGCATTTATGAAGGAACTCTACAGAATGTTGAATATCACTCAAAACACGTCAACCATGTATCATCCCCAAACAGATGGACAGACAGAGAGAGTCAACTAGGAGGTTGAAAAATACCTTCGGATCTTTGTTAACCATCAACAGATGGACTGGGTAACATGGTTGCCACTGGCAGAATTTGCTCACAATAACCGAACCCACTCAGCCACAGGCAAAAGTCCTTTCATGACCCTATATGGATGAAATCCCTGACTCATCCCTGAGTCAATCCAAAAAACCAGCTTCACTAATCCTGCAGCCATTGACTTCACCGAAACGATGGCCAAGGTCCATAAGGAAGTCCATGACACCTTAGAGAAGGCAGCAGCACAAATGAAAGTGCCATACAATAAAAAGAAACAGTCACCACAGGAATACCAAGTCAGTGATAAGGTCTGGCTCGATACTGCCAACCTTCATCTATCATGACCAAAGAAAAAACTGGATGATAAATGAACAGGACCATTCAAGATCGTCAAAAAAGCAGGAGCAGCAGCATACAAGCTAAAACTGCTACCCCATTGGAAAATACATCCCCAATTCAATGAAAAACTGTTGATCTTCTATATTGCGCCCTCATTTCCAAACCAGCAACAACTGCCACCTCCTTCTCCAGACCTTGTCGACAGTCAGGAGGAATATGAAATCGAAGAAGTATTGGATTCATGCACAAGGAAAGTGTGCTCCAAAAAGAGACAACCATTCAAAGAAGTCATGGACTATCTAGTCAAATGAAAGGGATGGACAAGAGACCACAATTCTTGGGTCAGAGAAACTGAGATGATGAATGCTATGGAAGCGATCAAAGAGTACCAGGCCAGCATAAACTATGCCGTATATACTCCAAAAATCATAACCAAAAACAAAGTAGTGATCAAAATCCTGGACCATGAATACTTGGAAAACAGCAACATAGCATATCTTGCTGAACAAAAAGATGGATACACCAAATGGATAGTCAATCCAGACAAAGACTTATGGAAAAAACTGACTGACCAGTACTGGACCAGTCAAATTGAAACACAATTTGACACTCCCGAAAAAGAGCCTTAGCAGTCAGGATGACTGCTTTAACAAGGGGGTAATATTATGATTTTTCCATTATCTTATCTTATCCAAGTCATATCCATGACTCATCCATCTAATCAACTATTGTCTCCACTTTGTATCAACCTACTCACTGACCATTACCCTAGTTCTCACCCACTGTCACCTCAAATCCTTTCTATTAGACCATGATCCTTTCAGGATCCATCCTCCTTCGACACTGTTCAAGCATGGACTGTACCATTTCATCTAAATATAATGCCGCACTTACAGTATATAAGTAGAGTAAACCTCACTATTGTACTCTATCTTTTGACTAAATTACAATCATATACCTCTTACTTGCATACACTAAAAACCAGGCTAAATTCTCTAACTGGATGATTGTTTGAATGCATAACAGCCCAAAGAGAACAGCTTATGTCCCAAGTCATGTGCTTAAGATGGTCCATAACAATAGCAGACTGGTATCTGCCTTGGATGATAGGCTCAACACATTCATCAGCTGGTCACTTTTTCAGGGTGATATTAGGATCAAATAGAGTGATAACAGGTGATGCATTGTGGAGGCCAAAACAGGTGAGTATCCTCTTGATGTATTGTTGCTAGGATAATGAGATGATGCCATGGTCATAGTTTCTCTCTATTTTGATTCTAATGATTTTTTTCAGCTCTCCTATATCCTTGATATTGAACAGCCCTGCTAACTCCTTTTTTATTCTGTCTAGATCCTCAGGTTTTTCTGCAAAGATCAGCAGGTTGTCAACTCATACAGTCAGGAATACTGTCCTGCTGTTTTGGATGCATTTATAGACACAGTGGTCGACTTTGAGCTTTGAGAATCCAATAGAGGTGAGTTTCCTATTGAATTCACAGTTCCACTTATGTCCTGACTATTTTAACCTATAAAGAGTCTTGTATAATTTGCAGACACATCCCGATTCATCATCATAGTCTGAAGGCTGGCATATGTATATTTCTTCCTTGAGTTCTCCATTGAAGTTGTTATAGCCCTATCTAACATGTGACTTGGGACATAAGCTTCTCTCTGGGCTGTCTCACATTCAGACAATCACCCATTAATAGAGAGGTTCACTAAGTCTTTAGTTTTGTGTAGTAGAAGGTATATGAATGCAATTTAGTTGAAAGGTAGAGTACAATGGTGGAAACTACTCTACTTATATACTGAAAGTACAGCATTATTTATAGATGAAATAGTATCACCCATGAGAGAACAGTGTGTAGATCAGCTGAATCATGAATGAATAGGAGTGAACAAGGGTATAAATTGAGGAAAACTAGGGTGATCATCAGTGAATATGTTGATACTGACTGAGATAAGATGTGTGATGTTATAGATATGATGAAATAAGATAAGATAATGGAAAAATCGTAACAGAAGTAAGCTCCTCTAATGTCCATCTGACCAATTTCAAGGTTGTTGATGGCAGCTATACCTAGTGTGGCACAAACAGATTTGAGATGGACAACTGGTGCAAATGTTTCCATAAAATTGACTCCTGGAATCTGTGAGTAGCCTTGTGCTATAAGGTGGGCTTTGTAGCATAGAACTTTTCCATGCTCATCATATTTCTTTATGTAGGTCCATCTGCAGCCTATGGTTTCATATCTCTCTGGTAGATCCTTGAGCTTGTAAGTCCTCATTTCTCTAATCATTGATATTTTCTCATCTATAGCCTTCTTTCATTCAGGCCATTCTGCTGATTCTTGTGTCTCTGCAAGGCTTCATGGAAAGTTGTCATGATTAATGTGCTCACCATTACTGGCAATATAGCTTTGAGTCATTGCAACATTTGTTGATTCTGGGGGATGTTTAGATAGGGCCAATGGAGTTTGTGATGATGCTGCTTTCCATGCATTGGGGTTATTGAGCTTGTGGTAGTTATGATCACTAGTGGTACATGAAATACATCATAGTGCTTCTGGTATTGGTTCAGGAGTTTCTTCAGTTTTGGGCTGTAGTGATGTGGTTTGCTGACTTTCTTCTTCAGCTCTCTTTGGCAATGATAGGTTGTTTGTCTTTGCTGCCTCCCTCACAAGCCACATATTGTCTGTGCTTTGTTCTATAGCCATAGTGTTATGTCCTTGTCTACCACATGACTTGGGATATAAGCTTTAGTCTCATTGAGCTGCTTTACATTCAGGCAGTCACTCAGATGAGACTTGGGCTAGATCTTTGGTGTATGAGTAGAAAGTATATGAGTGTAATTTAGTTAAAAGATAGAGTACAATGGTGCAGTTTACTCTACTTATATACTGTAAGTACAGCATTATATTTAGATGAAATGATATGGTCCATACTGGAACGGTGTCAAAGTGGGGTGGATCCGGAAGGATCATGGTCTAATAGGAAGTGTCTGGGGTGACTGTGGGTGAGAACAAGGGTAACAGTCAGTAAATAGGTCAATACAAGATGGATACTATGGCTGATTAGATGGATGAGTCATGGGTATGACTCAGATAAGATAAGATAAATGAAAAAATCATAACATTACCCCCTTGTTAAAGCAGTCAGGATGACTGCTAAGATTCTTCTTCAGGAGTGTCGAATTGTGTTTCGATTTGACTGATCCAGTATTGATCAATCAAGTGTTTCCATATGTCTATATCCTGGTTGACGATCCATTTTTGATGTCCATCCTTGCATTGAGCCAAGTATGCAATATCGCCATTGTCTGAGTATTCATAGTCTAATATCTTGACCACTATTTTGTTTTCGGTTATGATTTTTGGAATGTGTAAGGCACAGTTTATGCTGGCCTTGTATTCTTCTATCACTTCTATAGCATTTGTCATCTCTGTTTCTCAAACCCATGAATTGTGTTCTTAGGTCCAACCCTTCCACTTGACTAGATAGTCTATGACTTCTCTGGATGGTTGTCCTCTTTTGGATCATACCTTTCATGTATGCAAATCCAATACTTCTTTGATCTCATATTCTTCTTGTCCATTGACAAGGTCTGGAGGAGGTGGTGGTGGTTGTTGTTGATTGGGAAATGATGGGGCAATATAGGGAGTCAACAGTTTTTCATTGAACCTGGGGTGTATCTTCCAATGGGGCAGCAGTTTTAGCTTGTAGGCTGCTGCTCTGGACTTTTTGATGATCTCAAATGGTCCTGTTCATTTGTCATCAAGCTTTTTCTTTGGTTGTGGAAGGTGAAGGTTAGTAGTGTCTAGCCAAACCTTGTCACCAACTTGATAGTTTTGAGGTATCTGTTTCTTTTTGTCATATTGCACCTTCATTTGCACTGCTGCCTTTTCTAAAGCATCGTGGACTTCTTTATGGATCTTGGCCATAGTTTTGGTGAAATCAACTGCTGCAGGATTGGTGAAGCTGGTTTTTTGGATTGACTCAGGAGTGAGTCAAGGATTACATCTGTATAGGATCATGAAAGGACTTTTGCTGGTAGCCAAGTGAGTTCAGTTGTTGTGGGTGAATTCTGCAAGGGGTAACCATGTGACCAAGTCAGTTTGTCAGTGGTTGACAAAGATACAGAGGTATTTTTCAACCTCCTGATTGACTCTCTCGGTCTGTCTATCAGTTTGGGGATGATACACTGTTGAGGTGTTTTGCATAATGTTTAGCATTTGATAAAGTTTCTTTATAAATGTGGATACAAATTGAGGTCCTCTGTCAGAGATTACTACTTAGAGCATCCCATGTTTTGCATATACATGGTTGCAGAGCATTAGAGCCCATCCTTCAGCAGATAATTCTTCATTGCACAGAATGAGAATTATATTCTTGGAGAATTGATCCACAATGACAAGTAGAGCATTGAAGCCTTCTGATTCTGGGAGACCAGTGACCATGTCGATGGAAATATGAGTCCATGGGGTATCAGGTATGACATTAGGATGGAGAGGGGCAGCCTTGGCCTGTGTGTCACTCTTCGTTTGTTGATATGTCTTGCATCCCTTGACATAGGATTCGACATCTTTTTCATTTTTGGCCACCAGTATTTGTGAAGAATGAGTTCTTTAGTCTTGGCAATTCCTAGATGTTCAGTGGTGATATGATCATGATTTTGTAAAATGATTTCTCCATGAAGTGAAAGGTCCTGGGGAATGTAGATTCATCCATTGTATCACAAGATTTCATTTTCTTGAGTGATTCCTCATTTGTGGTTTAGGAATTTCTCAATCCCTTGATCCCACTGGCTTTTCTGTCAGGTTGCATCTCTTATATGTATGATTCATTCTTCAGTGGTGGGCAATATTAATGTCTGGAAGTGTTCTGGGGATAGGATGACTACATCTTGATTGTCTTCCTTTCCTTGATTGTGATCATCTTGTTGACTGAGAACATCTGCCTTCTTGTTAGCAATACCCACTTTGTGTTGAAGGATAAAGTGGTATTCGGCTAGTTCTGTAACCCATCGGGCTTAGTGTCAGTTTAGCTTTTGAGGCTTCTAGAAGTATTGGAGATTTTGATGATCTGTCCAGATCTCAATAGTCTCTTTTGCGCCTATGAGGTAATGGTGCCATTCTTCTAAGGCCAACATGATGGCCAACAACTCTTTGTCATAGATTTCATAGTTGCATTCAGTGACCATCAAAGCCTTTGACATGAAGGCAACAGGTCTCCATTTGCCATTCTGTTCTTGGCTTAGAACAGTGCTGATGGCCCCATCACTGGCATCAGCTTTAACTCAGAATTTCCCATTGTCTGAGAGAATCATTAAGACTATGTTCATGGTCATCAACTTTTTGAGTTGTGAGAATGTTTGTTCCTGATCTGGTCCCCATGTCCAGTCTACTTTTCCAGTTAACTGGGTAAGGGGATGTACAATTTTGGAGTAATCACAAATAAACTTTTGGTAAAAGTTCATAAAGCCTAAAAAGGACTGGAGTTCTTTCTTTTTTGTGGGAGTAGGCCACTCCACTATTCCAGCGATTTTCACTGAATCTATGCAGATCACATCTTTGCTGATGATGACTCCAAGATACTTGGTTTTGAGTACTTTAAACTTGCACTTTTCTGCTTTGAGGAATAGTTTATTCTCTTGTAGCCATTGTAGGACTTGTTGCACAATGATTCAGTGCTCAGACAAGGATTTTGTGAAGATAAGAATATTGTCAAGGTAAATAGTGACTTTTCCTCTGGCAATCAGATCCTTAAAAATATCGTTCATCATCCATTGGAAGGTTGCTGGTGAGTTGGTAAGACTAAAGAACATGACTGTAGGCTCAAAGAGTCCTCAGTTGGTTCTGAATGTGGCCTTTTCTTCATCTCCATCTCAGATACATACATTGTTGTATCCCCATCGAACATCCAATTTAGAGAAGTACTTTGCTCTGCATAGCTTGTCAATAAGCTCAGAGATCAATGGAAGAGGATAATGATTCTTGATCATCATTTCATTCAGTTTTTAGTAATCCTGAACTGGTCATAGCAAGCTGTCTTTTTTCTTGACAAAGAAGAAAGGGGAGGTGAAGGGGGATTTGGAAGATTGGATCCTTCTAGAATCAAGATTTTCATTGAGGAACTTATCAAGTTATTCCTGTTCATTTCAGTTGAGTGAGTAGACTTTGCAGTCTAGCATGGATTTTGCATTGGGAGTCAGCTCAATAGCATGGTCCCAGGGTCTTTGTTTGGGTAGATCGTCAAAGCTTTCTTTTCAGAATAAATCTCTAAAGCTCTGGTATTGAGGAGGCATGAGCTCCTCAAAGGTTTGTTTTTGTTTTTCTGCATTTGCGGCTGCCACTATTTTGTTTGTGTGGTGTACTGCTCAAATAAGGATTTCTTCTTGTATGTTTACCACTAGGATGGTTTCACCTTCTTCCAGTTCTTCATTGGAATTGGGGAGAGTGAAATGATTTTTTGTGCAATGATATCATTTGAATGTCATTACTCCTGATTTCCAGTTAATGAAGGGATTGTGGTGTTTAAGCCAGTCATAGCCCAAATACACTGTCTTGGAGCCTAAATCCATGACTGTGAGGTCAATTTGTTTGATATAGTCTCTAATGATCATTTGGAGCTCCATGAATTCAGTGATATTGCTGGCCTTGTTATGGGTTCCATCTGCATTGTAAACAGGTATGGGAGAGGTGGCTTTTCAGGTGTCCAACTGGTGTTGTTGGACATAGGTTCAGTTGATAGAGCTACTAGTGCAGCCACTATCCAACAATGCATGGGTTGTCAAAGTCTTCTTCCCTATGCAGGGAGCAAGTTGGATATCCACTAAGAAGTCTCGTCCTGAGCTCTTGGTTCTGTGGATATACTGGATCAGTTCATGAAGTTCATAGAGTTGCTCACATGCAAAACTCTCTTTGGTTTGTAAGCTTTGTACAAGCTCATCAGTGATCTCCTGAAGTCATTTGGGATGTACCCATGTGGAGAGTATGGCTTTGGCAACTGCCAAGTTTTTGGTACTACAAACTGTGCATAGAGTCTAGTCGATCCCAAATGGTTTATACCATATGTGATCACATGCCTTCATAATTGGCAGGACTTTGGGATTTGGTACCCCCTTGTTAAATGGGATTTTGGGTGTCGGGTTACTGGCTTTGGACTGTTTTGCTTTCTATTGTAAGAAAGCTATGTCATCTTCTTTATCAGGTACTTCAATGATAGTGGTGGTTCTGCTGAAGTGCCCTTTCTTTACTGCCTGGACACTAGTGGCTTCCCCTTGTTCTTTGGCTTGGGTTGCTTTTGGAACCCAAACAATCCTGAGAGGGGATTGGACTTGGCTTGAGGCTTCTGAGGTTTCGCTTCTATTATCTGTTCCAGCAGAGTACTTGGCTTTTGCATCTGGGATGAATCTTATCAGCATTGCCTGCAGCTCCACTACTGGCTATTCTCCCACCAGTTTGGATAATGCATGGCCCTAATCCTGGCCTTGGTGAGAGGCTCTGTCCTGGTCCTCTGCTGACCCTGGCAAGGCTGGTGGACTTGTTGAGAGTGCTGAGACTTTCAGACTTCTGAGAGGCCCAAGGGTGTCTTGCCTACTAGTCTCTGTCTGTGGTTTTACCCATGTATCTGGTGAGTTCCACTGTGTGGGCTTGGTGGACTTTGTGGCAGTGCCAGCACCACCTGGTAAATCCTGCACCTCATCGGGGGTTTGGGATTCACTATAGATAGTCATGTCAGCTTCTTTCAGGAGTATGACATACCTGTTTATTATCAATTCTTTGGAGGTCTTTGGCTTTAGAGTCTGTGAAGTCATATGATATATATTGCATTTCATAGATAATGGTCTGTGTTTATAGTAATCAGTCTGACCCACAGAAGCTGAGGACTTACCTTCAAGAGACTTGGTCGAGCAAGAGGAATTGAACCCTTGTTGACCTACTCTTTTGCCTCTTCAATCTTGGCAATAGGTGGCACCACTTCATTAGTGGGCCCTACTAACCAAATGTCCTTGAAGTCTTTTCTTCTAGGGCAGTCCTTGCTCAGGTAACCTTTCTCATTGCACCTGAAGCATCTTCCCTCTGCTCATTGCCAATCTATGTCCATGAGCTTCCCTGCCCCTCCATATGCTGTCCATCAACCAGTTCCAGAATCCTGACTGACCCCCATATTAGCAGTCGGCTTTGGAGCTGAGGAACTTGTTGTCCCAGCAGTGGCTTTGCCACTGGGATACTGTTGAGATTGGGGATGGGAATCCTTCTTCTGTCTGTCCCAGGGCATACTGGTGGTCTGATCAAAGACCCACTTGCATTGGTACTCCTTATACATTTGGAGGATACACTCCTTCCATTCTGGGTATGAGTGCGGGATGTTGACACCCATATTGGAAATAAAGGTTATATAGGAGGAAGGTACTCCTAGGCAAATGGCCTTTACCATAGTGCTGTGCTCATTCTCATTAGTCTGTCAGCCCACTAATTTTGCTTCTTCTTCCAGTTTCTGGAAATAATGGGAGGCAGGGCTGCATTCCCATTCAAAGATTGAACATCTGCTTTTCATGGACTTCCTTGATGGCAGGGTCTCTGAATTGTCAAGAGACCATATCGATAAAGTCTGCCCAATCAGAGTAGTGGAAGTGGGCGGCAGTCCCATCATAAGCATCACCAACCCAGAACTCAGGTCTCTTGTAAACCCACCAATCCTTAGTGGCTCCCTTAAAATGGGAAGTTGCAAATAATACCAGGTGTGATGGCACCTGGAAGTAGTGTCTGAACACTTTGAAGTAGGCAATGCAATTGCCTATGAAGCATTCAATGTCATCATGGTCCCCCTTGAATGGGGAGGGGACTTTGATGAGTGTGAGTTTGATGCTCAAATAGGGGGCATCAGTGAGAGCATTCCCAACAGGGTTGGGAATCGGGTTGGGAGGTCCTTTGCTGAGGGACAGTCTTGGGATTGAGTATTAATCCAGCCTTGGCCCTGGATAACCTCTTGGCAGCTCTGTTGGCCTTCTCCTGTCTGGCTCTTTCCCCTTCTCTTGATTGGGGAGGTAATCTGTCATCATTCTCTTGGCAGATTCCTCTCTTTCCAGTTCTTCATGCATTTCTGCAATGTGTTTCTCCTTCTCAGCCAATGCAGTTTTTGTCTGTTGCCAAATTTCTTCTGCCATCACAGGGGTTCTTGATGCCTCTATAGGGACAGTTTCAGCTTCCATTTCTTCTCCCACAGTGGCAAAGAGAAGACTACCACCCTGGTAAGGGTGGTATCCTTGTTGTTGTATCTGACTGTATGGTGGTGAGTCAGGTAAGAGTTTTGGTCTTGCGACTAGGGTGTCGGGGAGGTAGTTGGGGATATTTTCATATTCTTGGGCATATCCCTGCCCATAATAACCTGTATCATAGGTAAATGTATTGTAACTGGGTTCTTGACCCAGTCTATTCCTCTCTTGTAGCCTCTAGTCACCATAATTGTCATAGGAAGCATTCCAACTCCCTCTGCTCATCCTCATCTTAGGCTTGAAGCCCTGGTAATATATCCCTGGTGGAGGGATGAAATATGTCATACTCCCTGTTCACATATATCCAGGCATGAACCATGACATTTAGGTTGGGACTCTGGATGAGATCCCCTCAGTTGAGTGCCAGCCACTCATCCATATCAGGTCTGGGCTCATTCCAGAGCATTCTTGCTTCAACATCACATCATTGAATCTCCCAGGCGGTGGCCCTGAAGAGGCCAAATAGCCTTCTGTCAACCTCAGAGAGGTCAGGCCATGTGTAATCTGCCCCATTTGGATTGAATGGGTCATCAGGGGCAGTGGAAGTGGGTAGGATCAGAGCATTGAGCTCCCTGTCAGACTTATCAGAGAGGTCAATGATGGGGAGAGAGGAAGTGGAATTGGTCCCTCCTTGAGGCCAGTTGTTTTCATAGGCCCAGAGTCTATAGGGGTGGTTCCAATCCATTCTGGGATTGTTGGGGTGTTGGGGTCCATTGTAGAACCCATTGGAGGAAGAGAAGCGGGAGCAGGGAGAGATTCACCAGTTGTGCAGGTGAAAGGCCAGGATTGTGAGATGAGGAGGATGGGGATGGGGAGGGCTGGAGTAAGAGGGTGGAGCATCCTTGATCTGAGCCCAAACATGCCACACATATTCCTGGGCTGGGGTGGAGGTGGATCATTCCATCCAGTACTGGAGTAAAACTGCCTGCACATTGTGTGCATGAGCATTTGAGGGCTCTGGGGTCAGGGGCCTCTCATCATCAGTTGTCCCCTCAGAGGAGGAGGCAATGGTAAAGCATGCTCTGGGGCAGATGAGTGGTATTGCCTCTCACTCTCCCAGTCAGGTGGGGGGTAGCTTCTGGGGAAGGATATTTTTGGGATGTTGTAGTGGTCAGCATAGTTGCCTTTGGTGGAGAAGGGTTCTGATTTCCTCTTCATAGATTAATATGGCAAGAACAGTGAAGAAGGAGAGAAGTATGGCACTGCCAATTGCAATGCTGAGAGAGACAGTTCTTGGGTTTTGCCTATTTTCTTCATTGGTCATAGGGAGATGCTTTTTTTATAGCTGGCATAGGGGAAGTGGCATGTTTATCTTTCAACTAATGTTATGTTCTTGTCTACCACATGACTTGGGATATAAGCTTCAGTCTCATTGAGCTGCTTTATGTTTGGGCAGTCACTCAGATGAGACTTGGGCTAGATCTTTGGTATATGAGTAGAAAGTATATGAGTGTAATTTAGTCAAAAGATAGAGTACAATGGTGCAGTTTACTCTACTTATATACTGTAAGTACAGCATTATATTTAGATGAAACGATATGGTCCATGCTGGAACAGTGTCAAAGTGGAATGGATCTGGAAGGATCATGGTCTAATAGGAAGTGTCTGGGGTGACTGTGGGTGAGAACAAGGGTAACAGTCAGTAAATAGGTCAATATGAGACAGATACTATGGCTGATTAGATGGATGAGTCATAGGTATAACTCAGATAAGATAAGATAAATGGAAAAATCATAACACATAGGCTTAATAAACTTGTAGTTCTGGAATTCTTGGATTGTGCAAAGTTCTGCATTATAGTATTTGATGACTATCACATCCTCTGTGAACCCCATGAAGGTATGTTTCTTTGCTTTTCCTGAGTTTTCACCCAGCTTTGAAAGACTGATTTCTTCCTATTTGATCCAGACTGCACAACCAAACTCTTGTAGGTGTGAGACATCAGGTTTTCTTCCTGTCCATGCTTTTTCAGGTGTTTTTCCATCAAGAGCTCATGTTGGTGCACAGTTTCTGATATATGCTGCATATTCTATTGCTGTCTCCCATAGAAATGGTATGTTGTTGGCTATCATCATAGCTTATGCTAGCTCCACTAGTGTGTGATTCAGCTACACCATTACATGAGTGTGCATATGGTGCTAGTATGAGTAGTTGTATCTCTTTTTTCTTTAACTATTGTTTTACCTCCCCATTAGTAAGTTTCTTTGCATTGTTGATATGTAGTATCTTTGGTGTGAATCCATACTGTATTTCAATGAAGGTGACATATTCTTTAATCTTCTGGAATGCTTCTGACTTTGATTTCATGAATTCAGATGTACATCACTGGGTTGCATTATCTGTGAGCATGATGTTATATTTTGACTTCTGCAGGGACTCAACTTGGGCTGGTCTCTAGATGTCACCATATGTGGTTTCTCACTTCGATGTTTTGCTTCTTGTGGGAATGGATGAAGAGACATCTTGGCTTGAATACAAGCTTTGCATTGACTGAGTGGAGGTGAGTTGTCATTGACTATGAACCACTAATCTTTCTCTCTTCAATTGTTCTAACTCTGACTTCCCTAGGTGTCCCATGCATTTGTGCCAAGCATTCCATATGTTCTTATTTTCAGTGTTGGCAATGTTTGATTGTTCTCATACAGTATTATATGCTTGAGCATCCATCAAATACAAATAGCATATCTTCTTTCCTTCTTCCAGGATTTTCCTATTTTTTCAGAGAAACTAGACTATGCCATTCTTGAATGAAGCTTCCATACCAGCATTGTCAAGCCTGCTGATGGAGATTAGATTGTTTACAGTATTCAGTGCATAAAGTGTATCTTTCAGTTTGTGAGTGACAGTTTTCCTATTGACTTTGCAGTCTAATAGGACTGTTCCTCAGCCTAGTGCCTGAATGGATATATTTCTGATGCCTGCAATGGTCATGTCCTTGAGCAGCTTGAAGTTTATGAAGGTTTCTCAGTGATTGAAAATATGTGAGGTTGTTCCAGAGTCAGATAGCCAGCTGTAAGTGAAGAAATGTGAGTCAAATTGGGGCTTAAACTCTATATTGTAAGTAGCTTCAACAACATCATCCTTCATATTTTCTGAATCTTTTGCCTGATTAGATCTTTCCCTCTTCTTCTTTCCCTGCTTTCTGTCTGAATCTTTCCCTTCTTAGCTGCCACCCTTGGATCAACACTGTGCTGATGTGTGGCCTTGCTTGTGGCAGTTCCAACACTTGACATCATCAAAGACCTTCTCTGATGTGGAGTTCCCTCAGCTGCTTCCACTGCCTGTCTTTTCATTATTGCATCCATATATGGCAGCTTTGCTTCCATCAGATTTTTTGATCTGTTGACAGTTTTCTTCCAGAATGATGGCAATGAACTCATGTGACATGACTGTTGGGTTATTTCCAGTGGATCCTAGGTATGCTGATGTGAACTGGTCCCAGGATTCTGGTAGTGATAATATGAGTAGCATCAGGAAATCTTCATCAGTAACAATACTCTCCAGCATGCTAAGCTCTTCCTGGATTCAGCACATCTCTGTGGTGTGCTCAATAATATCTGTGGACTCATTGGCTACAGTGTAATAAAGACAGTGTCAGTGTATGAGTATTTCCAATTTTCCTCTAGCTTCCTTTACTAATTTAAGCTGTGACCACATTTTAGCTAATGTTTTTGCCCTCACAATGTGTATCATCTGTGAATCACTCAATGTGAGCCCAATTTGAGTCTGCACTCATCCATCTCCCTCTTCCCACTTTGTGATTTCATCTATTTTTTCCTTAGTTGATGAATTTGAGTCTGTTGAAACTGGTTTATTCAATATTCTATTGGCATACTTCAATAGGGCTCATTCTCACAGTATTGCAGTGACATGATGCTTCCATGGAACCCAGTTGTGCTCCTGGAGTAGCTCAATGTAGAATAATGATAAGGGTGTGGTGTCAGACATGATATATGAAGGTGGATTGTAGTTCAGTGAGGTAATAAATTATAGTGAGTCTTCTGTAGTTTAGTTAGGGCTGAGGCCCATAACCTGTTGTAAAAGAGTGTGAAATAGAGGTTATAAGTGCAGTGGTAAACTATGAGACTTGACTGTGTGAGAGAGGTGAGAGAGAATATTAATCTATATTATTAGTGGGCTGGTCTACCCAGTATATATACTATAAGATGGGTACTTCTAGAATATACTATTATCTACTAGTGTCCATGTCTGACTCATTGCTGAGTGAGCAGACAGATGATTGAGTCAAGAAGAAGGTGTGCAAAATGCTTCAACATTGCTCTGATTGCTGGATTGCCATATGTGGCTGAGTGCATCTTCAACAGTTTCAATGGAGCCAGACAAGGTAAAATCCCATGAAAACAGCAACTTCTTTGACCCAGTATGTCCATGGTGATATGATAGCATTCCAATTTGAGTATTTATACATAGTATCATCCATCCACATGATATCTTCATACATTTTCACAAAGGATGTCTATAAACCTCAATAAAAATGAGTCCTTTTCACTCAATGGAAGAAAGTGTTATTCTCACTAAATGGTGTTTGTATTGCCTTTCTGAAGTGGCAATTCATACCTTGCATATCACCCTTCATCTCAGTATGGACACCATAGCCAGAAAACTGCCAGATGCAATTAAAATATGTCAAACATGGGATCATGTCCTTGAAAGGGACTGCTCTGATGTATTCCAACAACATGCCAGGGGCCATAGAGTGAGTGACATCCTCCAGAAACATTATTCAATTGGGGTCAGCAAATCAGCCATAGATATAATTAGGTGCTGGATTGTAAGCAGTGATCTCCCAGTCCACAGATATGACATTGAGTTGTGTTGTCACTTGGTCAAGTGCTATAGATATTTGAGTCCAGATGATTTGGTGTTGAGACAATATTAAAAGGGACCATCTGTATCAAATGTGATACATAATTTTGAGGAAGATTTGGGTGATATTTGGAAAACATTTGCGAAAGCTGATGTAATTGGGAAGATTGGATAAGATTATGTATGGCTCCTGGGCAGCATCCTTATTTGCATCAACCAGGTTGACATGGCAGGTAATCATATGAGTGGAATGAGGGAGATGAGGTCAGTAGATCAGAGAGTTGTTGCTGTGTATGATGGACCTGAGATAGAGAAGATATCTCCCTGTTGGAATGAAGATGTCCCTGGATGTGATGTGAGCAAAAAATGTCTTTCCAGAGGCTGCTAACAAGGGGGCATGTTATCATGAATATAATACTATCATCTGAGGGATGTTCATAGTACAAGAACTCTGAGATAATGATGTGAACGAGCTCAGGAGGGAGCTGGGGGCTCGGGTCGAGCATTGAGGGGCATGTTTCGGGAGCCGCTCAGCATGAAGGCGGAAAGAATCCGGGTATCGGCATCTTCCGCGACTCTGCCAGCCTACTGAAAGTACATCTACAAGCCATGAACGTTGAACGACAAAACAAATTGACCATGCTGGCGGTAATTTTCCTCAAGAATTTGACCTACCACCTCAAAATGCTGGCGCTGTGCCTCTGAAAGAGCCTCAGTTTATGTTCCACTGAACTTTCCAAGTCCTATACTAGAAGCAATGTTCCTGCCTCCAATTGCCAAGGAAATGGGATATATGCTCCACGAGCTGGCATAGCACTACTTCCCTCTTCAATGCATACTTGGAATTCGGCCCACTGTAACAACTGTTGGACTATCACTGCCGTTCGCAAACAAAATTATGCGGATCAGACCCTGAACAACACCTATTACTGGACAAAGTTTTCTGCTTGGGTGTGGTCAGAGACTGACCCTGTATGATAAGCTGTAGCTTTTCAATACCAAGATAGGCCAAACGACAACTCGTTCTTTGCAATTCATGCTTTGAAACGCGCTGCATCAAATACATCTGTGGTTACGAAGGAATATCAAGAGTCGTCACGTCAAGGATAGAAGTTTCGAGGGTTTAGATCCTCGCAATCTTGACCTTATACACCCAGTGTCCCAGCAGCCTGGTTCATACTTGAATATAACGCATACTAGGATAGAACGGTGTGAGTCATTCCTTCCTAGACGTGGGTCAATCCAAAACTAAGATTGTCTCTGGCATTACGAAACGTGTTCTAATAATATAGTGTTGATTGTGGCTTTAGTACCCTGTTGTCGTGGCGACTACCGCCTTCATTCCTTCATTTGACGACGGAAACAACGTTCGGAATACATCAGGTTGTTCCCAGTGATACAGATCAGTCACTACATACAAAAGCGAGTTACATACAATACAAACTAGTCCGTCCATATGCGCCCCTTGATGTTGTACAGCCATTCTAATATATTCTGCAGCATGTTTATCCCCTCACTTTCACTCCGGCTACCTCGAGTATACCCTTCAATTTACCCTCGGCATGCAGCTTTGCCAAGTCGTCACTACCCCCGATAGAGTTTCCTCGGACAATAACGTTGGGGAATGTACTATGGGACGTTAGACGCGTGAGAAGCGATTTTAATTGGATCGAGTCCTCTATCAGGAAGAATGACTAGGAGAAAGACACAGAAACAGAAATAACATACCTCTCAAATCGACCTCGATAACCTTCATGGGCGGGTCAAGGTCGTATGACTCTAATAGCGTCTTGGCTCGCTTTGAGAATCTGTTCAATAAAAGGTAAGCGAGATGGGTATCACCGTGAAGAATACACTCACTGGCAGTAGCTCTTACTGAACACAACCACCGGGAACTGCTTATCCAGCACCTTCCTTTCCGCCTCCCAATCGACATCGTCACCCTCATCTGCAGCATAGATACGCATATCAAGCGGCTTCGTCGGATCGAGTATCGTCATGCTGTGACTAAGGATATGCTCATGCTCGGCGTCGCCCGTCACCAAATGTATCAACCCATATATCTCATCCACTGGCCGTTTACGTTGTTTTGTCAAGGCCAGCTTGGCGACCGATGCTCGCGAAAGGACGGAATCACCCACGTCCTTGAGAGACTCGGGTAAGGACAGAGATGAGCGGAAGTAGAGGACGAAGACGGTTAGGACGACGAGGAAGATGACAAGGCGGCGTCGACGGACGGGATACGTGCCAGTAGAATTTTTAGATGAGTTCATGGCTTGGTGAGGCGGGATCTTTGTGCCAGCACAGGTGTCGTGGAGGTATTTGAGGAACAAGCAGTGGCTGTGTTGCTGACCACGTCTATTTTTGTCGTGTCAATTTTTAGACACGATCGCCAACAGAAGAAACATAACCGGGCTCCGCGGTCGACCTCGCTTAAAAGCTAAATAATCACAGCTTCCACCGTTTAGAGTCCCTACGACCTGCTCAGTGGCGTAGCTGTAGCGACGCACAGATGCCATCACTGGAGATACGCTTCGAGCTGTTCATGTTGGTCATCGGTGACCCTTGGGGTTCTTTGAATGCTATGTTACTGTCGCAGTGTATGTCTGGTTCAGATGTTCAAAATCTCATGACACCTCGTAGCATTCTCCTCTTCCTATTCCGCTGCAACAATGTTCGAAAGTGTGGAAATATAAGTTTCTTCTGGTTTCAGATCGAATCTTAGGCTATTAGTGCATGTTGAAAGTAATCATATGATGGGGCAAAATCATTCCATCGGACATTGTAACTTTCGCAGAATGCCTAGAAGCCTACTGTTTGCTCCTCCAGGTACTCCCAAAGCTGACGTCCCAGTCCTTGGTAGCCGTAAACGCCACCCCGACTCGCGCCCATGGTTTCATATACTACATTCATCGGTTTTTTTTTTTTTTTAGTAAACCGGCGTTATGATCAAGTACTCACACCACCATTACATTCCACCGCTTTTGAATCAGGCATTGCGGCGGCATATAGCTGCGTGAGCCCTCCCATATCTACTGGATATAACATCGTTTCATTCTACAACAGAAATAATCAGAAGAGTTTGGACATATTGAAGCGAACGCGTGTACCAGGATAGTTCGCTCAAAAGATGAGATGTGTCTCTGCGTCTCCGACCTCCCGGGTTTACTGAAATGGCGATGATCCTATGTATCTGCGTGCCATTTAACAACAGATCACGGGACGGCTATGCGACTTACGAATTTGCTCTGCGAATACAACGCCATCTTGCTCGTTTTACGGCGCTTAGGACCGTCTTTGAATGTGTCAAATTTGAGACCACTGACGAAGATGTGATTTAGTGAGGCAGTGTTGATAATTCGCGGTTTAAATTCGGGGTTCGAAGCAAAGGTGGACAAAGGTGTAGGGATGAGAAGGTTAGTAAAGGTTAAGGACGTACAAATGCGCATGTACGCACCGAGCATGTTGACACCAAACCGGAGGTCGTAGCCTTGTTCGGTCAGAGCATCTACGGGAAGAGAGAACACGCCACTGTGAATTATAAGTCAACTCCGGAGGCATCGTTAAACGTAACATGGAGCTCTATTTCTCGACTTGAATGTGCATGAGCAAAGATTTTTCTCTCCAAAGAAAGGTCTTACCTCATAAACTCCTCAACTGCACGCCTGATAGAGCTCAAATAAGTGAAATCGACATGTAGGAACAGTCCCTCTTGTCCGGTTTCATTGCGCAACTTGTCAATCGCAGTACGAGCCTTCTCCGCATTGCGGCAAGCAAAGTAGACCTTCGCGTTGTGCGCGAGGAGAGCTTTGGCAGTAACCTTGCTTATGTCTAGAGTAGATCAAACGTCGGAGGGGGGGGTGCAAAAGAAGATAAATACCTACCGGTTTTGACGCCCGTGACGATAATGACTTATCCAGAGATATCAGGGAGCTGATTTACAGAAAACTGAGGTTTCGGAGGGAGACATTTGTCGATGAACATATGTATTCTGCAGTTCGAGTCAGTGTTGGAGGTACGCATGGTGGGTTTGTCGTGGTACTCTCATGTTGGCTTTGTTGTATAAATAGGTGCTGACCCTGAAGGATAGAGTGCAATACGCGTATGTGCCATGCCGACGATGCTGTCACCAGGGCCAACTCAGCTCGAATCTCTGAAAACCTATGTCTCTACCAGTCTCCATGTCAAGATCTCAACCCAACCCGACCATGAAGGCACGACGATAGAGCGAAACATGAGACAGAGCAGTAAGAGCTTGCTATGAAGAAGACAGCGGAAAAACCTGTATAGTGATGGAAGAGGCCATCTGCATTAAACAGATTCCAGCGTCGGCCAGACATTATTATTCGAGATGTCCACCAAACACAGGCTGATCGCCAACGAACAATCATCTCAGTTGAAGGCTACTTCAATCTCATGTGTGAGAGCACAGGATTGGTTGTAATTCGTTACTCACCAAGGGTAGGTTATAGGCTCAGATGGGAAGCGTACGATATAACTAAGAGGTCCTTTATCTAAATGGCAACATTACTGCACTGTAAGTTAGAACACACAGTTGCCATCCTTCCTGTATAGCACGACAATCATCCAGGAGTCGGCGCGCTTTGTCCTATATAGGAACCAGTTAACCGATAAGTAGTCTTGAATGGGATGCAAGCTCACGATAATCTCGCATAAATGTAACTGACATCACAAAGCGACGGACTTTGCCTCGTGTAGAGCATCTAATGCCTGTTTTCCGAGCTTGGCCCAGTCACGTAGAATGTCGGGATCGGTGTACCATTGTGACACCTTAGCAATCTTGCCTGATGACAGCCCCCCTCCTTTCACCCACTCAGCAACATCGTCCTCACCCTTAATGCAGTCAAGGATACCAATAACTGCCAGAAGACTCTCATCATCATCACTATCCTCCCCCAAAGACAGACTGCCCATCTTCGCCACCAACTCGTTCCCTTTCTCTGCGACTCCTCTAGCAGAGTACACGTATTCCTCCACGCAGATATGGTTATATGGCTGCAGACGCGCCTTATATGGGGAGTCGTCCAACAGAATCGTATTCTTCCCATTGAAGTCGCTCAACGACGCCCAAACACGAGAGAGATCTTTGGTTGTCTGCGTTTTGCGGCCATATTCGATCTTCAACAGACCCATTTGATCGCGTGTCCATACAAGTTTGAGTTTATTAACATACTGTCCGAATGCTCGTTCTACCATCCATCCAACGTTCTTCGGTTGGGCGGAACTCCAGACCATCGTGTCAAGCCATTGTCGGGTGGAGGGATGGAAGAGATAGGAAATGAAAGAAGAGAGGTGCGGGCGGGGATAACATGTTCGTGTCTTTCTATGTTTTGGGCGGAAGAGAAGGGCGCCATTCAGGTCGAGGACGAGTAGTTTGCACTTGGTGGTCATCAAGGTCGAACTGGTCGCATGAAAGGCGGAGTAGACCGTGAGAGAAAGACGGGCCGCTTATTGCGATGCCGCAGCATTAAACACCAGCGCCGCGACGGGGAAGTGAACAAAACATCTTAATCATTTCCAGCTAATCTGAAGATAGGGAACTACAGGGAATACAGTCAAGACGATATGCACCAGATAATACCGTGCTCTGTGGCTATTCCTTTAATTCAAAGACTGAAAAAATGTCGACAAGCCGGCATCGAATCTATATTCTGGGATCTTCAGGAAATGAAGAACTTGGGTGAGTAACGCAGACTATTCAGCCGATATTGTTAACCCCTCGAAAATAAAATAAAAAATAGAGATAAAGTTTCTACAAACGTACTTGCAGAGCAACAAACATGTAAAAGTGCGGTCAAAGAACATATCTGAAGTCCTCCTGCTGGAAGTCTGTCAGATCCTCGAACGCAAACTTGCCGCTTTTCTCTTCCTGATCCTCCCCATTTGAGGCCTCATCATTGCCCTTATGTTGGGTTGACGGAACGTGCGTCGACAACGCGAGGAGGCCATCCCGCCTTTTATTCTCGGCATCCAAGATGTATCGCAACACGAGAGATGAGGCAGACACAACTGAAATTTGACGTAAGGCCACATATATAATGAAAAGGGACTGATACACACAGCACATGCACACGATGATAGCTATCCACGTTGATTTATAGTGGATGTGGGCTTCGGGAGTCAAAACAACTACAGACAAACAAGATCTGGAAACTAGCCTTCGAAGATAGTGTAGGAATGACTTACTGTATCCTCCAATGATGTTACCGACTGCATTCCAACAAAAGTATTAGCATTAGAAGGGACGAAATGAACAGCAGACTGACCATTATAACCAATGAAAATCATACCATTGCAGATAGCTTTCTTCGTCCCCCCGGCAACATTCGCAGCGGCCAAAGACAGAATCAGAACATAAGGGGCACCAAACGATGCTACGAGGTAATATCCCCACAGTGGCAGAGCTCTGTGTATCCAAGACCCTTTCCACACCATAACGGCGCCGATGATCATTGGCCAACAGGTGATCGGTAAGAGATATGTACGGATGTTCTTGTGCCGCCCAACAAACCATCCAGATATCCAGATAGTGAGACAAGTCATTGCGCCACCTATGAGGATCAATATTATATGCTCGCCTATGGTGTAAGCGGTCATACCAGGTATCTGCAGGAGTATAGCATTCAATGAGCTGTACCCGAATGAGGTGATGATTCGTGCTCCGAACTTGACGTGGGTAAATTTCAAAGATCAGAGTGGAAATAGGACAATGCTTACCGCAGTGACGCCACCATTGCACACGTATATAGCCGACGCGCAAAGCAAAAATGTCCAGAGCTTGATATCTCTGATGGACTCGAGGACTTGATCCCATTTCCATCGTGTCTGATCTTTTCCTGTCATGTTGGAAGCTAAACGTTGCTTCAACAGGACTTTTTCTTCTTCTGTAAACCATCGGCTGGGCTCGTTTGGTGAGGTGGGTATTACCAGTAGAACGACGATCGACCAGAGGATAGTCCAAGAGCCGGCAAACAGGTACCTGAGCAGCCACGTCAGGGAGACAACGAGAAAAGGTATAAAGTACGTACATGTATTTCCATGTTGCCAACTTTCCTGAAGCGTGTCCAAGGCCGTAGTTAATTAGCCCGGAGAACATGCTGAATATTCCCGTAGCGCTATACCATATACCAAGCCTAGCCGTCTCTACGGGGCCGTGAATCATAGAAAAAGGCGAGGCCAGGGATGATCGATCTTACGTTCTTTCTTCGTATACCAAAGTGTCGTTATTGCAAGGAAGCCCGGGGATACTGCTGACTATTCCGAACCAGACTAAGTAAAATCGTTCTTGAGGTAAAAATTTCATTACGCTCACCTCAACCATACCTAGAGAAATCCTTTGCACGACCAAGCCGGTATAACTCGTCACAGCGACGGTGAGCATGCAAATGACTCCCCAGAGGAAGATGAACGCGGATAGAGTCTTTACAAGGGGAACCCGCTGCAGGATGAGTGCAATTGGGAGTACTCCCACGATGTATCCATCTAAGACAAGATGATTAGGATAGATGTGCATTTGTGGGACGATGGATATTTACAGTAAAACGCAGCATTAGCCGTAGAATACCGTTGGGTTGAAGTAACTCCGTTATGCTTTGTTGACAGGTGCTGCGATGGGTTCCACGACTTTCCGTAAAGAAAGAGAAATAATAGAGACTTACCAAGTCTTCAATGATTCCAAAAACTGATGCTGACCCCAGAACGGCTTTATCATGAAATTCTATGTAAATGTGATCATTGATTAACCGAAACGCGACCATGTGATAAGACCCACGTAGTCCATATGCCACAGTTAGCACTGGCATTACTGGAGGATATATCAGCCGGACAGGTAAGAAACTCCAAGCACCAGTATGAACTCACAGATAAGATCGATTTTCCGGACAAGCCTTGTTTCCGCGGCGGTTCTCGGCATCTTCAAAGGTCGCAAGTCCGATGTCTATATCAAAAGAAATTACAGGTTACAGTTAGACGCATAAAGATTTCATAACGCAAGCATATTTGTTGCTACAAGGAGGATAGCAATGATGCCATCGTCGCTCTGAAAGAGTTGCAGGGGAAAAAGTCGGGTAGCTCGGGTCCAGAGTTGTTACGTAAACTCCGGACCTCCATTCTGCGCCGCAATGCCGCGGATAATTTCAACTTTCTCTTTCTTTATATATCGCTCCACAAACCCTCTAAGACGCACCCGTCTAGGACAAGTGTTCTACTCGGCTTCATTCTATTGAGAGACCCTTCCTGAGATCCAAAGTCCTAGTATTTTCCTTTGCTCCCTTAGTCATTGAACCAGATATAAATTAGTATGCCAATTATTTTCCCAAGTATTAGTGCTAACCAAACTCGTCAAAAGTCTGTTTTATGAGCTCCGGAATATCAGCAAATAACCTGTCTAGTCACAATAGTGCTCTAGAGATGGGCAGGGCGCTAGTTCTGCCTTTAAATGCTGCGACGATGCCATAAATATTAACATTGTTAACATACGCTCTTGTGTTTCACTGCACTAAATTTAAGTATTTTTAACCCTAAATACGCAGAAAATATTCAATGTTTTTTTCGGTATTTTTGTAAAAAAAAAAAAAAAAAAAAAAAAATATGGTATAATTTCTTTTATAAAACTTTACTGTATTTGGAAAAATTTGCAGAAAATAGTGAAAAATTCAAAATCCTTTTAGTGCTTTTTTCAGTAAAAAAACGGTGAAAAAGCTTTGCATATTTTCTATGTATTCATGGGTAAAAATACATTGTTTTTCATCCAGTGTTTCAAACGTGTTATAAACCATGTTATAAATGCCATGTTTAGAATTTCTTACGGAACCCTAACCCGGTGAGCAAAAAATGAGCGATCAATGATTATGTAAACAACCTTAAATTAACATTGATCTCGCAAGCACTGCGATACGCTTGCAACATTTACTTGTCTGTTTATCTGGCCATTTTTTGTGTGCGCTTGACGAATATTTCTCCGTTGAGAACCTGTGCGACTTTCTCTTTATGTGTATATTTGCAAGCGTGATTAATCACCTAGATATTGAGAGTCACACAGCGAAAATTCCTGAATTGTAGAATTGAATGCATCGGAGATAAAGGCCAGATTCCCAAGGAATTTGGCGTTCATGCGCCTCGTCGCTCCGCAATATTCACGCAGGAAGCCAGCATCCTCGAGACTGAAGTCTAAAAAATCTTTAGAACGAGTTTAAGTCGAGTCTTTGAACTGGAATTCAAAGCAGAAATCCCCGGTGCCGAATTGTCATCTCCTTTTGGTCCCGTTCCTCCCTTTACATCGTCCACTGGATGATGGGCCACGGATCTAGCCATGTAACTAGTCCATGCCTTTTGGGAGGACAGGCGAACTAAGACAGACTAAGACACCGTTACCCCCTTATACTACACCCATGCTCCTGGAATTGTTCCCGACCGCCGTCCTATCATGTACTGGACAAGTATAAGCTCTACCATCCTAGTGGTCAACACTGTTCTCTTTCTGGTTGCCGTTGTCGTTGTTCGCAAACTGCACAATCGACGCTTGAATAACTGTTTTGGACTTCCGTATCCTCCTAGTCGATACCCAGTATCATTCCATTTGTTGGCAACATACACGATATTCTAACTAGAGAAGGTGATTGAATTAGTTGGTGCGTTTGTATTCAATCGACTGAATTTTCCATAGAATGGTTCAAATTCACGGAATGGGGGAAACAGTATGGTACGGTTACTTGGGCTTGGACACCATTTACACTTACAGTTGTTCATCCCAGGGTCACTTGTTATGCTTGAGGTCATGGGTCAAAAGATGTGTATCATCAACACGATTCGCGCTGCGACAGATCTGTTAGATGTTCGGTCCGCTGTATATTCCGATAGACCAAAAATGCGCATGATCAGAGAGTTGTATGGTAGCCCTTGCACCTTCATTTTTAAAATGACTGACTTTTTATAGAATGGGTTGGGAGTTCAATGTGGGATTTCAAAGCTACGGTCCTAAGTATAAGAAGAGCCGGAAACTATTCCATTACGGTTTTAATGCCAGAGTATCAGACGCTTATCAGCCAATCCAAACGGCAAGCCACATCTCTGGGCAATACTCTTTTTGAATGACACATGAACAGAAGGAGATAACGTTGCTCCTAGAAAAACTTCTAAGATGTCCGGAGCAATTCGAAGAACTTCTGCGAGAGTAAGTCCTTTGAACTATACGCAGTTCTGCGTTTAATGTTTGTTACTGCAGAACTACTGGATCTATCATCATCATCATTGGTATGTGGTAGCCTAATCTTGAAAGTTTCAGCTGCCGACAGGCTTCTTCCTTTTCAACCAGCCTTCGGATACCAGACGGTCAAGAATGACGAGTTCGTGCGTATAGCAGAAGAGGCCCAATTTGCCATGGTCTCCACCGCTCGGCCAGGGGCTTATCTTGTTGATTTTATCCCGTTACTCAAATATGTTCCCGAATGGTAGGCTCCACAGCTCGTGTCAAAAGAAGGTCTTGGCACTTATCTTGTTTACTGGACAGGTTTCCTGGTGCCCATTTCCAGCACGTTGCTCGAGAAGGACGAGAGCTAGCCGAAGACCTACAGAACAAACCTTACGCATGGGCTCGGAAATAGTTCGACGAAGGCAAGGCGAAACCCAGTTTCTTCACATCGATCATGGAAACCAAAGGCTTGTGTTCGGATGATCCTGTGGAAGAAGAGCAGCTGATCAAGAAAGCATTCGCACTGATGTACGCTAATGAGTGCTTCGATGATGTGCAGACTGAACATATCTGGAATTTTGTTCCTAGCTGGTGCTGATACTATTTTGGCCTCTGTTCTCAATTTCTTCCTTGCAAAGAAGAAAGCACAAGAGGAACTGTCGCGGATAGTCGGGAATGATCGTCTTCCTACTTTTGCTGACCGTGCTTCTTTGCCCTACATTGAGTGCATTGTCAAGGAGACTCTTCGGTGAGAACAAGGTACGGCACTAATGCCTTCAGATAGGATCGTGAATGACGGCAGTCCCTAACACGACAGTCATCCCGCTTGGTGTTCCTCATCGTCTGATAAAAGATGATGTCAGTGACAACTGTCTTGTTATACGTTTTTCAGGTTTATGAAGGGCGTTTTATTCCAAAAGGTACCACCATGATACCTAATCAGTACACCATGGCGAGTCTAGAGCTTCTTTCCATGAAATTTCTAGTTACTGATTTTCTTGACAGTCGCACGACGAAACCATATATCCAGACCCTATGGCGTACCACCCCGAGTGTTCCATGGATGCACCGGCGGCTAAAGATGGAGGCCCGCGCAACCCGAATACTATTGCATTTTGCTGGGTATGGCTACCAATAGCTTAGTTCGCTTGCACTTTCTGATTCATGCACACAGGGGCGGCGCATCTATCCTGGCCGATTTCTCGCTGAAAATTCACTCTGGCTTCATATGGCTACGACTCTTGCGGTTTCAGTATATCACCTATTATTGGGAGTGACTGTCATTCCGCCTAGGGACTACACGCCTGGGCTCGCTAGTCGTCCGATGCCTTTCTCTTGTCATATTCGGCCACGAAATCTTGGGGTTGTGGAGCTTATCGAAGACAGAATTGCTTCTATGGAGAGCCAATGAACCGGGTACGCTGTCGATCTGGGGAAGTTCCCAATGATATCGCCTCCCTCATCTTGGATAGATGATTATCATAGATGAACGTTAATTTTCGGCTTGAACTCACTTTCCCTTGCGATTGCTATTTATACTCCATCTATCTTCTGCCTTCGCAGTCTCTCGAAATGACTCTCGCACTTCTTTCCTTCTGTACCATCCGGTCATTTTGGAATCATTGGCTCTAGCCCGTCTTCTCCGAATAATCAATACTCTTTTACAATGGCTACAAGCAATTGTACTTTTGAGACCGCTATTTTGAATTTCATTGCACCTGCAGAGTGCAGTTGGAACAATCCGAGGAGGTAACTTATTCTGACACACAACAGCTCATCGGTCCTTGGAAAGGGGGTTTGGAGTGCAAATCCGCCGCACGGACATTATCTCTATGTATTCATTAAGCTACACAGTACTTTAACAGAAGACATTGACGCTTCATCACTTTCCCCGAGGTCGTAGTCGGACTGTGGAGCCATGAAGTTGCATGTCAAGTATCGACCTACAGAAATTCACACCTAATAGGGGGGATAAGTATGGTTCTCGGAAAGACATATCATGCGGAGTGGCGGTAGTACATTGAAGAACCAGCGTAAGTGCTGCCATGTTCCAAGAAGCTGAGTCCACGACCTCGAGCTTCGACAAAGCTTCAGGTAACGAAGACTCGATGACGCATGATGAATACGACATGTGAGCATTTGAACATAGGATGCTAAGGCCCCTCTGCACCCTGAAGAGAACCATGTGGTGATGCAGAGTAACGAGGACAAAGCAAAGTGCGAATATGGAGCCTTGCGCCGGGAATGCGGCCCATTCCCGCCGGGAGCGACGCCACGTGGTGACGTATATGGTACATTTCGTGCCTTGTCAGCGACCACCATCCGGGGCGCGTCATTGTCGTCGGCCGTCGTTGCTCAGGACGGCGGCGACCCACGACAACCACGACGACCGCCAAGGAAGAAAACGGCGATAAATTAATATTCCCGCAACATCGATATCCATCTATCACACGAAATTCGGACTTCTCCCGTTCCATCAGTACCTTCGCGTCATTCTCGAATTGCCTATTTATCAGCTGACGGTTCTCACTTTTCAGGGCTTCCTCGCTCAGGGCGCCGTTTCAGCCATCTTGGTTGCCTCTCTCCTTTCAAGATGACGGTAGATCCCTTCGCCGTGTCCACGAAACCAACACCAGAATCGCTGGCCATCGATGAGAGCATCCGCCTTGAGAGGAAACGCCTGAAGGACAATCCAGTGGTTAAGGTTCTCCTGCTGGGGCAGAGCGAGAGCGGGAAAAGTACTGTAGTTAAGAGTGCGTCCATCCGACCCAGGCTGCCCGATATTGAATTCTAACCAATTTAGATTTTCGTCTCGCCCACGACGCTGCCTCGTTTCGCGCTGAGCGGGCGTCATGGCGTTCCGTCGTTCAGCTCAACTTGATACGTTCTGTGGGAACGATACTCGATACCCTCGACGACATTGAACAACTACCACCTGACTTGCGTCTTCTTCGCCTGCGCCTCATCCCACTCAGGCGCGTCGAGACAGATCTCCGTCATCGACTCTCGGATTCTACTATTCCAGTTACACCAGAGCTATCAGTTCGTTCTCTTGCTCAGCTCTCACATTGCCCAAATGCCGAGTCTCTATTACGAGAAAGTGCCGAGGCCCAGGATGTGATCACGTCCCTGCGCGAAGACATTCGACATTTGTGGCTCGACGAACGCGTCCGCAATGCACTCCGACGAAAGGGCATTCGCGTAGAGGAAAGGGCTGGATTGTGCGTATTTTTAGCAATCCTGATAATGACGCCAAACACTGATCCCTGCTAAATAGTTTTCTAAATGATCTTGACCGAATAGCTGTCTCGTCCTATACGCCTTCTGATGATGACGTCTTACGTGCACGTCTGCGTACGATGGGCGTGCAAGAATGGCGAATCCCATTCCCACCGGGTGAGTATCCTTGTTTGAATGTATGTATTGACTAATTTCTTGGTAGCCCCAGGCCAACACCCTTCCTTTTCGCATCCATGGGCTCTCTACGACGTCGGCGGTGCTCGCACCCAGAGACGCGCATGGCTTCCCTTTTTTGATGGTGTGAATGCGATCATATTTCTAGCCCGTAAGTGGTTCGTTCTATGCTTCTCCGGTAGATCGATTGCCTTTTCGTCTTTTATCTCCTCGGCTTCTCTTCTCTCAGGCTGATATTCTGTGCTAGCCCTCTCGCCATTCGATACTCCACTTCCTGAGGACCCCAGGTTTGGCTCATTGCCTGTCTAGCTCCCTACTTTCTTCTGACTAATATTTAGTGTAACACATCTCGACGATACGCTAGCTCTCTGGCATGCTATCACCTCTACGCCCCTTCTGGCGCGCTCGACGCTGATTGTGTTTCTCAACAAGTGCGATCTACTTAAACGGTAACGTTATTTCCGCCCTTCTTTACCCACCGCCTAATCCATAAGTGCCTTCTAGCAAGCTCAAGTCTGGCGTGCAATGGAGTGACTGGGTCCGCGGGTATAAAGGGGAAGAGGAGGTAGGGGCTGTGGTGAGATGTACGCCCGACTTGCATTCTACTTGGCTTAGCTGAGCGATCCTTGTCTTGTTAGGGACGCGAGACCGGTTTCGAGAGATAGCCCGTATGAAAAGTCCGGCTGCTGTGAAGGGTCGGACGACATACATCTACCCGACAAGTGTCACAGATACGAAAGCTACGGCGGTTACGTTGAAAAGTGGTACGTCCCGAGTTGTAGTGAGGAATAAAACTGACTGAACCTTGAGCAGTTCGTGATGGGATATTGAGAGAACATCTGAAAATGGCGGAGTTTGTTTAGAGCGGTACACAAGTGGAATGAATCTGTGGACCTCATTTACTGTTTTATTTATTTTGCATTCGGGAATTGTTGTTGTACGTTCACATTGGTACTAGTAGTGTTTTATGTAAATGAAACTTCACAACGGCCACAGTAAGGCTGGTGCATATCACGAGAGATTTCCATTCCTAAGGTGGCATTGCAGGTCCTCATAAATGCCTATGTAGATACAAGCAATGTTGATATGAGGCCATCGTATCATTCTTATGCGGTACATACGAGGCCATCATCTCTCATATCACGTATAGCGGACCTGTGCAGGATCACGGCTAAAACAATGAAGCAATGCCATATGCAATGAGATCCTGGGGTTGCGTAAGGAGGTGTGCTGAGCAAAACACGAAGACTGACCTGCTCCGAAGGCGTCTAATCGCTGACGCCATTTATCAGAGAGGAATCGTTCCGGTACATGGCTCACGTAAAATATTAGTCCAACAACGTAGGATAAAAGAGAAGGTATAACGGGAGCTGTGGGGTGATGGCCTAGTAAAAACGTGTCATAGCAGGTGTGCAGACTACTCACAGACAAAGTAAAACGTCTCAAGCGGTGAGTATAACATTGAGTATGTTGTTAGCGGCACGATGGATGAAAGGGCGAGTGACACATAGAAAAGGACGCGCCATATCTGTAATAACATCGGTTAAACTATTAGAATCAGAGCACAAGAGTGGGGCCATACCCGATTTTCGTGGCGGTTGAACCATTCCATGAAAGGAAAGATATTTCCGGCCAGTCCCGTTGCTACACATAGAGCCAAGAAAATTTGGTTGATGCTGGGATGACACTGGAATCCGTAGTACACGACCGAAGCAACGCTTGCACTAATCAGCCTGTCGGTCCCAAATCAGCCATAACGCAGCATCGGGTACAAGTCGAGACATACCATCCAATCCCAATGTAGTCCACTTTAGCGCAAAACTCCACGCTACCATGGTGAGCACATCCTGACATGGTGTGCCACACCGAGCTGCAGAAAAAGCAGAGTAGGACAAAAGCCATGAAAAACTTTTCCGGTGTCGGTGTGTTGATGAATTCAGAATCGAAAAGTGGTATTGAATTAATCCCAAAAATGAGGAATGGTATCAAGTGGGTGTGTATGTTGACTTTGTAGAGGCATTAATAGGCAGCGCATTGTGCAAAGAAGTCACCACGTACGTGTTTCGTTATGGAGTGCAAATAAGGATAATATGATGAGAGGCCATCTCTCTATGGGTATAAACCTTGCGAAATCATTGATATAATGAGAAAGATAAGAACGATGGTTCTCACCTATAACCTTGGGTAACAAACGGATTGTTACGCCATTTATCAGGAAGGTCAGAGTATTGGATCAAATGTACTCCCTCAAGCGAGCTCCTGATAGCTTTAGCTACGTCTGCCGTCGCTCGCTCCATCATGGTGTCCCCAACATGAGCAACATGTAGATTTTCCGACGCATCGGCGAGAGCAGAGTCAAGGAGGGCGACAGAGCGCAACCTGACTGCTGCTAGGGCGACGAAAAGTCCACTCGAGGATACTTGAGAGGACAGACGATGTAGCGGGTCGAAAAGCCCTGTGGCCGGCTGTTCGCTGTCAAGAGAAAGGTCCTGGTCCGAGTCAGACGACTCCTCAGGCTGTTGCGCTGTCGAGAGCCTTCTTCGACGCGTCTGACTGCCATTATGGGAGGGGTCCATGTAAATAGTAGGTGGAAACAGAAGAGAGGACGAAACGAGCGTGGGGTTAGTATTCGAAAAGACGAATCGCAGAGGACATGGTGTCATGCATTGAACAAAAATCGAGAAGCCAGGGCGGCGCTGCCGCAATTTCCCCATTCGGCCTCATTTACCCCTTCTCGGCTTCCTCCTCCCTTGACCTTGAACAACAGACTGCAAGGACCTTTTTTCGGAGCATGAGTCGCCTATAGATTAGATTATTCGCTGTAAGAGTAGAAACTATACGACTAGCACGCCGCAGAGTACATAAACGGGTATAATTAAGCGAGTTCGGTGGTAATCTTCACTATTGACCTCGGTAACAAGGGAGGAACCGCAAACTGCCGGTAGTAGTCTTTGTTGACCTCCGGGGCCTCAATATTGTGTCTAAGATTTTCGTGAGAGTGTGTAGGTTTATAGAGAGCACCATGGATCCTTACACTTTTTGTACATGCACTTTCGCATGCAGACGTGTATCGGGCTTCTTCTCCTCGGACGTATCACGGCAGTGTAGGCATATCCAGTGCTTGGTATCCTGTTCTGTGCTGAGAACGATACACTCCGGACTTTTTGTCGCCTCAAGCGGCACCAGCTTGACGTGTGTGTCTAGTTCCAGGGATTCATAGCGATCTTTCATCCTCAAAAGATGATTCACCTGCGCTGAGGTCAACGGTGAACTTCTCTCGCTGATATAGGGCACGTACATATTTCCTCCAACCAAATAATCGAAACGCATTGTCCTCATCGTCAGTTACGACGATGCCCTTGAAATTCATGGAAGGGGGTGTCAAGCAACGAAAATACGTCCTTAGACCATCAAGATCTGCTGCCGTGGTCGTATCGGGGTCCAGGCCAAGAACACGGATGATATCCTTCACTATCTTCGTCAACTGCTCATTTAACAGCAAACCCTCCGCATTCCAAGGTTTCCGATACCGTGCCCGATATGAAGAGAATGGAATGTTTATGACAAGGGTAGGGTCCAGTTTGGCAGAATCATCGCTTTTGTTCTTCTGGATGGTGGATTCGGTAAGGCAGCGATGAGCAAGTACCTGAGGATAAAACTGTGAGGTGTTGCATATACTGCAGTAAAGGACGTTCTGAGCGAGGCTGAGATGCTTTGGAGAGTCAATTCCGTCACGATCTGGGAAGTGCGCCAGCAATTGGTCATCTAGAGATGATCTCCATTGATCACACAAAGTTGGAAGCGAAGGGACGAGGGAAGAAAAAGTGTCAGTGTCGACTACCACATCTGCGGGGCGGTCAAGAATCTCTTTGATTGACTTGAATGAATAGAAATCGGCTAGTCCAGGCAGGACTTCATTATAGGGATACCGAGAGGCAGAGGTGGTGTAGTCACGGATAGCTTTGACCAGCAGATTTTTCCTAGGCAGGATGACCTGGTCGTGTTCGCGTTCAAGTCGTGCCATTCTAATGTCTTCCATATATGCGATAATGTCGTATTTAATATTGAGCCAGACTGCGAGACTTTAATCATGGAACAGAATAAGAGACGAGCACGAACTCACTTCTCTCGGTTAACAGTCGGTTCTGACAGACCAGACGGTGTTTTATGAACGCATACATTTGGTCGTCACCCATCTGTTCGAACTCGGTGAGATACCCAAGCTCTCCGAGCCTTTCCAAGATCCTACGTCCTTGAGTTAATGTCAGAAGAAATGAGGATGTCTGAACATACGAATATAGACGACCGCTTCTGACTTGACGCTGTTCCTTTTCTCGATCCTTTTCGTACGCGAACAGCCATTTTACGCTGCGTTCGACATGCTGCAATAAAATGAAGGAGACGTGGCAGGACAAGATAACGCAATACTCACAGCCATATGATCCAGCACTAATTGTCTCCTCCCTGCACGATATTTCTTTTTCTCGTCGTCATTGAAGGAAATATAACGCTGAGCGACTCTGGCAACGTCGCCTTGGTAGCACATAGGCTCCCCGATGTACGGTTTCTTTGTTGGATGCCAGCACATCAGGAGGAAGACAATCTGAGGGATAAACAAAACTCACTTCCAGGGCGCAAGGGTACAAGACTCGCGATCTTGTTGGTTAGCTTCGGGTCGGACGTCCTTATCAGTCTCACGGGTTTGACGCTATTGAAATATCTAAAACTCTGATTGGATGATGTTTGACGCGTGACTCACTGACTGTCCATACACCTTGCGCATATACGGATACTAAAGACAAATTCGATATTGCGAACATTAGAATTCATACAGACCTGGAGAAATAACTTGGTCAAGAGACACACAGAGATTCAGTTACTTACGTGGCATCGCAACGTAAAAATAAGGTTCGCCCAAGCAGGTTCTGACATTCCTGGAGCGGGCTCGGGGAGGCCTGGAATATTCGAGCGTGCCGCCTTCCATCCAGACGCTGAAGAACGGCTGATTAAGACCTTGCGAATATCCTTCGTTGACCTCGCCAATTGTAATAGATCAATTGGCTCTAGCCATCCAAAAATCTATACATGCATAAGAAACAGGACGACACGGTTCTCAGGCTGTTTGACGCGCACCTCGAACCATATATCCACAGGCATGTCCGCCAACTGGGTGAGCCCTCCTCTTGAGCTTCGGTTTCCGACTATTCTTTTGTCTTGACCGTCATTCTTTGAAGATCCGATTTTGCCGCGTTTTCGAGGAGGCATGAGGAAGATGGATGTTGCGGATGAAATGTAAACCGATTGAGAGGAAGATCAGACGCGTGACGTCACGCGAAACCGCGCCACCTTAGAGCCGAAAAAGAAGTCAGCGCCTTCCCTTCCTACCACCAACTACCCACAGCCTCTTTGACGTCCTCTCACGTTCTTTCTATAGACTTTCCCTTCATTTCTACCTTTGCCATGAATATCGCCGTTGTGATTCCGCTCTTCCTTGTTCATCGTTCGCATGAGAACCGACCTGTGCAATCCGCAGGCCTTGCAACCAACCGCCTTCGACATTCAACACCTGTCTGGCATTTTCATCCATCCATGGCTATCGCGCTGTCCATTTTCTCCAAAGACTTTGGCTCCCTCGATGCTCTTATCAACTCTCCTGCATCCCAGCAGTATCGCCCGGCAGACGGCAGCGCTACTGGATTGCCTCGTTGTATGACAACGTCTGGGGAGGCAGACGAGGACGCAGGTGGCAGCTTGGCCGAGACAATCTGGAAGCTATCTAACCATCAAGTTGCTGGTGAACTCAAGAAGGGTGATTCAAACTCTCACTCTCGAGGACAATTGTCGCCCGCCAGGCTTCAGAACACGCTCGTCCTGAAGATGAAGAAAGCGGCATCGATATTCCCCCTGGGGTTGGACCTACAGGGATTTTGGACTGCGCAGGAGGGAAAAGTTAGCATGGTCAGCGGCTGGGAATTGATGGATTTACTGTCATATTGATATGCACTTCATTGATACAATCTATCGGGCTTTTGCAGAACGCGTAACGGGCCGTTTCATCCAATCGGTTTTTGTACTCTCAAGGAATGAAAAGCTCAGTCCATATAAAAGGTGGCGCATAGACCTGATTTCGGGAGGTATTGCTTTTGTAGGCCGAATTCGCGCTATCGAAAGTTAGCAAAGTTTCGACAATGCTAAGTTAGGGGAGAGAATCAATGTTGGAGAACGACTCTGAATTCATCATAAACAAAGACAGAACACCTTTTATACTTACCCTCGAAGTCCCGAAAATCTGACTTATGATACTTCTTTTATCATGCGCAAAAATTCCAGTTCGACATCTATGGAAACGGCTGTAACTTCGAATACGTGTATATGTCTTTCATTTTCTAGGCCCGGGAATATGGCAGAGGTACATGTGTATTTAAAGGGACGCCTAGTAATAGAGCCTGGTATGTCGATTGCCATTTTGTTGTTGATGCATACCCGACTATATAAAGAGCAAAATTGCATTGAATGATAGCAAACTTTGTCTTGAGACCGAATTTTCGATAGTTGTATCCTTGTCTACCAGGTCAAACGCAAAAGCAGGAGACCCAAACGCCATCCTAGATTCCGAGCATTCATTTATGCACTCCACAAAGGAAATGAACAGCATCGCTAACCTGAATACCGCCGTAGGAAAATCACCCCCCACCAACGTGTAGTTCGTCGGTTTCATCTGCATATTGCCCGTGCCACCGAGTATGACCGGAAGAATAGCGTCAAAATACGAGTCAGTATTATCGATGACGGTTCGGTCTTTCAAAGACGCAGCAGCACCCAGATAAGTGGTAGGGTCTCATTAGCACCGACTACGTTGATGAAACCAGAAAAGACAGGGAGCGAGGACGGGTCAGCTGCAGGTGCTGTGAATGACAGCGAAACAGTTTTCGATTCACCAGGACCGACGGTGAGGCTTTTCGGGCTAATCTTGACCATGGCAGTAGCGTTGGTAAGTGGTACAGGTCCCAGGGAGGCAAAGACGGAATCTTGTTTCATCAGTCAGTCAACTTTAAAACGATAACTCGACATCCGTACCTCTCGAATGGCAGCGGCGGTAGCAGCAGTGACATGTTCCAATTGGTATCCGACCATCTCTTCTTCCGTCCTGAATTAGTGATTGTGATGGTTTGACTATACAGAAGTATTTAGCTGCATAAATTTAAAAAGTTAACAACGTACGATGACTGGAAGTTCGATGTGTCGTTCAACAAGAGCAGCTGATGTGAGGGCAGGGGTATAATCACCGACTGCGATAGAATCCCAAGCACCCGTATTAGAGCTAGGACGCGTTCGCTCAACTTTCAGCACCCCTGATAAAAACGCACATGTGCCTCCGGGATGGGTTCGAGTCTAGTAACTGTAGTTACACAATCTGCGACCTAAGCCCTGAGAACGAAGAACTTCGAGAGATTCCCAGCCTAAATGCGAAGCCAGTTTTCCGTCCGTCCTATTTCTGACTATAAAACTAAAAGAAATTCTATGAGGAAAGGACTATAGCGTTGTAGGTACTGTCCTCACATTCCATACTCAACGCTCTAGCGGTAGACAATACACTTTCTAGACTCGGATTCAGTGACGACAAGGGCAACCATTTCGTGGAACAGGACTTGGTAGCTCCCGCAGTTATCGGCTAGGATAGCATGACAGTAAGGCGTCCACGAAAAGGAATTCAGATGCGGGAGGTCGGGACCGTGGTGGTAAGAGATCAACACCAAAACGTGTCAAGCGCGTGCTCGTTTTCTTCTTACCATCACGATGTCCAGGTCCCCGCCAACGATACGCGACCTCGCGGTCAGTTCATGGTCCTACTGCATTCTTTCCTCCTATTAAAACTGGAATAGACCAAGGAATGCTTTATTTGCCAGCAGGACAATGGTAAAATTCCCGAGCACCGACCAATGAAGCAACTCATTCCATGCAGGGCCGGTCGAGTCGTGGGTCCATCCTTGCAAATGCACTCTCGTAGTACACCAGGCATGTTTGCTACGAATGATAGATGCGCTACCCAAGACCACGCGAGCGGCATGTCCTCAATGCGGATTCAAGTACCAGATTATCAAAACAAAGTCGTTGCCTTTGGAGCTTCTTCGGCTGGGAAACTCACTTTGTAATATCTGCGGGACAATGTTCAGTATAGCGACGATATGTGGGGTGATAGTGCTTACTGGAAGCTGTGAGCCTGCCCTTCGGTCATGAGTAGCTTTGACGGACTGTCATCACAGCTCTTGTATCGGTTTTGCGCTCGTATGGCATGTATTCCATGAGATTTCTTTTCGGTGACACGTACGTACTTAATAGATTTTGTCTGACTGTCGTTCACGGTCCGCTCTATCAGGATATTCGATACGTTGCTGACCGGTGATACTTCTTCCTGGCCTTGGTCAACATGGCTCATGGTCCCGCTCCTTGCTTTGAGATGCTTGTTTTCAGGGGAGCCCTTCCGATTCCGTCATCTGCTCGCCTACATTCTTATATTGCCATCCCAACCACCTCAAATCGTGCGTGATCGCCTTATGAGAGAATCCTCCACTCGCTTCGGTCTTTTCTCCATTCCCTACGACTCTTTATCATTCCAATGGCCTCCCACGCGGCTACAATTTGGATGCTACATCTATATTGCCCATTTTATTTACGACTATCTCTGTGGTCATACCATTTGGGCCTGTCTACTACCCATACGCCCTTACCTCACATCCAACATAATGTTTTTCATGCGGTGGCGGAGGAATCGGGCACGGCGTATTGAAAACGGGGGAGACCCTAATGCACCCCATGAGGTTGACATGCCACCTCTAGACAATGGCCGCGCGCCTCCGGAAGAGCCTCGGTTTGCACCAGAAGTAGGGGACCGCCCCCCGCTATGGATGGCCCGCCGAATTTTACAATCGCAGTCAAGTCCTATGCTAGAAGCAATGTTCCTGCCTCCAATCGCCAAGGGAATGGGATATCTGCTTCACGAGCTGGCACAGCACTACTTCCCTCTTCAACGTATACTTGGAATTCGGCCCACTGTAGCAACTGTTGGACTATCACTGTCATTCGCAAACAAAATTATGTGGAATCAGACCCTGAATAACACCTATTACTGGACAAATTTTTCTGCCTGGGTGTGGTCAGAGACTGACCCTGTCTGGTAAGTTGCAGCTTTTCAATACTAAGGATAGTCTAACCGACTACTCGTTCTTTCCAATATAGGCTTCGAAACACCATCGGGCTCGGAATCTTCGTGCTCGTACGTGATGCTTGTTTAATGAGATACACATCCTCACAGCACCTCAGCTGAAGGACGCGCTGCATCAACTGCATCTGTGGTTACGAAAAAATGAGATCGAGAGTCGTCACGTCAAGGATAGAAGTTTCGAGGGCTTAGATCCTCGCGACCTTGACCTTATACACCCAGTGTCCTAGCGGCCTGGTTCATACTTGAATGTAACATACCAGGGTAGAACGGTGTGAGTAGTATAACATTCTTTCCAAGATGTGGGTCAATCCAAAATCAATTCCAATGTACGTATTCGCGCCCAGTGGCAGGTTCACTGGTCAGCTGTCCATATTTGTGTTATTATTGCAGCCGGTGTTCTATCCGATGTGCGGCGTGCATGGAACAAGAACCGTGGATTATTACATGGCCCGCATGGCCCATAGAAGCCTGTCGCAACTGCTGAGTCACTGCTGGCTTGAATAGTTCTTTGATGCCGACTTGTGATGGGTTCTGTCCGAAATGATCTACTACTACTATTCGCCACCCACAGCCTGCAGGGGTCATAAGCTGGATGCTTCCTCTCCACATTAAAACCTTCGTGTACTCGGCTTGGTCTTTACCATGAAGATTCCTCGCTTGTACCCCTGGGTTATTGCTGTCTTACTGCCCCAAGTGCTTTCGGCTGTACCGCTTTCTAGCATCGACAAAAATTCAACTCTGGATCGTTATGTTCCTAATGAATACATCGTCGAGATGGCTGACGTTCAAAGCCTTGGACGGAGAACTCGAGGATCAGTGGGTCCTCTATCGGTTTGGGTTTGGAGAAGTGTAGTGACGCGTGTGAGTAGCTTCGTCAGGATGTGTATAGAGAAATGCGCAAAAGGGGTGTCAATGCTAGTGTGAAGAAGGAGTACGATGTACCAGGCATTTTCACTGGGGCATCTATGACGCTTTCGGTGAGGCAATTCAAGTCTGCGTATTACTGCTCTTTCATGAATATTTTGCAGACACCGGGAGTACGCGTCAAGCTCATGTTCTGAAAGTTCTCTGGAGCTCATGTTTCTTCCGCAGGATGTCGCTCGTGTGAATGAAATTCCTGGCGTGCAGACGATCAGACCGGTGATGAAGATTCCGCCATTGAAGTGAGTCGTTCTGAGAAAGTCGTTCACTAACTTTTTATGGATTACGCTTGCAGACCCATTGATATGGTCATTGTCGACGATCCAAACGATCCTCATCTTCCTGATTCGCTGAGCACGCATGTAATGACGGGGGTCGATAAGCTTCACGAGGAGGGTCTATCTGGAAAAGGTATCAAGATTGGAATGTGGGTCGTTTCCGTGAATAATCATCTGGTTCGTAAAAGGCTAAGCTCCACTTTCTTCCAGTATTGATACAGGTGGGTCCATTTAAGACTTGGCTTGTCCGGACGTAACAAGAACGTGTCTCTCAGGTATTGATTACACACATCCTGCTCTCGGAGGTGCTATAGGCCCAGGGAACAAGGTTATCGGAGGGTATGACTTTGTTGGAAACGCGTACAATGGAGCAAATACCCCACAACCTGACAATGATCCTCTTGACCAGTTGAGCTCTGTTTCTTTTGTCTTCCACTCGGCCGTCCTTATGTCTGACTAGATGCGCTGGTCATGGAACTCACGTAGCCGGGATCATCGGTGCGAATCCGAACAATAGCTTTGGCATCGTCGGAGTCGCAAATGGTGCATCTCTCGCTGCTTATCGCGTCTTTGGATGCACAGGTGGTACAGCTGACGACGGTAAAAGCCTTTTAATTCATCTCCGGATCCTTTGCGCTAAGGTAGGATTCTCGGTTAGTGATCCTCGATGCGCTTCTCCAGGGATACAAAGACGGGATGGATATCTTGACACTATCCCTTGGTGGTGTTGATGGATGGACTGAAGGCACAGGTTCAGTCGTCGCGAGTCGCATTGCCGAAACGGGTATAGTTGTGACCATTGCTGCGGGGAATGGTATGGACCACTGTTACCTACTCTCTCTAAAGTGCAAACCTAACTACATTGCGATTAGACGGCACCTACGGATCATGGTACACATCCGGTCCCGGAAGTGGCATTAACGTCATCTCTGTGGCTAGCGTTGACAATGTGGTCATTCCGGTTCAAAACGTCACAGTCAAAGGTGTTGACCATAGTCCAATTGTAGGCGTTGCTTTGAATAGTTCGGGTACGAGAAGGACTCAATGCGATCATAGCCTTACCTTGTGGCCGTCCCATTTAATGTCACTGGAGACCTACCGATATATGCGACTTCAACAAATACTTCCATCACAGATGATGCTTGCAGTCCTCTTCCTTCCGACACTCCTGATTTGTCTGGATACGTGGTTATATTGCATAGAGGTACATGTGCCTTCGTATGTTCGAATTTTTCTTCTCAAGCTCATCTGAACTGACTTCCGGTAGACTCAGAAACTTGCTAATGCAGCCGCGAAAGGTGGAAAGACTTTCCTGATATACAAGTACGCCTTAAGTTTGGATCCTTTTTCTTGATTGTCCAATCGTTTCTTTAGCTCTGATACGGGCGCTTGGGATTCTATCGCAGTCGGTGATTATACTGCTGCCCTCATCTCGGCGGAAGACGGTAAATTCGTGCGTCGCTTTTATCGAGCCAGAAATGCAAAGGCTAACCTGTGGAGTTAGCTTGTTGAACAGTTCGCTGCTAATGCTTCTATCATGTTAAACTTTCCTCAAACCGGAGGTCAATACAACATGCCCAACACTCATGGAGGTCTCGTGAGTAGCTTCTCCTCCTACGGACCTACGTTCGACATGTACTTCAAACCGGCTGTTGCTGCTCCTGGCGGCAGTATCCTCTCTACCATTCCCATGCCTCTAGGCTCCTACGCGGTGGAATCGGGAACTTCAATGGCGACACCTTTCACGGCTGGAGCTGCTGCGCTTATCCTTGAGTCCAGAGGGAAAAGCACCAAGGTTGGGCTGATGGTCAGAGATTTACTGCAAACTACTGCATCTCCGGTTCTTTCGGAAAACACAGAGGGTTCTCTGTTGCAGACGGCCACCCAGCAAGGCGCTGGTCTCATTCAGGTGAATCGTGCTGTGCATACAACGACGAGAGTGACGCCGGCACAACTTTTGTTGAACGACACAGCGAACTTCCAGTCATCGTACGTTGTTAACTTCCTTAATTTTGCGCAGCTAAAATCTTCCGTATAGCCAAACTATCACAATCACTAATTCAGGACAGAAGAAGGTCAGATATCAATTGGAACATGTCGCTGCTGGTACCGCTGCGACCATTCAAGAGGTACAGTGTCGCTCTCCTCTCGTTTGGGCTTCTGAAGTTAACTGATAGTGCAGGCCTCCATCTTTGCCTCCCTGGGACCTGTACCACTTAACAACGCTACTGCCATGGTCAAGATCAACCCGAAAAGCCTCACCGTCGGTCCTGGTGAATCGAAAACTGTTTCGTTGTCATTCACAGCACCTGCAGCTGACCAGTCCTCGCTCCCTGTCTTTTCTGGTTTCATCAACGTAGTCGGTGCCGATGAGACTCTGCATGTCACTTATCTGGGTGCTGCTGCGTCTTTGAAAGACCGAACCGTCATCGATAATACTGACTCGTATTTTGGTGTTACTCTTCCGGTCATACTCGGTGGCGCGGGTAATGTGCAGACGAAACCGACGAACTACACGTTAGTGGGGGGTGATTTTCCTACGGCAGTATTCAGGTTAGCGATGCTGCTCATTTCCTTTGTGGAGTGCATAAATGAATGCTCGGCATCTAGGATGGCGTTTGGGTCTCCTGCTCTTTCGTTTGACCTGGTAGACAAGGATACAAGTATCGAAAATCCTGTCTCAAGACGAGGTCTACTATCATTCAACGGCTTGTTCGAACCAGCAGAGAAGACAGTTCAAACTATTGGTTCGCTGGCAGAGGTGGCTTATGCACCGAGGAATTCTGATGCTGGTGTTGGTCGCATTCCGTGCCTTTTAATTCTGTCGCTCACTCATTAGTTTGTTCAGGATGCCGCAGACAACGGATATAACGCATTATCAATTCTTGGAACCTTTGCAAATAATTCGCAGATTCCTAATGGCCAGTACCGTGTTCTGATGAGGGCGCTAAGAGTGGCTAGTGACCCGTCGAACGAGGAGGACTATGAGAGCTGGCTGAGTCCAATTATTGGCATCAATGCCACAAGTCCATAGCGTACTTTAGTGGAAGGATCTTGTTTACGATTACTAGACTTGTACGTCTATCTGTGTTGTACTATCGTTGAAATCAATGAAGATGGGCCTAGAATAAAAATAGCCACGACGTGTCGGGGAAATTATTAGTGTTTACTAAGGTCCTTATATCATAGCCTGATGTGTGACGACGACCACGAGCAGCGGCAGCTACAAGTTTTCAAGGATAGCTTAGTCGAAGCGAAGCTATACAGGCCTGCGACAGAAACTGAAAAGGCTTCACACAGTGATGTGACCCTTCTGTAGGAACCCTTGATTTTGAAATGCCACCGTCATTCACTTTCGTCCAACAGCCGATTTCTGCGCGCCAGACGATTCGACGTCTCCAAGGCTCAGAAACAGTTCTCTGATACAGAGTTGTGGAGGAAGAAACACGACGTGGATAGATTGTTCGCCACGTTCGACAATGACGAGCTTGAATCGTCAAAACGATTTTATCCTCAATGGACGGGTCGGCAGGATAAGGTGAGTCCTTCATAATCATTTCGGGTTGCAATGCCTTGTGAATAAAAATTAGGATGGCAATCCTCTCTATGTATACCATATCGCGTCTCTAGCACCTATCCAGAAGGAACTGGATGCTGTCTCCAACGAACGACGATACCAAAGAATGTGAGCTTGAGACCTTCAATTCATCTCTTATACAGAATCTTAACTTGTTCATCTAAGAGTGGCATTGTACGAGGTGATGACTCGATTAGTGCTTCCTGTATGCACCCATATCCATCCAACACGAACAATCTCATCATGCACGACGATAATCGACCTCTCTTTTCTCACTCTCGGCACTGTAATCTCACTGCGCTCGCACCTACAAGAAGCATCCCGCCTTGCCACGGCCAATTACCCAGAGACGCTCCACATCATTGCTGTCGTCAATGCCCCAGCGTTCTTCCCGATGATCTGGGGATGGATCAAGGGATGGTTTGATGAAGGAACGCGGAACAAGATATACATCCTTGGAAAGGGTGCAGATATGGAAAAACTAGAAGAATTCGTAGATCGAGAGCATATTCCTAAGGTGTATGGCGGCGAGTTAGAATGGGTATATGGGAATGCGCCGTCTCTGGATGATGCAGTGAGGGAGGCAATGAAAGAGATGCCCTGGGGACCTGCGGAATTTATAGATGGTGTGGTAGACAAGAAAGGGCCAGTTTAATGTGCTGCATTTTCGTCCGAATTGAACAAATTCATAGATAATTATATAATGCCCTTTCTGTACTGGTTGGCAGTCTCATATAATAGTGAAGTGATGATGCCAAAAGCAAAGACCGACCTCTACCGTCCGACAAAAGATTCCACACTCACAACGCGAAAGTCGTCACGTTTAACTCGTAAGTCCCAGACACAAGTATCGGAGAAGTCACAGCCAACCTCCATCGAAGGAACGCTCTACCGGACAGTTTGCGATGATAGTCTGTACTCTATGAGTACCACCTCCAGCATAGGCGACTCCCGAAGGTTAGGCTTTGACTAGAAACTTTCTGAATCCTACCAATGATGATCATAAGTACATACGATTCCTTTTGGTTTTGAACTCCTTCACAAGGTGGTCTAGCAAAAACGTCGTGGGCGACCATCATGAGAACGCCAGCATACACAACACCTCCAGGCTCCGTCCCGTTTAGGTCACAAGAACGTTTCGAATTAGGTTGATGTCAAGCTGCCGCATGGCAAGAAAGGTGCGATGTGAATGCTGACCTTCCGTTTGAGGGATTTTTGCGAAGAGGAGCAGTCACTTTGGACGATATCGCGCGTTACCTAGCTTTGAGCAATCATTCAGGACATACATCGAAGTCAAATTGTCAACTGAGAGGCTTTTGAGTAATAATATTTACCTGATTTCTTCCGATGGTATTGGATGGATCTCTGACCCAGTCCAACTATTAGACTTGGACCTTTTCTCTCCTCGTCTTCTATGGCTGAAAAGCCGCCTCAACATATTGCGCGCCCTTCAACTCAGACACCCACGTCCTGATGTAGTCTCCCGCTTGCTTCACCGGATTGAACACTCTCGCTTCTCCATCCCACCCTCCTCGGGTCATTACCGACGCCAGTGGCGTATGCCCAATTTCCTCAGTTACCTGCCACATCATAGTCGACCAACGTACTACCATGCTGCACCGACGCGCCAGTCCAGCCCAAGCCGCAGGGCAAAGAATGAAGCGCAGGTCTGCTGTGTGCAATTGGAAGTGTGTCCGGTGGCCAGTAGTTCGCACATGCTTGCATCGATCAGGCCAGTGCCCGTCGGTCCCATGAGAAACCGTGCCAGGAATTTGGGGCTGACAGATGGGTCTTTCCAATCACTTCCTGCACCACGGAGAGAAAAGTCGAGTCCCGTATTTGCGCATGCTCAGCCGCATGTAGTGTCTCCATAGTTCAAAGCGGAGTACAGCTGTGCCTTTATCCTCCCCTTGACCTCATCGAACTGAACGAGATATCCATTCACTTGTCTAGTTGTAATATACCCAAGAGCAAGGTACGCCGACAATTTGGTGGAGAAATGCATTCCAAGAAGGCCTTCTCGGGGGCCTTTGTACCGTGAAACCGCGCCCGAGCTGGGAAGATGCGCATTCTTGTATGAGCATGGAATTCTCCGCCTGTAAAGGAGGCGCAGAGAGCTCTGCAGAGTCGCCTTTTGATATCTCTTCAATGCTCACGTGGAGTTGCACACGGGTGGAAAGAGGTCCTTTTCGGGGTGGCCTCTGCAAAGCACCAAAGGGCGATGACAAGGAGGGAGCACTTGAGCAACACATGTTGTAGCGGGACACGGGTTGGAAGCGGCGGAGCTTTCCTGGGGCTGGAATGAGTGATCGCGTATATGTTCTACGGATTTACGGAAGGAGGTGAATATGTCCGGGAGACGAGACCTCGGCAGGTCACCACTGGATTCACGGTCAGCCATGACGAGAGATATACGGAGAGAGAGGACTTACTCGTGTATCAGCATCTCTTCCCCATCCCAGACTTTGAAGGCGGTTCCTTCAGCTTTTGCAACACGTCTTACAGCTCTCTCTTCCTGAAATTCTTTACTCGCCCAATCCTTCGTCATCCAAACTGCTCCAACTTGACCTCGAAGGGAATCATCTTTCAGCATGACACCAAGAACCTCGTCTAATGGCCCTATCCTGACAGTTAAGTCACCTTCCGACGCCTGGACAGTTCTTCCAATCGCACACGGCTTTAGCCAGAAATTTTTCTCGGTGTGAACCACACTGCCAGAACCCGTTAAGGTGTGAGCGAACCTCAGGATACGGCGACCCTTCGCCATGTCTGAGGAGACCGGATACTTCGACTTGGGAAGGAGATAGAACTAGACGGGGAGAATTTTGAGGGTGAATCCACGAGACAGTGAGGTCATCTGAAAGGCGAAGGTCGTGTCAGGGGAGATAGGTGAGGTACATTGGGTGGTCGAGGTTGCGGCTGCCTGGATATACGCGGTTCGACTTCGCGATCGATCCTCTCTACCTTCCAATTGCGAGTCTGCAAACACAAGGATAAGAATGAATTTTTATCTGGATGATTCTAGGACCTACCTGCCAAGTTCGCGTGCTCTATCATGCCAGGTAATGTTTTTGTCAGTAAGAAAGACAGATCTTAGTCCTTGATTCTGTCGACTTCCCTGCACAAGGCGGCGCGTATCGCGAGAGCTCCTCACAAAGCATTATCATCCTGGCTGAGCGCTGAAAAATAGCAAGTCGCTGCCAGATTCTGCGACCGGCTGATCGAAATGGTCATGCAGAATCTTGTAAAATTTGTCCTTGTGTGCGCCATGTAGACGCAAGGTGGTTCCAAAGCAGAGATCTTCTAATGATTCGCTTTCAACTTTGAGTTCGGAGTCCGGACCGTCAGCCGAACTCGGACTTCGAGTCGGGAGAAGCCGCTGAATGCCGAGTTTCCGAGACATACTCCAACTTCTTTCTCATGCTCGAACTTAGCCCCCAGCTCCCTGCCGAGCTTGTTCACATCATTATCTTGGATTTCTGGTACTCTGAGCATTCCTCAGAGGATGGGATTATATTCATGACAACATGTCCTCTCCTTAACAGTGTCTGGAAGGACTTTTTGGACGTATTATTTCCCCGGACCTTCATGTTCCAACGGAGGGATATCTCCTCTATCTCAGTTCTATCGTACGCAACAACAACTCTCTGATCTACCGATTTAACTCCCCCATTACACTCGTACAATTACTTGTCATGTCGACCTTGTCGACGCAACCAGGGACGCCGCCCAGGAGTCATACACAATCTTATCCAATCTGCCTAATTACATCGGCTTTCGCAAATGTTTTCCAGATATCACGAGAATCACCCTCTAAATCAGGTATCGTATTCAAGGCAGATGGTTCTGTTTCATATTGTCTCAACACCAAATCATCCGGACTCGAATCTCCATAGCGCTTGACCAAGCCACGACGACACAACTCAGTGTCCTACCTATGGAATGGGAAATCGTCGCTCTCAACGAAGCACTCTATGATATAGAGTGCGTCGTTTTTGACCCGAATTGGAGGATGTTTCTTGAGGATGCCACTCGTTGTATGGCACCCGGCGCATTGTCATGCTTTAGAACAATCTCATTTCATGACATGCTTTCGCATTTGACGTATCTGAATTCCGTCCGTCAGTTTTTCATTGTACTTATACTGAGACGAAAGGTGATGTGCGAGGCATGAGTTATCGCTTCGGAAAGGCAGCACGAGTCCGAAGGCCATTCGGTAGGAATAATACCTTCCTCCTTTGGGTCAAAGTCTCATTTTGGTCAAGAATTGCGGACATTCTTTGCAAAGGTGTGTGATGGTATCAAACGGATGCTTGACGACCGTGACGGTCATGAAGACATTTGGCCTGAACGCTCGAATTGGGATATCATTACCATGGACAAAATGGCTGGAAGAAGTTTCTGAATCAGCTGCTTTCATGAACTTCTACAAATTCTGGCTGGACATGGATATACGAGGGCGCACAGGGCATGATGCGACCTGGCGCGATTCCTTTATCCTCGCCTAATGTTTCGAGGCTCCAAAATCAATGGTTCCTATCAGAGATAATGTGTGCCTGAGTAAACGGTGTTAGTATTTCAAAAGAGGCAGCAGACACGGTACGTCACGAAGACGAGCATCAGGAAGGAGAGCAAGACCTATAGTCCGTTCAGCGTCGCCCGAAGCGCACGATGAAGTGTAGGAACTGGGACACTGTATAATGGCGGGAATCAGGGCTACTCGAGCTATAGATGTATCCGGTCGATAGCTTCTCGACAGCAAGTCCTCCAGTCTCGCTCGCTCTGCTTAAAACATGCCGAGCACGACAATAACGAAACATGAGGATCGAGGTAATCCTGTCATCGGAGGCAACTGTGGTGGCATTAGGCTTTCAGTGCAGGGATGTCCATTGATATTTAGCAACTATACTAGCCATCTCTCAGTCTCACTGATCCATCGTCTGAGCTATGGCTTGGGTTCAAGTTTGGTTTGGGTGTGGGTCGTCCCAGCTGGTGGTTTGAGTGTAAGTTGCAAGAAATCCAACCGACGGAGCGAAGGCAGTCCACAGGGTGAATTTTTGGAATTTTTGTCGACATTACTTATTGACTGTTAAATAAATGAATATTTTCAGCGCGCACTGTGCTATTAATTTCAAATTGAATATCCCAAGGTTCCCACGTTCTTCTTTTCGACGCGACGCATCTCTCTTCCATGTTGCGTGCTCGATTTCCTGCTGCAATCACAGGACTAAGGGACCGCCCTCGCAGAGCTCCCTGTGTATCTCGACTACAGAAACAAATACTCTGTCGGTACTTGAATGGTCCTGGACCTCAATTACCGGACCAAACTGACGACGACCCGCTACGGCCATGGGCCATGGAGACTCACATCAAGCCCATAAGGCCCATTACATGTATGCGTGGCGGCGTTTATCTGAAATCCCAGGTCTTACATAGCTCTCTAGCTCATTCCTTAGGAACCTTGCCTCCGGAACCCACCGAGGCAAGGGCCAAAATGGTACCGACGCAGAAGGAGCTGGAAGATTTTATGCCTAACCTAGTGCGCTTTGGTTGGACCGTTCGATCCCTCTCGAGGCACACCGAATTTGGCTGGACTCTGCACATGGCGTACAACTTTCTGGACTATGCGACGATGATGTCTTTTGTTGGTCTGGTGGGTGGTGTCGCGAAGGATGAACATGTGTGTGTACGGTGCTATGTTTCTCTCTTAGTGTACTGATTCCTGTCCAGCACCAGCCTAAAACTTTAAGCTGCACAGATAACACGCTTGAATTGGAGCTATGTTCCGCACAAGTAACTCGTCATCCCTCCGACGAATTCATCGGCCAGTGCTTCACGGTTAAAGATATGCGGTTCGCATACCGTGTTCAACGACATTATCTCTCCAGAATTGGCGTCACGACAGCAGACCTTGACGCACGGTACACACAAGTGCGACAACATACAGCATACATCAAGTCTGGTCTCCTAAGGAAGGCTATTCATTATCATTGGCATGGAGGACAGGGGAACCTTCGTTATGCCGCTACTTGCTCGGCGTGTTATAACCCTGATCATAAGATCGATAGTTGTCCTCAAAGGCATGAAATACCACCGAGACACCCATGTTCAGAGTGTGGGGAGCCTCACTGGAGAGTCGACTGTCCTCATCTGTCCGAGGAGCCCACTCAAGGCTTTGCTGTTCGTTATATTGACAGGAAAATGGCCCGAAAGTAAATGCTCTTATTTTTGCGGTGTTATCTAGTATGCTCAACTGCCTCGTCTTTTCAGCGAAAACACAGTCCCTGGACCTCCCTTGCCCATCACACGGAAGATTTATGACGTAAATACTACTCTAAACGAAGCGTACAGAAGGCTTGCTGAGAATGGAGAGGCTTCGGACGTAAAGAGGTGAATATATCAGTTTCATATTATCAAGATGCTTCGCTAACTGTGAGCACGACAGATATATTGAACATTTAGAGCACTGATAATTTGATTGTATTCCATTTCTTCACATCCTCAAAGACCTCTGTTACTCTCAACGCCGCCTGCTAGCAAACGACGTCCTTGAGCTATCGATTGAACATGAGTTACCTTCAGCCGGATTCAGCTTTTTACCATCTCACAGTCCATTTATATGCCTTTCTCAAATCCCGCGGATTCAAGCCTCACTCTTTTATATTCGGCTGTAAACCATGCGCGGTAGCCACTTTGCCTTTTGCATGACGATGACTAGAAATCTAAAGGTTATGCATTCGAACCGTGTTCACTGTTAATCAACAGGGAAAAACGATGACGTTTTGTCATGCACCTGCAGCTTGCCTGAATCTCTGTTCAGCCTACTTCAAGTCAAAGCTTGCCATAGCAACAAAAAAAAAAGTGCACTGATTCTCGATCGACCCCGCTACTAGGGTGCGACACCACACGTCTCGGTGCTGGAAATGAGGTACGCATTTTAAAGACTTTGCCTTTAATCGACTGAAGAAACTCATGTCTGTCTCTCTAGGCGAGGCTGTAAAATTGAATCTGCATGGCGCTCAGGGCAATGGGCGTGCTTCAAGTGGTACAGTAATATGTTCGTGTTCCGGTTATAGGCACTATAACAAGCCTGACATTAATTGATCTGGAGAAATACGGTCTCGCCATGTATCTTCTGTATCAGTTCGACGTCCTGTTCAAATGGGCGCCGAAAGTCGGGGAGTTCCTGGTCGAAAAACGTCCAAGTGGAGACCCGCTCGGTCCTCCAGTTGTTTGGGCCTTTGGGGGCTCCACTTTTACTTCGGAACAGTGGAGCCTTTCAATACGGAGTCGCTCACGGATCAGAATCTCGCAAAACTATCGACTGATCTTTAGTCCTGATTTTTTTTCCCGACTAGCTCACTCAGCAATAAGGGCTCCACTGCTGTTAAGATGGGACAGTAACGCTCTGGGCCTTGGGCGTCCACACTGACATGTTTCTGATAGAATCTTATGTGGAGCCAGCGGTATGTGCTTTTCTCCTTGTAGATGAGGGCTGCGTCATTGACGGCAATACTGGCACCCGCAGGAAAATCACCTGATCGGCATTCATACTAGGCTTGGAAATCACCGCCGCGGCGTCGCAAGACTGACTCCAGATGGAGGCGCAGCAATCTTCCAACAGCACGCACGCGGTTCGGACCTTGGATTTCCGAATGACTCAATTTCATAACTGTCTTTTTCCGACCTTGATTTTTCTTCTGACTCATCTCTCCTTCGACTATAAAGTCTCTTTAACAAAGCAGAACCCCGTCGTTTCTCTGTCCCTTTCATATACACAATGGAGGCCATTGATTTGCGGCACCATTTGAACACTCTGTCCCTCTCCCGAAGTCCCAGTCCCCTGAAGGGTGCGTTCGTCACGACCATTCACGTGTTCTTCGTTATCTGACGTGACAGTACAGACATTATGAGGTATATGGCTGTTGACGGAATGGTTAGCTTAGCGGGAGGTCTTCCTCATCCTTCTCTATTCCCTTTCGTCGATCTAGAGGCCAACGTGTATTCCTCTAACGTCGATTTGCACTCTACCGCTTCGCGGGAACTGATACACTTGACTGTCCACAAAAACGATAAGAATGACGGCCAAGCGGTGGACCTAGCGACTAGCTTGCAGTATTGTACGTATATCGTTATCTCCGGATGCGAATACCGAATTTGAAGGGTTTCATTAGCCTCGTCTACTGGACTTCCGTGGTTACTCAATTTTATGCATGAGTTTACGCGTACCGTGTTTCGTCCTGCTTACAAAAACTTTGAGGTGTTATTGAACGAAGGCAGTACGGATGGCTGGAGTAAAGTGGTCAACCTACTCTGGTAATATTTCTACCATACACTTCAATAATCTTTCTAATGCTCTTATTCAGTGAGATGGGGGACTTCATACTCGTAGAGAAGCAGACATACCCTACTGCGCAGGCGTTGTGGATACCGATGGGATGCAACGGTGTTCCAAGTATATATATTCTCGTTTCCTCCTTCATGCACTAACGGCATCGATGCTTGTAGTCGAGATGGATGCCGAAGGCATGCGTTCCGATGCCTTAGAGGACGTGCTTCGCAGCTGGGATTCAGATCATCCAGGCGTCAAACGGCCTCACGTTCTTTAGTGAGTGCTTGTCGTACAGTCTTGGCATGTTTGACGACCTGGGCAGTACTGTTCCTACTGGGCAAAATCCGACTGGCTGCACCATGTCCGCTCGTCGTAAACAGGAAATTTATGCTACCTGTGTGAAATATGGTATGCCGGCTGAGCTTTCACCCTTATCTTCTGTTTGTACTCAATGAAGCGGAACAGATATCATAATTGTGGAAGACGACCCTTATTATTTTCTCCAGTTCGACGAATACAATTTCGGACACGGAAAACAAAATGGTCACGCGCTTGCTCCTTGTTACGATGAATCATCGTTCCTTAGCTCGCTGGAACGCACGTTCCTTAGCTTTGACACGGAAGGACGTGTGATTCGCCTTGACACTTTTAGTAAAACACTGGCACCTGGAAACCGCGTCGGATGGTTTACTTGTAACCCTGTTTTCACGGAACGCTTACTTCGCGCGACGGAAGTGGTCACTCAGACACCCTCGGGATGGAGTCAGGCAATCCTATCGGAGCTGTTGCGGTCTTGGGGCATCAGCGGGTACTTGAAGTGGATTTCGGGGTTAAAGCGTGAGTATGTAGTGCGTAGGAATTGGATATGTGATGCCCTGGGCGAGGCATTCGACATCGAGACAGGGACGAGTGACGAAGGTCTAGTGGTCTACGGCAAAGGGACAAAGGTCAGGTTGTTCAGTTTCGTCCCTCCGCGTGCCGGGATGTTTGTGTGGTGTAAGTTGTACCTGGAAGAGAACAAGGATTTCTTGGCCGTTAAGGCTGAAGCTGGCGATGAGGATCCCGAGGCTGTTTTTGAAAGGAAACTCTGGAAGGAGCTGGTTAACGAGAAAGTTGGTGAACGTCACTTCGTAGATTGTATACCGCTTATAGCTTTGAACAGGTTTTGCTCACGCCAGGATCCTACTATACGTGAGAGATACATTATTTCATCTAACATGCTGATGCTTATTTCATTCCAGTCCATGGCAAGGAAAAGAGAAGGCATCAATCGCAACCTCCGGTCGAGAGCATGACGTAATATTCTTCCGGATAGCGTTTTCGATGACAACCGTAAGTGCGATAATTTTGATTTTCGCTATTCTCTCACCTGCCACCCAGAAAGATGATATGGCGCTAGGAATTCAAAGAATGGCTCAAGTTCTATGTCGCTCTTGGGGCCTCGTATAGATTCCTCCATAAGATTATTCAACTAATCTACCTTTATCTGCTAATCCGCTTAACAGGACTTCAGCTGAGTCTTATGGATTATTCAACTAATCCGTTGTGGCAAAGACTCGATCAAAATTATTAAAGTACCGTATGGATACAACATTGTATGTTGTGAGACCTACGAACTAGAGCATGAAACCTTTGAATCTACATCCTGCTTCTCGTTAACTCCGCCTTTCGACGCGAACCTCGCTGACGGCAGCCGGTGCTCAAACATCTCCTTAATGACGATATGCTGCGATGTCGGTTTGCAGTCAGTGCGGCGAAGTACACTGGCACCCACAGCGCCAAAGGAATCTCACCTCTCCATTTACCCTTTAGTACTGACATCTGTTTTCGGGAACGAGGTAACTGCAAATCAACAGCTTGGAATGCCATATTCATGTATACATTCATCGTCACCTTGTTCGAAGACCGGTGATCGCCTTGGGGGTAAAATGAAAGCTGGCACTTCTGGCCCATGACGCGGATCACAGACCAAGGTTAATGCTTTCAGGTAAGACACATCGCGATTGACGGTACTAATAACATAGTAAAGGAGTCTGCAGTACACAACACACGCGTTGTCAATATCGAGCGTTTGAAATCTGAAATGCAGTGTTCATGCACGTCGCTAGAACCACGAACAGTTTTTATCATGAGTCACGTCTCCTGCCTATGCCACTCTACCGATCCTTCGCCTGAATATACTACTCCTTTGATCGGCTTCTATGGCGCCAAAATCAATTATAGCTACCCTTACCAAAGCAGCTCCATCAACGTTAACACGGTCTCCACTCGATGATTATTTCATTCACGGATTCGATATTGGTAGACTATATATAATATCATGCCGAGCTCCATGTTGGCAAGCCTACATTATTCCTATCGTTAAATCTTCCATGACTCTCCTTCCAGTGCCAGCGGTGGCCCACAGACGATCTTTACGACTTTCCCTCCTTTCACGTCTTTGTAGAACCGTGAGCGTCTTCATTTTAATATCTTCGTTTGCTGGTATCTTCTATCATAATGCTCCCTCCCGCGCGAAGAACGGCAGGGAAACATCGAAAACTGCGAGGCTGCAACTTCTGAGCGACCATCGCCGTACTGGATGTTCCACCCACAATGAACCACAACTGAAGCCCGAGACTCAGACTGCTTCTGAACTTTCTCCTATTACCCCCTCTCCATCGTCTGATACCGAGCATTTGAGCTTGGAAGCATTGAGGGTGCTTGTTTCGCCGACAGAGGGCTTCTTAGCGAGAGACTACAGCCTGAACCTAGGATGGAATAATGTGAGTAGTGGACTCCTTGTGATAAATACTTGTTTGTGCTTATCGTAATCGTAATGTCAGATACGTTATATTATAGAGGCAGCATTGCTTCAAGCTAAACTCCTCCACCGAACACTTATCCTGCCTTCATTCATCTACGCGCGAGGCTGCGAATATGACATGTGAGTTTGAGAGTTTCCGTCTTGAGCTTTCCTTTGCTGATGGCTTGATGTCGCAGCAAGGCCTGTGGTGATTACTTTCCCATGGTCAACAGAGGGTGTGCATTATTTCTTGAATTCTTGATAGTCAGCGCTGATGGCACGCTTCTTCAAGGGAGGCGTTAGGAAGCAACGAATGGCGCGAGCTCCCCATCGAGGAGCAGATGGGCTGGGTGCTTCCTATAAGCCTCATGATCAACATCACTCACCTCCGCGAGAACCACCCCGTCATCACCGTATCCGATTACCTTCGCCTACATGGTGTCGACCCTACGGCTGAAGCCTCCAATGGGCAGTGGCAAAGAGATCGGTACCATGCCAGCGATGTCAAGAATATTTTTACCAGGAAGACGCCTGAATTATATGTCGTCCAGAATGAATGGTATGATCAAGAAATAGTGAGGGTCGACAAAATACCAGAGGAAATCAAGGCCCGGAAACGAGAGGACGAGGCTTATGGGGCACATGCTACCTTGGAGGGTGATTTACCTCAGAATGTCGCCCTAGACTGGGATCGGACTCAAGAAATGATGAATATATGGGACGATTACAAGTTGGAGAGGGTCATGATCGAACATGGTTGGGAAGTCCTCCATACATTCAAGCCTGTGTGAGCGCTTCGTCTTGCTTCGCATCCGCTAAAGCAGTGCTGATGGTATCCCAAGAAAAGGAATGGAGTTGAGCAAGGCTGTTACAGAACCGATGAAGCAATTCGCGCTCCGTTCCGCTATCCGTGGATTTCAGGATGACTTTTCCGGGCGGAAGGAAGAAGTACTGCTGCTTTCTGGCCCATTGCACCATCGCCGGAAACCAGTAAGTTCCTCCCAAATATGCGGAAGTCATCATCTGACTTCTTCAGGGTGGTATGCGCTTTACAACTCGCTTTGCATTGAACGAGTATCTCCATGTTGTCCTCCATGATATACGGCACATCGACCCTGTAATCTCGATTGCTGATCTTATGGTGCAACGTCTCGACGATCTAGTTGGAGGACGACTATGGATGGCAGCGCATATGCGTCGTGGTGACTGTAAGACTCCTTCATCCTTTGTAACGTTCAGTATATGATGACATTCCCATTCCTGTAGTTGTCAGGTACAACTTTGTCATGGAGAATACTCCAGAAAGACATATTGACCGGGTAAAGCAACATCTGACGAGCGGAAGACGGCTAATAGAATCGCTACATGAACGGCAAGAAGTTTTGCAAACGTATGATATGCCAGATCCGCCGGGTCCAAACTATGAGATGTACAGTCGGGGACCACCACTTGCAGACGACTGGTTGGTTCATTCGATTTTGACTTGTGAATATTACGGCTTACAAAAAAATAACAATAGGTTCTATGTCGCGACAGATGAGCGCAACGTTACCATTCTACAAGAGTTTCAAAGCCAGGGAGCCGTTTTCATGGACGACCTCCTTACCATTTCAGATAGACGGATGGTTGATCCAGAGATATCATGGGCCTTGATGATTACTGACTTTCGTGGGTTGATAGAGCAAATTGTCTTGTCGCGGGCGGCGTATTTTTATGGCCATATGATGAGCTCGGTAGTTGGTGGTGTCATGAACCTACGCGGTAAACATGGCGTCGACCCACGTACAACAGATGTAGATTAGAATTCGAACAATTTTATATCACATTAGCGTTCTTGTACCTACTGACACGGACAATATTTTTTTGCTATCGTCTGATTTCCTTTGGTTCTACAACAAGAAAGTACAGGAAACACTCCTCCATAGGTAAAAGACGTCCCAAGCGGCAAAGCCTGAGCGCTGAGCCTTTGCTTAGTCCACATTATAAGGAATACCCGCACGCTCCAAGATACCCTTCAAAAGTGATCCATCGGTCAAAACTTCCGGAGCTTCAGGAATATCGCGCGGCTTCCGAGGCTTGGGCTGATAGTTCTCCGCGTATTGTCTTTGAACGAGCATCGCGAAATGCACATCGCGAAGTGTGATTCCAGGGTATGTATACGGTACAGGTCCACCCTCAGCTCGTCCCGGAAGAGAAATTGGCGGTGAAAGTGCGCTGTGCGTCTGAACGGAGATGCTGAGGCGTTTGCTAGCGAAACCGATTCGCTCAGGGTGATGCTGGCCAAAAAGTTGGGGTTAGAATAGTAATGCATCGTTTCAATTTTCTCACATTCTCTTCATCGGCAATTATAGATATGTCGTTCATGAACCGCATAGCGGTCTTGTACCCGGCGATGGGAAACTCGGAAGAGAGTTCACAGGATTTGAGCTTGCTCGACCATCTTAAGCACCAACCTACGCGCATCAGAGGAGGGATGTATTGCTTAAGTTCATCCTCAGAGAGCCAGTGAGTTGGCACTGTTGTTGGTAGGGAGGGGGGAAGATCTAAAATGCTCTTATATGAGAGATTCAAGAATGAAGAGCAAAGTCGTCCCACCTACATTTCCTTGTGATGTATATAAGGAGCGGCGAAAGCCAAGGATGAGCTCCCGCGAAGAGGTTGCGCGAAGCATTTTTTTCAGGGAAGGAACGGAGAGAGTATCTCTTTTTCTTACGGCGGAGATATTTCGCCCGATCGGGTAATGAACGTCGCGTACAAGTCTCGTTGCGCCACAAAAGATGGGCTACAGGCCCTGTCTCGGCACCGCTTCGGCTTGCACCTCTGCTGGCTTGAAGCCTTGAAGCCATTGCCAAAGCTGACTCGAGTCAATAATCGAATACCAAATTCAGTACGAATTATACAAGTAAATATATGATACATTGACACAAACTTCTGACACTGAATAACGAGCATACTCCCAAATTATTGGGTATCAATCTATATGTAAAAACCACTCAGAACGATGTGGTAGAATCCACCTCAATCGTGGGGACAATCGAAGCGATGAACTTCAAAAACACCACCAGATAAAAGTCTACCCGCATCCCTTCTACCTCTTCTTCATCTCCGCTGAGTACCTTGTCGTCTTTTCCACCGCTTGACTTCCTTCCGAACCACTTTTTCTTTTCCTTTGGCGCCAACTTCTGCTGGGCCAACTGCTCTGCGACGACACTACTATTCATACGCTCGATGACCTTCTTCATCACACTTGCATGCTTGCATGGGTGCACCGACGCAGCCTGCAACGTCGCCGAATGTGGGAAGGCCTCGATGGTCACCGTCTTGAGGGCATGGTCGGCAGAGACATCTTGGAATATCTGAGGTGGGGTCAGGGGCGTTCTGTTCTCATCGTAGCCAAGCAGCCAGATCCGGGGTGTTTGGTAATACTTGTCGTAGGTGATCATCACATCGTAAGTCCGGACTTGCAGCAGATTGCCGTTGGCTACTTCGACTTCCCTTTTCATGCTGTCAGATAAAACGTAGCAGACGTCGGCGCAATGACACAAACCTGGCATTGGTAACATACGCATTTGTTACAGCGGGAGTGGGGGCGGTAGCCTCGTCGCCCTCCTCCAGCCCTTCCTCCTCCATATCTGGGATATCATCCAGATCAGGTATCTCCCCCGGCGCCGACGAGTCCAGCGACAGCCCCGCCACGGGACCTTCCAGATCTGGGATATCGTCGATCACTCCTGGGTTGGCAGCAGAGTCCGTGTTGGGCTTCCTCCCAGCGTGAGTCTCTACCCATTCGTCCTTCTCATCAGCCGAGGCGAAAGAGTCCCCAAAGGATAGCAGTCGTTCCGCGTCTTCATCGGCGTCAGTGTATGCTAGTGAAGTCGCTCGTCGGAGGCAGGGCACGCCTCGTGTTACGAGGTATTGCTTTTCAGCTGGGAGATATTCACGAGCCTTGGAAGCATCTCCCTTCTCCCTGAGTGAACTGATTTAGTTGTGCTCGCCTAGCCATTCGGATCACACTGACCATGTCCAAACTGGAAACTTGTACGCCAGAAAGTCTCCTGCCGCCACAAACTCCTCTGTATGTCTTCGATAAGCCTTTGTGTCGATGAAAGGGATAGGTATATCAGGGCTGACCAGGCGTGATACGACCGTGCTCCTTGAATTTACTCTCTTTCAATACCTGGATAGCCCTATCAGGTCTGGGCCAAGAAAGACATTACTAGGCCACTCACTGGACTGAGGTATTCTCGGACAGCGAATAATTGTTGCTAAATACTTGATGAGACGGTGAAAGCATGTGGAAAAGGAACAGAAATACCTGTATGGCATGCATTCTTGAGATCTAAGTGGTAGATATGAGGGAAAAGGCGCTATTGGTTACATTGTCTCTCACACGGAAATCGATTTAGTCCACGTGCGTCACGTGAAAGTGACATAATGTCCAAACTGGGTTAGACCCTGGACGCGCTTAACCACAAAATACGCCGCTCCGAAAATATGAACTCGACGTGGGACTAAGAGTGCTCTCGATGTGCTGTAATGTTTCCATCCTCTCAGTCCTTCAGGTTCGAAATAGTTCATTGCTTGTATGAATTCTGAATTCTGAAAGCAATAAATCTGCCCTGTTAGAGGGTTATACAAACCAATAACTGTACTGATTCGTATCCATAGCTACTATGGAAGAACACCTTCACACCTAGAGCTCATCACGACCTTTGGATTCCAAGCCAACCAACTCGACATCGAACACCAACGCAGAGTTGGCTGGGATTATACTTCCGAATCCTCGAGAGCCTACGAACGACGTCAACCTACGACTACAAATCAAACTAACTTGGAAACTTACCGTATGCCTTGTTCGAGGGGATGATGAGCGTCCTCTTTTCATTGAGGCACATGCCCTGGAGACCTTCGTCCCATCCTGAGATGACTTGGCCTACACCGACTATAAAGAAGACAGCTGCATTAGATATATAGCGCTTCTCCAACGAGACAAAGCCTCACGGGTAAGAGGAAGTGGTTCACCGCGGTCATGGCTACACGTTCGAGTTTGAGAAGCGTTATCGTTCACGTGAATCAGAGTACGAACCTCGAATCGAATTTGTTTCCATTCGCATGCAAGGTTCCAGTCTGCAGAATACTTCAGTCCGACGCTCAACTTGTAGGCAGACAGTATAGCGCACATAGTGGACTCGAATAGAATCCCCCTTCGCAGCCTTAACAGTACATTCCCCAGGAGTGTAAGTCGTGCGAATCTCCAACTCCGTTGGCGGCTCGACAGCCAACACAAAAGAGAGGAAGAAAAGACAGGTGATCCAACCAAGTTGCATGGTCGTCGTGGTCGAATTGGATCTCCAGCGCATAATGACGTAAATCCAGCTGTGGGAAAATGATTACATCAGCTATACAGGCTATCGCAAGATTTTCCCACGGCGACAAACATCGACCCTACGACATCCAACGATGGTGAGTACCTTTTGAACGGGCTCGAATGCTGGTAATCCTTGTTTCTGGTGTAGCCTTCCCAAAAGACGTTCCGCACAAAAAGAATTCTGGCAAAGGCCGGACGTCAGAACCGCCCAATCCCTCAATGGTTCCGGTTAAAAACTGATACTAAAATCCAGGTGCATTTGGATCCTTGCTTTGTCTGTCCTGTGGTACTGATCCCCCCCCCCCGGTAGTACAACGCTAAGCGGCGTCACTGGAGGAGGACCAAGCTTAATATCTAGTTGCAGTCTCTTTTGAATGTTATTGAGCTCGCGCTTTGCTTTCGTCGTCCAAAATGTGTGAATAAGCATATGTTTTACGGAAGGGGAGATAGCTGGCTGATAATCAAGCCGGTACACACTTCAACTCTGTTCCAATTACTCGACGTATCACCACTGTACCAACTTTGATGCAGTAAAGATAAATATCTGCCCTACAAGCATATGGTTGGAGAACGCCACTGGCTTCCATATTCCATCTGACGCGTCCGTGATTGCAACCACATCTTTTCTCTTCGAAGTTCTGTCTGAAAGACTTTATGACGGACAGCGTGATTATCATCTGGCGAAACAGTACCGTGTCCCAAAAGGGTAATCACCTTCCGGATCTTTGTGCTCGAGGCGTTGGCTACGCAATCAGTTGCTATGTAACGACGGAAGGATAACCGTGCCCATTTGCTCCCCCACGGATAAGGACAGTTGGGCCTAGACCACCCAGACGGGAGCAGCCGTAAATCATCACCGACGTCCCATCGTACGCCGCTTCGTATGTACACTACAGGGAGCCAGGTACCAACTGAGGTCAGAGCGTACCTTCCGTATGTACATCACGTCCTCGGGAACATCATTACGAGACTGAAATTCAAAATACTGTTTCATGAATCACCAAAGATCTTCTAAGTTATATGATGCTGATGAACGAACATCGTATATTATTGGAATCTTAATATCCGTTGAACAGACTGTACACCGGTGAGAAGATGATTATGAAGGACCCACGATGGGTAAGCATCTGCCAAACTCACTTACGATAGACTGTCGCTTAATGCCGGACCGGGCGCGCTGTTATGGTAACAATGGGTGACTCGGTAAAAATACGGAGATGTTACTGACTCTGAAGTAATGCAACGCCTCACCCTTCACTGATGACGCGGCATGGTGACTCGCCCTTCAAACTCTTTCCGTCGATTACACACACTCGGAGGGTTAGAATCCGAAAGATGGTCCCTGAGATGATTAAATGTACCTGAAGATGCTTTTTTTTGGCAGGCGAGCAATGGGAATAGCGGACACTTCTCCTCCATCTGGAAAAAAATCGGAGCGGCTCTGGGATGCCTATCACCGAGGGACAGATCCTGTTTAAAGAATGTTGACGGTAACTGCAACGGCAGACCTTCGACGCCAGGCGAGTTCAGGGATTTACAAAGTCAACGGTCCCTCGAGGCATGATATACATCGAGACGGCCTGCGGGTGGCGAACGCGAGGCCCAAGAATCACACAAAGTAGGAAAGCAAAAACATTGTTCAAGACACGATGCTTTCCTCGGGAAAAAAACATTGTGAATAACATGTTACTAATAACAACAACAGTGGGGCTGGAACTTGGAACATGCTACGCTCAGTGGGCAAATATACAAACAAAAGGTACATTTTGCACAAATTCAAGCAGCTGCAACCCTAGTCCTTCATTTTGTCATCCTCGTCATCGTCCTCGTCCTTTTCGGTCAAGCCGGCTTTCGAAAGGGCCTCAGCGGAGGTGTAGTCGACTCTGGCACCACGAGTGCGGCGGGACGTAGGGAGAATGGCAGCAGGATCGATTTCCTCCATGTCATCATCCTGGGGACGCGTCAGTTACGGGTAAAGGTCATGGGACGCGACGCGACGCGTACCTCCTCCTCCTCTTCTTCTTCTTCCTCGGCATCATCATCATCGTCATCATCTTCCTCTTCCTCTTCCTCGTCCTCCTCCATCGCGTCATCTTTGGCTGGCGCCTTGCCCTTGCCTTTGTCAACTACAGGAGAGACAGGCGCGTCGGTCCCTGCGGCGGCTTCAGTGGCGCCACTGTACGGATCGAGAACGCGTTAAAGTCTGACGGAATCAATAATAGCTACACTCACGTTGCGGTAGTAGGGTCAGTTGCGCTGCTTGACATTTTGTTCAACGAACGTGATGGTAAAAGTACAAAAAGGTGTGTTGGTGATTGTTTGTCCTTGGCGGGCTAAAATGGGGTATTTGGGGTTATAACTCCCACGGTCAACAAGGATACCCAATTCCGTGAGTAACCTGCGTCCCGGGACGACAAAAGATCGTCCGGACAAGCGCTTGAATAACGAAAGAGTGCTGTCGTGCAGCGCGTGCTCATTGGCAGCAAGAGCGCCGATAAGTATTAATTGTTATTGGCTTCATCTCGTAGTACAGCATTGGTAGGGAATCGCTGTGTCGGGTGCTTTAGTACGTGTTTAATTTTTTTCTTTTCTTTTTTCAGCTATAGTTCTTCTATTGGGAGCTTCCTTGCAATTCCCCCAATTTCTTACTCACTTTTCTCAAGGAAAACCGTTCGGGTTGATTGGATGAAATCAATAGAACGGAGTACTGGAGGACATAGGCCCTCATGTGGCCGGCCGAGCACCGACAAATATCAGCCATCATCAGGAAGTGATGCCGTGATATTATTACCTCAGCATGCCCATCAGAGGGCACCATGGTACAGAAGGCACCATGGTCCACTTGCTCCTTTTGTCTTCCCATATCCACGGACTCTTCACTGCACCGTCACTCCAACATTCCCTTCCTCCCTTCACAGCACCCACAACGTTTCAGCGACGGCACGCTGTACCGGCTGTCCTCTTCCTACAGCCAGTACTCTATTGCTGCTCTCGACCTAGCCATCTTTTTCTTTCCCCCACAACCCTGATAACATCCCAACAGAATGCGCTTGCACCAGAAGAATTGCCTCCTCACTCTCAAACTTTCTTCGCCCTCATTTCTCGACTCTGTTTTACAGGATGACCATGGGAACTTGCCGCTATATGCTGTCAAGACAAAGGGAACAACGACAGTCATCACTCGCTCGGATCCTTGGACAGGGCCTGTTGAGACGAGTAGCATCAGATGGCCTCTTATGAAGGTCAAGGGAATGGGACGCAATTGGGACCGTGTCCAAGTCCAAGTCAAGGGTGGGGACTGGGAGTTCGGGGAACGCGTACTTAGGCAGGGCTCTATACTGAGGTACGTCGCCCCACTTTCTCGGCTCTGTTCAATGCTTATTCTGCCTTAGCTCATCACCGCGCAAGTTCAATATTCCAGGATACTCAAGAACACTCAAATGGAAGGCCGTCGGAGGCTGCTATTGGGTATGTCCTCCCCTTTTCCACAGTTTATATTTATTGACCCTTGACATCTGTAACTCTTATAGTGTATAAGCCCATCCGTAGAAGGGCCGATAGCTACATTGGATCCCGCAGTAGGTTCGGTTCCGCCACGGCTCAAAATATTTGAGACCCTTCATGACAAATATGACGCCCGTCCAACCATTATGTATCACGGTGTTTCCCTGTTGCTTCTGGACTACTTGGTCCTGACGGCGTTACTTCTCGTAACTGACGCCCAGGAATGGGAGAAACATGCACGCGGCGAAGGGTCAAGCAGTACCCGCTGTCCTACTATCCTTTCAATCTCCACCACAGGGCTTCACTGGCGAAAAATAATAAGTCGTGACCAGCTCTTTTCTAGGCGGTCGGCTAGTATTACTTCTTCCGTGGACCATCTGCCATTATCTCCAGCTTCATCGGCATCTGTGGGACAGATGGCAAAAATAGTCTATGGCGATCCCATCTACCCTACATTGAGTCCAGTCACGCCTGATTCAAGTGTGTCGGAATCAGACGAGGAGGAGGCGGAGGACGAAGACGAGGATGAGGAGGAAGAGCTAGTGACGAGCGCTATCCAAGTTCCTTCAACCTCGCGTGGGCACAGTCCTTCGGCTGAATCTGTGTGCTACCCACTGCGAAATGCGTCGGCACCATCTCACACATACCTGGATCCTTCTTATTACCATAACCCCGATGCACCACCCGTCCCGCCCCTGCCCGCCCAGTTTTCAAGCAGCCTTACCCGTCGCGTATCTAGCAATAATCTCCGCAAACTCCCAGCCCCGCCACACCACTCAGCACGTCGACCGCAATCCACGCCACCAGGTGAACTGCGTCGCTCCGCATCCACACCCTACCTCCCAGGTTCGAATCGCCCTCGGCGGTTACCCATACCCCCTGGGCGACATGATTCCCAGTCCCAGGGCCAGTCCCTGCGATCCTTACCTCCTACTCCGATATCTACGCATCCGCAAATAAAGGACTCGCATGATGAGCTTGGGGGGTGGTTGTTGATAGGCTCGCAGGCCTCTGGGTCGAGGTTCACGATGATGGAGCTGCCACCTCCCGCGTATAGTTCTATCGACTTTGCAGCTGCGGAACCTAGTCAAAGGCCGTTACCGACCGCGCCTATTATATAGCAGGGATAGACGGGTTCTATCTCTCTTCATGTCTCTCTTTCAGACTCTGCATATTCGAATACTAATGACCGTACATATATGATTGTATATTTTTGTATAATTTTTGTTGGAGTACCCTCGCTCTTCTCATACTTATCACCGAATTAAAGTTATTCTCAGGACAGGAGCCGTACATGAGCGAGATCGATTGTCATGTTCTTCCTTCCTTTCCTCTAGATTTCTGATGAATTATGTTGGCCGCTTTCTGGCATACAGAACTTTCCTTTCGAATTGCGAAATCGAGTTTCCCCATGAATAGCGGAATCAGCAATATATATTTAATAACACCCGTGATGATCACAGAGAAGGCTGATTAGAATGCATGGGAATAACCCACCCCACGATTCAAAAGAAAACGCCCACATACCAATAAGTGCCTCCCAATCTTGAGCTTCAATTCCCAGATAAAACCAACGGAAACAAAAAGGTTCCACGGGGGAATCGGCAGCCTTGATGGTCAGGTGGATCAAAGGCACTGATATGACAATATGACATGCAAAGTTGGCCGTGGTCCTTCTTCAATATGTCCCGATCATAGGTTCTTGCCACAGAAGATGAGCAAGTGATCCGGACGCATGATCCTAAATCCTAAACTCGCACCATCCTCTTGCGTGTAGAAAATATTTCTAGAGCGATGAACCTGAGGGTCATCTTGCTAGCGGGTTTTGCGGCTAGGTACAAGTACTCTGTGATTCCATTCTGTTTTGATTCTTGAAAGAGGGTCCCATTTCGAATGCCAGTGGTCTTCAGACATATGTACTTTCCAATCTGTTTCAAGGCAAGAGCATTGGTCTGCCACGGTGAGTGAGTGAGAGAGCAGAAAATCATCTGTGACAGCGATGATGACAATAAAACATACTGGTCTGTTGTTCTGTTGTTCGATGTACTTGTGCTCCAACAGAGCACCGGTGTGCGAGAGGCTAGTAAATAATAATTTGTTGCAATTATTTATTTACAAGAGGTGTTAAATGAATAAAAGGAAAGCCTTACGATCGGTCCGGTCCACTGGTAGTGTGACCACAAAAGAAACACAAACTGAAAGCAAGGACGTTTCTAATCGCGATAGGAGATTGGCCTGATTACAGGCCATCCCGTTACAAGTGTAGGTTATCCAACGACCGACAATCAAGGAAGTTAAGCCGCGCTTTCTCTCCGGTACGAGAGAAACGAGACCAAGCCATCTGGGGCTTCAAGTTTAACGGTTGCGAAGTCGGTCGGTGCCGGGCTGTCATACACAATAATTTGTTGCTTGGCGCCACTCGCAGAAGGGTAGAGAGCGACTTGACGACCACCCGTCATCCTTATGAGATATGGTCAATCGACTAGCATGAGAAATAGTCGTGTACATTTGGGCATGGATACTAATTGCCCCAGTAGGCGGGATTACCGGAGACCTTTACAGATACATTTTCTAACGAATCCGATTCTGTAGGCCGGCGAACGTTAACAATACATCATGCACAAGCAAAAGGGGCGGGTATAGAAAGCGGAAAGGGCCTCAGGCACAGCGATCCTAAGATGAGTATCATCGACAAACATAGTCCAAGTAAGTATAGAAGTTTATTCTTGCAATCGGCGAACGATTTCCCAAGTTCCTCGCCAGACACAGGAATTTGGGTCTTGATTCATGTAGGTGAAGCCGGGAACTTCAGTGAACGCCGTATTTTCACGAGGCATAGAAAACCCACGCTCCGAACGGATGATTCTTGTACTAGAAATGCCGTAGATTCTCTCGATTTGATAATACTTAGTCCCGGAAGCTGAAGCTAACTCCTGAGTGTTTTCCACCAAGAGAGCGAAGATAGGACTGCCGTAGATTTTGAATTACGCCACACATGGGCCTTTCAGTGTCCGACAACTGTTGATACTGATCATTCAGTATCGAGCGGAGAAAAATAATATGGGAAAACCCAGTACTTCCACGGAGCGCGACTCCAGAAACGAATAATAGCACTAACACAATCCATTGACACCATACCAAACGACGATCCAAAAACTACACTAAAAAACCTCATCTACTCCCTACTCCCGAACCTGTAACCCAAGCGCTCACCGCAGATCCTAGCAAGCAGAATTCATCAACCCAATGGGGAGAATAACAACCTGCACGAGACCAACAGGAGCGGCATCGAGATGACAGTGGGAGTCAGTAAAGCAGAGAAGGGAAAGTAGTAGCTAAAAGTCATCGAAAGGATGATGTATGGTAAGTGAGGGTGCAGGTATGAGATCCGGGAGATGGTAAAATAATCAAGACGAAGAGAAGACCATAATGTAAGATGAAATGAGAACAAAAAGAAATCCGAATGATATACAGAGAAATAGAGTTCATGCCCAGCAGGAGAAAAGAAATCGGTCGATTATACGTTTTAGAACACTCCGACAGTCGCAGAATTAAACGACTCCCAGCCCGGATACTCGACCGGTTGCTCAGTAGGCAACAACTCTAGTAGTCTCTGGACATCGAGGTCCTCGTGACCCCAATTGACATTCAGATCCATCTCGGCCTCCACTCCACTCAACAACAGACTCCCCTTAGCCATCTCGTCAAACCTCGGTAGGGACGCTATTTCCGGCGAGGGAGCTGGCAGTGGCGCCTCTGCCTCAATAGGTAAAAGTGCCGTCTCCGGGGAACCAGCAAGGATTTCGCGGAAGAGTGTTTCCATAGTAGCGTCGTCGACGGGAGGCTGCTCTTCATGTGTCTGAGATGGGGAGAAGGGAGTATTGAACGTGAAGATATCAAGTCCACCCGCTGCAGGGACACCATGGTACCAGAGCTAACTGGTCCGCTGGTGGTCGCCACCCGTGCTAGGTGGCGAGTGGGCTCGACGTCAGACACGTCAGATGAGGGAGAAGAGGCAGAAAACATGGGGCTATCGAATTCTAAAGAGGAATGTGAGGAGGGAGCGGGCGAGATTGGTGTTATTTGGGTTGGTGTAGGCTCCGTCTTCGGAGGTGGATTCGTTTGAGTAGGTGTCGGAGCCGGCCGTTGAGGTACAGTAGCCGGCTCTGATGATGGCAATGGGAGACCCGTAGGCACACCTGAAGAACGTTTAGCATGTTGACGGTAACCATGAGTATTTAACTTACCATTAGCGGCGAGTGCCTTTACGACAGCATCCCATCCCTTCTCCAGCGTCTTAATACGCTCTCTCAGTTCCTCGTTCTCTCGCTCCCGGGCTTTGTCAGCTGCTCGTTGCTCATCGGCTAACGAGTGACCGGGTGCCATACCCACACGGAGCTGGCGGTTCTCCTCCTCAAGCTCAGCGACCCGGCGCTCAAGGTAAGAAAACTGGGCCTTTCGACGGTCACGAGAGTTTTGGGCAGCAATACGATTACGATGCGCCCTGGCCTCTTTGCGCTCTTCTGAGGAAACCTCGGAGCGTGGGCGCTTTCTTGAAGGACCCGCTTCCGGAGGAGAGGATGGCTGTGATGAGAGGGCAGAAGGATTGACGGACATAATTGAGTACGTGGAAAGGAACGAGATGGCGGTTGGTATTTGAGGAGTGACAGACACTTGGGGTGGGATACTGCAAACGATCGCAGGACGGCTACGTGGAGGTCGTAAAGAAACCCTGAAATGACGTGGCACGAGTCTCTTCTACCTAGCCTTCACCAAATAAGCATCAACAACCCCTATCTCCTTTTTCACACTCCTGTGTCATTGATTGTCAATTCGAGAAGCTTTGCATACGATAACCTTTGACTGTGGGTAGACCTTTATAAGAATACCTTCATACGATCTGATCATTCGAACGTTCTTTCAATTGGTACTTAGGATGGTATCTTCAACAATTTTATTTGTTTCTCTGACCTATCTCTGAAGGTAACCATTCGGCGGCCCAAAACACAAAAGTATATTTTCCAACACCCAACAATACGATACCTTGCAAATCTCTTTTGTCGTACCTTTCTTGAAGAAATGCTTGGCGTAACAACCGTCTGATTTTCCATTTTAGACTTCAGTGGACTAAGTGTTGTAAGTATTGCTTTCTGATGGACACCTGCATCCTCATTTCGACTGTCAAGTCCCAGGAATGTGGGTATCATGGCTGTTAAATAACAACAGGTTTCGCCGAAAACCTGTGCTTGCCATATGACCCGATTACTCTTCTATATTCAGAGTCGGTATCAGTGACTAGCAGCGTCCACGTCGGGACGGGGACTTATTCAGCTATCTGACGATAATCAAAAAAATGGCTTAATATAGTACTCCTCGCTGGTGACCCATCCTCTTCGTATATCTTTGGACTTCGAATCAGCTGCGGAAGACCGAGTATAATCGTCGCATTCCCAAGGCTTGTCAGCTGTGATGGACACCTCGTTCTCGTTCTTATTAATCTCGCGAATCTCGCGCGTCTTTCCTCATTCTTTGCAATCCATCCTTCTTCATCAGCTGAGTATCAGTGACTTGCGGCGTGGTCCTGCTCTCTCGACACCTTCGAGAACGGTAATGAACTTCGACTCCAAGTTCGAGGCGATCTTCCACCAAAAATCTACGGAACGATCACGCAAGTGCTTGCTCATCCAAGGCCCCGATCACCACTTGCATTTACTATCAGCAATCCAGGTCACTCGCACCCAGTATCACTGCAATCGCCGGTCTAGCATCCTTCTCTTCGAGTATCGACGATCTATATCGGTGACTTCTACAGCTTCACATCCCTTGAGATCCGTCTCGACGCCAAGGCTCCGCTTCTTGTTTATCCGCCTGGATGAGGTCATCATTGAACCATGTTCAAGTCTGAGAGCTTCATGTCCCTCCGAATGTTTATACGACTTCATTGAGGGAATATACTCCCCGATACCTGCCTTTGCGACGTTAAAGCTCCGCTTATCGCTTTCCATCTCAGTCTCTGAATCAAGTATGAGTCACCCGTGTTTGAGAATGGTTATGTCGTCCCGGTGGAAAGGATGTGGTCGCGACTTCTAACGCCCTCACGTTTATGGACCTGAGATCCGTGCGACGTGGAGCCTCTGCAGTGACATTGGAGCATCGAGTAAACTCCAACTGGTTACCACCGCAGGTAGGTAGGAGTTCTTCGTGGATGTGGAACAATGTCGTCCCGGGTCAGTGTGACTCGATTTCAGGGTAGCAAGTAGCACGGTCCCCTCTGAGAACTTGCGTGAATAATTAAACGCTGATGGCTGGCATATGTATGGATAAATACCGATCTACGATTGAATTCTACCTCTCTCTGTGAACTTTTAATAAATCCGGAAGCATGAGATGGAGCTTTAATGTGAATCATCAAATCACTGGTGTCGAGTTCACCTGAACAAATATTCCTCTGATGTCCTCACTATCTTATCACCGAAATTATCACGTCGATAATCAGCTAGACAGGCAAGGTCACATAGTCGGCAAGCACCGCTAGCTTCTTCGTCCATGGACTTGCTTCGTAAAGAAGGGCCGAGGGCTCGATGCTCTATGGTTCTCTTCTATCTTCCACTCAAAAACGCGGCGTATATCTCCAAGTCCCAGCTAATCTATAATCCCGCGGGAAAAAGCCAGAGACGCATCCTACTGCGAGCTCACAGTTTACATCCGGCGAATAAAAACAAACGGATTGTCTTTGAAGAGCACCGAAAAGGGGGAGAGGGGTATACGCGAGGGACGGGACGCAGATCGCCGGGACCCAGTCCCTTTCTCCAAGGTTACGTGCCCAGCCCACTAACGTGCTATCGAGGGCGGATGGGGAAAGAAGCGTATCATTCGCGTGTGATCGATCTGAGCATAGATCAGGACCCCTGGTTTTCGAGAGAGAAAAACTCGAAATTCTAGGCTTGTAATGGCCCATTTTTGAGAACGTAAGGCTGGGCAGGTTCTTACCAAGGAAAGTTCGAAATTTGGGCGCTCGAGCTCAAGGGAGTCTCAATTCGGCCAGTCCAGTGAACGAGCGCTACCAGTGTGCTGAAGATGGATAGTTAAGGATGCCAATTCACGGTGTAAGGGCACATAACCCAACCTTGTTTACTGCGGTACGAAAGAAGAAATCACCAAAACCCATACGAAGAACGCGAATTTATGATGAGGACCTGAATTCTTAGACCAGAAGGGAGCTCGCAAAAGTTCGGTGACCTAGGATGTTTTCAGCAACTTTCGAGAGAAAATTGGGTATACTCGGGTATACTCGGGTATAACCGTCGATGTGGAGCCTGCTTTCAATCCAGGCCCCAGCAGCAGAGATACCGGGGGTCCTACCTATGGGTCCAGGAGAAGCAAATCATGAAGAATGATAGATATTCACCGGGACGACGATCACCGAGAGTCCTCGAGTGATATGAGAACGATACGGTGACTTGATTTCTTGACGGATAAATTCACCGTTGCAAAACAAAATCAACTTGTCGACCCAGGTATAATCATCCCCGCGGATGAAGCAAACGTGGAAGCAAAATAGCTGACAGCAGCCATTCATTTATAACCTCCCGAAGAAAATGGATTTTGATACTTTAGACTGGGCCAAGAGAAAGGAAGGGCAATTTGAGAGACTTTGGAACGCTATGGCGATAGGGTGTTTGTTGGGGCCTCAGCGAGCATGGCCTCTTCATCCTGGGCTAGCCGGTATACATACAACCGACCAGGCGACGACCGGTGACAGAGAGAGGCTTCGCACAAAGGATGAAACAGTCCAGGTCCACAGGGAGAATTCGAACTTGTCGAAGAAGTCAAAAACGTTGTACATGTTTGGCTGGAGTCCCGGCTTCTTCCGAGGGTTTTCGTTAAATCTCGTCACTCGAATCTGATTGAAGCGACGCGATTATGTTACTGTGATGAAGGCTAACTGAACTTGACGCGACGAGTAATGTACCCTGTCGAAGAACGATAGCAGGAGGAGGAGTAGCAGGAGGAGTACTTGGTAGATGGAACGGAATCGAAGATCGAACGAAGGATCGGCGAAGTGGCGGTCATTATTGGGAACCAATGAGAACGCAATAAAGGCTTGAGACTTGCTGGATGACTGCCTTGCTCTTCGCCCGCTACTTGCTCTGATCCACCACAATGCCTCGTTTTCTTCATCTCTATGTGATACCGCCTTCTCTGTTATTCCTCGTCCCCCTTCTCTCCATCACCCTTATTATTGCCTTTCGTCTTCGCACTGCTTCTCTTCCTCTGTGCTCATTTATCCCCGTCTTCACCATAGCCTTGCTCTCGCTTTTCGTCGGTGGATTTGGTCTTGCAGCGCTGAGAGAGCAGTCGGACAACGCGATGGAGAGCACTGAGGCTGTATTTCTGACGCTGCTGAGGCTGGAACGTGAGTCTTTTCTATATTCGTGCCATGTTACGCGTCTTTGACACAGAATGTTTAGTCGCGATATGCCTCATTTACCTAATATTCGCATCGGTGAAGCCGGAGACAATACCACGACGTCAGCTTTGTATTTACAATGCCATTCTAGCCCTTGTAATTTCATGCGGTAGGCGCTATTTTTGTTTCTTTTTATCACAAAAATCCGCTGATACCATCATTTTCCAGCGACACTGGTTTCGTTTATTTCACCTTTTATCCAGCCGAAGATCCCGCTTTTGCTCCCGCCATTTCTCTATCTTCTTTTCGCAACGCTGTCTCTTCCGCTTCTCACTTATATTTGTCTCGCTGCTCTTTCGCATCCCGTTGCTCTGAGGCCACCTACGCCGCAGCCGCTTCAAATTCCAGCAGCACCGCCATCTGCATATTTCTCTACACCTGACACCCCACCGCCGTCGCCTTCAAGCTTCAAGCGGTTTTCTCTCGATTTGACTCGGGATTCAGCTGTACTTCAAATTCCTGAACCTATACATTCGCATCCGAACATTGCACGTCAAAAGCACACCAATGATACCATTCTCCCCATCCATATCCACGCCCTAAAGCGTCTTACTCGTGACCGAACAACCACGAGCCGAGCACCGCGCAGTACTGATGCGCAGGGCTATCAACGCGCCGTACCACTGCTCCTCCTGGTTGCTCAGGTATCAGCATTGTTGACATTTGCATTTGATATATGCGTCGTGGTGCTCGTACAAAGTCCTTCAGCTGATCAGGGACGCACCGGAACCGTTTCAGAGATCCTGAACGAGATAAGCCTCGGTGTATGGAAAGTCTCCATTGCATTTCGGTGCCTAAAATGTATCTTCACCGTATTATGGGTGGGATTCATAATGGTTGCTTGGCTAGGTGAGTTTCACGTAATAGACCGATAAGGCGCTATTAACAATACTATAAAGCTCACCTCAGATTGCCCGTTAAATGTCCTACCGCGCCCATGTCGTGGCCTCCTGCAGCTCCCCGGGAACAGCATCCTCGCCCACCGAGCGCATCATCATCGTTCTGTTCCCCCGGCTTGAAGGGCAGCACAACGGTGTCACGGATTGCGTTCCGCGCGCGTTCGCCTCGATTAGAGCCCAGTATTGCTCATGAGAGCCCCTCGCCTTCACCGTTACCCCAGCGAGCTTATTCCAATATCTTAGATGGGATCAGGAGCAGCTTTCATTCACATCGTTCGAGCACACCCAGCCGACCCCAATCTAATTTCACGTCCCAGTCGCGCTCAGACCCACAGAAGCGACGGCGGAAACTCCCTTCGCTCAATATCACTATCCCTACAATTCCGCGAAGGCCCCGTTCGCCAGGTTACTTGTATCCCCCACAAATGCAGTCTCCCCCCCGTTCGCCGCCGTTGGACATGTGTAATCTTAACGACCCTTTCGCTCCGCCTTCACCGGGGGCAGTATACTCGTATGATACTCAGCGGCAGTCAGCCGTGAATGTCAATGAAGAGGGTGTTGCGGAGACGCGATTGAGTGCATGGGGATCTCTAACGTTACCTCCGAAGAGACCGCCGCCACGATCGCGTTCGCGACGAGGCGGAGGCGGTGCGAGCGTCAGTAGCGGTGTTATTGTTGAAGAGGCGATGTTGGCTGAAAAGCTACTAGAAAGATTAGATTCGGAGTGTTCGGGTTGATCTGATCTGTTTATTTTCCATTCCTCTTTTTTTTTCCCCTCATTTTATTGGGCTGTTGTTGCACTGGCTTACAGTATCAGTTATTCAGGATGTCATGAAAGCGTTGTTTTTTATTCGGTATTTGTTTCCCGTTTTTGAATGGTGGTTGTATTTGTATTGTACAGTACCTACTCCATGGCCACGCTAGGTATCCGTGATACGTACTGTTGTAGTTTTAGTAAACGTAAGTTTTATCGCATACCAAGCCAAGGCTGGAACTTATTTTTACTCGACTTGGGACGCAGCGGATCAGAGTCCATGGATGGCCGTCCCCCGGCAACTTATTAAATATTGCATCTTGAGGACCGGCTCAACGTTCAATATTCAATAACCACACGTCTCCCTACTATCTGCCTGCCAAGTATACGAAATTGACATATCCTTGCACTTTTTCCTTCTCCAAAATGCACGACCGCTCGCCTTTTAGTCCACGCATCAATAGAATGCATTTTAGAATGCCAACACGAAACACACGCGTATGTTTGAAATTCAATCTTGAGATCCTTCCGAGAGGTGAAGTTGCAATATTCAAGTCCCTTCACGATGTATATCGAGTACATCCCCCCTCTCTCAAGCTCTATGGTCCAATCTATTTCGAACAAAGCATGTGTCCTCGTAGGACCCAAAATGATCGAATTCAAAGACGTCTCCGTTCTTTCTGTAGGGCGAGACGATGTCCTTGTCTGGGTGGAGGGCTCAGGTATTTGCGGTACAGATGCAAGTATCGCTTGAACACTCCTCCACTTGTACTTGAACGCGTCCTCCCATAGGTTACCCATCTACAAAAATTTCGGCCTAAATCAAGAGACTTTGACAAAACCAGTGGTGATGGGCCATGAAGTCGCTGGGGTCGTCGTGAGGCAGTGGCAAATGTCGCTGTCGGCGACCGAGTAGCCATCGAGCCGTTCTTCTCCTGCAAGAGGTGCGTCTCTCTTTTTTTTTATGCAGAAATGATAACATTCCAAGACTCACCACTCCTTCGTGGGCCAAGGTGCCACAGCTGTAAGACGGGAGGAACAAATTTGTGTAAAACGCCTAGGCAAGCGGGGTTTAGAGATGTACAAGGGAGTAAGTGACTTTCTCTCCATTCCAGCTCCAGGCGACGTACTGAGATTTCTCCTAGTATTGTCGCAGTACTATGTTTGCGACGCCGACTTTGTCGTCAAGTTTCCGGATAGTCTGACCTGGAAGGAAGCTAGCTGTATTCAACCTCTGGCCGTAGCAATATAGGTCAGCAGCATGAACAATCAATAACCACCTAACTCACGAGGCAACCGTGACCATAGCTTGCGAAACGAGCCAAGTTTGCCGCCGGACAGACCATCGCTATTTTGTTCGTCCAATCTCGTTACTGTGTGTTAACAGCTGCCTGAGTCGTGTTTTATAGCGGATGCAGTTCCCTTGGGTGTCTGGTGATGGCTGTTGCTCGCGCATATGGCGTATCAAAGATCCTTGCATTTGGGAGGTCCCAGGCACGCGTTGATTTCGCCAGGAAATCATGGCGGACTACACCGTAGTGTCTCCCTATCTCGACGAGGGGCAGGACGTCATTGAATGGGCGGAGTCTTTCAAGACGACGGCGATGAAGGAGGCGGGGGTCGAGTCTTGGGGCGTCGATATCTCGATAGAGGTTACTTCGGCGGAGGCATACATGCATGCAGGGATGACGTTCCTGCACCCTGATGGAACTTGTGAGCTGCTCCCTGCCTCTCCAGCGAATCGAGCGAGATTTGGCTCATAGCGCTTTTATAGACGTCCAAGCTGGAATCGGGCTATCAATTCGTTTCCTACGTTCACGATAGTGGCTAAGGAGCTGGACGTCATTGGGACCGTGCGGTATACGGTGGGTTGCTTTCAAACTGCCATTGACTTGTTGGCAAGCGGGAAGATCGACTTGAAGTCTATGATCACGGCAGTTTTTCCCTTGTCGAATGTGGTGGAGGCATTAGAGTATGTAATGAAGGGGGAGGGTTTGAAGGTCATTCTTATGAACCAGAAAATATAAGCAGTGGTCGTCAGAAGCGAAGCAGGATCATTTCATGAATAAAGATTATCAACACTGGAACAGATACATCTTTTTCTCGACCCGTCACACTTGTCGAGCCTCATCCATGCCAGACAGCAGGTCCCGGGATGGTATAGTTGGTCGCAGCTTGGTTAACGCCGGTGTAGATGTTAATAGTGACGCCAGGGTCGGATCTAAGCAAGAAATATAGCGATCTGCACAACCAGGAATATATCAAGGACACGTACGCGGAATAAGCGCCAGGGAATTTGACTAGAGAGCTTCCTGATGGAGATGCAGTGCCCTTGCCGGTGAGGATGAGTTGCGCGCATTCGGGATAGAACTGGGCCTGGTCGGGGGTGTGGATTGCCAACAACTTGGCGGCACGTCAGCATTTACTCACGGATTACGATGCTTTCCTACCTCGTGTCTGATGAAGTACTCTCCGGGCGCCAAGGATGCAGGAATAGTGGATGTCCTACAGCTCATTAGTTGGATCATTGGCATTCAATGATGGTCATCCATACCAGGAGTTGTTGTTTTTGACGAGTTCTCCCATACCCCAGAGGCCAGTAACTAACGTACCCGAGATCAGGCCAGCCTGATCTATTTTGAACTGCAAGGAGTCAGCAGTCACTTCTGAAACCAATGAACGCTTTCTCGCTCACCCAGTTAAGACTAGAAGTAGTGGCAGAGCTACAGGTTGAGGGGCACTTGGCCATGTAGACCATGACCGGCTGTTGAGAGAGTTAGCTGTTAGGAAATGAAGAGTACAAAATACTGACGCCGATGGTGTGAGGCCATTGGTTCCAGTATGCAGTGACGGACGAGCCAGCTGATGAGTAGAGATGAGAAAAATAGATAGTACATTAACAATTAGCATACCGGGCACCGTGGCAGATTTTTGCAACGCCAGAGTTGCGCCATTGATGTTGCACGAAAGGGACGGGTCAACTGGGTTGGTAATAGGGTTGTAGCTGTCCCATTCTCGCTGGACAGAGGTGTTATGTCTAATCAGAGGAGATTATTCACCATAAAATTTACCTGGATGGAGCTCTGGCCAACTGGAGTGTTGTATGCCAGGAAACTATAAGGGTGTGTGAGAATTATTGAAATTAACCAATAACAAGGCGCATACCCATTGTAATACGAATTCCCGATCTTGTAGCCCAGGACACCACCATGGGCTGCAGCCTGATACGAGGTATCAGAAGGCATAGCAACGGAAACAAAATTCTATGTACCTGGGTAATTTGTGTCAAAGCAACGGCGAGGGAAACAATGGAGGCGAACATCTTCAGCTCTGACTAGCCCAGAGCCTTGCTGGCATCTGTTTTATACTGCAGAGGTCACCGGTTATTTTTATCTAACGTTTGAGTGCACATAAACGTCGGCATGGGGGGAACATTGTCGGGCGGTTCGGATAACAGTCGGATTGTGTGTTGAGTCAAATGTACCTGACGAATTATCCGGGGGGTAGTAACAAGGCAGCGTTGAAGACGAAAATAGAAGACCTTAGTGGATCCTCAAAGGCATATGACCTCGGAGGAGTGCGTGGAGTGTACCTGAATAGTTACACTGAGGCTAAAAGAAGCCTGACATTTTTTGCATCCAGCCAGGATATCTATGGAACTGCAGCTATTGTGAGATACTCAAGACTAGAAATAGAATGATTAGAGACGCGCCATAGGTCAATAACAGGAAAGGACAAGGTTTCTATTAACTTGAACCAAAGAACCTATTTTGAGAGAAGGCTTAATTTTCCGACTCGATGAGTCTCATAGTCGACACAAGTTCATGATAGGATGAATATCGGCGCAGGTTAGAGATCATACGGAACAGTGGATTGACACAGGAAAATTCACGTAGCAACCGCGTTTGCGGCGTAATATGCCGTGTGTGAACTTAGGCAAAAGTGACGCCAATGAGGCATTTAATTACCCTCGTATTTTCCCGTACAAATGTCCGTTCACCACCCTGCGAATAGCCTAGAATCCAATCGTCTCGAGTTTGACTTGCTAAGGGGCGAGTGTAGCCAAGAAAGGGACCCCCTCCCCCGCCGTGAGGAGGACTTGGGTAAATTGCGTTGTGTATGGCAACGACTCACGCACGCTGTCCTTCTCACTTACGGCCTTGCTATAATACGAAGGCGAAAAGGATTTGTGTCTCGCTTTCGGCCTGGGCCTGAGAGGCAGGGAGACATGAGTGAGGGGAGTGGGCATCAGCACATGGATACTCACTCGACGATTACCCTTGTGTAAACTACATCTAAACCCGATTAAACAGAGATTAGCGATGACAGGGTGATGGAGGTGGAGGAACGACATTGCGGTAAACTCCGTTACGCGCTGATGGCGGTATCACATGACCGGGTGTTCCGATCCGATCTCGGCAACACCCATAGTATCGAGCTAAAATGGCATCTCGTACGACACCTGGAACGACTGCGGTAATACAAAGGGCTTACAGTCAACCACTATCTGCGACACCACCCAGACGATGGATCACGAAGACCACAGCGGAGCGATGGCCCAACCTCGTTGTTCATTGAACATGCTCTGGTCCGTCAAAGGACTAATGTTAATCTCCTCCTACTTACCCCCTACTCGGATAGGAACACACAAATCGAACATACCTGTGTCGTATTCCGGAGCTGGCACATAGGGACCACCACCCAATTCGTCTTTTCATGTTTCGCTATCGTCGCTCTCGGCATATTCTACGAATACCTCCGTGGCCTCCAGAAGACGGTCGATGCTCGTCTTGCTGCGTCGCTGAGTCAGGACAAGCGGTCTCGTAGGAGCAGAAGCCCAAGCAGGGCGAGCGACGCTGCAGAGGAATCTTTGTTGCTACCAGGCAGAGTCTTGGCCAAGCTATCGACTAGGTACGTCTATGTTTCATCGTTCGAGTTGGTCTGGTCCTTACTTTTGTTTAGTGTTCCTGTCCCACCAGTTTACCGGGCGCTAAGGGCGACGTTATATGGCGTAACAGTCTTCCTTTCCTTCTTCCTGATGCTCGTCTTCATGACATACAATGTCTGTTGCCTTCTCTCTCTTGCTGCCGGTCTTTCTTGACGTTCATTCATTTCCAGGCGTACCTTATCCTTGCCGTCGTCGTAGGAGCAGTTATTGGCCACTATATTTTCGGAGGGGAATTGAACCTTGGAGCATCAGGCGAGGATAAAGGAATGGCATGTCATTGAACTGTCTTGGTCAAACATCACAAGTTACTTACCGTATTGTGCGGCGTACGATCTTGTATATCCTTGTCCTTGTATTGCAGAATCACAGCGAGTAGGACAACCTTGAGCGTACTGCCAGACATGTGATAGATCTGTCAGTCACCTGAGTCTGTACCACCTATTGACATTGGGACTATCATGAGCTGCTGACCATCTATCATCCTAGGCGCCAACTGTAATGGCCTGAAAAGGGTGTCATGGAAAGCTCGCCGCATTGCAGAGATTGACTCTCATCATTCTACGACGGACCGGAGTTTGAGTGTATGCCTCACCGTCGGCGGACCTTGGTATTTATCAGGAAATGTTATTAGCAATACACTTTTCAAACGGATCTCATAACATTGTCCTCATCCTTCTTCGCTAGTCCTTCGCTTTCTAGCAACGCATCAATCTCAGCTGGCCTGTATATCTTCGCCTTGGGCTCCTTCGTCGTAGGGTCCACCGTCAAGACTGCAAACTCCACTAACAGATGCATCAGTGACGACAGCTTTTTCGACGAAAAAAGACGACGAACACTTCTCGCTTCCTAACGTCGTGCTATCCATCGTCTTGCTCATCGTTCTCAGCACCAAACTAATCGCATCCTTCACCTCCATATCGTCTTTGTATTCCTGTTTCAACAGACTTTGGGCGGTACCGTTATTCGCACCGATGCAAGTCGCTTTCCAGCCAGAGTAGTTACCAGATGGATCAGAGTGGTACAGTTGGAATTGGTAGTGCGGGTCGTAGCCAGCATAGAGCAGGGAGACGCCGAAAGGCCGGAGACCTACACCAACTCATTAGAGTAAAGACCTCAAATTCGACAGACCAAACTGACCTCCATACTGCGTGTACCCCTGCTTCATGTCACACATCCTCTGCGCCAACAATTCGACAGGAATATCTTCGTTATATGTCACCAGATGCCTTTGGGCTGCTGACCGTGCGTAGTTGACGAGAGAGTTAGCATCGGATGTGATCCCTGCGACACCACCGATTATGTTTCTATACAAGGTGAGAGGGTCGCAATGGTGGATAAAATGGTGTGAACGCACGAGTTGAGGAGGTATATCTTCTCTCCACTTCCACCATAGCCACCTTCCTTGACACCAGACAGATCGAGCAGCTTTCCTGTGACCTTCTTTTCCGCTGCGAGAACGACTCCATCTTTGGCGAGGACACCGAGGACCGTTCCTGCTCGAGAGATGGCTTCCATAGCATATTCGACTAGTAATCCGTGTCAGCAGGCAACGTCGAGCAAACGATTTGCTGAAGCTCACTCTGGTATAACCGGCCTGCGTATAAAATCGGTGAACAATGTAATATGGAAAGTGGTAACGATACAGACCTTCCGGTGAGAAAATGGTTGTTCGACCTGTTCCATGTCAAGAGAGACTTGCATCATCAAGGACCTTGCGACTTACTATCGTAACGTCTGGCCTAATCAACGGTAAAGAAAATTCGAAGACCGAGCAAGAAACAGACATACCATGGCTTACGAGTGGTGAGGGTGAGATACTGAGCTAGGTAGACGCGTCCTGCATACGCGTCCCCTTCGGAATTTGCCGGTCACCTTTGTATTATTCTAATTATTTATACTACAATCTTCAACAACTCCTCTTTCGCCTTTTCTACCTGTACTTCCGTCAACTCTTCCAGCGGTACCGTAACTACCCCTTCCTCCCCCTCTGGACTCTCCAAAGCCTCAAATTGACTGTCCAGCATGTCCACCTTGAAAAAATGTCCCCGTCGCTTCTGCATTCGGTCCAACAAAACCTCGCGGGATCCCTTGATATACACAAAATACGTCCTTGGCGCCTTCTCGGTCCCATTCTTCCCCCGCAAAATATCTCGGTAGTGCCTCTTCAACGCAGAACAAGCCATCACCACTGGCACCTTCTCCGTACCCGTCTTGCGGATCAACGCCAGCCATGGTTCTCGATCTGCGTCAGTCAAAGGCTGTCCCGACGACATCTTGGCTATATTCGATGGAGGATGAAGATCGTCTCCATCGATGAACGGGAGCCCGAGTGATTCAGCGAGCGCGGAACCCAGCGTTGATTTCCCCGTTCCGGACACGCCCTGTGGGTAGACGGGGGAGGTCATATATCTAGAATCGCTTTTCCGAGGAAGAAAATTGGACCGACCATCGCTATGATGATGACTGGTTGCTCCATGTTCAATGCCATAGAGATTTTGGTGAAATGAAACTGAAAGAGGGATCTGAGGAATGAGCACCGGTGCCACGGACCGGCGGTTACCGTTATCTCTACAGCGTACAAGGACCAAGCAGTAAATGGTACCCAATAACTGCCTTAATCATAGTCCTCCGACGTTCCACCGTCGCCTTCTTCCCGGATCATCAGCCAGGCCGCAGGCATGTAGTAGTACCTGGCATATCATTCTCTTTCCAACACCGTCCCTCTATCTGCCGAGATTTCAATTTGGTCGTCGCACCAACTGCCGTAAAGGGTTGGTATGTGTTCAAGTCAGGAAAAACATGTCTAATTAACAATCCGCAGCTTTTCTCTTCCTGCGCTGCCTGTTTTTCATTTTCATTTTGTTCCCAGAGAACAAAGAAGGCAGGAGGCACATGCCATTCCCCGCGAGGCGGGATGTTGAAATAAATTGTACGTTTCACCTGGAGAATGTTCTATAATTTTTCTTGGAGAATGACGACTCACTCACTTACAAATACGTATTCCAGCCCTCCAGCATTCAGGTGCAAGTTTCAAGATAGACCCCTCCGCAGCAGTAAAATTTTACGCTATCTATCTCGTGTAACAGAATTTAAGCGATGCTTGTCAATAGAATGTACAAGTTCTGTGCCTGCGGCCTGCCTTATACATTTCTTTCAAATCCACGAGGTCAACAAGCGCCATATCTCGGTCTACAATACCGCTCCGTTCAAGACGCATTCAGGGCATGATACTTAACATGTAGGGGCAGCAGAACAGTAATTATTCTCATGTCTCGCGAAATTTAGTCCACCGCGGTGTTACCACCTGCCAATTTGAGTTACGAATGAACCCTCTTCCAGGGGCGGAAGCGGTTTTTTTGGAAATCGGTTCCTTGGTCGTGGAGGATAAAAAGCGAGCAAGGCTGGCTGGTTGGATCTTCATCGTGTTCGTCATCCCCTATATCAGGTGGGGACGTTCGCATTTTTTTAATTTGCTTCATATGCTGACCATCGCTTCTCAGTAGACAATGCTATTCAACACTCTTGCCATCGTCGCGACTGTCTTGATGACAGTGACCGTACGTCCTCTTTCCCTCTCCCACGTCTATCCATCCCGACTAAAATGCGCCGCAGACATCTGCTTCTGCCTGGCCATTCAGTAAAATCGAGTCCACCAGTGTCGGGGATGTCCAAGTTGGAAGTGAAACCAGGAAGACTCACTATATCCTCGAAGCAAGCAGTGTACGATACTCCGCCATATAATTCGTTACCGTGCATCGGTGTTACTCTCCTTAATTGTTCTTAATTCCCATCGGTTTTAAGTCCGACATATAACTTATCTCATCAGCGTTCAGGTACTTTTCGTGAATCCAACAGTGTATCGGCTATTTGACAGCTGCCCCAGTTGCATAGGAAGAGCGCAAGTTAAACGTAAAGTCACAGCCTTTAAAAGTAAATTTTTGTCGTTGCACATTTGTTGGCTTGGCGGTGCGTGATTCTACAATACATGCGTCCAAGTATCTACAACAGTTCGTTGTGGGATTCACATTATGATGATAAAAATTGGAGTGAGATGTCCGGAAAGCAATTTCATTAACGTTGAAGCCCCTTCACAGTCCCAGGCGCCGAATAAACAATGTATACCTACAAATCAGAATGTTCGCACCGCTACAGCTCTATGAAAAACGCTTCGATTCAAGCTAATGGTACATATCGATTCATCGAACGAGTAACCATGGATGATACAACTAATTGAGAGAAGAAACAATGCTGTGATAAAAACCATCGACAAGTGTACGTAGAAAGAAAAGCGAGAAAAAAGAGTCCCTTTGATTACAACGCTGCCTTCACGAACTTGGCCTCGACACCGTCCCTCGTAGCAAGATATGGCATCAAGTCACTCGTCAAGAACTCGCTTGGCCATTCAGATCGGACTTGGTGCTTCAAGTAATCCTTGGCAATAACAACGTCGCCGTCCTTCACCCCAGGAGCCAATTTCTTGATCCCAGGAGCAAGTTCATCCACCCAGGAGTCAATCAACTCCTTGGTAATCAGCTCACCGGTGTCCAACCGGGATTGGTACTTTACCCATTGCCACAGTTGAACACGAGTGATCTCGGCGGTGGCGGCATCCTCCATGAGGTAATTGAAAGGAATACAGCCATTACCGCCTATCCAGGCAGCAGTATAGGCCAACGAGGTAGTAATGTTGGAGCGAACACCTTCGGTGGTAATCTCTCCGGGAACGTTGGTGTTGAGAAGGTCGGCAGCGGCTACCCGAACTTCCTCGCGGCGAACGTGATACTAGCAAACAATATTAGAATGTTGCTGCACGATAATATAGCTAACGCGACTTACCTGGTTGGGACCAAGCATGTGCTTGTTGAAGACTTCCATGGCAATCTTGTTGATCAGAGGGTGGGCAATCCATGTTCCGTCATGTCCAGCGGTAACTTCGCGCAACTTATCAGCCCGGACTTTCTCCATAGCGATTTCGTTGGCCTTGGGGTCATCTTTGATGGGGATTTGAGCAGACATTCCGCCCATAGCAGCAACCTTTCGCCTATTTAAAATGAATTCAGTCTGAAGGAGAGCTGGGCTGAATATTGGACGTACTTATGGCAAGTCTGGATCAATAGCCGGACGTATGCATCCATGAAGCCGACTGTCATCGTCACGTCCTTTCGGTCTGGAAGGATGGCGTTGCGGTCAGCACGACGCTTCTTGATGAAGCTGAAAATGTAGTCCCATCTGTCTCACGGTCAGAACTACACCCATATAGGTAAAAGGAAACATCGTACCTGCCACAGTTGAGTCCAGAAGAGTGGTTCCTCAATTCGAAAAGAATCTCCTCCATTTGGAACGCAGCGGGGATGGTTTCGATGAGGACGGTGGCACGGATGGTGTTGTGTGGGATGCCAATGTAGGATTGGGAGAAGAGGAATACGTCGTTCCAGAGCCTTGCCTCGAGATAGTGCTCCATTTTGGGAAGGTAGAAGTAGGGACCGGAGCCGTGCTTGATGAGCTCTTTGGCATTGTGGAAGAAGTAGAGAGCGAAATCGAAGAGAGAGCCAGAGACGGGTGCATTGTCGACCGTCACACGGGGCTCGTCCAAGTGCCATCCTCGCGGACTAGTTGCTGTTCAGGCTAATTTGGCGTAAGATAGGGGTAATACATACCGGACAATGAGGGTGGCCAACTTCTCGCCAAGCTTGTACGCCTTTCCATTGGACTGAAAATCAATCTGCCTTCTGACGGCATCATGCAAGTTGAGTTGACCGTTGACCATATTAGCGAAAGTCGGGGAGCTCGAATCTTCCGAGATAAGTCAATATGACGACGCGATAAGCAAGTACAGAGGTCAGCTCACCTTCAAAATCCGCCATGAACGTCTTGGCACCACTATTGAGCGCGTTGATGACCATCTTGCGGTCAGTTGGGCCAGTGATTTCTACTCTTCTGTCTTCGAGACCTGGTGCTGGAGGAGCGCAGTGCCATGAAGGCTCCTCGCGTATATGCGCGGTTTCTGGAGGGAAATCGAGAGAAACGCCAGCATCGTACTTGCGCTGAGCATCCTGACGAGCGACGAGGAGGGATTGCCTGGTCGACTCGAAGGTACGGTGAAGAGCAGCGAGGAACTGGAGGGCCTCCTCGGTAAGGATAACGGACTGGGCCTTTTCGGCGACCTTTGAGTGAATCTGAACGCCTGCGACCATTTTTGTGTGTTAATGGGAGTTGAAGTGAAAGAAGGATTGCTCACCTCAACTCGCTTTTCAATGAATTGTGTGGTTGAAACGGATCCCCGCCGGAACGACGTCATTTGCCAGACCGGTTATATCACATGCCCGTTCCGTTAATCAGTGATTCTGATGGGCCTCCTGCTGCATCATAAGTCCTGCGATTCATATCTCACTAATTTATTGTCACCTGTATCCTCATATAAACCGTTTTCTTGGTTTTTCCCAAGGCTCGACGTGCGAAGGCCAAGATTTCTCTCTATCAACCCTCGTTGTTCCGCAAGAGAGGAGTCTTCTGTCGGGACAAAGATATTGCATGCTATCGACGGAACGAGGGGAAATCGTATCCCGACGCACGTTAGCCCAGGTATGCCTAACCCGTCGGTTTTCCGGGGCGTTTTGCTGGCCGGATCAAATCATTCCGTTGACTTCCCGTCTACGCATTTGGAGATATAAGCAACTAGTATCTCGCTGCGAGTGAACGCTGCGAACTGTTCGCTTACCTCTATCTCCGAAAGCACTGGGTGCCAACTGTGCGGAAGAAGAAGAAATCAGTTTCCTGATGGTCGGGGACTCATGTCCTATCCAATGTAATTATATTCCTATATACTGTCTTCGATATTGCGTTGACGCCCTCGTTGCGGAGTGCAGTGTTCCGCGTCCGAAACAACAGGCTGAACAGCTGGGAAAATGATATGTCAGAAAACTCACGAATCCTTGCCGGAGATTCAGCTGAAGCCTCAAAGCTCAAGATCCGGAGAGCATATTGGGCGGGATCCGCTTCGCCACGTGGAAAGAAGCCGCTTAAGCCGCGGGCCAATCCGCGGCCGATGTGAATGTTGGTACAACCTTGGCGCGCCATCCAAGTACGACTTGCGACCGTCTGGGTTCAGGACAGACGGCAGGCATGCCTGATAACATCACAGATATCCAACGAAAAGTGGTGCTGGTCGTTCATTAAGAATCCTAGGACTTGCATCGCGTCGTCAACGTTCATTTAGAGCATGATTTTTTTATATTGATTCACCTAGCCCTGCCGGATATTCGATGGAGCGTCTAAGCGACATCAATTTAGCGGCGGAGCAACACAAGCATATATAGAATCATTGAGCACTGCTTTCTTCTGTTTTAGCTTTGATCTCAGTTGGCACTGTGGGCTCAATAAGTATCCAATCAGATGCCGATAGCAAGCATAGAAAACACACCACAAAGGTCCTTCACAACCCTTTCTCCAACTTTGATAACCCTTCTGCAAGCCATTTGCCATATTCCTACACTTACAGAGCCTAATGGTACGTGAGACTTGACTCTATACGCAGCGATGCTAGATTACCTTTCGGTGCAAATGGGAATGATACCCACCATGCAACTGGTCCAAACCACCTATCTGGTAGATAGAATACAGCAGCCTTGCGATACCACCACCCCACAATGAATTGAATACCGGTCGTCGACATCCAAATGGCGGCTGTAAATTTCATGGAAAAGGATGATTTTATGGAAGAAAGCTCTCCATCTAACAGAGATGGTTATCATAAAAACTCCAAGCCACGACATTTCTGCACTTACTGAGCTTCTCCAAATCCGCCAGCCCTTTATCCACACTTCTCCTCAGCTTCGCCCATTTGGCGAACTGGTCTTGGGCGCTCGTCTTCAACAGTTCGGCCTTTGTAGCTAAGATCTCTGCCTTGAGTTTTCGCTGCTGCGTAGCATGGGAAGAGTAGAATATTTTCAAGTAGAGAGAGTAGAACTAGAAAAGAGTCAGACGTGAGTGTCACGTAGAAGTCGACCACGTACGAAGTCAAGAAGGACGGATTGACCTATCCAGGAGATAAGCTCTGCAACAAATACGAGGGCAAATATAGTGACAAGAAGAGACATTTTAGCAGAGTGGGTATGTAATGGGAATCAAAGGGAACCAGTCAAGGTGCTTTAGTCGCGTTGTCCTGATTCAGTGGCTGTGCTATTAGTCAGCACCACGTGGCAACGCAAGTTCGATCTGCAAGTTCAATTTAAGATCACTACATGGTGCGCTCATCGACGAATACAGCACTCGGCATGCAATCGTTTCTATCAGCAATGTGATCCTTCTACAACCTAGCTGCATAATCTTGTGGTGACTTGCTACTTCTCAGTGTTCAGCCAGGATGATAACTTTGATTTACCAGAAGCTCTAGTCGATACGCACCACCTTAGAAAGGGACATCGATGGCATCAGGGAATATGTCCCGACCGTGCGTATTATGGCTTTTCTTACTGGCAGAAACATAGCCTAGCATTTTAGAGGATGCAAATTTGGCAGGTAGGGTCCTGGAGTCATCCACATAAAGGTTCATTCTCATCGTTGTGTTTGCAGACTTGGAATGCAGAGGATTTGCCGTAGAGCAACGGTACAGATACCTTAATGTGTCAGCAAATTTCGCCAAGTATCATTAAGGAAAGTATCGATCGTGAAGTCGAACCGCATATATCTAGGTAGCTGCAGGCCCGACCTCATCTATCTCCTCCTCCGGGACCTTTGGCCTTTCTGGCAATCTCGTCTTCCACTGTCTCACGAATTCGTCACCCAAATTCACCACTTCCTTCCTCTCTACGTTCTATCTCCTTCCCAAGTCGAAATATCTGATCTCCTCAGACTTGTTGAAAGGTCGCAAGTCAAGCTTCAAGACTAACGAAAATTCAGTGATGATCTGCAGATTAAGCCATCCTATCTCCCGGACATATCTACTTCCTTCTGTCAACCTTCCGGTTCCACACAAGCTGCTTACCACCATTAATACCCCGTGTTCCACTACAACCTGGGCCATTCGAGATCTCCCTCCTTGTCATTGCTCATTGATGCTTTGCCGAGGCCATTCCGAAAAGGGCCCCGCATATAGCTCCACGTGAACGTTGGAGAGATATCAAAAGGTGCCTCTGCGGAGCTCTTTGCGCATCCCTTTGCACGCGGATAATCCCATGTTCATACGAAAATACGCCATCTTCTCAGCGTGGACGCGGTTCACGGTACAAAGTCACCCAGAATGACCTTCTTGGAACGGATTTCTCCATCAAACTGTTGGCGTACCTTGCCCGTGGGTGCATCACAGCTAGACAGGCGAATCTCGCTCAGTTCAAAGGGAGAATAAAGACATGGCTGCACTCCGCTTCAAACTACTCTGGAGAGACTACACGCGCAAGTACGGGTCTCATCTTTTTCCTCCGTACAGGTTTCGTAGTGTGGGAAGTGAATGGAAAAATCCATTTGTCGACCCAGTAACCGTGGTTCGGTTTCCCCGTCGGAGCAACGGGTGTTGGGATATATTGAATATTCAGCGAGCTCGCGGGATATATTGTACCTAACTGGCACATTACATAATATACGTAGAAAATTTTCTACTTGGTTCGAAACGTAGCTCTTATTTTCTCGTTGTAACAACGGGCACCAGCCTGATTGATGCAATCATGCGCGAACTGCTGACGAGGGATACGCCTCCAACTGTATACGGCAGAACTGCGCTTAGTCCTTTGCTTTGCGGCTTAGGCTGGACTAGCGCGTCGCCGCGAAGCGGTATAAGAGTGTGTTAGCCGATTAAGATGCGGCGAGTAACCAGGGAACTAGCGTCGATAACGATTCTCCAAGTCGGAATGGAAGAGCGAGAGTGTCCAATCCGGTAAAGGTACTATAATCTATATGGTGAGTACATCAAGACGTAGGTGTCTGAGTCGAACGGCGTGCGAGATGTTGAGGTGTTAGCCATGGAAGGTTAGGGAAGAGGAACAGTCCAAACCGAAGTGTAAGCGGCAGACTATGATTCTAATTGCGCGGGTGTCTGAGGATTCTCCAATAAGCCACCTGCTCGTGCATCGCTTCTGGTTCATCTTGGATTGATGCGAGGAGCAAGGGAAGAAACAAGACCCAAATCGAAAAGTTGGCGGAGATTACGATCCTCTTAAAAAGAGTTTATCAAGACGTGGGTGTCTGAGATGAAGGGCGTGCAAGATGTCGAAACGGTGCTCCAAAAAGGTCCAAATAAAGAGTTGGGCTAGGTCAGAGGTCCGTTGATAACCATTGAATACCATCAGAAGAAGTAAGATAAACACCATGATTGATGCTGGCGTTTTAGCTGACAATTTTGCCTTAGATGTACGTCCTGAATAATTACTTTTGAGAACCAGTACTCTCAGATGCCAGGCCTTTCAACTGACACCTTTGAAGTACGTCCCGAATGCTTGAGGGCCAGCTCTGCCATAAAACCCAATTTTTCGTCGTCTAAACTGGTCACCGTGCGCTTTAAAAGGGCTCGTAGCAGCCTACCCATCCATCCACCAGTGATTTCCTGGCCCGCGCGATGGTGCTGCCCCTTTTAGAAACAGAAATCACGTAAGAGAAGTGTTTATCAAGCTCCTTCGTAGCACTTATCAGAGTCGACAGGTCTATTGAATGGGAGCTCATTCCGTCCATTCCTGAAACGGATGTCGCGACGGTGTTGGGATTTGAGAGTTGAGCCGAGATGATGGCAATCCGGCATCATGCCGAACTTGCTGATTAAGAGAGAAATATTAGGAAACTTGTAGAAGATTCTAGTAAATTAGCATTTAGTATATAAGTAGGTACAGTAGTGTACATCTGCATGCGTTTGCAGAGCTCAGCCAAGCGCAATACTATTGGCCTGACACCGCGCATGTACTAACTGGGAACGAACTGATCTATTCATCCCCCGTTTTTCACAACAGACGGTAATGGCGAATGAAATCAAGTGAGAGGAACGTCCATCGTATCTCTTCGTAGCGCTGATGAGAGCCTACAGAGAATACCATTTCCGTGAGTAGGATTCCATCGCACAGACCGGCATTGTGAACTGAAAGCATACTATAGATATTTATTTTCGCCAGACCAATGCAGCGGAGCACCATTTTGCACTGGAGCTACGTGATGCCGTTCTGCGTTTGTGCCGGGACGGCGCATTCGTGGCAGTCCCCCTGTTCCGTGTGAACACTGAGGCCAATGGGCCTCACCCAGTCGGTGAGTGACATCTCATGCCAGAGTTTGGTGTCATCTGCAACGATTTTGGAAGGTTCCTACGAAATTTGGGTACCCGTAGAGAGCTTTGCCTCTGTGTTTTCTTTCATTGTGAAGAATCATGGAAAGCTCAGGTAAGTCGGGTTTGCTAAGATACGGCGATGAGGGTGCTAAGCTATTATTTTATTCGCAGTGTTCTTATCCACCCCTTGACATTGGATGAGGTATGTGTGCCTCTTGCGCCAATTTTGCTTTTTCCATGTCCTGACCTATTTATTTTCACAGCGAGAGTGTGTGTCCAGTTTATTTCGCGAGGGTTTGACTTTACACTGTAGTGACTAGGGTCCACGAACATCGCACCGCATGGATTGGGCAACCGTTCCCGTTGGATCTGTCTTGGGTGATTGAAAAGATGGATTCAGTTCCCTTGCAGTACCCGACACTCCGTTCGTTATTTGGTTGTTCTCATCTTGCCGCCTTGGTCTAATATTGTGTAGAGATGGGATATTCGTCGACTGTTCCCCCGATCACGCTGGAACAGCGACGTGAAGATGGCGCGAGGATTGCTAATCTCTTAAGAAAGGACAGGTTGGCGGCGAGGCCACCAGCGTGTTAGAGCTTTGGGAGACCATCATCTCGGGCGCTTGAGTTGACGACCGAAGGATGGGTGCTTATACCAAAATCGGCCCTTTGTATCGGTCAAATTTTAATGTTATTTCGTGTTTCCAAGGATGTGTGACATTTATTGAAGCAAAATATTGATTATGTACAGATCATATCATACACGCTGTGCTTTCAAACGAAAAAGCAAGATTCAGCACCTCTCCAGTACCCGTCGCTCAGTTAGTTGTTCCCATCTTGCAGGGTTCTACTGATATTGTATAGAGGTGAGTTACATTGCGCGTTCGAGTTGATGTCTGCAGGACGAGTTGTCACTTGTGCCATCACCAGCTCGTTGTATTAGAAGTTCTATAAAGCCAAATTTCGAAATTTGACATTTCATCTGTTCCAAGATTCCACAACTTTCATTGAAGCGAATCATTCATCATGTAAATGACGAACGGCTAGTGCACGACATCGTACATAGTAAGTCTGTCACACGTCAGACTCGTATGGGTCGCGTCAAGGGCTGCAGATCATGATGTCAGGCTGGTATCAAATTCAATTTTACTCGTTCTTGCTCATTCTTCTTCTCTCCCACCATCAACGATACCGCCTGTCTTCAAAATGTTAAAATTCGTAATGACGAAGGTTCAGGAACTAGGTGTTTATCTTGCCCAAGTGAATCGCGGTTAATCCACCTTTTTTCAAGACAACCTGACCTTTTGGCAACTAATAAGAACCCAATCACGGGCCCATTGAAAATGGCATCGGGCTCTCTCGTGACCAACGACTTGCAATCGCTGATGCCGTTATCTACCTTGTGCCGAGCGCGTTGGTGAACAGGACACAGCAAGAGCCACGATCCTGGAAGTACCCAGAATGGCGTGTTAAGCGACGGAATGCCTTGCAGCGGGAGTGCGCGGTGGGTATGCTGTCAAGCAGTTGCAGAGTACGTGCTTTACTCATAAATTGCTGAATCTGGCTTGTATGATGGGCATCTGTCAATTTTATATCAATAGGCGAGGGACGATGTCCAGACGCTGAAAGAGAAGTCAAGGGTAGAAGGTGTGACTGTGAACACCCTCAAGAAGATCATTATCAGCGTCAAAGCTTAAAGAAAATCATCCCCCAGCCGTGATCGATGTGTAGGACTACACCCCATCGTACAGCTTTGTTACCAAATTCATCCTATACTTATATCCCGGTGGTAGTCAAACGCGAATACGTCCTTTCTCCGGATCCGAAGGCCTGCTTCAGAAAATGTGGTATTGCCGCTGTTGCATAAGGTGCTAATGTATCAGGCTGTCTCGAGGTGTCAATCTGAACGTCCTGTGTGAGCCTCGCCGGTCCTCAACCTGCTTCAGTACTCTCATCCGAATAAACTGCTCCAAAGATCTGAGGACGGCTAGTTCTAGAACCCAATCTTCACTCGTGACGCGTGAACTTTGAATTATTAAAAGAGTAGACAGGCCGACAGGACACTGATGTATCAACCTTGTATTTACCCTGCCTAATCTTTCAACCTGGTACCAAGTATTCCTCCGGAAAAATGGTGAAGACTGAGAGTCTTCTGGGTTAAAATGAATGCAAAAATACTTACACTGGGTGCCGGCATACCAGTGATATTCAGAATGAAGGTTTTGTAGGTTTCGGCCTAATTCGGCGACAGGCTTGTTCGGATTATGTACATACAATTTTGTGTTGACTGGTAACCACCAGCATCGAACTATTGCATAGCACTTATCCTGCTGTCCTATTTTGCGATGCAGACGTGTAGTTACACTAATCATGGACACCGTTCTCACCTATTCACTTTTGGCAGGGTCCCGTGGTTTGGATAAAACACAGGGCCCTGGCCATCGACTACATCATCCACGACCATCATGTCGGATTCAGGTATCACGAAAATTACCGACGAAAATCTCCTATCGTATTCAGCGCGTGTCAAAGACAAGGTCCTCTTGATTACTGGTGGTGCTAGTGGTATCGGAAAGGCGACGGCTCTCCAGTTTGCTGCCCAGGGGTGAGTATCAGAGCATATCTATCGCATCCCTATTACTCAAGGCTTTCGAAAGGGCCAAGGTCGTCATCGGGGACAAGAATGTAGCTAGTGCACAGGCAACAGTTGATGAAATCGTTCAAGCTGGGGGGTGAGCATTGGCACTTGGTCTCTAAGGTGTCGGGTTTAACGAAGACGGCAATAGTCTAGCGATATGTATACCATGTGATGTTTCTGCTTGGGACGACGTCGTCGCATTGTTCGAGTTAGCCATGAAGGCATATGGCGCTATTGATGTCGTGGTGAGTTCTTGATCCTCCGTTCTCTCTGTCAAGGCCGGCTTGTATTTGTGCGAAAACCAAGCTATTCAGGGCCGGCATATTGCTTGCGGAGCTGAACCTGAATGGTTTTCTTTCTGCGAATCATTTACATGCCACGACATTCAGGACCGATAAGTTTCATGAAACAGCACTTGTTGCGTCTGTCTCTGCTGAACACCCTTAACTACTGTGACGATGCATTTGGCGGCGACGAATACTTACAATTCTTCTCTCTGGCGGGAGATGATCTCTTCTAGAACTCATATTTCAGGGTTTTATTGTCGTGCGACCCTGTTTGTCTGAATCTGTTTAACCGAGAAGAAGCAAATTCTAGCTGCCAGGGAAGCACTTCCAAAGCTAGGAAACTTCTCATCTTGATAAAGAGGTCTGAAGGGATCGTCTCCCGCCAGGGATCATTTTGGGCGTACTGTACTGGTTTGCTTTCCATTGGACTTTTGTGTTTCCGCACAAAATCAGCCTGACGCTCTTTCCTTCCCCATTGGCCCTGATACACTTCCCTAGGTAGCTTGCGCGGGAGTTTCAGAAATAGGCGCGTTTGGAGTGGTGAAATTCGACACGAATGGCAAGCCTCTCAAGCCAAGCTTGGCTACCCTTGACATCAACCTGATTGGCACTTTATATAGTGAGTCTTCTTGGTCTACTGGGACACTGGCGTCTTACTGCGGGTTTATTAGCCGCGCATCTCGCCCAGCATTATCTCGCTCAAGGTCGAACTGAAGGTGATCTGAAATCTCTCGTATTGCTTGGCTCGATAGGTATGCATAATTGAGGTATCGCATGCGAGCTGTCACCTGAAAGATTTGCCGAAAAGCTTCATGGAAGGCTATTCGACGAGGCACAATGTACAGCGCCTCCAAACACGCAGTACTCGGCACCATGCGCTCTTTATACCCCGATTTCGCTGACCAAGGCATTCGCATCGCAGTTATCAGCCCATTCTTCGCCGGTAGTATTATTCATTCCATTCCTCAGCGCTCTCGACTGATGCCAGGTCCAGATACGCCCATCATTGCTCTGCCAATCAAACTGCTCTTGGCCGGTATCCCTCTCACCCCGGTCACTCGAATTGTGGGCGCCATCTTCTACTCCGCGACGGACCCCGACCCCGACTCCAACGGTTCAGCTTGGTTGCTACTCGACGATGGCCCTGTATTCCAAGTATCGAAAGAGGACTTTAAGCTTGGTGTGTACAAGGTTCTCGACGAACGGGTCAACACTCTGCAGAAGTGGGTATAGTTTCCTCTCTCCATATGACGACGGCCCATGGGACTAATGTTGTAATGCTCGTTTTATTAGGGGTATGACAGGTTTGGTCTATTACTCTCGGCTGGTGAAAGATGTCATCCGTCTTCTCAAGACGCCTCTGACCCTGACGCTCTTGGGTGGCATTGTTTGGTATCAACAGAACAACATTCGACAGTTTGTGCACCTGTAGGAATCTATGAATATCAAGTGTGCTTTATTGCTGCAGGCATAAAATGTCGTTAAGCATGAAATTCATCTGATCCGTCGAGCTCAACCCCTAGAATATGACGCTTGCGCCGTGTTGAACGTCGGGTATGCCTTGTCCGGCTCTTTGTCAACGGAATTCTGATTTTATCAGATCACATTCATAATGTCAAGGTTCGGGATGAAGGCCACCCGGAAAACCTTGCTCCATGGCCCATACGACGACGTCGTGGGATGTCTCAGCTGTGGTTCTGCATTCATTATGCACCTGGGAACCCTGCAGGATGTTCCGAAAAAGACACTCATGACGCCATCCATCATCCCTCTACCATCATTGGGGAATTATCTCTCATGTCGTGGTGCACATCTGTTTCATCATCTCCGTGATAATTAGCTGCCGAAGTCGAAAGGAAGGAAAAAATAGATGCGATGAATTATTAACTCGTCCCATCATCTCGGATATGTCAAAACTGCGTGATCGCTGTTCGCTTTTCGGCTGGCTGTATGATATCTTTTCACTTCTAGGTTTTCTAATTCTTTGACTCATGAATTTTAATGACATAGCGACTGGATGGAGGTGCTTGGCATCTCCTACCCTTATAAAATAGTTCTGTTTTGACAAGAGGAGGGCATCCCGAAATTTCTCTCCGAATTCTTCTAAATGGTTTGGACGACACTGCTCTGGTCAACTCTCCTAACGGCTGTGGTTTCTCAACCAGAGGAGAGACTAGGCAGCGCAGTCTGTAATGCTATTTCTGAGGCAATTTCGCCCGCTAGCGATGTCTTTTATCTAGGGGGCAAGTCATTCTTTGCCTTCTCTATGCGCGTTCTTACTCGTATACAGAGCTGACTTACCTGAAGGATATCCACCACTGGGCCATCTCCAGCACCCAATATCCCGCGTGCACCGTTGAGCCTGGTACTGCAGAAGACGTCGGCATTATTGTCAGTATTCAACTTGCATTGTTTTTATCGAAACTAACACTCCAGTAGCTTAGAATACTCTCGTCTACTCAAACACCTTTCGCAGTGAGCCCAGCGCATCTTATGGCTCCTTGTCATTTGTCTGATAGACTATTGCTAGGTCAAAGGCGGGGGACATGCGTCCAACCCAGGATTCTCTTCCACGACGGGAGTGCACATAGCCATGTCGCGATTCTCAGAGGTAACCTACGATTCTACGTCAGAAACTGCTACTATTGGTTCTGGCTTGGTGTGGGACGACGTCTATGCCTCCCTTGCACCGCACGGCGTAAACGTTGTCGGTGGGAGAGTCACTGGTGTGGGTGTAGCAGGGTTTATTCTCGGTGGAGGTAGGTGTCATGCTGTTGACGATGGTCAAGGACTGATCGTATGGTACAGGCTTCTCATGGTTGACCAATCAGTACGGTTTAACCGTTGATACTGCTGTGGCGTATGAACTCGTAAAGCCTACTGGCGAGGTGGCTACCGTGACAGCAAATTCTGATCCTGATCTCTTTTTCGCTCTCAAGGTGTGTTTGGAATTTGGGACATTAGGATAATTTGGGCTAATCGTTTATATTCACTAATTTAGGGCGGACTCAATAATTTTGTGAGTTCGCAACTCCGGCTCATTTTATTAATTTCTACGAGGTTCTAATTCTTCCGCAGGGCATCGTGACAAGATTCACGCTAAGGACTTTCCCTCAGGGCCAAGTATGGGTGAGTCGACCGAAGAGAAATAGCCGCATATCTGTCTGATAATGTACAGGGTGGACTAATTACCTACACAAAATATCATCTCTCCGAAGTGAACGCTGCCACAGTGAAATTCTCAAATAATGTCACGGATCCGAAAGCTGCGATAATCACTACCTATAATTTCCTGCTTGGAGAAGTAAGCTCGGCCGTTCTGGCGTCGTGTGGCTGTCGTGAATAATCGCCTTCACAGCCTGGAGTCTCTCAACTACTTTTCTATGACGGACCTACCCCTCCCAATGGTATTTTCGATGACTTCCTTGCGATACCTCACTTTTCCAAGGATGTCAAAACAAGAGACTTTACGTCGCTCGTTCTTGCCTCACCATCCAATGCAACAGAGAATTTAAGGTATATTTTTCTGGAACATGCCAGGTTCAGAATTCTCACGACAAGGTCACAGAGGAGTTTTTAACACCGTATCTCTCTCAGGATACTCTGACACCCTGATCAATGCCATTGTGAATGAGACGAAGGTATGTTTCCTTCTCTGCTGCAGGTAGACCATATTCTAACTTTCTCCTAGTTTTGGGGTGCAAAGTTGTGCCTAGACACAGGGCTTTTCATCTCCTATGATGTTGAACCATTCCTTCCCAACATCTTCTCAGTCAGCGACACCCAAACTGAATCTGCATACCCGCCTTCCCGCTCAGTTGGGCTTCTCCCGCTGAATTTGTATTATGCTTGGAGTTTTGAAACGTTGGATGATGTTTTCCACGATGCGATCCGGCAAAGCGCAGCACACCTACACAATGTTGCTGTTGGCCAGGGACAGTCTGACATTGTCGGTGCCGCCGTATATCCTAATTACGCCATTTTTGACACCCCTGTGGAGAGCCTGTACGGAAACAATGTGGCAAGGTTGAAGCAGATCAGGGCTTCTGTTGATCCTGACAATGTTATGGCTTTGGCTGGAGGGTTTAAGATTTAACATCTTGATGTATGCCAGAAATGTGATGTATTGAAGAGCTCATATGACCCAAGATAATTAATGACAAGAGGGGCGTGAAAGCAAAATGCTAGATGAATAAATGAATGTAATCGTCCGAATGTAGGTGGTTACACAAGGGCGAGAAAATCAGCGTATCAATTTGAAGTAAAGAATTAGCAGAACGACGAGGACAAGAACTGCGATAAGAACGCCAAGAAAAACTCGTTGCTTGTACATTCTGAAAGATGGTGTTCAGCCAATAGAGTAGAACAAACAGCAGCTGTGACATACTGTCGTATCATTCCTTTGATTGTACCAGACGAACGATCAATAGAAATATCTGCAGTATGTAGCTGCAAGCACATGAGACAGACCGTGCCTTAAAGAACAGCCAAGGGTAGACTGACCGTGTCTCGCGCATTCTCAATCTGTTCCCTCTGGACTCGCAGGTTCCTCAAAATATCTGCGCCTTGCGTCTCTGTCTCCAGTGCAATCCGAGTAGAATCCATGATTCTTCGGCTGCCACCGTTCAGTGCTTCTGAGCCAGCCAGAAGCCTGGTCCGGTCGTTACCCTCACCATATGGATCGTCCGAAGTGGCGGTAGTCTTAAAACGGTTGTTGCCTAGCAAGTCTGTGCGAGACGCCTGTGAATGTATGTCCTTGGAAAGCTTTTTGTACCGGTTCAAGTCACTCTTGGCCTGCTTGAGCCGGGCACTATATTGAGATCTTATTGAAAGGGGGATGCCTTGTATTTCAACTTCAAGTTGAGATATCTGTTTCCTATGAGTGAGCTGCTTCAGAAGAAATCAAGAAAACGCACTATATCATCCGCTTCATCTAAGTCTATCTCAACCTTGCGAAGAGTTGCTTTACGTTGCTCTGTACGCCTGTTAGAGTCGTGCAAGGTGAAGAATCCACGATAGCCGCTGACCTCCTTGCTGCTCCTTGACTTCAACCTCAAGTTTCCCTCGTATAGACTGGATAAGGTGGTCAAAATCCTGGTGGTAGGACTCGAAAAGACCTGCTGGGGTCGCGTCCATGGTCGTGCTGCGCAGACAGCATTTCGCGTTGGTGATGTTTGTCTGGATGTGTCGGAGGTAAACACGTGCAAGCGCCACCTCCGAGTTCCGACTTTCATCCCGCCCATCATTTACCAGTGGGCACTATGCGCTTCTCTTCACACGTACCATGCTGAGCACCGATATCGACCTCGTCGCCGTAGCTGATGACGACCTTTTCCGGTATGCAGAACGCGTCAAAGACAAGATAGTTCTCATAACGGGGAACTCGAAGGGCATTGGCAGAGAGACTGCTATTCGCTTTGCGTTTTACGGGTGAGCATTTCCTTAGCTTGGCTTTCTGAGAGACGAGCAATAATTATTGGTATCGAAATACAGAGCAAAGGTCGTTATTGGGGACCAAGACGCATCGAGGGTACAGGGAATCGTCCGTGAAATTGTAGCCTCCGGAGGGTACGAGCGCCAGTGCTACCGATAATTCTTTCGGCTAATATAGTCAGGAAACAGAGCCGCAATAGGTTCTCGATGTAACACCACTGTTTGGGATGACGTAGTCGCCCTTTTCGATTTGGCTATTCAGACTTACGGCGGCCTTGACATCGTTGTACGTGTCCAGCTGGTTCATTCTCATGACTGAAGCTCATCATCGTCGATGCCAAGGTTGCCAACAATGAAGCTACCGAAGTCAACCAATTCAAACGAGTATCCTTCGACAGTAATGGCAAGCCAGTGAAGCCTGATCTAACCACCCTTGAGGTGAACTTGAGCGGTATTCTCCACGGTAAACGCATTTTGACGCCTGAAAGTACATATTCTTATCGCTTCCTTTTAACTTAGCTGTGCACATGGCACAATACTACCTCGCTCGGAAGCGTCAGCCTAACGACTTGAAGGCCCTGGTAGTACTCGGATCTATGGGTAAGTAATTTTATGTCCCAAGTTACCTATCTTGCATCTATATTATCTACACAGCTTCATGGCACAGTTTACCTCAAGCTCCTCTATATAGCGCGTCAGGGTGTGCAGTTTTGGGTGCCATGCGATCCTTATATCTTGATCTCGAACACAAAGATATCCGCACAGCCGTTATAAATCCTTCCTTCGGTGTGTCAAATAATGACATGCTCCCATCGTCTGTAGAAGCATCCGCCGAGGGTCTTTCGCTATCACCCATCGCTCGTGTCGCTGGTTCAATATTTCATTCCGCCACCAATCCAGAGAAGGAAACCAACGGACGTGCATGGTTGATATATGATGATGGTCCACTTTACATGGTTCCCCGAGAGGATTTGGACAGAGGTGTCTTCCGCGCATTCAACAAGAGGTTCCATCGGTGGGTATAACATGCTTCATGTCCACTTCAACGGCTGATTACATTTTCCAGGTTGATCTCCACTCTCAATGCTATACAACGTTTCTCGCGAAGCCCCGGCCAGTATCTCATGAAGCCATCATTGGTCATAATCGTTCTGGGCCTTTTCGGATTATACGCTTATGCTGCTTTCTTATGATAGTCGCTGCGAATGATACAATAAAATACAAATGGTTCCTAATAAAGATATAGAAAGTTGGACATGTCATGAACTTGATGTCGACGGCACCGGGGCAGACCCGTTTTGCTGACTAGAAAGCGGTCGTGGATCTTTAACAGGTGACCCATTAACCTGCGATCCGCTAGCGGTGCTGTAAGGTTGTGAGAACGCAGTATTATCACGGAATGAAGCTGGACACTTACCTAGCGTCTTGTGATGACGAAGCATGGTTAGAGGAAACATCAGAAGCGATGTTGAGAAATCCTTGCTGCACAAGGAAATCCCATACTCGACTGGTCTTGTTCACATCGATCTTGACTAGCTCACGAGCTTCTCGCCGACGAAGCTTACCACCTCGCCGGGCATATTCTCGTACAAGGGTCTCTTTCACGACAAGGTATGGCTTGGGAAGGATACGGAGCTGAGCGCATAGTACCTGTTCCGCAGGTGAGAGCAGATGCAACGACGGGCTATTTGCAAGATTGAGAGGAGCAGCTACAATAGATTCTTTAGTTTATGTTATGGAAATGGATTAAAGCGAACTCACGCAGCCGACGAGCAACGGGACCCGACCCAGCAGATGAGCCAGGGAGACGCGGCGTAGCCTCCCTTTCGTTACTCTTTCGTCCTTCGGAGTCAAAGGATGCAAGACTGGCACGACGAGGATCGGGGCCGGATGACTGGCGTCCCCCCGGCCGATATTGGTGTTTGTCACTTGGGTAGTCGCGATGATTGGCTTTGATGAGGGTCTGTGAAGGCATCGTGAGACGGAGCTATCGATAAAGATGACCCTGATACTACTCACTCGCTTCTGAAGATCGGACTTATATTTGTCGATATCAGCCGCAGTTACCAATCCTAACCGTCGGTACTGTTGCAATTCCTGTATTCTCTGACGAAGAAGAGCTTCATCTAAGAATATTGTCAGGATATATAATGCACTGGAAAGTAAATCACACTCACATAGAACATCAGCAGCAAAAACCTCATAGTCAGCGGCCGTTTGTAATTTTGCAAAGGGTCGTAGGCGATGAACGATATCTCTGTCCTCTCGTGAGCGTTTCTTGTCTGATGCTTGCATCTATATCATGATAATGAAGCGCCGATCAAGCATAAGAACGAACGACGTGCCTTTTTGTAATCCAGTAGTCCACGATCAAACATAACCTCCTTACCCTCCAATCTCTTATCTACACGCTGGCTATACATCTCAAGCAGTGAAAGCTTAAAAGCAAGGGATTCCTTCGTTTCTATCGGCGGTGGTTGTGTGACTTCTTCCACTTCTTCGTCTCCATCACCAGAGCTCGTGCCGTTCGCCAGGGCATCGTCAGATTTTGGCGGAAGACTTTCCCTCGTTGCTACACTCCCGTTCTCAGATGGCGGATGGTATCCGTTTATGCCGTTTATCATCGGCCCTTTGCCTGGTATTCGCCCCTTCTCTGCAAGAGGTGGAGGATTCCGACGCTCCTCTTCCCATTTTGCCCTCGCACGAACATCCAAATCCTCCTCATCCTCGATGATCTGGTCACCGCCCCATTCCAGACAAACGCCGAACTCTAAATCTTTCACCAGGTCCTCAGCTTCATTGTCTATTTCATGTTCAAACTCCAAACGTCCAGGAAAGAAACCTTGGATTTCATGGATACCGGGTAAGGATACAGGACCATGCTTAAGAGGAGGCGGTGGTGTGTCGTTTAATGCTTGTATTCGCCGTCGTTTGCGCGCCTGGAATTCTACCGGATCAACATTGAATTGCAAATCCATTTTCTACAGGCTTAAAGTAAGAGCGTTGAGATGTAGGCGACATTGTTGCACTCACAGGTATTGGCCAGGTCTGAGAGTCAATGTAGACCTCGTTGTAATGTTTCTCGACCTCTTCTTTCGACCGCGTGCCTATATGTTCGGCTATCTTTTTCCAATTCCCGAAGCCTTGAGTGGCTATACCCTTCAGCAACAACAGTTCCCTGGCGAAACCTATTAGAGTAGAAATGCCAAAAGATATAAACACAACGAACTCGTCTGCGCCCCAATCCTCAGAAAATATAGGATATGAATTTATTTCCTGATGATGTCGAAGTCAGTACTCGGCAAAATCTTCATCATCGAGAAGCAACCTACGATGACGCGGTATGCATGTCCCCGCTTGTGCTGCCGAAATTCTCTTCCTGCACAAAAGCAAGGGGGACAGATGTCGACGCCGTCGCCGGGTTCGCAGAGAGGGTCCGCACACTTGATGCGCACACTATGTGTGAGGTCGCATCCACAGGAATCGCACGAGTACTGGTCTCCTGGTTCATTAACTACCGCTCATGGTCATTCAGGGCGACGACGAAGAGATAGATGCCTGCAATACGCACTTATAATGTCATCGGGTCGGAGGGGCTTTCGCTGTGTTATCGTCATTTCGGCGGATGTCGAAAGTATAAATTGCTCTCCAACGAGTACCTAAAGCCCCAGATGTCGAGCTAATATTCGGGATTCGACGTTGGCATCGTCAACGTCGACGACGATGAGCAGTGGCAAATCGTTACGCTGTTTGTGACGCGTGACAGTGTGGATTGCTACTGCCTAATATGGCAATGAACGTCGGACGAACGAATGACCGAATCGCTGACCCCCTGTCCGGACCCGCGGAACGTTTGAACATCTGCTTAACCCCTTACAATTTTCCGAATTTGGATTCGCCCTCTCCGACAAAACTACTATCATGTTCCTTACAGACAATCATTTCAGATTCTAAATACGTACCCACCTTCTGCTCCGCTCAAGTTCCTAGATTCTGTACTGGTATGTTATCTTTCCTACATGTCTAGCCGGAGTGTCCCTTAACTCCGCACTAAGTTATTCCAAGAAACATATCTTGATATATATTATACATATTAGTACTCGATTTAGTATGGGTTGCGCCAAGTGCCAGACGTACCGTATGTACTGAAACGTTTTCCACTGCGGATATAAAACCCTGTGCGGCGTTCCGCTACTTTGAGCTTCGCGGTTCAGCATTACCCAAGAGTTCTCCCAGCAGAACTTCTTCTGTGTACTTCCTTCTGGATTCATATCAGTAGTTCTTTTGATCTGTTAACAAAAACTTCTCATAGCGGGAGAGTCTGGTCCTGAACACTACTACGTGTTTCTTTGCCGCGTATAATCCAAGCGCTTAAGCGCAAGGCTTCTCAAACTCCTTTCAAGATGCCAACGGGGGTACCAAGCTTTGCCGCTGCCATCGATTTTACATATGCCATCATTTTGCCTTCCGTTCGCCACCGCTTAACTTCGCCAAACGCCTTGTACTTTTACAGACAGGAATAAAGATCAAGAGGCTTTACGTTTCAAGTCCATCCGCACCCGTATGCAAAACGGCTGAGTCAAGAAGAGACGCCAACATACTCAATCCTTCTTTAAGAAGTCTTCTCCGTCAACATAGGTGACAGGTACCTGTTTCCTGCCATGGACCGCGGTGGATAGCAGGTCAAATCGCGAACTAAAGGCAACTTAAGGCCATGTTGTCTAATAAACATGAAGGGCTCACTAATTTCCCATAACGTCAGCGACAACTTTATTTTCTGCAATTTTATCTAGCGAAATGTCGGCGTAGACGATGACTTCTGCATCCGAATCGACAGGCTCAGTCAGCGCCGAGCCATCCGGACCGTATATCTGCAGATATCATAGTCAGACAGTGGTTAATTGCAAATAATAGACTCGGGCGTACTACAGAAAAGCCACCGCCGGGAAATTTGAACCAAGGAAATCCAGTCAACTTCATCCTCTCAGCACCTTTTTCACTGATGACAGTAGAGGCAACAATCCCGAAGCATCCGCCTTCTATGGCTATGAACTGACTCATGCGAGTGCAGGCCTCGCTACTGGAACTGTACGGAGCTCCGCCGGTACGAGGAGGAAATGCGGCCAGCCATGACGCAACGAAAATCTGTGGATATTGTGTATACATGTGGGTCTTCAACCACGGCTTAACAGATAATCAGACCGGGGAAATATAACAAACAAAACAAAATACTTGGATATGCTCCCAACAATTCAAAGAAGCCAGTCTACCGTATGGAGTTTGAACGACATTGTAGACGGACTGGTCTAGTAGCGATTAGCTGTGCACTGCATGAGCGGGAAACCGTACGTATGCTTACCGTTTCCGTCACCAAAGATGGTCTTCTCGTAATGGGTGGCCTATGCGGATATTTCAGAAATAGCACCTTTCGATGAAGGGCATCGGATCTCAGTACCTTGAGCTTGCGTCGATGATTTGCGATCTTACCATCGGGCGTGATGGTGACTTGAGCAATATAGAGCGATCCACCAGCGTTTTCTGCGAACCCCAAAACGACAGTCACGTCAGCTTCATTTACCGCTTCTTGAATGCGATTCATTTCCGGAGAATGAATCGAAAGGGCGTTAGCGTGATAGTCCTTGATGACGGGCTGAGCAGCAATGAAATCGTTAGCTAATGGTGTCCATGGATAGCCTGGAAATTCCTTATGAGTCTCTCTGAGATACGCCTCATAGTTCGGCCTACCTGGGATGAAGAGCTCTGGAAAACCGATGATTTTCGCACCCTCAGATGAGGCCTCGCGTATTATCCGTATAGTTTTATCGACGCCACCCTGGAGGTCGCACCAAGCGCTGGGTAACAAATTCCATGTCAAACTCTACCACTCCCATGGCAAAATATCGTACGGCTCAGCTTGGACCGCGGCGACCTTAAATTTGGTCGTATCGGTGTTAGGAGGGTTAAGCGAGAGCGACATGCCGTGAGAATCAATGTGAGGCGTTTATAACATGAAAACCTAGCGTTCTTTAGCCTTAAATACGCTGAGAGTTGCCAAGGTAAGGGACTAATGAGAGATATGTCAAAAAGGAGTTTAGAACCTTCTCACAGCCATCCAAGCCCTCCGCAGTGAGCCCAATTCAAATTACTAAAGTCCTTCAGAAGACTGGAAAACTGGCTAAAACTGGACGAGCCACGGAGGTGTGTTCAATTTGCAGTAGGATGCTGCCACGAAAATCACAAGGTTCGATTGCACTGCCACCGCAAGGAGATCCCGGACCGTCGGAGCCGTTGTTTCCACCCGGTCTCACCCGTATTTTTTCGTATTTGGTTCTCCTGGTCTTACTTGAATATTGAATTGGAAACGTTGGAATGTATCTACTGCAGAAAGGGGTTCTATTTCCGTTTATTTGAAGCTATCTTCAAGTTGTTCTTACGCTTCCATGTGGCGCCCCATCCCATCCCATTGGGCCATCTACGTCTTCCATTCCCTACGTGAGGAATTCTCACACTAGGCGGATCTGGGGACAATAGGTGAACACCGTACCAGCTGATACAAGGCTACACGGGACCAGCCACACAAAAAGTCCGTGGTTCTAGGGGCCAAGAAAGTCTTCGCTTCAGGTTCCCTTACTCTGCTAGCTGTACACCACAAAAGCAAACGTCCGATTCAATTGAATGGGCCTCTCCCACGTCGGACTATAACAAACTTCCCCGATATATTTAAACGCATCGAAGTAGCAGAACTATCGTCACAGTGCAACATCTTCAGCATGCCATCCGGCATAGACGGCGAGAAGAGTATTCCAGTGACAATGAATGATCAAGTGGCCAAGATACGCTCATCTGACATACGCGTTCGCGTAACTGGCCCATTGATACCATGCTGATGTTGCTAATGAGGCCGGACAGCTCTGAAAAAATCACCTAAAGTTCTTTTAATTCAATTCGTATCCGCCGCGCGCGGTAATCTTCGTCGTATTTTAATTCTCATGGTACAAAGTGAATGGGGAGGTGTGCATTGTGTCAGGGCAGTTCTATCTATAGACAGCCGGTTACCGGTAGTATTCGACAGATCCCGGTTCCGCTGAGGGATGGTGCTGCTCTTGTAGACTCCATCATGAACCTAGTTTCCAACTATCCATCAAACGGGCTTATTTCTTGAGTGCACGGTGAGGCGCCGCTCGGAGACCCGCAACGTACATAGTTACAGGACTGGAATTACGCAAGAGACCTTCCTGTACACCAACGTCTGTGAGCTAGCCGAATTTTGGGACTGCATCGTCGTTCCGTATATGTCCTGCTTTAAACAGTCTCAGATCTTAGTAGCCAGCGTGATACGGCGTCGGCGTGCCATCGGATACGAGTGTAATTGCTCTCGCGTTGCCGCCTACAGATTTCTTCGTCTTTAGTCGGCAAGCGGCCTGTAAAATCTATTGAGCCATGGATCGAGTAGCATATCCTCATCAAGTAAGCACGAGCAACGAGCAACGAGTTTTCAATGGAGGCGGTTACATTTGCTACTTGTGGCGCGCAGCAAGGAGAGATCCTCGGGTGTATACACTTTTCATTCGGGCCTCATGGAGGAAGGTTCAATCAATCAATCTCCAGTCGCCTCGGTTACAGATACGGTGTTGAGTTAAATGACAAGTTGTACCTTTGGTTTCAGTAACAAATTTCATTAACCCTTCCTGCCTCGCTATAGCTGCGTGTACTCCCAAACCTAAATAACGATGGCTTCGTGTCAAGAAAATCAGTCGCCCACTGTCAAGGTAATGAGAACTTTCTGATTGTCTTAAAAACGTTTCTCTACAGTAATTACTACTCTATTCAATGGCTTCAGATGTTTCGCGATTTCGATACCGGGGTACAAGTCAGCAGACTCTCATGATCCTCTTTGTGATGCATTTTGTGCGTCTAGACTTTTGCTCATCGACTGTGTCTCATGGTTTCATCGTGTTAGTGTTGTCGACGATTGCTAAAGATAATTCGCGGAGTTGTAACAAATCCGAATACACCCCGGCTACTAAAGTGCCATCCTGTGATGATTTTTTGACCTCTTTGACTACTGTCGCTTCTGCGTATTCACACCAGCAGTAATGCAGCATCAAACAGGTTTCAAAGCACCTTTCATTGCTGCCCGAAATTTCTCTGTGATGCTTGTATACCTTTCGCAGCTTTTGCTGATGTACTTGTTACTTTACCGTGGTGTCCGATTAGATCCCGTGCTTGTATGTCCCTTGTTCCTTCTGGGCATGCAGCTCAAACGTGTTTAATCGGTCTCTAAGATTTAATCAGCAGCGTGTTTTGGGATTCTATATCCCTCAGTATTTTTCGGCTTATAGGCCACCCAGCTTTTCGTCAAGTCCGGAACTTTTAGTGAGTCGTATGGATGACCAGGCGGGTCCTTAGCGAAACATCCTATTTATTAAAGCGAGCCACGGATCAAAAGCCGGGTCGAGAATCTTTAGTGGAATCTCTGCTTTGAACGCCTCCTTCGATCATTTGCCACTGATGGGCTATCAACACGCTCTTGCAGTCCCGGAAACGAAACGAAGTCACTTTGCGCAGCTTTCTATAGAAATCATACCTTCTATGGCCTGATACCTACCAACGCTTTCTGTGAAATATTGGGATGGGCTGAGGGTTCTTTTGCCGCAAGGCATTCAGCGCATTGCAATATAAATGTGCCTGGTAATGGTCATTTAGATGGCGTTAAACGCCGACAGCAGAGCGTATCCTCGAGGATGCAACAGGTTGTCACCACGAAGACGCCGCACGTCTGCGGAATTCAATGGATTACAAGTTCCGTATGTACATTGTGGCAAACATTTATCTGGGTGACCGTCCGCTACACACAGTCTCGACTTGCCTTTTGTAGCCGTTATCGACCATCATATGTCAAATTGTCGTTCCCTTAGGCATAATTGTCTGTATTGAATGCTGATTGAATGTACACAGGCTTCACCCAAAAGGGCAGGTTCCGATCACGACCTTGGAAGTTGTTGCTTTCAACCTTCCTATTATAGGACCTCGTTTGTCCTCAGGTGTGAAGGATGCTGCCTCGTCGAAGTGTTCGTACCTTCCACCCCAGCATTGATTAAAGCATTGAGGCTCACCCTTGGAACGAAGGCGGTATAAGAACGGTGCATGGAAGTATTCGCCATGCTTTCCTTTATCTACGACTCCGCACGACTTGCAGTACGCTTTCTTTTCAACTGGTCTCCCAGATTATATCCAACAATTTTACAGATGACAACCGACGCATCCTCGACCCAAAAGGGTTCCGGAAACATTACACCAAGTCCCAAACTTTTATCTCCTGCGGAAGCTATCGCAGAGGCGTGGAGGCGAGAGACGGAAGAGAGTAAAGCAAGATGGCGGAGGATTGATGAGGATGTCAGACGACATTATACAAATCCACATCGCAAAAAGGAGCGTAGAACAAAGCTTTGAGTGAATACGTCCAAATGGTAGGTAAGTCACTGGGCTTCTGTCGCTCGACGCGCCATCCGACATTTGTCAGATATTTGTCCATGCTTCTGGACTTCAACAGAAACGCGTTATTTATGTTATTGAGAAAGGAATTTGTACATACCATACAATTGCACAAGGGCAATGATAGAAGGCCCGATAATCATGGAGGCGGAGGAATGGAAACGAGTTCTAGGTCCTCGCCATTATCCTCATCGTATTCTCCGTCGTCTTCTAAGTCTTCATCGTCATCTTCTTCCTCTAGCGCCGCCTCTGCCTCTGCTTGAGCCTGGGCTGCTTGGGCTGCTCCAGCGATTGCTTGCTCCAGCATTTGAGTTTGCGCATCTGAGAGACCGAACATAGAGAGTGATTGTGGCTGAGCATCGTTAGTGGATGCGTTTTCACCATCCCTATCTACAGCTGGCAGAGAGGTAGGTGTAGTTGTAGAAGAGGGTATGATGGGTGGTTCGACAGATGATTGAGTTGCGGTTTGAGACGGTGCAGCTGGGTCGCCATTTTGCTGTTGTGCTCGAGCAATGACACTCGCGAGCGTCGCTTGACTACCTGCAGCATCGACAGGCTGCGACGCCGTCTGCAATGCATTAACTCCAAGCGAATTGGAGACATGGGTCTGCAAGAGCGGATGCAATGTCAACACGGTTGTTTGCAGCGCCGATAACACGGAGGGCTCAATTTCTCCTTCTTCCATTTCCCCAGCAGCTCCAGAAGAGTGATTTGTGGCTATCCCGTTCCACAATTTGGCTCGTTTTTCCTCCCGAGCGCTATCTTCATCATCTTCATTTTCCACCTCTATCACCATGGCCCCAATACACGCTTCGCCTTTGGTACCATGGTTTCGGCTGACATTTTGATGTCGTTTAATTGCGTCCCTACGCGAGAAGATTTTATCGCAACCGGAGCATTTCCAAGCCTTTTTGTCGTGCAATTTAGCGTGCCGTTTGAGATCATGGTTACGAGCAAATGAAGCGGGACAGTGTTCGCATCTAAAAGGACGTTCGACGCTATGGATACGCTGGTGCGAGCGAAGACTGTACAGTCGAGAAAATGTCTTTGGACATGCTGGACATGGATATACAGCGGTACCAATGCCATGAAATTGAGAGCTCGTAGATCCAGTGGATTGCGTCGGTGAATTTTGACCAATTTGGATACCACTAAGCACTCCAAGCACCTGAATCAAGCCACCGATCTCCTGGAGGACATTCATTCGGCTTCCTCCGCGTGGAGCTGATGTCACTGAAAAGAGGAATATGTGATGGAGTTGTAGTTGAACGGAAGCTATGAGAGTTGGTTCAAGGGTGGGCGTGGTAGATGATGCTATTGCGTGGCTGACAACACCAACGGCCTCGATTACATGAGCATTCAGGTCGTACTGGACAGATGGTCGTTTCGGGGGCCTAGCATCAGCTTGCAATCCTTCGTCTTCTTCCACTCGCTTCCGCTTGCCTATGTCAAGCTGAATAGAAGAAGCGTCTGAATGGCGCAGTTTTCCGAACAAGGCCTCCGACCGGGCGAGAGACATCAGAGAGTGATGAAGAGGCATCGCGATTTCCTTTGGAACGCGTCCGGTTGTAACTGTTGCCTGTAGTATATGAAAGACATTATCCCCTTGTACTCCTGACAACATGGTGGATTCCAGGGTAGAGCGCGCAAGTACATCTTTGTCGAGAAATGCAAGGATTGACCTCATGGTGCCAAGAATGGCCTCTTCCTTCCGAGATAGAGAAACAGCAGGTAGAAGCACAGGCAAAGGCACGTCAGGAGGGGGACCTGCGGTAGCTGCAGCTGCATTGACTCTGTTAATATCCGCCATGAGCTGCTCTCGCAGACGTTGAGCCATTTCCTCTGTCTCTCCATCGAGGTCTTCATCGTCGTAGTTCTCATCCTCATCCCATTCTCCATCCTCATCCAAAGGGTCGATTATGTCCTCTGGCTGTGGTTCTGTGGTGCCAGTATCTGCCATAGTCGTGGTGTGAGTGCATGGTTGCGGATGAAAACTCGGTATCTAATCGTCTTTGTTTGCACATGCTTGAATCGGAGCTTCCATAGTTTTTTTGACACCTACAGCCATGGCAATATTACCGCGATAACCTTCAAGTTGTGCCCTTCTCTATCTTTGGATCTGCTCCACCACGATGTTGAAGACGATAAAGGACCTCACCGCTGGTACTGCGGGTGGTATTGCCCAGGTACGACTTCTCCAGCTCTCCAACCAGTGTAAATGACTCGAATCGTGACTAGGTCTTGGTGGGACAGCCATTTGACATCGTGAAAGTTGTAAGTCACAATCGTTGCACCTTACGGGAACAAAAGAATAGAATAGCTGATATGTAAGGGTACTCATAGCGCATGCAAACGGCGGCCAAAGGCACCTATAATGGAATGATGCATTGTGCAGGCGGCATTCTAAAAAACGAAGGTCCTTTGGCATTTTACAAGGTAGTCTACGTTAATTACCGGTACCATCGAGCTAATATGCCGTTGCAGGGTACGCTTACGCCACTCTTGGGGATAGGAGTGTGCGTTTCCATCCAATTCGGCGCCATCGAGTATATGAAGCGATTCTATGCCCAACAAAATCTTCTGAAAGGGATAGGCGGCGCCGCTGGTGCTAATCTGACTGGATCCCAGCTCATAATATCTGGTGTTATTGCTGGATTGGCCAACGGCGTCGTATCGGGTCCCGTCGAACATATACGTATTCGTAAGTATCATCTCAACTGAAAGGCTCCTTTTACCATATCCTCTTCAGGTTTACAGACACAGCCCGACAAGAACAAGCTGTATTTCGGGCCTTGGGATGCGATCAAGAAGATTTACTCTGCCCATGGAATCCAAGGAATTTACAAGGGTCAAGCTGTCACTCTTCTTCGTGAAGCTACTGGATATGGCATGTATTTCTTGGCGTACGAGAAACTTGTTCAGCGCGAAATAGCCACTAAGGGCATTAAACGTGACCAAATTAATCCGGCCAATGCTGTTCTGTATGGCGCTGCTGCAGGTTACGCGGTAAGCATCGTATCGTGGCGCCGGCTCTTTGGGGTACTGACTTTTTTTTCCCTAGCTTTGGGCTGTCATCTATCCTATAGACATGATAAAATCCCGGATGCAAACAGACGGTTTCACCCCCGCTACCGGTCAAAAATATTCATCAACGCTTAACTGTGTACGCACAATATGGCGAACGGAAGGGGTCAAGGCATTCACCCGAGGCTTGGGACCCACGTTGATCAGGTTCGTGGCATTATTTGAGCTCTGCGAATGTTGCTAACCTCTCTGTAGGTCTCCCTTTGCAAATGGTGCTACATTTCTAGGGTTCGAAATGGCCAACCGCCTCCTGAGCCCTTCATAAATTTATCTGCCGTTTGTATTTATATTGAGGTTTCCATTGAATATTCTAGAGTCCTGTCACTGTTTTGAACGTACTGGTTGTAGACTACCGCTGGTGAATCGTAGATTACGATTAGGTCCAGGGTCAATGTATTGACATCGTACCTGATGCGCCGCCATTCTCCACAGTCAATCTGCGACCGCCACTTCCCAAGCCGAGAGCATAACTGCGACCGCAGCGCGTCCGCCCTGGTAAGTAGCCGCTTTGAAGACCGGCTCACCCATGCTCCTATGTCCCTCATGCCAGTGCCGTACGTCCGTGTACAAGACGTTTCTGACACTCGAACCTTCTAGGCGCTGCCGAGTGGGCCGCCTGTGCCAAGCAAATAGCACTTCGAGTGCTCTGCGACTTCAAGTCCGGAACTTGACCCACACGTTCGAGATAACATGAGAAAGCTCTTCCAAGTGAGAGCTCCACGTTTTCACTCACGGACTGGTAACCCAGTCACCAGACGTCCATCTAAGCCACCTGAGAACTAGCCTGCGGCAGAATATTCCTTTGTCAAGAACCACTTTCTGCACCGTGGAGGTCTGGTGCGCAACTTTTGGCAGCGCAGACTGCGGTGACAGGATTAGATCATCATTCGGTTGTCCGTCGATCATCTCGCGATCATCATCTCAAGATCACAGGAGTCGTGGCTTGGGCATGGTACATGCCGCCGTCTTCCCTACACTATTTTAAAATATAATCCGACCCTCAGTTGTCAAAGATCAACTGAGAAGACGCTTTTACCGGACGTGCGGCTTTCCTGGGATATGGCTCGTGGGGCCGCTTTAATGATCCTCAGGTTGTAGGGCGACCCAGACTGAATCAGCCCAGATGTAATTTCCACTTGCCTGCATGCCTGACGCCTCGCTTAATGTCTATTCTTCCAGTAGTCGGCGTTTATAGGTAGGGGGTTCCTGCGCGTTCGGGGTTCGGGGGAGTACTGCGTCCGCCCCTCCGTTTTTGCGGGCATGTTAGATACCCCGACTGAGTCCCCGATATTGCAGAATCCTGATTTAAGTGTTCTCTCTCCGGTTTATTCTTGTGAGGTACACATCGGTCTTCTTCCATGCTGAACATCAGCATGCGTTTTAGGCATACTCTTTGAGGCTCTCGCGGTAATGCATTGTCGAACGCATGGGGGAAGCTGTTGATATGTCATCTCCACCATCAAGCGGTCAGATACGAAGATGCTTGCACCTATAAGGAAATCTGTGGAGTGCGAGCTCCTTCAAGCCCATTTATCTGATCAATTCACTCTCCTTTAGGACTCCAGCACGGGAGCTATGAGGTAGGGATGTGTATCCTAGATACCTTACGTGTCTTTCGCCCAGGGATGCCGCATCCGAATTGATGTCGATGAGCAAGTTGTTTCCAGATTTCCTGCTAGTATCGAAAGCGATGAAGGGCCGCGGCTCTAGCCCAGAAATATCTTCCCAAAGCGGTGTGAACGGTTCCCTTGAAATCGTGCCCGCTTTCCAAAAACAAACATTTTGAGGCACGGGAACCCTCCTCATTCACAATGGACCCGAGAAGGTATTTGCGGTCCGGGAGCCATCGCAGTTAACAATGAAGGTCAAAAATGAACCAAGGGGTTTCTATCTTATTGACGCGTTTCCCCGGCGGAGATCGGGTGGGGTGTCCAGTCACTACGCCACCATCATACAGAGATTATGTCCTGATCTCTCCTCGTCGCCTATAGTTATGGGGGACAGTCGGTGTACAGAGGCAGCACGAGGCAGCTTTGCCACCTTGTGGCAGAGGTGGCTAATAGTGCGTGGCTAGCTCTTAATCGAGGGGATTAGCTACTTGTCAGTATTCTTCCGCAAATCGTACGTACACGATACTTCTTCCATGATAGTGCCTGTCCCTTATTTTGTAGGGCTGTTTATCGTTGACCGGGACCCTTGACTGATTATCGTCAGCTGCCTAGCACGTTGTGCACTTAACCGGTTACTCGAATTTAATGTAATATTCGCAGTGGTATCCTAATGCAAAGTGTGTGAGTAGAATACGGTATACGTGACAATCCTGGCTGAAAAAACCAAATAATTTATCATATCCAAATCCTTACCAGCTTCACGTCTATATTTCACTGTCGTTTTCCCCTTCGTAGGCCCATACCACCCCTTGGCCGTCTTGAAAATCAATACCATCGCTCTCAAACCTCTCGGACCACCAGATAAAGACGTCTTCAGTCATAGTATCCGTCTCCGCTTCCACCAAGAAACCGACTGTCCTCACCGTCTCTAAATTGGGAAACATATTTCGGTTGAATGATGTCAGATGGGAATTTGTGTTGCAGTTCTTGTCCGGGTACAATCCATCCACTCGCACGTCGCGTAAGCCAATCCTTCGGAGGGTAGGGTGAGGATCGGCGAGGGTGATGATGGGAGCCGTAACCGCGAAAGCGAAGGTATCAAGATTGGGGCATACGCCCAATTTGAGAAACAAGGCAGGTTTGACGTGGGCAAGCGTTCGGGCGACCTGTCTCACAGAAACGGGATCAGGGTCGGAATCCGGTGACGGAGAAGGAAGGTCGACGGCAGTAAGACGGGAACCGTGAACGTCGAGAAAGTGAGTTATCGCACGATCGGAGTCAACGGGCTCGGTGGCTGAAGTTCTGAGGGTAAGTTTAGTAAGACGAGGAAATTGCAAATCGGTCGCGACGGTGAGGCACGTAGCTCGCGTAGAAAGAATAAGATGGTCAACGAGAGGAAGGGTAGGCGGTTCGGCATAGCCAACATTGGTGTCACAGCCTGAATAATCCCGCAAATCGAGAACACGCAGAGCTTGGAAGCACGCCAAATGAATAGGCGTAACCACACTAGCAGCCTTCTGGTCCTGCCAATACAGTTCACGCAGCGTTGCCCCATACAGCTTGGTGACCGCAGTGATGAACTCGACTGGAAGAGGGTGGTTCCATGTGCCATCAAGAATGCGAAGATTGGGGCAATATTGAAAGATGCGAAAAAGTGTTTCGAGATACCGCGGGCTTTCTGCTCTTCTGGAGTGCGTGTGTATCACCAAATGCCTCACGTAACGACCATACTCCGATATGCGAACTCGTACTTTGGACGTGTCGTTTGCCACCTCCAGCGCATAAGAGTGCCTCTGGAGGGCATACAGTATCATCGTTGCTCTAGACGGACTCAACACAACAATACGGTGATACAAGATTTGAGTTGCAATTCGCCTCCAGGAATGACAGACGAGGACAATGACTCGTTTCGTCTGTTGCGCCAGGAGTGGCGTATTGGGACCCATGGCATTATTGGATATGCATTTCTGAGTAAAGGGATCCATTGGGGCGATTGAATGGTACGTGTACGTTGCAAACTGAAAGATTTCCAGCCATATTTCCGGTGGCAATCGAGGTAAAGGTTTCCTGTACTCCTGATCACTTGTCTGCGTAGGAGTGGTCATGAACAGGCTAGAGAGACTTTAGTATTACAGCGGCAAAATTGTGGAGGCTTATACCATTGAAATGGGAAAAGAAAGTGCTGAGCGAGTGAAAATATAGTGTTCATGGTGGTAAAAGACCAAGCTCCACTAGACGCGACTCAATTCCCATTGCTTGATTTGGACAGCCAGAGCCACGCGACAAAACAGCACCAAATATTGTCTTCCACCCCGACACCCAAAAGAATGCTGGGTCTCCTTTCCTTTGGTCTTTTGCTGTCAGTTCTGCAGCCAACACTGGGCATTAATGTATACCTCAGCCCTCAAAGGAATACCCTCAAGCCGTCATTGTCCCCCTCGGACGCAAGCTCTGTTTTGTCGCATCATTTGGGACTTGAATTGTTTGAACCATTCAGAGACTCGGCGGCATCGTTCCATGAAGATGAGGCATTTGTCGGTCAGGGAGCGAAGAATGTGCTTTTACTGACCATGGAAGAATATGACGCTGAAGGTGCGCTGAGCTGTATGAAGGCGATACCGTGAAATAGACTGACGTATACTGTATTTCTTTAGCTGTCTTACCTGATTCACTGAATCCTTCATTCAAGTTGTCAACCTACTCTTCTGTATCAATACCATCAATTTATTCCGTGATATCGACCTATCTTCATCGAGCCAGACACGCGTATGCCTCAGTATACGAAGCCAGCCCTTCTCTTCTCCATTTCGAAAACATCAACTCCCTGAAGGCCTTCCTTGACGAAGCGGAGGATTCAGAATTTGCAGCTCTTGACCTGTCAGGCCTGGCAGCTGTACGGAAGGTCTACGGTTCGGGCAGTGAAGAATTCGCACAGGCAGCGTCAATAATCCGTGCCTTCCTTGAGCGAGGCCTCGATCAAGGCCATGTACGGCTTGCCATCCTGACTTACACTCCACCACCTACTCTTTCATACTCCAAGCGACAATCAAGTCCTTTGCAGTCGCAGATTCCTTTCCCCCCTGATCACGCCCCCCCTCAGGAACCTATAGGTTCCGTTTCAACATGCTTCGCTACCGAAGACACTTGTAACGAGGAAACGTCCACATGTTCTGGGAGAGGACGGTGCGTTCAGGCGACCAAAGCTGGAAGGACATGTTTTGTCTGTACATGCGGGGTTACAACAACCGGCGATGGCAACAAAGTAAAGACGCAGGCTTGGGTCGGTGAGAGCTGCGAAAGAAAGGATATCAGTGGGTAAGACTTGCTTTCCCATTCTCTAGGTAACCGGTGCTTATTTGACGTGACGTTAGACCCTTCGTCTTGCTCACAGGGACGGTCATCGTCATTATTCTCCTGTGCTTCGGATCCGTGTCGTTACTGTTCCATGTTGGGAATCAGGAGTTGCCAAGTACCCTGATGGGAAGCGCGGTGAATTCCAAGAAGGATTAAATGAGGATACACTGAACGGGCAGTCTTCATGGACCACGCGGCAGGGGGGTAAGGGTGACCCGTAGCGTGTACAAGTAGATATCCCCTTATAATGACCTTTTCCTATTGCTGTCTTAATTAAGTTTCTTCGTTATATCGATGTAGTCGTTGACGAGATTTGAATATCCGGTGTTTAAAGTTGTAACCAGGACCCACACAAATTGTCAGACAACAAATGTCATGTTGACATCCGAAATAAGCTGATGATGCAAAGCCCAAAGATTCAAATCAAACTCGATCCAAGTTGTAAAAAAATCGCAAAAAGGTCCCATTGGCTACGTTATAGACATCGTGTCGTACTGCTCGTAAAGACTGGTCGTAAACATAAGTCTTCAAGTGGTGGGTAAGTACAACAACAGTGATATCGAGTTAATACTAAATATGATAGGTGGGAACGAAGCAGTAATTACAGAAGGGGAGAAAAACGCGTAGACTAGAAATACAATCCAGGCATCAGGCGTAAAAAAAATCAATATTTAATTCCGTTAACACGGTGGACGATTATTGCCCGTGTGCGAGTTTCGCAAGAGCCATCTCGTCGCCAGGAAAACGACGCACCCTGGGTTGGTTCCGCAGGTATTCTAGGGGCGGAAGCGAGCTAGGAGAGAATTGCATGGTATTGTGGCGACGAGAGGGGGTATCTTTCGTGAGCGGTGAAGTGGCGCTTGGGCTCTGGCGTCGAGCAACACTGGGCGATGTCGAGACGGATCGCATAACAGTAGGCGAAAAACTAACTGGGGATGGAGACGGAGACGGCGGCAAGTGTTTGGGCGTGTATGGAACGTATTCCAGACGCGTATATGGTGCACCGTGGGACTGGGCCGTGTTAAAGATGTGTTCCGGTCGTCCCTTGGCTGCCCGCGCGGTCTGGTATTTCTCGTGAGGAACGGCTAATCCAGCCAACTGCGGGATGTCATCAACCGTTTTCAGTCGATCGAGAGAAGCGTCGGTGAAATACGCGACTATAAAGGAATTTACATTAAACATGCGGTCAGATGAGGAAATGGTGCACGGGCTTACTGAGGTGCCATTTGCGTTTACCGGCCGGCGTGACGACGTAAACGGTGTATGTTTGTTTCGTCAAGATCATTTTGGCGGGGTCCCTAAATGACGAGCTTAGTGCTTGCAAAGATAAGGGGAATTAGGCACAGCGTACACATTGGACGGCCTATACGCATTAGCCGCATACAAATTGGGATCGTCTTGTTTCTCTTGATAAAAGAGGAACCCCTGGATGAAACAGAGGAATAAGTCATTAGCGCCGGACACGCACGACCAGCCGACGTACCTCGCGCACGCGCGACGGACCCCATCGGATGCCTAGATGCATGGTCAGGCGATGATGACATGGTGGCGTTGAATTACAAACCGTCAGTCCATCTCTCTATTCCGGTCTATGACTTTAATGAGCTTTGGGCTGATGGCAATATTGAACGATACTCACACCAGTGAGCTCAGCATTGGGGCCACGTTCTTCCCAGACATAGACGGATCCCGGTTGGATGAGGCTTCTCTCATCGTTATCGAGCCGACGGGTGACCATCGGCAGAATCTTCAAATGGACAGCGTGGAAGATGACCCTCGCGTCCGAAGGGCTGCGAAGGCGTAGCCCAGTAATGGTAGCTCGTTGAGACATGGCCTGCACGTAGTAGTAGGTAGAGGAGGGAGGAGGGAGGGCAGCGGATAATGAGGGGTGTTCTCTGTGTGGGGCACTGTTTTATCAGAAAAGCATAATCCCCGTGCGCGAAATGGCATATGACAGATGGAGTTCGCGTTTACGGCACCGACTCGAAAGCATTGATCTTAAACGAAGTTCACTAATAGAGTTTTAAGGACTGTTATCATTGGATCACACTCCGGGAAGATATTTGCGTACCTTTATTATTCAAACACAGCACGACAATTAAGGGAGATATGTTGGCCTCCGGATGCCCTGATTGGGATTGACAGGTCAACGACATGAGAAGCAGTTGTAGAAGCTAAGTGTACGAAATAGTCATGTTGAAGCAGGCCCTGTACATGTAAGTACTTACCAAGGTCAGGCGATGAGATTAGAGAACAGATATTCTAGACCGGACTCTCGTAAATCCAGTAACTCGGGCCGTATCAGTTTCACTTAAGGTGTGTACTCCGACAGGGTGGAATTACAAGCCTGCGATCGATAATCTTCAATATAGTAAGAAAAACCGGTGTCTCCCGGTCGAAATGAGGCAATGCACTCAAAGAATACAGCAGCCGCGTCTTGCCGTGCCGTCCATCGCCACACAAACCGGTCTTCTTCCTCTGCAACGGCGGCGATCATGGGGAATGACCATATGGAATGTTACTGAACCGAGTAGGATGTAAGTGATGAGACTACTGAAAAAACATAGCCTAGTCGAACATACTGGTCCCATCAAAATGGTTTAGTGAACGATTGCGCTCGTTGACAACAGGGATTATTCTCCTAGCACCGATGTAAATCCGCCTCCCATCGAGATTTTGGAGATTCGTTCCGAAACTGATGTCGGCCCGAAGCAATCTGTTAATGTTTGCTATCATCATATTGAAAGATGCAATTTGGGGTTCTTCATGATCTCGAGGGTCCACATAAAATTGAACTTCAACCAGAAATAAATCGTTTTTGGAGGATCATATTGATGCGCCTTGATAAATAGGGCATCAAAATGCAAATATAGATTGAAAGGACCTAGAATCTTGTAGACGTAGACAATTGGGAGCTTGTAATAGCTGTCGATGTGAGCAAGGATCACCCAAACAGATAGTTAATGCATCCGGAACCGTCAATTGTTCGTGGGGCCTGTAGCAGACGCGCTTGCTCTTCAGGTTTCCAAGATCCAGTGGCCCAGACAAGGAAGAGGATGAAATTCCTGCATTAGTGGTCTTGGTTATACCAAAAAAGGTGTAATTTCTGCGCGCGAATCACCATCAAGGAGGTGATAACCGTTGAAAGTCCGATACCCGGAACCCCATGGCAATGTCCTTGGGTTAAAATCAGATCTCCCTAGCCTGGGAACACGGCACCGTCGCACACCCTTTCCGTATGGGAATATGCGCAGGGGCCTAGAAAAAAATGTCGGTTACTTAAAATCGAAAGGGCGGTGCACAGCTTTCTGAACAAAGCACCACAAAGTTGCCGAAAGATGCCGGGATCACCGACATCCCGACCTTCATGCCGATTGTTTTGGGCAACACCAGAACGATTGAGCTTATTGGTTTCTTTTTCTTAACTCAGTATTGCCGCCCTAGGAAAAGATTTCGACATCAAGGCATAATAAGAGTTGAGAAGAGGTCGACTCCGTATCCGACAGACGCACCCGGCTCAGCGCGGGTTTTTTTACTACAAGCGGTATTAGCACAAGGATGTACTAACTAAGGGCGGGATCCCATCTTTCAATTTATTCAGGTCTAATCACCGTGACAGTTTTCACTAAAAATTCAATTCGAACCTAGCCCTCCCACTATATCCTTACGCAACCTTGCACTCGACGCGCCTTCACCTAATATCAATCACTCTCATTGCAAACTAGATTTATTTTTTCGAGCTTTCTATTCCGAGGCACCACCAAGGATCCACTACAGGTTTCGGAATAATGTAACTGCACCCTCAGGTCATAAGTCCTAGGACCCTGCTTAAAATGCCCTCTAAATTGATTATCAGTGGTGCCAGTCAAAACCACAACCTAGCCTACTTCTTATGACGCAAAGACCTCATTCCTAGTCATAGTCCCACCGCCACATCTATTCAGGGGGACTGTTCCCAAATGTCAAGCCCACGGCACATCACACCATCGAACTTCTCCATTCATGGGGTTAAGTACCGTTCGTGTTTTACCCAGGCAGGGACTTCCGAGTCTCGGAACGTCCAGAACACAATCAGACATCTCATTCTCAACGTGTTTATTACTCAGGTCTCGCCCTCCCCAACGCCGCTCAAATCTCGTGTAGAGGAGTGGTTTCCATCATCCTTAGGACGATCTCCCCGATTCCGGTGTGTTGGCTGTGCGTATCTGGACCCGGCCCGGCTAACTACAGGGTGCTCAATACATATAGTCTAAAGGAATACAGTCCCGGACACTTTGTCTGTCCGTCTTTGTCGCCTCCGGTCTGACTTCAGTCCATCTCTTTGGGTTAAGTTAACCATGTAGGTCCAACCCATCTAATTTTTTTTTAATAGGCACGTGTCTGATTCCTTACCGTGAAAGTCACAACGATCCTCGTATGGGAATCATTAAAACCGGGACGGTGCCTATGTCTGTCGTAAATGATCCATCAAGCCGTGGACTATATCGAAGCGCTCGCTACTACCGGTCCATTCGTGCGAGTTCTGACATGGACGTGGGGATCTAGAGGCTCGACTCGAACCACCCCATCGCATGTTGCTGGATATGGCTACTCCGCTGGTGTTCCTAACGCGCCCTTTACACGTACACACGCACAGGGTTTCTTTTTTTTTATTAGCCCCCACAAACAGATATTTCCCCATTCCCCACGAACTCACAGCTCCCGGGGCGATGCAATGAAATGACGATGTTCTACTCAACCATCTGACTTTTAGGCTTGTATCCGCCAATCAACTGCCTGTCGGTCTAGTACGGGGCGCGTTCCTCGCCCATCTCTTACCCTCAACCAACCCTTGACACCTGCGCAACGGTGGAGCTCGCACGACCGATAAGGATACGCTCATTCTTCCGCATACCAGGTACCTCCAGATGTTACTTTCCTTGCTGGTCGGAAAAATGACCGACCGGCAGGCTCTGATACGTTCCACCGACTGACACCATTTATTTTAGCTTAGCGGTTTCTGCGCATTACGAGGACGTACCGGACATAAGAAGATATTAATGTCAACGGTACCCACGAATGCACACTTTAATCTTTTAACCATGGCGGAACCAGTAACAGCGTCCTTCACCTTGGCGTATGCACTGCACCCGTGTGGTGGTAAGATGTATTGTACATGTCTTTGTTCTTTTGACGTCACGCTTCCCAAATGCTTTCTGCGTTGAAGGAGAAGTCCCGGCTCTTCTTGCTTGATTCCTTCAGCTGAGAACACCAGCGGATCAGCCATCTATCCATCCATCTCAACTGATTAGTCCTGATTGACAGCTCGCATTGGATGTACATAGGAAAAGCAGAATATGCTCACCGACCTACGCGGAAAGACGATTCCTCTACCCTCCTATTGATCGTGGCGTACGGAATAGTTTAACGATGACGGTATCGCGCTCAGGCAGGCGCACGGCAGTCCTAGAGACAGACGTATGGAACTAAGTATGGCTCCGCGTCCAGACGGAGAAAAGAAGGTAATGTCCATTGTTCGTGATGCGCTAGACGGCGAGGTACAATATTATGTACGTTACTTCTTTCAATATGGAATAGGACCTATATAACACCGGGGGGAAAAAACAAAGGAAGTCCAGTTCTACCAGAAGAGTCCAAGGTGTATGGATAGATCAGGAATATGCCTAAGGTATAACGAGGAGAGACAGTGTGTAGTACAGTATTTGAATATTGAACGGTGAGGACTTTTGGTATGGTGTCTAACACAGCAATGAAGGTATCGTAAAGGCCACCATGGGATGATTGGCGGGCATGCAATGTCCGTGAATGGCGTGGAGCGTTCATAAATAGACAAGTGTGATACGAGCGCCAATAAATGTCCAAGAAGATAGCAAGAGCGTTATGATTTTTTGTGCTTCCTCTTGGCACCATCAATGACAGCGCCGGCGGCTTTGATCATTTCTTTGAGCTCACCACTGTCGTGCAGAGAGCGGATATTGGATATCGGCCCGACGTAGTAACCGCCGATCAGGAGAATGGGCAGATCGTCTGTAGTTACGACTCTCTCGAGGAGGGGCTCAAGCACAGCACTGTCTTCACGAACATCAACATCCATGATCATAGGTGCTGGATGCAAATAAAGGTCTGCTAGGATGGCCTTTATCTCACGCGATACGGGTGAATATAGCTACAAAGATGACTCTTAGTTAAAGAAGATGAGAAGCGAAAAATGAATGAACGCACCTTGGAGTATAGGAAAACAGGATGCCGCGTCCAGACATCATCGATCATATCTTGTATCTCATCGGCTACCCGCGGACTTTGTGGATCGAAGTCGACGACGAGCTGGGGGTCTATGGGCAAGGAAGGGTCTACGAAGGAAGGAATGACGTTCTGGGGGAGACTCGCTAGGAAGCTGGAGACGGCTGCCAGTTCCTGCGTTGTGTCCAGCCGTAGCTGGGGCTGGTTGGTATAGGCCTTGCGAAGAGTAGCAGCATCGGTCGACGTCCGTATTGTCTCCAGAGCCTTTGCGATCTGATCAGCAGCTGGCCTATCGGGACGCTGCAGCCCGAGCGGTGCCTGCAGCGCTCCCTGCTGGAAGACAAAAATGTAGGTGGACAAGAAGCAGATCACGAAAAGGGCAAGAAATGTAGTTCTGAAGCGACTTTTTCGGGTAGCTAAGGACGACATGAGGGAGAATGACGACGAGGGTGCTGCCATACGGAAGAACCTGAATGAGGGTAGGTCAGAGGGTGGTACCCGTAGTGGAGTGCGACTAGTGATGCGTGTAATAGGCATTGCAAACAAAGCCTTATTAGAGTTAGGAATGAAAGAATAAGAAAAAAGAAGGTCAGATAAGGAACGTGGTAGTCAAATACAAGCGATCCGAAACAAACACGGCCACACTCTTTCGCCCGCCTTGCGTCCCTTGCTTCCGACGATTCCCCACCTCACCGTCCTTAATCCCGCCATTTTCTAACTATTTTCCTCAATTTTCCTGGCTTCGACCGGCGCACTTCTTCCCCCATTGCTAGGAACATCCTTGGCATCGTGTCAATGGCGCAGGTACGGGCAGCAACACGCGGCATAGCACTGCTTGAGCCACCGGTGATCCTACGCCGGTTCGAATTGTAAAACAATACTTCGAACCCATCAACGCTTTCTGTCAGCCCCATTGTCAGATCTTGTGCGGCCTTGTTCTTCTCTGGCGTTTCCCGTTCATATCCCCCCAAAACGACCGGCGCCTGCCTGAAATTTCCACCATGCAGACGGGCCGACTCTACTACGATCACTTTGATCGATCTTTGGATTTACCCCGTTTACTTTTGTGGCCACCTATCATCACTCGTAACCGGTAACCAGTTATCGATACGCAAGGTATTCCCCCTGCGCCACGCAAAATTTCACTTTGCTTTTCAATTTCATCATGTGTGTGCCATCAATTTCATCGACGGTCGACTTGTTCCATTTCCTTATTTAAGCGCCTTGTACACAAGGGCTTTCCTGAGAGTGCTTCCTTCCTCTGTAACGAGCCTTCTGACAGGTCTTCCTTTCGTTACCCCTTGGTTGTGTCCACTTCGAAAACGTACTGGTTGATCCTCTTAATTTCAAGATAATGAAGGTACAACGCATCAGTCACCCACTCGTCTCGCCAATTCATAATCAGTATGTGGCGTTGACTCGGGTACCGCTCCTACCGGCTTTTCTCAGCCATGTCATCGGACAACCACGCGTGTCCTGTACTCATTTAAAGAAGAGCTTGTTTTATTATCTCAGTGGCGGGAGACACATACATGTCTCCGGTGCTTTTAGAGCGACATACAGTGGGACTAGAGTCTAAGTGTTCGAATTCTCTCGCCACTAACTCCCCAGAGTAGAGTCGCCGTCTACAGTGGCGTCCTTTACTCCAGCACGAAGACTTACGATGGTATCGCTCCCAGTACTCACCCGAAGTTAATGGCGCATTAGAGCCGGTACTCGCAAAGTTGCTATGTGCGACTAATCTTCCTACGGCTATGATATCTATGTATGTCCTCCTAGCAAGCGATGTTCCAACAAACGGAAGTATTACAACTCCGTGGACCTCAAACCACTCTGCCTCCGAGCTTAGACCTTCTTCATAATGGAGAGCATCAGTATCTATATGTATTGCCCTGAGCTTCGGTGTCCACGCCGACATATACATCTTATCACAAACCCGCAGGACCCAGACAGGGAATCGGAACACGGCGTTCCAACGGGGCGCGTTCAAGATACCGCAAACAGAGACCGAACTCACCGTTGGGTGGTGTGGTTGAATATCCCGTGAGCGTACGGATCCTTCTTGTGAAGAAACGTTTTCTTTTACGTGTCCTCACACATTGAACATGCGGGCACGGGGAGATTGTTGAGCACCTTCGGATAATCGGTCCGCAGTGGCGCGTGGGAACCGGCGGCCAACTGCGGGATGCTCATACCCCCTGAGAAATGATGTTCATCAAGAACTACCATTGTTGCTGGCCAGTGGAACGTCTGCATCATGGTTTCTCGTGGATCGTACCGCGAAGGAGTCAGGGCTACTTGCTCTCGGAAATTTCCGCTCGACTAAATACTGTATTGGCCCTCAAACTCAATCCTTAAAGTTGGGACTTCAGCAAAAGCTTGAACTTCTTGGAGCGCTGAAATTTTTTTGCTGATGGGAAACATCTCAATGCTCTTCGGCCCGTGCGGGGGGGTTGGGATAACGGTACATGTCAGGGTCAGGAGAACCGATACGGAGGCGTTGCGCTAATACTTACTTGGCCACTACTTTGATCCTTTTTTTTGACTCTGGCATCTGCTCGGCGGCCTGTCACGAATATCGAATGCAGAGGACTACCTGTCTTTTCAAGTCAGTGGATTCTTGATGCTAGAGGCAAATGCGAAAACAGCGCAAGGGTTTCGCGGCGACGATTCTTGTGGCGTCTGTCACGCTGCGAACTTCGTGTTTTCATTCATATCGCTTACTAGACCAGATCTTTTTACGGAACAGGTGAGAGGAACAGATAATCCAAGGGCATCTGCTATGAACTTGTGACTACAGATCGGGTCCCACAACGGGACATTTGTCGGAGTCGGCTACTGCTCTTGACAGAAATCCCCGCTGGCAATAGACATAAAAATCGTTTATAGGCACCAACAGATCATCTGCCAGTACCATTCTTGGGGTAGAGAAGCAAAATTTCTCTTTGCGTGTCATCTACTTCGCGGCCCATTGCCCATGGGCCATTTTGCCGGGTCGGTTTCTGACAAGATACTGGAAGTACGCGCCGAAAAGACGAACGTCTCTGATGCTCTATCGTCCTGAAAGCGAAACCTCTGTTGGTGGAGTATTTGGTCTTGGTTCGGGCTATCTGAATGAGGTCCATGACCGAAAACTCAGGCACACTGCTACTTCAGGTTAACCGTTCTATTTGGCTGAGCGATTCGTATCTTCTCGAAGGTCTGTTCACGTACTTGAGATGCTCGTCTTTCTACTCAACTGGTCAGTCTACTACTACCCAACTGGGACTCGGATCTCAGCACTTTGCAAAACTACAGATACTTTCGATACAGCACCTGATTTTTTCTCTCGGCCGTCTTCTTTCGGCCTCCTTATCTCAAATATTGAGTCCGAGAACTATTCACCTTCCAGACAATCCAAACGCGTCGGTCTTAGCTTTTCTACTGAAAAAAAAAAAAAACCGAAGCAATTCCTTTCGTGGAGTCGAGGCTCTGCTCCACACGACGCCGAACTCACGGAAAAATAGAGTTTTTTGCCACCTGGCTGACGAAGGCGCGTCATTTTCAGAACTCTTCACAGACTAGGAAATTTTGGCTCATGTAAAATTTTCCTTTACATCGCGGGACCGGGATCCTCGTGTGTTCACGCGGGAAGTCGGACTGTTTCGCCACCCCATCGTTCGGGGATCAAAACTCCTTCGGAAGGGGTAAGGGCTCGACCCAAGGCCTTAAATTTGTATTCGTGCGATCAGAGGTTTTGGTTCTTCCCTGATTGCTTTATTTCTGTGTTTCATCCAAAGGATTGTAATGGCTTGAACAATATAGCGGACTCTATTCTAGTTCTGATCCTCGAAAATTCTGCGTAAAAGAACTGGCGTGCGAGGTCTACCGGGGATGACTTTCAGCTCATACATGAATGATGATTATTTTACCGCCCATCTTACGGAAACATGACGTTTCTGTGAAGGGCCCGGTGAATGATCCGCTTCTGCCTTTTCACTCGAGGATTTTTGATGCGAGAAGAAAAGCGTTTATCCCTCCGTAAGCATGGTGTTTAATTGCGCTCCGTCCTCATCTCACGGTGAACCTCTATTCCTTTGTTGCCCATCTTACGGTAACATACAAGTAGCATCAATATCACGTCCGCTAACTGTGTTTCTTCCCTTCATCGAGCTGTTTCTGTGGCACGGTCCAGACTCTTATACGCAATATAGTACATACAACTAATCTAGCAAGAGCTTCTACGAGATGATCTCCGCCGATCCCGGCGCATGATAGATGGGGGTGAGTGTGTTGACCTTCTCAGCACATCGAATCTTGATACACGGCCGTTCCCACGAGCGGTAAACATGGCTGTTCGAAGTTGAGACCACCACCATCAGATTCAACACTGAGAAGAGGATCAAACGGCAAAGTCAATAGACTCTGTAATGTCGTCTCGCCCGGAAACCCCTTCTTGAGACGCCCTCGGACTTTGAGCAAAGCCGGACGTGTTGATGGTAGTTAAGTTCTACCAATATATTAGCACACTTCCATTTCATAGGAATCTGCCCGACGACTGTGGGATTGGACGGGGGAAGTTCCTCGGAATGGCTCGTTTCGTATACCTGGGCATATTCAGCTTGCCTATCTCTGCAATTATTTGTTCCGTGACGACATTCTTCGACGTATGTCCAGTGGTTACATCTAGTTTCCTTATGGATTAGGTATGTTTTATGTTCATCAAGACCCCAGAAATAAGCCGCTACTTGGGCCTCCGCGAAGATCGTTGTAACCAGGCCAAGGCGAATTATCGATATATATTCGACAGTTACGATGCCTCAAAATGGCTTTGTCATGACGACGACGACGTGTATGATGCACAGTTTGTACTGTTAGCTTTCAAGCAGACCGTGTTTCCCGCGCGTTAGGTCACCACTCCCCCTGCTGTGAGGCTGTGAGAGCATGAGAATCCAGAAGACAGACCTTACGAATTCGTGGTGTGAAAGGAATGCTCGTTTCCCTATCCTTTTGAATACTTGCAAGTCTGGATGAACACTTCCAGGTCCCATCTTGTGTCTCACTTGAGGAAAGTAATGAATCAAACCGTTTTGAGTGGTCTTCCAGCTGTTTCATAGTACTATGCACGATAATACTATCAGACTTCTACGTTACTGAATATTTGCAACATTGTTCTACCGTTTTCCGAGAAGTTGTCTACAGGTTCATTTTGATCAAAACCGGCGGTTTGAAGGTTCCAAACCACCGGCGAACTCGGTAAGCAGCCAATCAATGCTTGTACTCATCAATTGTTCTTCATACAATACAGGAATGCTGTCTGTATTTTCCTTTGAGTTCTAGTATGGCGAGACACAAAGAGAAGGCGCGCCCTTTTAATTTTGAGACATTCAAGTTGTCACATGCAGTCACATCACGGTCCCATTTTGTCCTCAAATATGGACCTGGCTCTTGCCGATCCCCTTCGGAGGTCCACCGTGAGGTATGTCCTATATGGAACAAGTCCACCTCTGTTCCATGATTTAATGTCCTTCCTCAGCTCGCTCTACCCTGGTCTCTCTGCAAGGGATAAAATATAAAAGTATCGTATCATATCATATCATCTCGCGATCTCCCAATGGCCATCTACCAAGCAACGACCTCTGCGCCCGTAAACATTGCTTGTATAAAGTGCGCAGACTTTAATTTCTCCCTGATTTACTTCTTATTACATGTGATGTAAAGGTACTGGGGAAAGCGAGACACCAAACTCATCTTACCCACCAACTCTTCGCTCTCAGTGACCCTTGACCAGGACCACCTTCGGTCGACAACAACATCGCGTGCAGACCCATCGTTCAATAAGGACACTCTATGGCTAAATGGAAAGGAAGAGGTGATAAAAGATGGCGGCAGAATGGCGACTTGCATCGCTGAACTGAAGCGCCTTCGAAAAGAGCTCGTTGAAGACAAGGATCCGAATGCACCCAAAGTACGTCTTGAATTTTCCTATAGAAACTTGACTAATATTGCACCAGCTATCGACGTTCCCCCTCCACATTTCGTCCTTCAACAACTTCCCGACTGCCGCCGGCCTGGCATCCTCAGCGTCCGGCTTTGCTGCTCTCGTTTCATCCATCGCGACTCTCTACGCTCTTCCCTGCGATGCCTCTGCCCTATCCTTGATTGCCCGGCAAGGCTCTGGTTCTGCCTGTCGATCCCTCTTTGGCGGATATGTCGCCTGGGAACAAGGCACCTCTCCCACCGGCGAAGATTCCTACGCCATCCAAATCGCGCCCCAATCCCACTGGCCCGACATCCATGCCCTCATTTGTGTCGTATCCGATGACAAGAAGGGCACTTCCTCGACCTCAGGTATGCAGCGCACCGTCGAGACCTCGCCCCTCCTGCAGCATCGCATAAAGCACGTCGTCCCTCAACGCATGGCCGACATCTCCAAAGCCATCCTCGAGCGCGACTTTGATACCTTCGCGAAGATCACCATGGCTGACTCGAACCAGTTCCATGCTGTCGCGCTCGACACGGAGCCGCCGATCTTCTATATGAACGACGTCTCCAAGGCTATCATCGCGCTAATCGTGGAGTATAACCGTGTGGCGGTACTCAAGACTGGCAAGGTTAAGGCGGCGTATACGTATGACGCCGGTCCGAATGCGGTTATCTATACGCCAAAGGAGAATGTCAAGGAAATCGTGCAGATGATCGTCAAGTATTTCCCGCAAAAGGAAGCTTTCAAAGATGTGTTTGGGATATTTGGTGCGCAAAGTGTACAAGGCGCCGTTGTGGATGGATTCAATGAGACGGTGGCGAAGCCTTTTGATATCGGAGCCGTGAAGGGGCTTATCCATACCAAAGTTGGCGATGGACCGAGAGTATTAGGGGAAGAGGAAGCGTTGCTTGGCCCTGATGGGATTCCAAAAACGTTGGCGTAATTTCATTCTTAGGTATCTTATTGGAAGTTGTATTGATCTTAGAAATGTAAACAGAACAAGTATTTTGTCTGTGCACTCGGGTCCGCCTTCCGATCAAGAAGGTGCGCGAGTACTTATTTTTTGCTGGCAGTCTTTGACTATGCTCCGCGAATGATAGCTTTTACTTTAGATGAAACGCACGTGCGCTCACACCTATCGATAATCTCACGGACTTCCGTTCATCATACTTCATTTTATCTATGTTTCTGGCAGGTCATATTGCACGAGACCAGCAATAGTTATCCAATACTGTCAGAGTCCAATACTTTGAATCTATTGTTCATCAATATTTGTCAACAAGGTCTCGTTCCGAACTTGTTTATATCTATCGGGAATTGAGATGGAACACATGTAGGATTTTCAAAGTGGAATATTCATGGACATTTCTAGGACAAATCACCTTCATTCATAATTGCATCGATTCACAGCCTGGGCCCTCTGAGTTCTCGGTCCGCTCGCCTATGCCGCCAAAATATGACTGCGGCAAATTATGCAAGCATTTACATTTTATGCCCAGACTCGGAAAGCGTATTGACTTCGCAGCGTAAATGCATTCCCAGCCGTACGATAGCTCAAACCCTGAATATTCTGATCCGACATGATGGACAACGTACTCCTACACGTCGGATCCGTGTAACATTGAGCATGAAGGTCCCTATTTGGGGCTACCGACTTTGGATGCCGAAGTTCTGTCGGTGCCGTCGTCCGGCACCGCATTGTATGGCTATTTAAAGTGCGCCGATTTTTGCCGAAGCGCTTGTCCGTTTCCGAGCCGAACGGGGATCAATTAAATTTCATTCCCTTGATGAACTCGTGTACAGCCGATCAGGAAAAAGCGTGCTACCGCTCTTGTGCACCAGCGCCCCCTGTTTCCCATGAGCTCTAAAGGTCCTTAAGGCTCCGCTATGCTATTTATGCCCCGCCGTCGTCTCAGTGGTCCTGCCGTGTTTATTCTGAACACTATCTCGATAGTGGTTCTCCTCTACGTCTTGCTGTATGTCTTGAAGAAAACCGGCGTCTTCAAACAGCAGCCGGAACAAGCGCTCGGCGACGATATCTGCCCTGCTAGTTGTTTAAATGATGACTTGGCGGCAGAACCGATTGTAGTGGAAACGACACCGACGTCTTATTATTCTGCAGTAGAAGCAAAGCCGACTCTTAAACCATGGGACTCAAGCTATTATGTGCGAGGAACACCAGACGTAAACTTTCGAGGTCAGTGACACGATCTTTCAGCACCTTTTGAACCGCATACATCTATACACAGATAATCTGCAGAGTGATAAGAGTTACCTGACAGCGTGGTGTCTTGGGGGATTCAGTGCGTAGCCAGGACTGTTCATATTGCCATCGTTTTCAACTTAACACAATAGCAAACCTATTCATGTGTCAGGTGCGTGTTCGTTTCGCGTCCTTTGTGCTCACATGGAGGGCTCACGCGCATACACCCAGGTCAATCTGATTTACTTGGGGGTCATATCAGATAGAATTCCCGTTCTCCCTCCATTTTCACCATCCCACCATATCTGTGAGTGACTATCATTGTCACCGTACGATTAACGCGTCTAAAAGGGTGACTGTATTCAGCTGATGAAGCCGGTGTAATTGCTTTTGGCGATGTGTTCAACCTCACGCGTCTCCGCGACGTTCTTCGATCACCTATTATTGAATGGTCCGATATCAAGAAGCCTCTGAAGAAACTAGGAGATTCTTCTGCTTCCTGGGAGACACTAGGGTGCTGGAGCGTACGGTCTCGCGATGTGGACGATGCTAGTCCCGACTATAACTTTGCCAGGGCCCTTGCTCTCGATGCATCGTACACACGCGTACCAGACCAGATGTACCGCTCGTCCGATTTAGACGAGGGACACACCAACTTTTGGAACCTCGCATCTCTAATATATCCAGTGCGGCCGGCATTTGCAGATCAGACTTTTCCTCTGCTGAAAGCATCGCCCAAGGGTGGTAGAGAACCGCCGGATAGGCATCTGGCGTGCTTTGATACCTTGTATTATGTCGGGTCCGGGGCAGACTCTTTTGAATGGAATCGTCCTTGGTCGCCTGCGTGGAGGACTGTTGGGAAGCACTTGAGGTTTACCGAGAGCATGCAGAAGTTGGGAAAGGAGTATGCTTCGAGAGTTTTTGATGTTGCTCCAGATCAGCTTCCGCCGGTGAGTTCTAGTTTTTGGGTATGATTGTATTGACAATAAATGGACACCAGTTCATTGCTGTCCACATACGGCACGGAGATTTCAAAAGTAATTGTTGGGCGACCAAGGATATCAAAGCATGCTATGCGGATCTTGCGGCATTTGTGAGACGCGTAGAGGAGGTGCAAGAAGAGTTGCGGGAGAAGCTTGGTCTGGAAGTAATTCATATCATCATGTCCACGGGTGCGTATTCAGTTATCACATGGCTTAAACCTTTCTGAGCTGTTCTTGGTTAGATGAGAAGGACGAGGAATTCTGGGAGGAGGTTGATTACCTAGGCTGGGGATATATCGACCATGAACAAGAGGGGACTATCAAGACGTATGGAGAATGGTATGGCCCGATCATCGACATCGTGATCCATAGTCTGGCTGTAGGATTTGTAGGCACTGACGGGTCAACATTAAGTCTTGTCAGTAGCAAGCGGGTGGAAGACTGGAATAACGGTGTCACTCGAACGGTGAAATGGGGCTATGCGGGGGCAGACAATCATTAAATATATAGAGCCGCGCATTAAGGAATTATTTATGTATTATACGGCCGTTGAGGTGGACTACTTAATGGTTTTTACCCCGGTTCATGTATTCTCTTCGAATAGATTTAGTATTCTGATACGTTTCGGTTTCAAATGGTGTGCTGGATATACCCTCTTCCGGTAAGTTCATCTGCTAGGTGTAGGCTCGTGTCTTTCGCTGCGGCTCTATTACCTTCTGTTTACAGTCTACCCTCAAACCGATGCATACCGCACTCAGTTAGTCTCCGTTAACGTTGTATTTTGGGGGTTACTTCTCGCTTTCTCTAAGGGCAGTGTTTCGTCAGGTTGATTTCCTCCGTGCCAGTTGTTTGTGTATATTATTAGTCATGCCTCTCTTATCACCCATTCCTATATGCACAAGCAGTCTAATCTAACGTGGACTGTCATCCGGTCCGGTTCCTGTAGCTCCAATACTTTTTCCTTCTGGTTTAGCACGAGCGCTGTACTAATAATTTGAACGAGCTAATGTCTATTAAGCGACGTAATTAACCTTGCGCGTTTATGACAAACTGTAATGTAGGATGGTTTGACACAAAATCATAACAGGAACACTGCTACTATCGTTGAAGAATATCTGGAATGCTAGATCATTGACAGCGGCGATTTATGCGAGTCAACACCATATTCGGATTTCCCTCCATTTCGCAAGCATTCTGCGGATGACTAGGCCACTTTCTCTATTGCGTACCCATCTACCAAGAGATTGAAATATGAGTCCACGACTAGCCTGTCCCACTGGAATGTACGGTGTACCCATGTCGGGTCTAGCACGATCCCAGAGTAGTGGATAAGTCCAATATCTCCCAGTTGGAGTTCCGTGGTGGCACGTCTACGCTTTCACACGACATGATGAGCCAGTGACGGCGTATGTGCGGAGTGTGAACCAGGTGCCTTGAGAAGTGAATATGATAGGTGTACTTTCCACGCCGTTGCGCTAATGTTTGCCGGCAGACATGACTAGCCTTCTGGGACACGGTGACAAAGGATTAGCTAGAAGCGCAGCGACCATAAAGAGGAGAAAACAGTTAACAGGTACGAGCATGGTATGGTATATTGCCATTGATAGCGCGGTTCATAGCCCTGTGGCTAAGGGTTTCGTCAGGCCTCGGACCGAAATGTCCCCCGCTATGCATCGTCAGCAGAAAAGTATTAGAAGATTGGGATAGACGGACCATAAAGATAGTAAGACGCCCGCGTGCAGACGTCGGTGAGATGAGATGAAATGGATACTATTCCCTTGTGTGGCGTCTGAAATATTAATAATAGTTTGATGCTAAACATACCAACTTGATGAAAAGTAAGAATTTGGTTGGCTAGTGCATACTACAGATGGCCGTGTTAACGTCATGAAAGGGAGGCAAATAACAGAGCTTAGCGCGGCGTTCCTCTAATCCATTGTCAATCCATATCTACGGAATGACATTGCTCATCTGAATCGTGGTCTCGACCCTTGTCTTCGCGCTTTGTAGAGTAAAACCCCCATAACAGCGAAAACGCGATCAAAGCGTGCGCAAGGTTTTCCGGGTTCGAATTTATCCAGCTCAAGACTAGCAGTTAAGGAACCTATGACTGACGCTATAGAGTCCTTCATTGATGTGGAGATGATCTGCGGTGACGTATGGGAAAATGAGTTGGAAATGGTTATTGAAACCAAACTCGAGATATACGAGGCGAATAAGGTCGAATGTTGCTCACCTCATTGGGCAAAAGGGTTCTGATAGGGCATCTGTGTATGCCTGGGCTTCAGAGGGAGGTACGGAGCGCCATGTCCGATGAAAAGTGTAGCTCTAGACCCGATCCGTAAGATTTGCGAGTAGGGGAAAGGCAGATTTGCCAGTCTATCGTATGCCGACAGGATCAGGGAGATTTATCGGAATACATCAAGATGAAGACTTAGATGGAAATCAACCGATCAGGAGGCGGGAGTAGATGCTGAAGATGGCAGGTCAGTGGGAACTTGAACCGGGTGCATTTTCATCGCTTGGGATAAGCATTTCGAGCGCATGGCGAAAGGTCCCCACAACGAAATGATTATCCAGAAGTCTTTCCGGGAAGACGAAGCTGTGTGAAGTGCTGTATCCGTATATGTTGAACTGGGCCCCAAGACGAGGAAATTTTTTCAATACGAGCCGCACCGGCTGCAGATGTAACCAGTCCTAGACGGCCTCCTCGAAGCAATCGATCTCTCCGTGCAAAAGACACCTTCGGGTAAGATCTCTGAAGTGCAACCTAGATTGTCCCTGATGGCTCTCGTATCGATAGTAGATGAGGGGGCCAAGTTGTAGAGTAAGGCCCCAGATAGAGAGTCCAGGTTCTATGTGTAGCATGAAGACTTCCCGATTCGCACGTTGATAATAAGTGATAAAAACAGAACAAAGAGAATATATTAAGGCATCCCGCCAACCGCCCGTCAATCCATCCAAATCGGGATGCCAGCCTCGGTCACAATGAGTCACACGTCACAAGGACTTTCTACCATGTACTACGCTCAGCACTCTCCTGGAGTGCCTCACAAATTGGCGGACCATACATGGCCACGACAGACTCCATCAAGTCAGCAGCCGCCAGGATATGCTTTGTTTGCCCACCCACATCCATTACCCTTGCCTCATCACCATCACCACCAGAATTCGCTCTCCCACAATGGTCTATCCCACTATCCTTCACCGCCCCAGATGGGCTCACCAGCTGGCCAGCTCATCACACAGCACTGGCAGCAGCAGCTTTTTAAATGCGAAACAGTTCGGTCGTCACGCTCACCCCATTTTCGGGCAAGGGCAAATGCTCTTGCGTCACGGACCGTAGCAAAGTCTGCTATTCCAATCACAAATCCAAACCAGCCGGAGGAGCCTGTCGACGACGAAAACCACCCGTCGTCGACCGTCGCACCCATTGCAGAGGCACCGAGACCAACGGTAGGCGCACCACCACAAAACAATTGGGGTTCGCTGGACATGGGTGGCGTTGGTCTGAAGAACTTGCCTCCGTCATCAGGCCTGTTTTCATTCACATTCCTCATTCATCTCTACCTAAATCACAACGCCCTTGAGGTAATACCACCGCAGATATCTGCCCTACGGCACCTCCAATTGCTCGACATCTCAGGGAACAACCTCCAACATCTACCACCAGAGCTCGGTATGCTCACCCAGCTCAAGGAACTCTATTTCTTCGACAACCAGGTCACCACTATCCCCCATGAGCTAGGCACTCTGCACCAACTACAGACCCTCGGCATTGAAGGGAACCCGATGGACCCGTCACTGAAGGCCATAGTCCAAAAAGATGGCACTCCAGCACTCATTTCCTATTTGCGCGACTCATGCCCCGTCTTTCCGCCTCCTCCGGAACGGCAGTGGAAGCACCTCGATCCATCGTCAGCGGCCGGTGCTAGTGGTGAGACGTTCAGCGTCCTCTGCTACAATATTTTGTGCGAAAAGTATGCAACGGAACGTCTGTATGGTTACACACCGTCATGGGCCCTCGGTTGGGAGTACAGAAAAGAGATCATCCTCGCAGAAGTCGTCTCCCACTCGGCCGACTTCCTATGTCTCCAGGAGGTGGATATCGAGCAATACGAAGATTACTTTGTCAAGAACCTGCAGACGCGAGATTACGAGGGTGTGTTCTGGCCAAAGTCTCGTGCAAAGACAATGTCTGAAGCGGATCGGAGGATGGTGGATGGATGCGCAACGTTCTACAACGCGGCACGCTTCAAGCTTGTAGAGAAACTTCTCATCGAGTTCAGTGCTGTTGCGATGCAGAGACAAGATTTCAAGAAGACGGATGACATGTTCAATCGGGTTTTGGGCAAGGACCACATCGCTGTAGTGTGTCTCCTGGAGGACAAGCAGACAGGGACACGATATGTGATTGCGAACACACACATACATTGGGATGCAGCGTACCGGGATGTCAAGCTCGTTCAGGTAGCCCTATTGGTGGAAGAGATCGAGAAGATGGCGTCGGCATTCGCCCGGTATCCCCCACCAGCAGGAATGACAGCGAAGTATACCGATGGGAGTAAGATACCGCTGATTCTCTGCGGCGATTTCAATTCAGTGCCGGAGAGTGGTGTTTACGAGTTCCTGCAAAACGGCGTACTGAGTGCAGACCACCAGGACTTCATGAAACATGTGTATGGACGGTACACGGAGGAAGGGCTGAGGCACCGATTAGGACTGAAGAGCGCATACAGCACAGGACAAGGCGGGGAGATTCTACCAATGACGAACTACACGCCCAGCTTTAAGGGGGTCCTCGATTATGTGTGGTACTCGACGGCGACAGTAGCGGTGAATGCGGTGCTGGGTGAGGTTGACAGAGAGTATTTGGATAAAGTGGTAGGGTTCCCAAATGCGCACTTCCCATCAGAGTAAGTCTTGATGCTTCTTAAATTGTGATTCGCTGACTGACAAGGTTTTAGTCACATATGCCTCATGACCGAGTTCAGAGTCAAGTCGGGCCTCAAAACGACATCGACGATACCACCTACACCGTAGGATTATTTGCATATCCATTCGTTTACTCGTTCGCTGTTTGTTTATTTCCGTCGTCTTGTACATACACTACTATACGGTTTCTTACCTACGTACACATCGTTGCTTTATTTCCTCACACCGACCTTCTTTATTTCTTCCGTGTCCGGTCATCTCATTCTCCCTCATTTCCTTGCACTGTCTGTGTCTCTGTTGTATGTACCATCGTGACGATCAAGAGAAAAAGATGAAAGCTGCATACCTGTGAGGCTGCGTGGACCGTCATCAGATGAGGTACGTTCCGACCATCGTCCTTCCACATGGCACACAGGTTCAGCGGTAAGCGTTCATATCGATTGATATAGGTCGAATCTTCTCATGATCTGTCGCATTTCAGGCATCCGCGTTCGTTTAGAACAGTTCTATGTCATCGGAGAGCTGCGCCCGCCTGCGTATTTGCATATCATGCATACCACTCCACAGTAACAAAGCGGTGGCCGCAGGCAGCACAAGTGCCTCTGCTGCGTATTTGTGATGAGGTGTGTCAATGCTGATGAGTCTGACGTCGATATGAGGCATTTCTTTCGGATATACCTCACCTTCTTATCCTTCGAGTTTCTCTTACTGCATCTGCTTTATTCCAGTTTTCCTCAATGTACCAGCTGCACCAATAAGCTTATAAAGCGATACTTTGTATGTATGTCATCCAACATGGTCATTCCCGTTTAGCGCTGAATCTGATGGACGCAGTTCCGGAGCTGCGCGTTCAATTTGTTGACGGGTTCCTGTACTTATACATCACTTAGCGAGTGATGACAGATGCAGGCTACGAAATTCGCACGTACTGCAGACTATTTATACCTGAGCGCCATGGAGCACTTCTCAACATCCACCGCCATATCCTTCGAACGCTCTCTTTGAATTATAACAATTTTATAAATGGCATTCCTCCTGCGAACCTCTGTCGTACTTGCGCTTGCCTTGGCATTCGTCAATGCGGTACTTGAGCGTTCCTTTCGCTCAATTGTCTCATGAACACTCATGCGTTTGTGTAGGCTCCCGCTTCTGAACCCAGCGTCGTCCCTATGTCGACCTTTACCGCGAGCAGGATTGAGCACTCTCTGGTCCACTACAGCCCGTACTTGGTCGATTTTACGGACACAATTACCTATACGTGCGTCTTTTTTTGCTGCGCTTCTCCCGCACGTAGTCTGAGCTTATTGTGTATAATATAGGCAATTCTCGACCTCTACTGCCGACGTTGCTTCTGCAACGCATTAGTTGTTGGGTGGTGTCCGTTCTGCTGGCTTTCATCTAGTTGCACGGAGTTTAAGGTTAATATGGCTCGTGCATAGACACTCCTTCGCACATTCCTTCTGTTGAATGGCCTGAGCGGTTTATTATTTGCAAAGTTTTTATCTTGGATACGTGTTTTCCATGGCTATCCGTTAAGTAGACCTTGAATTGGACTACGTTTAATTCTTTAACAAAGAAAATGATGAGGATCGAAAACGTGTTGGAGAATAGTAAAGATCGAAGTCCTCGCTCCGGCCCGATTTTCAAACCCCGACAATCTACCTTTTACTACCATGCCTGAGCCCCTGCCACAGAACCCTTTTGACTCACTCTCTGGCGAATACGCAGCGTATCAATCTTGTCTGGATCTCGAAGCTTTCGGTGGTAGCTGGGGCGTGGTCGCGGATGGCCTCATGAAAGAGTCTTCTGAAGTTGCCATGTTCAAATTCAGCCCAGAAGTTGTGGCGCGAGTCCTGGGCTACGCACTTATTCACTCTCCTTCTACCAAAGGCAAGGCTTGCTTGGCCAAAGAAATATCCAGTTGCAACGACACCGGCGAGTTTCTTGCAGGCGTGTCGTATTTGTATGTCATGGGCATGATTAGGATCTGTACGCTCTCGTCCTCGTCCTACACCGTGCAATTAATGACGTTCACTGCAACTAGTTAAAAATCCGAAGGGTGCAGTACCGACGCCTATGTCAGTTCATAGTTCCCGGCCATCATTCCAAGCAACGGCAGAAAACATCGCAGCCCTTTTGTTGCAGCCCACTGCCAGTTCAAGTAATGCAAAAAAGCTGGTAAGCGAAATCCCCAGAGCGCTGGTCCCGGCTGAAACTCGTCAGGCTTTGGCGCGAGACAATTATCGGTGTATACTGTCAGGGAATGTGGACAACGACAGCCTTCGCGACGGCCTGACAACGATCGATTTACCGACCGGGGAGAGGAAGACAAGTACACAGCTAGGACACATATTCAACGAATCGACGACGGGCCATATAGTCGGATTGACAGATGCCGCACAGAAAAAAGTTTGTCTATCTTCCCCTGTCTGTAGTTCCATCTAATCTCAATTTATTTGCCAGCTAGATTGGGCGGCTTCTGCTGCTGCCGTTGTTGAACGATTTGCCCAAATTTCAATCCTTAAAGAGCTCAATCAAAATAACGTTCACAGACCAGAGAATACATTCACGATATCACCTGAGTTTCATGATCCGTTTGACCGGCTCCAAATTTCTCTTCGTCCAATTAAGCAGGTAGGTGAATTAGTTTCGTCTTCTTCCTTCTGAACACGAGATCTATATAGGATGATAGCAATACGTATGAAATTCATACTTATCCTCCCGATGAAAATGCCGAGTATGCACTTCCATACCAAGTAACGCTCACGGATGCGACGAACGGGAAAATTCCTCTTCCTAGCCGTCGTTATTTCGAGCTCCGTGATGCTTGTGCAAAGATTGCTCATCTCTCGGGGGCGGGGGAGGTCGTGGAACAGCTATTCCGGGATGTAGAAGATGTAAAGGTGTTAGCAGAGGACGGAGGATCTCAACATCTTTTGTCTTTGGCGCTTTCATCACGCTCGCAGGCACAACGTGTACATTGATTGGCAGGAGAGTGTTTGAAAACTGCTTTGCTCGATGCCTGTAGTCTCTTAAGGTTTCCTCCAGCTATTTTGATTTTCAATGAGGTATGTTCCCGGGCGACGTTGAACGCCAACGTGGTGGGCAACGATGTTGATGGAAGGGGCGATGGACGCAAGAGGCCATTAAAGGATGCCGGGGGGATGTGATTCTGCCCAGCGGTTTATTATTTATAACGTTTTTATCTTGGATACGTGGTTTCATGGCTATCCGTTAAGTAGACCTTGAATTGGACTGCGTTTAATTCTTTAACAAAGAAAATGATGAGGCAAGGATCGAAACGTGACAGTGCACTTGGTAGTCAATCGCTGGAGAATCTCATCCATGAGGCTTGACTTCTTTATCTTTCTTTCCCCTTTTCCTTGCTAAAAATTTGAATCTAACTTATCCAACGAGTCGACCCTTGCAGGTATTCTTCCAGGCAGATGCTCAGATGCTGAGCCGCTTGGCTCTCACTGCGTCGTTTGATTTTCTGGTTACTGCGCGACCCTCCATGGCTTGTCTGAACGCATTACCGACGCAGTTAACACCAAAGCTATACATATTTCAGCCGCCAAGCTTCGATATTCGACTTGGCGCGGCCTCATGCAACCGGGTGGGTACTGGTGATCTGGCAACGGCAACGTTATGAAAAAATACCGATATGACTACCTGGCTCCTGAAACACTGCCAGCTAGGGTTGGGAGAACTCCTGCATCGTCTTTCTTGGCTCTCAAATCCGGAGTTTTCCTTCAGTACTACTTATCTTTGGTGAGAAAGTTATAATCGCCGATCTTGCTCCGGTCGACAAGCGTCTTGTTCCGGCACAGCCTCCGGCAAATACCACTAATTTGTCCGAGCGTGAATGATTGGCTCGGACGACGGATACGCTGATTTTCAGATTCACCATCAAGTTGCTAAGTATATAGCCTCCTGTTCCCCGCGTAAAATGTTTCTTAATCTCCACTTCCATGGTCTCCGTTTTCATCTTCTCCCTTTCTTTTACTCTTAATCCTTTCTTCTTTTCTTTTGCTCTCTCACAGTCAGTGAACTACACGACAAACTCGGGGATATGTGAAACGACGCCAGGAGTATCTCAATACAGCGGATATATCTATTTCGATGACAAAGAAGAGGATGCAATGTGGTTCTGGTTCTTTCAAGCGAGAAGCGACCCTGATAACAAGCCACTGACCGTGTGGTTGAATGGAGGGCCAGGCTGTTCTTCGTTAATTGGGCTTTTCCAGGGTATGTCTTAACCGTGGGCATTACGTTCATATCATTGAAGGGTGATGCACTAACTTGGCTGCAAAATTTAGAACATGGTCCTTGTACAGTCAACGAGGATTCGAGCTCGACGATATACAATCCTTATAGTTGGAACAATTATACAAACAGTGAGCACTTCAAAATTTTCTGGAGCATCCCCGGTTCTCACTGTTCCTGATACAAAGTGATATATATCGATCAGCCGTTCGGAACGGGATATTCAACGGGGACAACATTAGTGAATTCCACGGATCAGGCCGCTACGTACTTTTGGAAGGCGTTACAGATTTTCTTTGCCGACAGCACGTTTAGTGCGTACAAGGACAATGAGTGAGTATTACTATTATCCACTTTTGATTTGACGGTTTCACTTTCATAGGTTCATCATTGCTACAGAATCCTATGGTGCTCGCTTTGGACCCGTGTTCACGCAATACTTCCAGTCTCAAAATGCCAAAATTGATAGTGGGGATCTCAACGCAGAGAAAATTGTCGTTTCAAAATTGATTATAAGCAAGTCAGTGCCATTCTTCTTTTTAACTAACATCCTCTCTCTTACTTCTGGTCTGTTGGTCAGCGGCAAACATGACCCTATGATCCAGATGAAGTCCTCCATAACATTTGCTCAGAACGCCCCAGGTTATGGGCCCCTTGTCAACGACACCGTCTTGGCAGACATCCAAGAAGCCTATAATGGGAATTGTTCGACTGGGCTGAGTGCCTGTAACGCCGGTGGGAACAACACCGTATGCCACGATGCGTTGGTTCTTTGTACCCAAGAAGTCTTTGCACCCACGATCGGCGACCGCAATCCGGATGACTTAAGGCAAAATTATACAGCGCAACTTACCGAAGACGAAGAGGAAGATGATTACAGCGAGGTTTTTCCGCCCAAGTACTACTCAACCTATGTCCGGTCCTCACGCGTCAAGAAAGCCATCGGCGCCACGGGAAACTTTGATCAGTGCGACTCCAGTCTCAAATACAGATTTTCTAACAGTGGGGAGACGGGGCGGTCTTTTTTGTCAAACTTAGCGGAATTGGCCGACACGAAGGAGGTGGGTATATTGATATGGGTGGGTCTTCATTATGGTTTCTGTTGAATTGCGATTGAAATATCGAGCACTGCAGGCGGGTGATTCGGACATGAAGGCTAATTGGATCGGAATACATGATTGTATCGCGCAAATGGACTGGTGGGGAAACACGACATTCAGCAACCTGAATTACACAACCTTGGTGCTTGACGGGGACTATGTAGGAGAATACAAGATCGTCCCCGATGGCGGAGTGAACTTTGTGTAAGTTCTGGTAGCCGTCTTCAAGTTTCCAGGTATTGATGAGATTTCACAGTCGGGTCTTCGAAGCGGGACATACGATGCCTGCGTACCAACCCAAGGTGGCGCAGACAGTATTTGGACGATTCGTCAATGGTGAAAATATTGGAGGGGTCCAAGGAAATCAAACGGGTGGCGGGGGCAGTGACAATTCTGCCCTTTCCAATGATACGTTGCTATGGAGGTGGTGGATAATTGGATTCTCGATTTGTCTTCTAATTGCAACATGTCCTTGGTAACACATCTGTTCAGCATTATTCTCCTGTAGCACATACTCTTTTAGATTGACTAGACTTTCCTTGGTGCAAATCAGTATCCTTATCCTACAATAGATGAAACGTAAAACTCATCATCAATTCCGAGGCTTGGAGAGCCACAAGAGCCTCTGAATTGGGGAGAAATGACCGCTATATCACCCAGCATTGAGCGCTGATGTCCTTATGATATTATAGGAATTCTCGTATGCTCCGTGTCTCGTCACAGCTGCGGGAAAGCATGGGCAAACTAAGTACGAGTGCCTGGTCCGAAGCTGCAAGGGCACAAGTGTACCGAATAGAAGAAGTACAGCACACAGGTGTAAAACGGACGCCGACACCTTATCTTCAAATAATGAATGCTTCAAGTTTGCTGCACTGATATATGAAGTTGATACATGACTTCTCGTATACTCAATCCCATTTAGGCATAAATCTGCTCTCTGAAACCCGGAAGAATTGTCGCCGTACGATGTTCGACATTCTCTCGATAGCCTTTGGACCGTTGCCACTTCTGTTTCGCAAATGTCCACTCTAGAGCCTAGAATCAGAACCTGCTTGACGTCAATTACTAGGTATAGGACTGACCTTCCATCGTTGGCACGTTGTTCCCACTAGTCTCGAATTGGTTCTGAGTATACCCTTCTCGCTGCAAGACGGGGGAATCTTTGATCGTCGCCAGAGTGATATCGCTATGAGGCCTAGAGAGTATTAATGAGCCCAAGTCCTAAGTAGTCAAACTGAAACCGCAACCTACCGAGAGAAGTACAGCAAACCGAGCCGGTCTACGTGTTGCTGATCCTTCGGGGGAGTAGTGACTCTATGGAACACAGGTTGGAAAAGACGAGAATAAACACCCAGAACTAACGGACCTATGGATGGTGCTTTTGACATAATTTCCAGTCAGGAATTGTAAAGCGTCGCAAGCATTGACAGTAAGGGTCCCATCTTGTGGTTTGACCCACTTCCATTCATTGTTGGTATGGTATCGGATCTGAAGTGCTGCAACAGGCTGCCGGAATAGGAGCGTGAAGCTGCCGAGGTCTAGGAAAGGATTGTGTCAAAGAATGAGCACCCTGAAGAATCACAAGCTTACCAGTGTGGCCGGGAACCCAGTTCTCCAGTTTTGCATTTTCTTCACGTGTATACTTTGAGTATTTCATGTATCTCAGATGGTCCTATGGAGAGCACATTTTCAGAGGTCGGGCATGAGAACCATGGATAGACACGCACCTCACTCTTGACCTCGTATTTGTGAATTTTAGTGAAGTAATCTTCAGGGAGTTCGAGAGCAATGGCTAGCAACACAAGTAGCGGGTCTAAAACCTCAGTGTGCAGGGACTGGACATATCGTTGGATAGCGAAACAATCACCATGAAAGGCGATCTTACCCGTGCGAATTCCTCGATCTCCTTTAGATTGTCATTGATGACTGCGGGATGCTGTTGAGGGAAGAACCCGTTAAACTCTGCACCAATATTAGTGATACTGAATAAAAGGTCACTATGACGCCATACTAGGAATATTGTAAACCTCGACATGGTCCCTCAAGTTAGTCGCAGGATCGATGCTGTTTGAACATTGAGCTAGAGTTCATATCCGCGCGCGAGGAACAAACATTCTACGGCCAGCTGGAACATAACCATTATATTGCCCTTGATCTTTCACACGTAGCCTGCTCAGCTCAAGAAGCGACAGCGACTACAAGGAGACGCACCTAATCCCTCTGGGATGTATTTGGACTTTTCCTCTAATGGAAGTTCATAAAACTGATTTCCCAAAGCAAATTGTTTATCGACGCTTTCTTGTGATATACCAAAGTTCTTGACGTAGAAGAACCCTTTCTCGCGCACAGCTTCGATAAGAGTCTGCGCCAGCTGCTTCTTGCCCTCAGGCGTGTTATATAAGCTTAGATCGACTGTCACAAGGTCCGCCCAGTCGAGGTTCTCCTATGGATATATGTTTGAGGCTTGATACGATAGAGCCAATGGTGCAACGTACCTTTGTTTCTGCGACGTATTGGTAAGAACCGAGTTGAGGAACAGCGACTGGCATGACTGGCAAGATTAAATTACTCTGGAACAGCGGTAGCTCCTGTGCTTTATAACGATGTCTCCAAAGACTCGTATTGGTAAGACTCCTATCACCTCATCCAGGTAGAAGATGATGCTATGAAGTTTCTCTGCGAATGAAAAGTAGGAAATGCTCTAAGGATGTCGTTCTGCGAAGCGGGTATTGCGTGAGCAGTCTGGTGACCTCCTTTCCCAGAAGGTCTAGCCAACGTCTTAACCGATAAATGGAGAAATCTTAAGTTAAAAGGCAGACGTGCTCGGGTATCTAAAATGGACATACATCTGAGACGTATAATATAGTGGTCATATCACCAATATCGGGACAAAACATGGGAAGAAAAAGGTCCAGAGCAGCCATCGTAATGAAGTCGCTGGCCGGGAACTCGAACGAGCACCACCAAGCGTTCGGTGCATATTATCCTCTTCACCTGTATACTGTTTACCGAGGAAGTTGATATTTCCGTCAGAGTTCATTGGCACATTGACCTGATGTCGAACTAATTAGTATCGCGCACGCAGGTGGACGGTGTCGGCTTGCCCCACCTGATTGACGCCCTGAAAATCTGACACCGCTCCAAATCAGGCATATCTCTCCACCGAGGCTGTACTATCCATGAACGACTGCGTGACATTCAGGAACACCTTTATCTCTTCCTCAGAACACTGATTGTCCGCATTATTGAAATTCTGGCATGCCTATTTTGTAACCCATATCAGCCTGTCAAAGTTCGTGGAAATCCTGAAGATACGAGACGGATTGGGTACTGTTAATGTCGTACCAATCTGTGTCGAAGACGTTAGGTTGTAGAACTGACAGAATATCACAGAACCTACGTGCTATGAAATTTACAGTGTAGCCATCACACTCTGTAAGGAATTGCTCAAGCCACATCTTTTGCCAAGGCGAAAACAATTTGATTCAAGTTAAAAAATGTCCAATGACAGAGGCTGAAAGTAACCGTCATCTTCCCCCTCGCTGATCTGGAACGAAACTTTGAGCATCGTACTAGACAACATGTCATTGGGCGTACCTTACAACTACCGGCTATCATTCACAACTCCAATCCTACCAATTTCTTGATAGTGTCAACGTGACATCGGAGCTTGTCATCGTTAACAAGGTCCGAGCTCTCCACCGCTACGTCTTCCTTCATATGTACCTCACTTGTGGTGCCGGAAAGTGGCAATATACCACCTATCTGCACTATACCGTACAGGACTTGCGCAGGGGTCATAGCTGAAGCTGCAGAAATGGCCAAAACTGACGGGTGCGACAAGAGCGAAGGCGAGCCCGTCAGCGTCCAGAATGACCTGGACAAAGGAAGTCGTTATTCATCAGTCGAAGAACGTTAAAATCAGGGAAGGTACGTACTGATACACCACCCCATTCGCCTTACAATAGCGCACTACATCTTGATCCCACACATTTCCTTCATACCACCTATTCTGTACCACCTGTACCTTCCTCTCTTGTCCCAGGGCTCTGAAAATCCCAACGTCATAGGTGTTGCTAACACCAATCATGCGTACTTTGCCTTCGTCCTGAAGTTTGATCAGCACTCTCCAGGCCTCAAGCGTCTGCTGGATCGTTCGCAGCGGCGAGTGTAATAAGTAGCTGTCGATGTAGGCCGTACGCAGGTTGGCCAGGGATTTCTCAAATGAAGTCCGGACTTGCTCCGGAATGGTGGCGGAGGGATTATATGGGAGTGGCTTAGAACGGTCTTGGCCATCAATGGACGTGAATCTGAGGGATGTCGGTTCTTCTCTTATCGCATACAGTAAAGCAAAGACGTACTTTGTTTGGATGAAAAGCTGATTGCGCTCAATTCCGTGCATTTCTTTCAACACTTGCAGTGCGTTGCCAACAAGATCCTCTCTGGTAAGCGCGTTAAGCCCTGGGCCTCAATGGTAGTAGTTGTTGAAGCTTTGCACTAACCGATAATGCTTAGGTTGACATGCTAACGATTAACGTCTTGAACAGTTGCGCAAACACCAACTAGAAAATCACACACCTGTATCAATGGCTTTAAACCCATTTAAAACAGCCGAAACGACTAGGTCAGCGGTTCTCTCCATCTTCCTAAATAATGAACGTGAGTGCATGCAGAATGCAGCTGATAGGAAGTATATACCAAGCCGTGCCATAGATGATCTTCGCGGGAAACGCCATCCTGACTTCAACATGAAAGTCCGAGTCGAGGTATAAGTTGTTGATATGTCATTTGTAAGACGTAGCCTTGGGAATCAAATTGCAAACATAGCCACCGGCTCTCGGGGACGCGTCTAACAGGACGGGCTGGCCAGGCTACAGGAAGAGGTAGGACCTGGAGAGGATAGGGCGAAGAACGGTTGCCTTGCCTGACTCTTGTCCTGACCTTTGAGAAAAAATGTCAACGATATCAGAGCATACATTCAAGTTTTCGAGGCGAACCTTGACGCGTCCTCTTGCCCAATACCGCTACTTCATCTCTCGACGCACGATATACCCCATTGTTGGACGCAGTGTGACCAATGTCGGCCACTAGTTGATGCTGTCCGCTTATTGTTGGCTAATAATCGCCCCAGTAAATTGCTTATAAGTCGGGAGATACATATCAAAGGGAAGAAGAATGTAAAGGCCTGGGGTGGTGGTGGTAAGAAGGTGGTGACCTATCCCACGTGTCGTCCTTGCCTTCTTGCCTACATCCTTCGCCTACATCCTCCCTCTGTACCCTCGACATTGATACAGCAACAAGACCATGGCAATTCGGATTGTAGAGAGAGATGACGGAGGGCGGCTTCACTATATCGACATTGTCAATGACGAGGTGCGAGTCTAGCTCTTCACCCCTGCTCTGAGGTCTGAGTCCAGTAAAGATAACAGTAAAGGCAGACTCTGTGGGCAGCAAACCGCTACCATTTGCCCAAATACTCTCAAAGGTCTTTCTACCCGCTGGATACCCCGACAGTGTCACTCCTGGTGCGTCCTTACCGAGAAAACTCAGCGGGAAATGAAATGCTATTTCCCAAGATTACCTTCGGTCGCTTCACTTGTGTTCAAATTGTCGAAATGACTCTGACGAAGAGTTGTTTGCAGGTATCAGGTTTTCAATGCACTTCAAGCGTTCTGTAGCTCCCTAGCCAGTTTACTGTCATCTAGAGCTGTGTTAGAGGGTACTATCTATCTATCTGATGCCCTTCGCGTCTGTCTCATGAAATTCTGTCAGGTTTTGGCGTTGGAGACCCGTCGGCTTCCGCCACGAATGCCCTCCTTCTCAGCGTCGTTCTGGACTTCTTCGGTCGAATGACCAGTGAGTTTCACTTTTTTGGGCCAGTTACAGCGCGTTTAATCACGATTCAAAGCTATCGTATCTGCTTATTTTATCGGTACATCTCTGGTTCCCGAATCAAAGACCTACCGATTCCTCGCGGACATTCTGAATGACAGTGGGATCGTCTTGGAGACCCTTATACCTGTCTTCGTAGCAGCCTCTAAACACGGTCTGCCCTCGTTACGCGTCCCAGCTCTGTGTTTAAGCGCGTCACTTCGGTCCTTGTGTGGAGTGGCTGCGGGTGGCTCCAAAGCTGCTATCAGCCTTCACTTTGCCACTCCTGTAAATGGCAAAGGAGACCTGGGAGATCTGAACGCCAAGGATGCGAGCAAAGAAACAGTTTTGGCCCTTATGGGTATGCTGGTACGTGTTCTTTCCTCGAGCAGGAATTGTTCTGTTGATGCGTTGAACAGATCGGTACTTTGATAGTCCCTCATATTACGACGCCTTCGTCGACGTATACCATGCTCGTCACTCTGGTCTCCCTACATCTTGCACTGAATTACTACGGCGTACGGGGACTTGCACTTAGGACCTTGAACCGTCAGAGAGCTAGTTTCTTGTGGTCCACATTCCGGCAGACCAAGGATATCCCGTCTCCAGCAGCAGTCTCGGAACATGAACACATCTTTGCGAACTCGAGTATTTTGAAGGATGTCATGACTGGACGGGTGTTGGGATCATGCATCTTTGCGTCTAATGGTTTCGAACACATTCTTGCGACCGGTCATGGAGTTCCACCCTTCGATCTTTTCAAAACCGAGCAGTACGTTCTGTGGTTCGATCGTACCTGCATAAGCAACTCGGGTAAAGAATTGAGGAGCGACATTCTGTACATGAACATTGTTTTGAAGAAGGGGCATGGTGCCTTAGACCATTTGAAGGCGTGGGTACACGCGTATGAAGTAGGGAAGCTTCTGGCAGAATATCCAGAAACCACAGATCCGACTACGGCGCTCTGTGTGTCGTACGCTAGCGCAGTAGAACATTTGCCGTCATTCCTGACGGAGCTGGCCGAAAAGACGTGGATAGTGGAAGAGGGTGGCTTGGTGACAACCTTGCCGCGAAAGCTTTTGGTGGAGGCAGATGTTGCTTTCGACGGAGAGCGTCGGAAAGACCAATAACGGCTGTACGATATTCTTCAAAATGTACACATCACGGAAAACTCTGTTTGGATTGCACGCTCCGTTTGTAGCAACCTCGTGAGTATCGAGTTGTGCTCAGACCTGGTAGTCATCTACGGCCACGTAGGTCCTATTGTCATCCCTCTAACATTGTGGCTGCGCCGTACCTCCAACATCTCGTTGGCCTGGATAGCCCCTACGCATCTCAAGGCATTAGACCGCGATTTCCTACGAGGCAGCCGACACTTGCTATCACCGATCACTTCATTGACCATCCGGAAAGGGGACTGTATACCATCTCGGTAGCCTCTCCGTGGTGATAGAGAATAAGAACTTGATAATTGTCTTCTCCCAAGTGAAGATGGAAACAGGTGGGGAGCTCGGGCAGTCGTGAGAGCGAACTATTCCAGCAGAACAAAGATCTTTGCCAGACTGAATGGGCTATAGTATTCGAGCAGGGGAAGGGAACACAAAATAGGAGAAATGGAAGAAAGGCGTCGATGAGTCTAGGTGTCAAGCCACGTCGTCTCTACACAAAGGAGATTTGTCGGATCTGGGAATGCATCATAAGCTGCCATGAACACTACTTGTGGTGCAGAAGACGACAGTCAGAAACAGGACGGCTGCCACCGACGCGGTCTGATCGCTTCAACTCCACCCTTGAATTCTGATGCTAGCTATTATCCGCGTGTTCTGATCCACTTGCTCCCATTGCAACTGGGCCACCGGATCTTCACCATCATGGCTCTCATCAGCGCCGGACCGCTTTGTTGCTCTCGAGCCCGAAGATCCGCGACTGGTGAGGGGCACAGCAGTACTGAGAATAGTTTTTTGATGTGCACACGGGCAACGTCGCCAACATGACCCCTCGGACTGAACATCCATGAACATGCGTGGACCACCCAACCTATTTTTTCACATGTCCTCTTGTGGGCGCTAGCACCTGAAAGGTACCACCGTTAAACGAATCGGACAATGCTACATCGCTGATAATTGAACGGTGCTAGAAGATGATACACGCGGTCGTTACTCATCGAGATTAATGGCGCGTCCGAATTTTGCGTATAGGACGACCTTTAGCTCGTTCATTTCTTTTTGGCATGCCTCAGACTTGGCATCAAGCATTGCTACTTGAGAGTCAATTGCAGCTTGATCTCTTTCGAGTCGTTTCATAGCGCGTGGATGAGGCATATGCAGGAACGTCTCGCCGACCTTGTACCTGAAACCAGTTAAACTGTCCCAGCTGTAATAAGGTGAGATTGAGTAACTTACAAGACTGGATCATCTTCATCCGCGAGCTCCAGCTCAGTAGAGAGATCGTCTAAGGCCTCTTTCTCTTGCTGAATTCAAATAATATGTGGGCTGTAACTGAAAATTATAGAGTTAGCATACCTTTAGTTCTTCCAGTTTTTCATCAATACTACGCATTCGTGTATTCAGTTTCGAAAATGTGTTGATACGCTGCTGGTCTTCTAATGCAGCCATCAATCATCGATTCTCTTGTTACAAAATTCCATATCATGACAGACGAACCCCAGGTAACCTCGGCAGCATCATCATTTTCGTCGTCCTTAGGTATCTTCAGGAGATAAGAATGGATTTGCTGGGGGCAACGATGAAATACCTACCATTCGCAGGCTGCTCATCGTTTTCGTAGATGTTGGACGAGAAAGCGCGCGTCACGTAATCATCAATTTGCTCATCTGCCGTGGACCCGGTTCCCAGGCTTTAATATGATCACCCTACAAGGAGCCAGCACAAGGCGAGTGCTGTAGCGGCCACAGGTTTCCTTTTATCGGCGACGTTCACATTTGCTGGCTGTATCATGTCTCTCCCTCTGTCGTTGTCGTCGCAGCGCCTTCTGGCTTGGAACAAGGCCTTCTGGGCTAGGACAGCATTCGACAAGGCAAAGACCGTGCTCTTTGTGTACTTCCTGCTCACGCATTACCTTAAAGCTCACCGACATGTACGAGCGAGAGGTATCGTGACCTCGGTGAAGGAGATCTATGCCTGGATAGCTCAAGTACGTCGTTTCGTCGCCTTCACAAAGCTTCCAGACTGAATCAGGCGTTTAGACTGTGATTATGATGGTTCTGCATTTGCCTAGCATGAGGTCCAAGGTCGCCCAACAGATGGATCAAGCCAAACTCGACATTGAGAACAAACTGGTTCCCAAGGGAGCCGAAGTAGTACGGCATCTATCCCTACCGGAGGAAGGCAAATCGCTCGAATGGATCCTCGCCGAAATGGAAAAGATGGACACGGAGCTTGAACACAGAGGCGATTGGCGTCACGGAAAACTTTCTGGCGCTGTCTATCGTACGCGCTATCATTCATCCACGAACTTTCACTCACTTCTTTACCAGATGGTGGTGACGACATGGAGAAGGTCATCGTAGCTGCGTACCAGCGATATTGCGTGTCGAATCCGATCCACCCCGACGTATTCCCAGCTGTTCGCAAGATGGAAGCAGAGATCGTGGCAATGTGCCTTCGACTCTTCAATAATTCCGATGGTGCCGGCACGATGACTGCTGGTGGCACGGAGTCAATCATCATGGCCATTAAGACTTACCGGGACTGGGCGAAGGCTGTCAAAGGGATCACTGAGCCAGAAATGTATGTATCTGTATCTCAATGGTGCGCCTGGATCGCACCTTTTCTAAGCCAGGCAGAATGAATGGGAAAAGTGCCACAAAGAGATGTGCTTTTCTTCTGGCATTTTTCACGCAGTAATACTCGTCTTCACTGTTACGACAGGCCAGCTTAGACGCGTTTTTCTGTAGTCAGGATGCTTGAAAAAAAGTATATCCCTTTCAGAATCTTTCCCCTTGTACGGCACAGAGTATTCGCGAGCCAGGAGCGCATGTACTGCCTATAGATTCTAAAGTTAACCGCTTCTCTGTAGGATTGTGCCGGCTTCTGCTCATGCGGCATTCGATAAGGGCGCAGAATACCTCAAGATCAAGATTCATCTGATACCAGTGGACAGATATACACGACAGGTTGATATCAAACATGTCAAACGTGCTATGTTAGTTCTCTTCTGTGACTTTGTCTTACTCTGGCTCATGTTGTGATAACAGAAACGCGAACACAATCATGGTAAAAATAGCACATTCCGTTGATCCGTATATGTGTATCTGACGTCTCGTAGCTTGTAGGATCTAGCGTTAACTTTCCTGATGGTAATCAGGATGATATTGTGGCCTTGGGCGCTCTAGCAGCTACATACAACATTGGTCTTCATGTGGACTGTTGTCTCGGCAGTTTTATCATGCCTTACCTTGAGAAAGCTGGCCTGGCCGAGGGTGTAAACGGCAAATACAAGATGATACCTTTCGATTTCCGTGTGAATGGTGTCACCAGTATCAGCTGTGACACGCACAAGGTGAGTGTAGAGAGGTCCATAGTTACTTCGAGTTTTAATGCGCCGTAGTATGGATTTGCACCCAAAGTATGTCTCGCTAGTATCACCGTTGTCTTACTCTCTAAGAAGATTGCTACAGGGTACCTCGGTCATCATGTATCGGGATGCTGCACTGAGAGGGTATCAGTATTACGTCTATCCTGATTGGATGGGTAAGCACTTTGCTGTTCGTTCACGCGTTTGAATGTTATTTCCTCTGATCTTAGGTGGCGCATACGGAAGTCCCAGTTTCTCAGGCTCTCGGTACGGATTTTGGGGCTTAGATACGGTCGCCTTAACTGACATGATACAAGACCCGGGGCGGTGATCGCTGGAACGTGGGCGGCGATGCATTACATGGGTTCGAGGCACGTTTTAACTAACATTTCGCCTGCGTCTAGATCTCATGAACCCTTCTTTTTAGTGGCTATCTCGAATCGTGTCGTTCGATTGTGAACTGCGCACGTTTTATCGCAGACACCATCAATTCTTCGGTACCGGAACTTTATATTATGGGAAATCCACCTTCCTCGGTGGTCGCCTTCGGTTCCAAGCATCCGAAGGTGAATATCCTGGAGGTTGGCGACAAAATGGCCGCGAGGGGGTGGCACTTGAATGCGTTGAATGGAACCCCAGGTGTGCACATCGCTTGCACGGTACTGGCTCATTTCAATCCATGATGACAACAAAACCGTTGATAAAGACCTTCTGTTTTTCTCTAGAGATTAACGGTTACAATGGCGGACACATTCATCGCTGATTTAAAAGATTCTATCAAAGAAGCAAAGTTGAATCCTTCTGGCAAAGGGACCATGGTGGCGCTCTACGGTACGTTGGCACCCCTCTCGAAGATACCCTTTGCCCTTGTTGAACTCCGTTCTGGGGTGCTGGGGTGTTTTCTTTCGGTTACACCCATCCGTGAGTTCAAACTTTACTGAAACCCTTTTTCTTAGGGTTAGGAAACTCTAGCGCTGTCGGACCGTCCATGGTTAGACAGCTGGCGACGGCGTTCTTGGACACCATGTACAAGGCATAATAATGCGGGTGCAGTGGCCATATCCGTCATCTAGGCGAGTGGAATGACTGCCTGGCGCGGTGAGGGAACGGCATCGAGACAGTTGATTAAACTGTATGTTTTGATTTCGCTGGCATTACTTTGGAAACTATTTTACTAGCTTGCTACACTGAGACCGCCGACTTGCGTCACAATTAAATGAACGGAGAAGGAAGTGCCGACAAAATTCCGCATGCATATGCAGTACCTGTGCATTGCCTGCCGTCTCCCCGGACCGCCGGTTAAAACTTCCCGAGAGAACGCATGAGACAGACGCTTCTTGGAATGGAGGGTTGGACAACGAACAGATATCGTATCCAAGATTTCACGAGGTAAAGGCCAGCCAAAGTACACGGTGTGTTCTCGACTCTCGCTTAGATCACGGCAATTAGTAGGCTTCTTGAAGTTCATGATCAGACAGGTTGAGGCATCTGCTATTGGAGTGTTAAGCCGGATGATCTGCGATCCGCTCAATTGAGAGACGGGAAAAATCGCAAATAATGGCTAAGAATAAACTTGATATATGACCTGGCGGGGATGGCAAAAAGATGATGCCTGAAAATTGGTGATGGCGGTGCCTTGAGAGAGCCCATTACCCATGATTTTTGCCTGGAAATTTCTTTGACGCATGCAAACGTAAAGTGCACTCGCCCGGGTTAACGTGGCAAGGCTGAAGTAGGTCTAGGCGTAATTCGGGCTGATCCTGAGCAAATGTTAAGAGTATGTCTCCGGTGATTATCGTTATCTGACTGATGGGGGTTCGCCGAAGCCCGGAAATTTTCGGAAATACATAACGGCAAACAATAATCGGCGTAAACAGAAAACCTCCTCTTTCATACTGACTCCGTTATATAGCCTGGTAGGGCTTGCAGGCAGTCCTTGCCTTGCGAGCTCTCTGGTCCTCCTTTATCATTTTGCGAATCGTTAGAGTACCCCCGATTCGTGTCCCTTCCATCTCGGAGTTTCCATTTAGAGCTGCTGCTTATTGTCTCGTGAGTTAACCCCTGTTTTTCTTGGTAGCTGACGCTTACTCGTCCCGTTTTAGTTTTGACCTGTCTTCTTCTGATACAGCACTATGGCCTTTCTTTACACAAGACCCCCTTCTCCCCCTCCGAGAGAATCCCTTCCTAATAATCTGGAACCTGACGATGAATTTCATTCCCACCCTGCTTATTCTTCCAACTCCCTCTTTCCAGAGAGTGACATGCGAGACAAGGAACGGCCGCGCCTTGAGATCCTTCTCGACAAGGATTGTATCTTTCTCAAGGGTACCGGGGTCGACGTGGAGCCTGCTCGTCTCTCGGGACATGTAGCTCTGTATCTCGCAGAGTCGACGTCCATCAAGGAAATTACGCTTCAGTTCAGAGGAAAGGCACGCCTACCAGTGCCTGCTAATGAATCGTATGGTTTTTTGTTGCTCATTCGTAACCTCCTCGCTGACAGAAGTAATAGGATGTCACTCAACCCCTCACCTTTGACGTATATCGTATGCAACCACGAATGGTCTTTCCTGGAAGGGGAGAAGAAGCATAGTCATACATTAAAGCCTGGCCGCCACTTTTTCCCTTTCCAACTCCAACTAGGTGGCTCCCTTCCATCTAGTATTTCGACGGCGGTCAATGGAGGTGCCTCTGTCGCGTATAAACTACGTGCTCACGCTGTACGTCCGGGTCTTAGTCACAACCTTCAGACCTCTGCGCCGGTGACGTTAATTCGTTCGTTCGCGCCAGAAGCATTAGAATATCAGCAGACCTTGGAGATTGAAAACACCTGGCCAGAGAAGCTCATGTATTCCATCATGATTCCTCACAAAGCATGGGCTGCTGGTGATGTCTTGACAGCTCTGGTCAAGTTTTCGCCGTTGTCAAAAGGTGTCGGAGTCTTGAGCATAACTACCACTGTGCAGGAGACAACGAAGATTTATGCACGGACAGGTGCTCAAGAATCTTCTCGTACCGTGGCAACGGTTCGACACGAGATTGTAGGGGGGAAAGCTGTGGAGGTCCAGGAGCATCGTTGGAAGCCATCGTCGACAACGCCAGGGCATTCAGTGCCTACTACGCCGAACCTGACACATTCCGTATCATCAAGCCCTCGGAATAGCACACACTCTGGTAGCAGCGGCAGCGGCGGATATTTTTCCTTTAATCCTCATCACGCGTCATCGGCGTCATTGGCAGAAGCCGGCCCTTCGAACGTTACGGCATCACCATCTACTTCTACTGACAACCTTGAGATGAGCAACGACGACGTCGTGACCTACCTTACGTTCCCCTTACCCCTTTGCATTACGCCTACTCATGCCCTCGAACCCATCAACGTCAGTCATAGAATACGATGGAGTATCCTCATCCTTAATCTCGACGGTCACACCTCCGAGTTGCGTTGTTCTCTTCCTCTCCACCTTCTTGATTATCGCTTGCTGGAGGAAGCACGTTCACATACGTCTGCTACTCGGCGTCTTCTCCTTGGCGGTCCAGAAGTCCCACCAGAAGTACTTCAAGACGACATGGAGCTTCCGAGTTACACAGCGCATGTCCGGGACCGCGTAGCGAATATGTTCCTTCCTGAGAGTGCCACAATGCGGGTCACCAACCCGTGGGTTCATGGTGGTATCAGCCCCACCGTTGTCGGCAACGCAGGTGCCGAAGCCCTCTCTTCACCATGGCCACGGTCCACCTCTGGAAATTCGACACCTCTCGAAGCTCATCTCTTAGCACATCTCCCTCACGTGCCAGGTTCAGGCGATAGTACTCCACTGGACTGGGTAAACTCTGAGCTTTTACTTTCCCTTTCGGAGGAAGATCCGCCTTTGTTGAGCCTGAATTCACGTCAGCCGCCTCCCCATTCGCCTTCAGACCACACAGACTCAAATCCCGCCACAAGACCAAGTAGTCATCGCCCTAGCCGGCTCTCCAGTCGATCCGCGAGTCCCGACCGCGGCCTCCACGTTGCAGGACCTCACGAAACGTACCTGCACAGCGGGAACGCCAGTCGGAACATCCACGGGTTGTTCAAAACCTCCATGAAGCCATTTACGTCACTCACCCACCCTCACTGGCTATCCTCGCGTTCGAGTTCCCACTCAAATATTGCAGATTCTCAGCGGCAGGCAATGATGACAGCACGTCCCCCAGTGCACCTGAGTGATCCCAATTCTGGTACGGCATTGTTGCATCGGGCGTTTACCGAAGTGCCGGATTACAGGATCGCTGCCAGGGGTTTTATTGGTGGTGTTCCGCCGTTAACGAGTATGCGGGGACTGCCGTCGTATGAGGACGTCGAGCGCTCACAGAGTGATTCTGATCTGGCTGCGAGGTTTCCACGATTGGACGTGGCGAATAGTCCGACGATGATAATGACTCGTGCCAGTTCTTCGTCATAGCCTTGGCGCTCGTCCTTTCTTTCTCTTCATTCTGTCAATATACTGTATCATCATCTCATAGACTTATCTCCTTAGATTTCACTCTGATGTTCGCTGTTGTTATGCTGTAGTGGTTTTTTTTTACCATCTCGACCGTCGGACAATCGCTCTCACGTTAATCCTACCGATCGCATTATTTCCCTCTCCACCCATTTGTATTATTCCTGCATAGGCTTCGTAGACTTTCAGCATGCATACTTTCAAACTCTGTATCCCGGAATTTTTATACACAACGGGAAATCCAAAAGATAGATTTTAGCTAAATATACATATATCAAAACTAGAGACATCTAGATCTACTCTAAAGAATCAGGGCGTCTAGTGTTTCTGTAGATGTTGTTATTTGGAGACGAAGGAGAGTCTACTTCTCATCAGACGACTTCATGATCCAAGGTTCTGCCGTGGCGAACTGTTCTGTAGGCACTCCTAGTTCAAATAAGCGCGAGACAGCGGCCGCGAAGCTAAAAAGGAAAAGAATGAGCAAGAATCGAAGAAGTGCACTCATGAGCTCACTCTTTGAAGAAGAGATCCTGGTCATCAGCGTAAGCCTTGGCGTATTTCTTGAAGCTCTTGTCTTGCGTCAGTACATAGTCAGTGCTATGGAAAATTCTCGATCGGCCGACAGAAACCAAGACAACACGTGAAAAACGTACGGCAGCATCATGAGACTCTTCGTCTTCTTGTCCTGCAGTTGCTTCGGGCCGCCCCATTTTCTCCACACCCATCTGAAGAAAACGTGAGAAGAAAGAGAAGAGCAAGAATTCTAGACTACGTACGTCTCTTCGAAAAGCAGTTTGTAGAAATCATTAGTCAAAGTGGTTGGCGAGAAAGTCCAAGGGCCGTCAAATCCAGAGCTATGAGACTATCAATCAGTCAAGACGAAGCTTTGATGATACTATTCACCTACCGATCAGCGTGACAGCGTCCAACAGCATGGCCACCAGACAGAGCAACAATTTCTTGGTCATTGAATCTAGATAAAGGGTAAATGGCATACTAGCTCCACATTAAACATCCATACCCCATGCGGTAGAAGATCTACGGGCCAATTAGACATTGGTTGCAGACTTTCGTAACAGTACTTACATGTCGGAGATGGTCCGCGCCTTGAGAAGCATCCGGAAGACGACCATCGGGAGTAGCCTGAGCCTGGATACCATCCACCCTTCCAGGACGCCAAGGAATCTTAGGGCCTGCCATTTCCTGAATGGCACAAACACCACCCAGAGTCCACAAGTCGCCATAGCTAATCCAAGGGAATTCCGCTTTGACCTTTTCCATGATGTCACGTGCGACATTTAGTCCAGCATTGGCGCCGTGAAGGGACTCTGGCGCAAAACGCATTGTAGCATAGTTGCTAAGGACATTGTGAGTTACGGACACTGGACCATGAAGACATTGACTTCACCTGCCGCCAGTCTTGGTTTCCTTGTCGTATGTACCGGACGAGTGCCAAGCTAGACGGAGAAGAACAGGCGCAAACGAGCCATCTATTCGGGACATTGTTAGCCTTTCTAAAGATTACTTGGGATACAACACACCATCGTAGTTCTCCGCTCCATCCTCAAAAATATCAGCGATCTTGTTGTACACCTGAGCGCCTCGTTGCATCAATGTGACCGTCGATAGTTTTATCGATGTAATGTATACCTTCTGGTAATCCTCTTTCGTAGGAGTGAATGTCGTGGCCTGAGCAGGGGCAGCCGAGCTATCAGACAAGTAGTAGTAGCCGGCACCACCCCCAATTGCAAGCGCAGCTAAGCCGACATAGAGACCGGTGTTCGACTTTGGGGTGGGCGCCTGCGTCGAATTGAAGCGACGGAAAGCAGAGCGATAATTTACTCTCGCTGGTCTCGCAGCTGCCAGTACCAGCGGCGCACGAGCTCTAAAAATTGCATTGAAGGACATAGTAGGAAATCAAGAATCAATGACTTGCTTTCGTCTCAGTGTCAATGTAAGCAAAGTCGTGACCTCGCTGACCATTCTGGGGAAATTTGTAATCACTGCCAGCCAATCGCATGTGAGCAGTTAGTTATTCACGTCCCTTGTACCGAATTGGTACTTACCGAGGGCCGACATATGATTTTCGTTGCATTTTTTTAAAGGCCTCAATGGTTGCTGAATGTCTCGTTGAAAGTCAGTCAAGCAGCCGCATTCGGACTCGTATACAAGTCATGTGAGGGCGTCTGAATGAATAGAGAACCACAACCTTGAGAAAAGGCAAAGGTAAATCATGTCACAGGACGCAACTAAGCGGAATAATATAGTATACCCGTCATCATGATAGGGAAAACTCAACAGTTTCCCTCCCGCAAAGCTTGGCGACACGACCAATGACCACGAGTCCTTGGGATCCCGATCACCAAAGCGATATGAGCCATTTGTGCCATTTTTTTTCAATTCTGACGTCATAGACTTGTTACTGAGCAGCTAGCTCATCCATATGGGTTATTTAACCGTTTGGTCCGCCCGCGGAGGTCGATGGGAGTTAGCGAGAGGCTAAGCCTTAGCTGGCGTAAGTCTTTTCTGATCAAGGGAATGATCTGTCAAAACTCGTAACTCTACCATTGAACGGTATCAGACGCGCCAGAGCAACAACGAAGCAAAATTGAAATGTGACCATGCCGAAAGCTTTTGGCAGAAAAAGTCGTTCGAACTTTTGGACAGACGGGTCGGACAAGCAGTCTGCAAGCCTGTCATTAATGAGCACGGTGGACTGAGTAGTCTGGTGGTGCGAAGGCATTTTGAGTGCACCGGGAATCGAGCACACCATCTAGTGCGAGTGTATCAGTTCAGCGAGTTGCAGACCAAAATACTAGTGGTCGAGGGGGTCTATGTCATTGGAACAAGCAACAAAAGAAGGAAAAACAGCGATGTGCAGTTATTCCCCTAGATTTTCTTGGTCAGGAGCTTGGCCTCATAACTCGGATAAAATAGAGCTCTTGGCTTTCATGTACCAAATGGGGGCGGTACTCATTGTGTCCTTCCCAGTTGCCACCGTTCTCGCATGTCAGCTTCGCATCAAATTCCACATTGCATTTCTCAGCGGCTTTTGCTCGCTAAAATTTCATGGAAATAAGCCTGTACATCGTTATTGCCGCAAATTTACTGTCAGTTTTATGGTGCGGTTCCTTCAAGTTTGAATTGAGATGGTGGACGTGCTATGGGTGATCGGCATGTGCAAATTTCGACACAACATGGCTTTCTCTAAACCGATAAATAAAAAATATTGTGCACTATTAGTTATACAATTTCATTGAGTCATCAGAAGAGAGAGAAAAAGAAGCCAACAACTAGCCAGAACGTGCTGCAAACCAAAATTCGCACATTGCGATCCATTTGTACTGCCGACCACCCACGTATGTACTCTGCTCGGAAGAAACACTCCGAGACTGCCCCCAGACCGACGGCGCAAATAACTAACCACCGACCTTCCATTCCCCATAAAACCTATCGCATACGTCATAAGAAATATTTCCTGCTGTTGCTCAGGTAACTCTGAGATAAACTACATCATTTTCGTTTTTTTTTGGTAAATTTTTGATGATTTTGATCAAGATTTGATGTCCCATATTTGATCCAAAGCACGTGGCTCGCCAAAAGAGTTGTGAGATTTGTCTTCAACGCTTCTGTCTCCTACGGTCTTTCTATCCTGACTGTCAGTACAGCTACGATTAATAAGTGTCTCCCCTTCTCGAAACACAGAACCCAGTACGTAGTTGACGCTGTCAATCAGCATCATGATGCTCATTTTTACATCCCGATATTTGTAGGCTGTGTGGCCCGCCAGAACGCGTGCAATTTCTGGAGTTGTTGAGGATACGAACCCCTAGTAACGGCGACCGTTGTCCTACCGCATTGCACCAGATGTCTATCGCCTAGGTTGTCGCAGGAGGCTCGGTGATCTCGAATACATTCCAGTCAAAGACCGACGGCGTGTCAGAGGAGATGATATGTGAAATGATAGTCACAAGTGCAACTTCATCGAAGTCAGGTATGAATTCATCTCATCGCTTGACATTATTCCATCTACATATGTTTTCCGCCGTACGATTACTACCAGGAACCTAAGACTCGGATTTGTTTCGCTAAATGCTCGAAGGCAGCGCGCACGGTTCTTCGGCTCCGTTCTCAAGTTGTCTTTTCGTCTCGAAATAGCCTCAACATTAGCGATGGCCTCGGGAAGGGCGAACTCCGCAAGAGTACGAGGTCACCTTCTATAACGATGCAGGGAAGCTCTTACCGCGGACTGGGAAATTCAAGAATAGAGCGGGCGAGAGTGAACTGGACATAGGTTTTCCTTTCCATCCCTATCTCAGGAAGGAAGAAGCGCGGGCCCAGTACTTCTCTAAGCTTCATTTCGGAGCTGATCTCCGTCTTTCATGAGCAGTGGGTGATTCGTTGACGCATCCCTGCTTTTCCATGCGAATGTGATACCTCCGAGAGCCATTATCTTGGAGAATTGTCGCCGCTTGGACACATTCAGCGTTAGTCAACTGTCCTCGCCCTTGCGAATATGATGACCGCTCTGTCCACGTTTTCTAACTCTTGAACATTGGAAGGGGATAATACTGTGCATGTGGACTTCGCAGTTGGCGCTCTCAGTACACGAGACGCGACACATCGGACGAAATCAATGGGTAATCATAGGAGCGTTTCACTTTTTCCCTTATTCTCGATTAATTTCCCTTGTCCATGTGACGCCATATGCTTCTCCTTGAACTCCTTCTGGGCCGATGACAGAGGATAGTCGTAGACCGTGGACCCAGAACGTTTGGGAAAGGTCTATGGTGGTCTATAGATGCTGACTTTTGTCCGCCTCCCGACGTTCATTACCAATTCGGTCGCTTCCCTCTTAGGAAGAGAACTGTTTGTCTTTCGTCAGATTCCTCTATGCCACATCCGATCACCTTCATCGCGAAACGGCGGTGAAGGGAATTAATCCGATCATAAACAGAACACACAGTTCCAGGGTGCGCTTTTCTTTCTTTGCGTAAATCATCATTTCAGACTTCGCAGACCTGCAAATACTTTCGGGGACTCGGAAATATCGCAGTTTGGCCAAACAGATATTATTTTAAAATTGAACGTCGTCTACGCGATTTCAACGCTGTATGGCGTTTGCAAACAGTACAAGGGTCGAGGTCAAATTCTGTTCGGACGCTTTTCTGAAACGCCGGGCTGGTTACTTCAGCTGGATACAACGTCGGTTTGGAGTCTACTCTAGATGATACTAGTTTTGAATTCATTGGATCGAGTTGAAGGATTGAACTAAATATCAGGTAAGCCTAGTTTGAACGGTGAGGCTACTGAATCAAGAGCACAAGTCCCGGACTTTCTGTCACCTATGCGGTACCCCGCAAAGGCTAGGCACTTTTTACAGAGACACGCGGCGAAGCTGTTATCTTAGTAACGAACTACGACATAATCCATCTATGATCAATCAGATTTTTGCGGTCGTGTCCCCAACAGTACGTCGATCATGGTAGGACCAAGGGTCTTCAAAAATGGACATACGGTATTCCGCAGAGCTATAAGAACTCCCCCAGTTTGAACTAGGATTATCATCCCCACTTTATCCTCCTGACAGTCTTCTAACAATGTCTACTCTCTCATCTACACCCGTTCTAGCCCTTAAGAAGGGCATTGTTACTCTCGACGCGTCTCCGAATGCTATTAGGACCCCTCGTAATGGAAAGCGCGTTCTCATCGTTGGCGGCGGTGTCACTGGTTTGACGTGAGATTACCGTTCACAACTAATGAGTTGTTCTTACCGTATGTCTTCTCAGCACCGCCTGGGTCCTGCTAGACGCAGGGTACGATGTGACTGTCGTGGCAGAGCAGTGGGCGCCGGCCATGCCGCGTATCCCGTCTCAGATTGGTCGGTGACTTTGTTCGTATATGATTCCCTCTTGACTGACGGCAACATCCAACTAGCTGGAGCGTTGTAAGTTTACTGTTCATAGTTAATGATGGTCCAAGTGCAGTTACTTACACATATTAGATGGGAGTATCCTCCGGCGGTCTGCGGTAGGTATAATTATTGTCTTAGTTTCTTATGGCGCTCAGTGTATGATCATTCAGGGCAACACACCGACGCGACTTCTTTGGCTCTGTCTAAGGGCTGGTCACTGACATCTTACCGAATCTTTGACCAGCTGAGCAAATTTTTGCCTGCCATCAAAATGCGTACCGCCAATTTCTTCTTCGGCAAAGCAATTGAAGACATGCCAGACCAGTTGAACAAGATGCGCGAAATTGAGGCCTCATGCGTCAAAGGATTCGTCAGGGACCCCGACTTGATCTCTAAGCACGCTGTCAATCAGCATGCTGGTGTCGTTGATGCGTACTCGCATTTGGCCCCTGTGATCGATACAGACGCATACATGGTAAGTTCTTCTGTATTTATTTTATGAAATATGTTGACACGTCAACTAGGTTTGGCTCCGCAACCTGGTGGCGACCAAAGGTGCCAAGCTGATCACCCGACGCATCAATGGAGACCTGCTGAATTCCGAGCACGAGTTACTTTGGACATATGGTGCCGTGGCTATTGTCAATGCCACAGGGCTCAACTCCCTAGAGACCGCCAGCGACAAAGCCTGTTATCCTTTGCGCGGCGCTTTGATCCGTATAGTCAACGACGGCAAGCGGTTCCCCAAGGTCAACGAAGCCTTGGCCGTAACCCACGACAACGAGCTCAGTGCTGACCATGAAGATATAGTATTTATCGTCCCCCGAAATGACAACGTGCGTTTCTCGTTAAATTATTGACCACTTCCCGCTGACCATCTCTTGTTTCCAGGTTCTTATCCTCGGTGGTATCGCTCAACCTCACAAGTCGGAGCTAAACCTCAGCCTGGATTCCCCCGAGATTAAGCGCATGCGTGAACGATGCAATAAGTTGTGAGTTGTTTGTTGACTATTTCGGGCCACTGCCGTCAACTGACTGCCGAGTTCCCAGTGTTCCCGGGCTTGAACATGCAGAGTACGACCCAGAAGCGCCCTTCGTGCAAGGTCTTCGACCGACGCGTGTCGGGAACGTACGTGTTGAGCGAGAGCTCAGGCCGAACAAACTGAATGGTGGGGTTAGTCGTATAGTTCATTCATATGGGCAGGGAGGGTCAGGGTTCTCTTTTTCCGTGGGATGTGCGATTGATGTATTGCACTTGATTGATATGGTGGAACTTGCTACCACGAAGTCGGGTGTGTCTATGGAGTACCTATTGGCGCGTGCCAACTTGTAGGCTTGCATATGGACCCAAATTATGGAATTGAATTACCGACTTCTCTGTGTTATGTTCTGGGGGTTCCGATGCTTCATCTTGGGTCCATAACAAGTCAGCAAGCTGTGAATCGGCGAAATATGAACTTTCAAGCCCTACGCCTACCACACTCCTCTTCCAAGTATATACTTTTGCTTGTAATAGAGGTATAGCCACACGTACACTGTCTTTATATTGTTAACCCAATATAAGCCGATCTTCAATTGATTTTTAGGGGGCTAGTAATCGGGATCGGGATCACGGTCCGGTAAGATTTCAGTTGATCGAGCGCACGTGGCTAAGTGAAAAAATTCCTTTCACGACTGCTTCGAACAGGCTTGGACCTTCTTGTATTTCTTAGCCCAATCTATTCTCATCTACGACAGGCTCGCACTCCGTGCACTCTGTACACGCTTTAAAATGGTCTCCTTCCAGTATGTCTGAATCTTTTCACTAGTTTGTGCATGTCAACTTATTGGCCGGCGAATCGTGTAGTTGCAATGGTATAAAAACCGACCAATAATGTTGTATAATGTTCATTCTCTCCTTTAGGATGTGACGACGTTGTAACTAAGCCCAAGCTCATGGCGCACTGGAACAGATGTTATGCCTCAGTTGACTGCTTAGATTGCAGCAAGACATTCAACAGTCCCGGGGAGTTCAAAAGTCACACATCATGTGTTAGCGAAGCAGAGAAATACGAGAGAAGCGTATACAAGGGACCCAAAACTGTGTGTCAATCCTCGTCTCGAAGTTCATCTGTCTAAACCATGACCAGGGACCCAAGAACCATTACCCTCCTCAGGATAGTGCCCCCGCACCCTTCCCCCAGTCGTCGAGAGGTTCTTTCCGTAGCCGGGGTCGAGGAGGCTACAATAATGGGTGGGGTAGACCCCAAGTTCCGGGAACAGGGGCGAACGGTACGCCTTTGGGCACCCCGAAAGGCTCTCCACCGCCAGTAGAGACCATCTCGCTACCGCAAAAAAGGAAAGCAAATGATATTGAGCAAGATAAGGTAATTTGGTGTCTTTTTTTTTTGATATCGAGCGGTGCTAATTCGTAAATCAGGTTGAGATCAAAGACAACGACGCGAAGTCAAGTACAAAATCGTCGAATGACGTCGATTTGAAGCTCGTGAAGAAGTCCAAGAAGAAGGAGGAGGAGGAAGCGACGCCACCAGCGAAGGATAATAAGAAGGAAAAGAGGAGTAAGTCCAAAGCCGGCGAGGAAACAGGTGTTGAGGAACTCAAGCCCAAGAAGGAAAAGAAGAAGGAAAAGAACGCAGTCAAGGAAGGGAAGTCGGTGGACGCGGAGGGAAGGAGCGAGGAAAAGGAAAAGGAAAGGAAAGAGAAAAAGGAGAAGAAACATGGAACGAAACCCGACGAGTCCTCAAAGGGGAACGGGGAGGATGAAAACGCGCCTTCAGCTGAGGACGAGTCAGAGAACAAGCCGAAGAAGAAGAAACGGACACACAAAGAGGATGGGAAGGAGGGAAAGAAAAAATCGAAGAAACGGACGCACGACACGAAGGAGACGGCGGAAAAAGATGCGGAGGTCAATGCCGTAAATGCCGATGACGCAACTGAGTCGAAGAAGCGGAAGCGCGAGGTCAACGAGGAGGAGCAGAGTCAGCCATTTCTCGAGGAGAAGGGGAAAAAGAGTAAAAAGGAGAAGAGAAGTAAGGAAGAGAAGAAGGAGAAGGGGCATAAAAAGCATCGTCGGTCGATGGAGTGCGTCGTCGAGTCAGCGCCTCTCATCGCTGTTAGTGCATAATCACAGTTTATTGATTTGGTCTGGATGTTTTTGTGATATCATAGCCGTTGAGGTACATGGGATGCCATTGGTCCCTTAACGTTTTCCGCGCGAGCTACTGACGGTGGACACGCCAAACCTAGTTCCTTTCCCACCGTCTCGCGGTGCTCATGTCGTTAAGGTGCCCAGGATTCGAAAATCGAATGCATTGTTATAACGAAACTCAAAACGATCACTATATATTCCAGTCGCTGACTGACTTTCGATACTCTCAGAGTGCAATATTAATGGGTGTGCAGCCAAGAGCAACAAGGTCATTCTAACAAGACGAGTTAAAACTGGTTCTTAGTCGAACACTGACAACTGTAATACTCACGAAATTGTTATTACTGCAGCAGACTGGTTGGTTGGCACATTGCGTACAAGGCCGAGGACCGTAATGGGGGCGCAAGTGAGACTACTAATAAGCACAATCACCGTCAAGAAAGTTCAACAGCACTAAGAAAACCTACACTTGGGCGGTAATATCACCGATAGGAATTCCCAAAAGACCAAGGACGTTCTGGATGGCATCGGACTTGGGCTTTGAGAATAGATTACTAGTCAGTAACGTTTCTTTGATGCTGATAGGATTGATGAACTCACATCCTGAACAGACTTGCAGCACTGCGCTGAGCCAGTGTTGCACCGGCCCCCGGTGACGGTGGTGCTTGTTTCTTGCATTGGAACGGCATTACTGACCACCAGGAGAGGCACAATCAAAATGTCTAGAGTGAAGGTAGAAATACGAGCGAACATTGTGAAACTGAGAACTGAGGTTTGAATAGTTCGACAGGTCGCGTCATTTATAAACTTTGGTTTCCCATTATCCAATTACCATCGTGTGGGGATAAATTTGCTTGACTCGGAAAACCGACAGACCTCATGGAGGGTGTAAGCTGTATTCGCTCAAAAGTTTAGGTATTGAATGCTGAGACATTATGAAGGCAGCTGAGCGTTCTGTTAGTCAGACAAACCAGCAAATATCTGATGAATCTGCTCGGCTCCACTGCCTCTTTCAGCTCGAATTGGCAGTGGTGGATGTAAGTTCTCTATATGACCAGAGACAGTGATACATTCATTTTTTGCATCAACTCATCGTCACAACATTTTAGACTATAAGATTCATCTTGATTGTTGAACCCGGAATTGCTACCCAGCTGCCAGAAGTCAACAGTGTAGAAGTCGGTTAGGGCCACCTGGCAGAACACTCGAAAACATGTAAGGTCCTCGTAAGCGTCTTTGCATGACAATACTTTCGTAAACTCAGATAGAATGAAGCACGCCACGCTAAAGCTCGTTCGAACCACTGACAATGCCAGCTGTCGCGGATTACCGCTCACCCGCTTTGCACCTGCCGGTGACCTCAAGTTCTGGGTCGCTTTCTTGATCACCGGTCAGCTTGGGTCAGCCGTTAGACTCAAACTTCGAGATTAAAGCCGCCAAATAATATGCATTCGATGGTGCTGGGTAGCATTCGAATATTATCTCCGTTACGGGAGACTTCTGCCTTTTAACTTTTACCTCTCAACTGGAGTTTGATCCAGTAGAGACGGTTGCATTAGGTCTTGAACAAGAAAATATTACCTACTACGTACCGTACAGTATGCCAACCAATAGGAAGACGTTCAGCCACAGCGTGAAGCCCTTGCGTGCCGTGTACTCGCCAATCACCAAAATTACCTAAGCCGACCCAGAGTATAGCCCCTGTCCAGACAATTTGGCGCTACTCAAGACAGTTAGGCCTTGCTATAGCCCTCTGTCGTTTCCTCATTCTTCGGAAAGAATCGGGGACATGCTCGAAGTTCTCTTATCAAGCTCTAGAGATCTAAAGCCTAAGCCTCATCACGATTTCTGACAGCTAGCCTGGCTGAGTGAGCATATATTGTGCTGCTATTTGGCTGCCCGAATGCCCGGACATGGCTCATGACACTGTCTACAATAGGTTTCAAAGGCAGAAACTTCAGGCCGTTGTGCAGTCTAGGAACCAAGATATAATACTGAAACGATACTACTCACGACCATCTAAATATAGAGATATGCTACAAGGTTCCTGTTATACAAACAATAGCAATACATATAGACACATTTATCGATCAAGCGGCGCGGGTAAAGTAAAGAAATCAATGCTCCTGAAAGAAGGCAAGTAAACCGTTTGGGTGATCTGCCAATCGATGCGTCTCGACCTGTGAGACTTGACGACGAATAGCCATCAGTTCCTCCCATAAGTTGGGCGGAATCTCGTGGTTCTGGCGCAAGAAGAATCGTATACGATCCAGCCACTCCTTAATGAGATGGAATCTATTCTCAGCGGTCGTCGCTTCGATCCATTCTGAGCCACCCTCTTGTATGGCCAACAGCGAGACCTGCGCTAGCCAGTAAAATGGCAACGCATTGAACGCAAAAGGAGGCTCATCGGAGTCGCACTCGCCTTTTACAGTATCTGGACAGTGGATCCACATCTGAAGCCAATTGTGCAGAGTACACTGCGTTGCAAAGTGGCTTCCTTGGTGGCCTTCGCCGTCAGGGGTCAGTGCTGGTGATGACGTTGGAGCATCAGAAGAGGAATAGCATTTGTAGATGCTTTGGAGAATTGTGTGGATGAGGATGAATTGGGAGAACGGATTTAGAGGGGTGTGGGAAGCATGAAGACGTATCTCTCCAAGATTGGTCAAGGCCTGCTGCATGCCGACACTGTACAATCTATCTGCACCGGTTCCGTACGCAGAGGGCTTCTGTAGAAGTTCATACCATTCTCGGGCAGACTGGGCTTTCCACAATGCTTCGTCACACGGCAAATTGAGGTCGAATTCTGCGATCTCGAAAGAGGGGCGTATCGAGAAGAACACGGAATGACAACAATCATGGAGATAGGAGAGTAGCAAAGCCCTAAACGAAGTGTCAGAAATTATCGATTAGGAACGGCATACAATTGGATCTACCGTTTAACAGTCTCGTGTTGAGCCCATTCACGCCACGTTTGTTCCAGTGCGACAGAATCATTCAAGTCAGGGACAGCCCAAGAACGTGAACGAGTGATAGAGCCTGTCTTGCGGATCATCTAGACCAATATAAATCCACTATATAGTGGCTTATGCACCGAATACCGACGTACCATGACCAACATTCCATGATATACGTTGGATGAGACCCGATTTTCGGCGCGCTGGTGGAATAAACCGATAGTCTGCAGCAACACGACAGCAAGTATCAAATAATCTTGCTCGTTGGGGTTGAACGCTGCTTTCGTCTGGAGTGTGTAGTATGAGCATCCAGGCATTTCAACGAGAGGATGTACCCACAAATTGTTGAACTAGGACGTCGCGTGTCGAGGACAAGGTCTCATTAATGAAGTTCATAGCACTTCGTGTCGTCACGAAGAGTGCACCACATGCTTGCATTGCGCGAACCAGAACGGAAGGCTTGTCTTCCTCCATCCAGGTTTCCGGATGAACTAAGGGGAGCTGTGTGCAGAACGCAGAGAAAAAGAGGTACACTAAGGGAGAGGTTAGACGACGATCTCCCAACGTAAACGTTTGGCGACACACAATATTGTTCCTTCTCAGTATCTAGTATTTTCATACCAGTTGAGACCCCGGTCGAATGTGCGTATTCTTCGGATGGGATGGGGGAGTTGGTGGCAGTAGCATCCACAGGTGAATCAAAATCCGGCGACTGGGGGACAGTGGAAACGTCTGGCATGGTTTGCATGAGCGAATATGGGTAGGTACCTTCTGATCCCAACCCATCGCCTCCCAGCCACGAAAAACCAGAAGGCACTTGAACTGAGTGGGTTGAATCGTGATCAGAGAGGGAAAACTGTTCAAGGAAAGAGTCTAACACATTGCTAGAAAACATCTTTTCAATGTAGTGCTCCGAACCAAATATCTGGCTGTTGTTGTCATCATCTGTGGCGGGATCAAAAATAGCTGGCTGGGGCGAAGTATGGGAAGAAGCCATCTCTGACTTGCGAAAATCTAAAGGTGTGGCTATATGTGGCAGAGTAGGAGAGGCATCATCAATCTCACTAGGAGATGAGAGAGAATTAAGGGAACAAGTGGGTGAGGCCTGGGTTCCGGCAACGCCTTGGACAGAGACATCAATTCCCCGGTTGCCGTCTCGTGTCTGCGATACCCGCTTTTTGGCACACGACTGTTTATAACGGGTTACTGCCGGATCGTTGATAAAGACGCATTTCTTGCCACGGGATATGCATTTCGAGCACGGACACTGAAGATCGCACTTGACCTTGGATTCAACGCAGGCCTATCAAGGAATCAGCAAGTAATCATATCAGTTAATTTCGGACGCACTTGGCAGGATTTTCTTCTTGATCGATGGGCCTTGAGCCTGTTGTGAGGCGTCAGTTCTATTGCTCGCCGAGGATAATCTCACTTACGGGTCTCCGCATGTCTTCTTGTGTCGGGTCAACAGATCGCTTCTGGTGAACTCGGCACCGCACAGCTAGAATCGAAAAGCTAAGCATCATTGAAGATGAACTGTAACGCCACCCACCTTACACCTGTGAGCACGTTCATTGGTATCTGACCACCGCTTTTAGATCACTAATTGCGCTGACGCCCAAGAAAGGCTGGGACTTACGTGAACGGATATGTCTACTCAAGTGGGTTGTCCTTGTAAACTTGGCGGGACAGAGAGGGCAGTGTTTTGTCTGCGGAAGTGTGGGGGCGTTCCCTCTATGAGAACGAATTCGAGACATTTCTCCATTTGCCTTGAGCTCGACAGAAGCGCTGGGATTAGGTGAGTGGCTCATGGGGGTGGAATGGAAGAAGCGGATGAAGGAGAGAATATAGGTCCGCTACCCATGGACTCTGCAGGATTACATGCCTTGATGCTCGACATTTAAAGGTCCATCATCATCATTCAACATCCACAATCATGCCGCTTACGTTGAAAGGCCACAAAGTAAGCACCGCGGGAAAGGAATCATCTTGGGCCAGAATTAGATGCCCAACTGAGGTTCAGCTTCCGCAGCGAAATGGAAATTACGGTGATCGGCAGGCACCTACAGCAGGCGTACAAGTGATGGTAGGAGTCAGCAGGATTATGGAACTTGCTGGAATCAGACACGAATCAGTTCACCCGAGAAATGAAAACAAAAAGTTACGCACGCACATATATGTGTGAACATCGCGCTTCCGCGCGTGCTTTATAGTAGTCGGCCCCTTGGTTCATGTGCATAACAACATGATAACAAGTAGTCGATGGGTGTGGGACCATACACATGTATCTCCGTTACCTGAAGAGGCATGTCAATAATAAGTTCAAGCAAGACACCGTACCAACTTCGTAAAGGATTTGAACGAAATAATGCCTTCCGGTTATTTCAAATATGCGGTTCGACCTCACCATACATCCTGCCATATCATAACACTGTTATGGCTTTGCGTATTCGGTTCGTTCAATACAATCCTGGGAGTAGAAGTCTTGCGTAATGTCACAGTATTCCGAGCCGCGAACCCTCACGATGATGTTTAGGAGTAGATGTTTGGTTAGCAGCTTACCGGCAACATTATTAACTGTCGTAAAGCTCGGGGGACATAACGTTGTGGCTCTGAGGCGCTGATCAAATCCGGAATCCGAATGTATGTGAATCCAGCAGCATTGGTTACCTTCCATCAAAGGGCATTTGTCTTGATCAGTTTCATCGTGTTCCGTGTCTGGAGATGCGGAAGGAGTACGTCAAAAACGTTATTGCGTGGATGAGGTCTCCAAACATACCATATTCCTATACATATGGATTGCAATCGAATGACAGTGACCATTTTTTGTTCACGTCGAAAAACTCAAATGATGGTGATGCCGCCCGAGATCGATAGATTCGAATCCACAGCTGAATAGAGCACCGAATGTTTTGGGAAACATCGACAAGTACGCCATGGTATTGAGTCAAGCAGAATATTTGAAGCTCCTATCTAAACAAGAAACATGGGTATATCAGTGTGAGTAAAGCGCGCAAGATATCAATAGCCAAAAGACACACGGATGTCAGATCGCAGCATGCTTTGCTTTCATGGAGGCGCTTGATCCTTCAATTCCTTTATGTGCGCGCAGTGATCCGGGCCTACCAGGAGCAACGAGTACTTAAGATTACATTGAACGAGAAGAGCACGACATTTTTCATCTTCTTTTCGCCGCCGGGACATTTGGAGAGAGATCTGTGTTAAGATTCAAGTTGAATCATATGACCCCACCCTGATGTGGTATCAATACCAGTATGTTCATTATCATAGATCTCGGCTTCTTTACATGCAAATAAATGGATAGTAGAAACTCAAAGCCCTGTCCCAGAGTTATCATAGTGCGCATTTGGCTGAATTCTTGAACTCATGGCGTAAAACCGTTTCCTATTGTACAGGGGTTCGAAACGAAGTGGCGTGGGAAAGCGCTATACTGGAATGGCGAAGGTCGGTACCGACTTTGTACTGCTACTTGCTTTGACTAACATTGTCCTATTATCCTACTTTGGTATATAAATAGGGCTTTTGGCCGTTACTGGAATCAGGTTCGGCATCCTCTTGCTTGTATGTAGTCGATCATGGTTACCTAGTATACTGTGCCTCTAGGTGCAGCCGTTTTTATTCTCGGTGCCCCACTTCGTCAAAAATGGGGCTACTCATGCGGTAACTAGCGCCACTGTGATATTTTCAGTCTCTGAATACTGATTGTCTCGATTGGGGCATTTCAAAAGGAAGTAATCTTGTCTGGTGATCAGACTCTGATGATACTTTCAGTGAGCAGCTATGTAAATGGAGTTTAGTATGCTCATGAAGACTTCTGGAGATGGTCTTTCTTTATTGAATTCTATCCTGGCGTTTCTCAAGGTAACAGTTCACCGAGCCATCATTCGATCGAGGCGTTCATTATCAGCACCTTCGAATGCTTTCGTCTTTCTTGGCAGTCCCCTTTCTCCATTCGCCTGCCACGTCACCCAAGCGCTATGTATTGACATATCAACTCATTCGAACCCATCATGTACGTTTATCATAGGCATCTGCAGCAGTCTCGTTCATAAACATAACAAATTTTGTACCTAGCTTCCATACCCGCCATAACACCCGGACGACTGTAATACTGGAATCGCCGCTTTCTCATGATTTAAAAATGAAGGCGAAATACGTGGACACCGCATCCACATGTAGTTGGCGCTATCGCTCCAATCATTTCGTGAGGGACGCCATGACTAACATCGCTAGGCCAAGACAGAGCAGACTCGGTGGAACTTTCAGAGAGGTTTCGAGTTACGTCGTCGCTCTACCTCCCTATGATTGTATTCCACCTTCCCAAATACAGGCGTAGCGCGGCGCGACCGCTGAATCTGGTATACACGAGCTAAAGTGTTTGCTTCTAGCGCGTTGCCCGATGATGTTAAACTCCATTTATCATCATTTCAGTTCGTCAACTTAAGTAGCTGAGAAGACGAGAAAGACACTGTTAAACCTTGTTTTTTATGTCATTTCCGTACTGCTCGATAAAAGCATGTTCTCTAACGACGAAGGGGTATCTGCCGATATGATGTCATTCAGGTACCACTTTCCCTCTGAGTCGCTGTGGCTCGGTATATGCCGTGCACCACATTCCATGCCGATTCGTGCCGAAAGACCCTTTCGAGTCTCTTCACAAAATTTCCGATATTGAATCCGTGGCGATAACCTGCGATAACATGTCCATTCATTGTCGTAATATTCCGAAGGTGTACCACCCATCGACCGACGTTTCAGGTCCACCAACTTCAATGTGAATACAAGTGTGCCAAGTTTAAGCACTCCGTTTACGATTTGTTGGTCCGTTCACCTGGTGTTCAGATACCTTTTATGTTGAAGGGGTCAGTGCTATTGCGTGAGTGTATGTATGGAAGCAACTCCACCGACATGCACGATGTTCTATAACCTTGGCGTATTTGGTAGCAGAAATTATCGGATGCAAAGTGTGAGAACCATTTCTTGAAGGAAGTCCTCGCTAGTCGAGCGACCCCGACGCATTCCATGTGCATAGGATGACTACGATATGACGTTTTAACCCTGTTCTCAAGTTCATACATCCGATCATCTTGAACTGGTGATACCGTCTGCTACGACTTGCTAAAGAGCTTCAAAGCCCGCTTTGGCCTATATAATGTGTCTGTTATTTGTATATCGTAGCGGAAGTAACACACAACATACTACAGGATTACTTATGCCCGCGGATCGCCGCTTATTGATTTCAGCTTGAATCATGTGGGATGCTGCAAGAGGGTATGGATCGAGTTGCTAGGTTACGACAATAGACCACGAAAGACTTGGGCCCCGGCATTCCATGTCGATCGGGCTGTGTTCAGTTGCAAGAGAGTTATCTTGCACTGCCGCAATAAATCTTCAGAAACGGCTTTGGAATCCGAGGGAAATGAAATTTATTCTTACGTGCACACTTTATATCATAAGTTGAATAGGAATTTTGAGCTTACAGACTTTAATGGAAGAAATGCTCTTGAAATACCAATGCGATATGACTCCTTCCGTGGCTCGGCTAGGCTCTTTCGGGAAGTCGAATGATTGGTATCATGATCCTTGGGTACAGCACGCATCGCGTATTGTTTAAATTGTCAAAGTGTGACGACACGACCCAGAGTTCCTCTTCCCTCACAACAATGGGTGAATGCCAGTGACGGGCCAAGATATCAATGGCATTGCGAATCGGCGGTTGAGAGGCCATTGGCGAGCAACGGTGGAAATGGATCACCATACAAGGCTTAGTTTCGCGCAGGTGCTGATACATTTTTGAATAGGGCCGATTAGAAGGGGAGGACGTGTAGCGGCGGCCATTGAAGGAAGAGCGGTAGAATGGAGAGTTTAGCCCCAAGTGCTTCAATCGCTTACATCTAGTTTCCGGTGGCCATTCCAGGACAGAGGAGCAAGGGAGTAAGATCTGACCGGGGCCCTTGAGACTATTTCGCCAAGGACCAGACATCCGCATTCCCTCTGCTTGAGGTGTCGATGTTTTCCACAAACGAATTTGAAGTAAGGAAAGTCCAATATCCAGTGATGGACTGTATCTTTCTCTAAGTTTTAGTCAGACAAAGATACCATCTTCATCATGATGGACGTTCAACTGGTCAATGGTCAATAGGCGCCTCGTAAAAGCGATTGGATACTGCGAGCCGCACTGCCAGATGATGGTTCCCAGAAGCGGAAAGATACGGCACCTTTGCTGCGATTAAACATGCGCGACCAAATGGCATTGGTATCACTTCTTCAAGCTCATCACAACCCACCAACATCACCTACCAACAGACCCTGAAACCGGTGTTGAATACAAAGTGATTTCTCATTGGATAGAGATGAGCGTACTGTTACTTTCATTTCAAAAGCAGCGCGGAGGCCGGCACAAAGGAAACAGGACATAACTACGCTAGAGACCTTCAGCGACAACAATCAAACTAAGATCACAATTGAGAATAAGCATAATGAACGTACTAAAACTTTCGTCTCAAAAGCGGTGCGGAGGCCGGCACAAAGAAATAGAACTTGACTGCACAGGAGATCTTCGGCGGCGACGATTGTCCTAAGATCAAGATTGAAAATGAGCATAATAGCGCATAGACTATGTTTTAAACTGAACGACATACTATTGGATTGTGCGGCTATTCCCTGATGGACATGTAGGCCGATCATCGACCAGAGTGCCTTGCCGGACATGTCACAAGCGGCAAGTCGATGATGCCAGTAACGTTACTGAGATATTGAGATAGAAAATCAAGCACGGACAACGGCTGGTCATCAAACAGGCTGCTGTTTAACTTGCACCACATCAAAGTCCCATTGTCTAGAGCCAGGTGGAAATTCCCATGTCGGACTTAAATATCATCCGATCACAAAATTATGGATAGCCACCTCATAGCGACCACCTGCTCTTTAGGTCGGAGACTTGACTCGTACGTCCTTGGCATTCCATGAGCGCTGATAGGAATTGTGTCTCGAGGAGCTGGCAGTGCTTCAGGACATGCCTAAGTGCTCACGTTTGGAAAGTCAGATCGCGAGATGGTATCCAAGGGCAAACCGTGTGAGAACATATGTTCTCGTAAATTTGGCAGTTGTGGACTGCATATAGTGTAGGCTCTAACGGCCTATCGCCAGTCTAGCTTAACGGGCTTGTCGCGTTGCGGGCTAAAAAATGAGCAAGACGAGCGGCTCCGCGGAAAAATCTCTCTCTCGAAAAGTGCATATCTAAGAGTTGAACAAAGATGTGCGGGGCCAGGAAAACTGCCAGCTCGGGTTGATTAGTTGGGATCGGCATATAGCTCACTTCTGTGAATGGGGGTGGCATATGAAGGAGCATCATGATGTGGGGTTAGCTTTATTGAGTGGTCGTTAGGAGAATTAATGGACCTGTATCGAGGTACTTTGAGATATGATATCTGGACGCTAAGAAGTGGATTTGAGTGATTTCTGCGGCCATCTGAGTAAAAACGTACCAGATACACATGGTTCGACGCCAGTTGTGATGATACGTATGATTTTGCGGCATCAAGACGTTGCCTGACTGTGATTGCGGAAAAACACTGCTGACCGAGGGATATCACTCATTTTGCATTTGTAGTCTTGAACGGCTGGCTCACAGACGGGGAAGTCTTGCCGTTGCAGCAAGGCACTTGAAGAGCGGCGTACCCGGTGGTTTGTTCACAATGCATCGTTCAGTCAGGCTGACTGACTTGTGTGGACATCAAAGGTGTGTGAGTCGCTCAGTTTATCGAACGTGCTCGGCCTTTTTATGAAGAGTGTCCAGAACATGATAGACATGTCACGGTCGAATGCATCTCCGCCAACGGCGCAAAGGATACTGACCCGCGACTGCCCAATGACCACGGTCAGTCCGCTAATAAATTGTCAACCTAAGTAGCAGTTTACGTCAATGATGCGACGTACTACGTCCCCACAAGGTCCACAGCAAAAATTCAGTGGCAGATACGTCTCTGGTAGGCGTCCTTGCTCCGCTTGACTTACAGGTCTGTAACGGAATCACCACCTATTGGTCCTCGCCTAGGGTTCCGTGTGTCTTGTTCGGATTGTCAAAATACTTCTGGCGCCACTGTGATCCTTTCTGCCATGAAGATCCTTGCCATCGGCCCGCTGCAGCTCGTATGCTGTAGATTTATGATAAGATTCACCATGGCATAATACAGACTTGCAGACAACATCGGATCCTCGGTCATATAATCACGGTAGCAGTGTTTGACGGCTTGGCGAGAGGATATAACGCGGAAATCTTTGGTGCATTTCAACATATGGGCTGAGATATCCTCGTGGAGATTGAAGGAGTACTGTTATGGGAGGGTAATCGAGTAAGCAGGGAACCAAGGAAGTCATTATTGGTTTCTTTCTGCGTGATCCCACCTAAGTATAATTGCATGAAACGAATGTCCTAGGGGATAATATAAACAAACTCACAATCCTTATGTGGCTGGTCCAACGCTGCCGTTGCCTACCCTTTCACCCTTCTTCAGAGACCTGACAGGAGGCGGAGTAGCTGTGCTGGCTCGTGGGCCCGCCTTAGGTTCAGACGATCTCTTCCCTTTCCTTTTTGAGGCTGAAAGCCTTGCAAGAAGGACTTTGCATGAGGCGCCAGACTCACCCATTCGAGGTGTGTCAGCCGTTCTAAACGTGTCGTTAGTTCGTAGACGAATTTCTATAGATGAATCCACCCAATCGGTGAACCATATATCTTCATTGACACTTTGGCCAAATAACATGTCCTTTGATGAGGGAAGTCTCATCTTTGCGGTCCCCGAAAGAGACAGCTATCTATACACGTAGAGATGCTTATATGCCTGGGCAAATTTATGGAATGATGTAACCTAGGGCAAAGACAGTCACTGCTGGAGCCGGTACATTTTCCCCGCCGAAAAACGAGACCTCAAAATGTTGTGACATTTCATCTGAACTTCTAATGGTAAAAATGAGTTCACAAAAAACAGGTTGCAAGATGAGATAATTTCCGTACTCTTTTAGGGTAAGGAAAAAAGCCGAAAAAATGGAACGCGGTCAGAACGAAGGAAACCGCTATTCATTCGCAGAAAAGCCGTTTTTGGTATGCGAAGGGAGCGCTAAATATAACTGGTTTTTCATTGTGTTTTCCGTATCCCACTTTTGCAGCATTTAAAGGGACAGAAACGTCACAAGATTTTCAGAATACGTTTTTCCGCCCCGAAAAGGAACCGGCCCCAGCGGTGAGTGGATATAGACACGCGCAACAGGACGGTAAATGTTTACCTGCCAAATTGGCCCACCCAGATCCCTAGCACCTTTCCTTCAAACCTAGAATCCAGCAGGATTAAAGAGCTCTTTTGTATGCTAAAAAGAGTCTTTCAGGTTGCGGATTTGTCGCGTGCAATACTGTCCCAATTTCAGGACATTAGAACACTACGTTTCTGAAATTGTGTCTGGATCGGTTAGTGTTGACGGTGCGTGCAGTCGTCTAGGTTTGGGGGTGGACAGCTGGTGGTAAAATGCGGGCCGAAAGTAAGGGCGAGGGGGGGTATTCTCTCCATGATTGATGCTGTTCTCGAGAGCTTTCGTATTCATATAGGCCGCAGAACTCACCCAAGATGGAGGCATAGGCACATACGTGTCAATTGGATGCATATATTGCATGTTTTCAAACGATTTGCGTGGCGCTATGGTTGTAACTTCTGGTGATATCATCAGGACGCAGCTACGAAGACTTCTGTCACTCACCTGCACTTTTTTTATGCCAGAAATCCGGTCTCTTCGATGAGTAAATTGGGGACATGGCATGACGTAGTGAGCGAGAGAATACGTTGACGGCGGAGGAAGGAACAAGGCGAGCAGAGGCAGGCCATGAGGCCTGAATTATGTCAGCTATTGCCTCTTGCCTCCGATCGCCACCTTCGTGCATTGGCGAAGGTCCACCAAATGGTTATCGATGTTCTCGGCTGATTGAATGTTTCCCACTGTAATTAAAGGTTACTCGGGGCATATATTAGTGTGTCTTCTGTTTCTTTCTGTGCAGCGTGATCGATGACCTTTGCCATCATTAACAGCGGCAGGCTTTGGTTAGCTTCCAATTCTTATTGTATCAATAATATGCCAGTGAACCCCAGTATAATGAGCTTCGCGTTCTCTCCACATTCGGCGCCACAATAGAATTAGTTGCCACGATAGTTCATTCTCTTCCTGTCATCTGTTGTTCTTTCGACTCAGAAGCGCACCATTTTCTATGATAATCAAGTTTTCGACATCTCCCTCGCCCTCTCCTCGCTTTGGTCGAAGATTCCCTGGGCAGGAAAATATATCTAGATGTGTCAACTCAGCATGATATATAATACTGCAATGTAGTAAGGGCTGCAAGGTCAGGCGTTTATAATGAAGGCGTCTTCTCTCAGGCCGTTCATCCCTATTCTCTTTGCGTGGTGCTCTCTGGCATCTTTTCCTCTCAACTTGGTTCGGAGGGAAACTAATCTGCCTTTCGTGGCAAACAAATTCATTGTAGAACTGGACAGTGTTGCCGATATCACAGGTAAAAGATCTGGCGTCCCGGTACGCGCATTCTTCTACTTTCAGTTTTGGCGACAGGTCCTGATCAATTGTGGAGGTCCATGAACGCCTTTACGCGACCTTGAACGAACGAGCTGTCGGCTTTCAAATCGACAAAGAGTTCAATGCTCCCGAAATCTTTGTGGGAGCTGCTCTGACTCTGGAGGTGAGTTCAATCAGCCTTCTGAGGCATTCGGCTCAGCATTCCATTATTTAGAACCCTACTGTCAGCTACAACTCGGATCATCTGATTCGTGTATCTAACACCATTCTTTTCAGGATGTTGCCCACCTCTCAAGCGCCGTGGAAGGTATTAAATCCGTCCGCCCTGTCCAAATGTTTAATCGTCCAGCGTAAGGTGTTTGCCTATGTGAATCGATAATTTTCATTTGAGTAACTGTCAGACCCGTCTTCTCACACATCGTCACGGGCATCAATGATGCAGCTATACCCCCTGATTCTCAATCAACGCATATTCTAACGGTACGTCATGTTGCAGGATCGTTTCGCTTTTCCTATTAATTCATACGGCATAGGGTGTCGACAAACTACATGCGGCTGGAATTACAGGATCTGGGGTCAAAATCGGAATGTGAGTGACGTTCTGGTCGTTTGGGCTGAATGATCCTACAAGTTTGTAGACTTGACACTGGTTCGATCGTCTTTCTCAGTGTTCTGCATTCTCTGAACAGTTTAACAGGGATTGATTACACGCATCCTCTACTTGGAGGGGGGTTTGGTCCAGGCTTCAAGGTAGTGGGAGGATACGACCTTGTCGGTGACAATTTTAACGGTAAGGTCAGCCGGCTCGTGGGGGCATCATCATCTCACCTATTTTTCTTTTAGGTACGAATACCCCCGTTCCCGACTCAGATCCGTTAGATCAGTGTGAAGGTATGGATCACGAAAGTCTGAAAAATCACGGATGTTGCTGATGCATAGACCAGGTCATGGAACCCACGTCGCTGTTAGTCTGTTTAATTCTTCTAAGACGGGACATACCGACGCAACGCGCAATTTTCACAGGGAATCATTGCCGCGGATCCTATAAATGCATACAATATCAGTGGAGTTGCCTACTCATCTTCGATATCCGCCTACAGGATCTTTGGCTGTAAAGGCTTCGTCACGGATGGTGGTATGTCTTTCCATCAAGGTTACAAGACTTAGTTTAACGATTTATTTCATCTGCAGTGATTATCGATGCCTTAATCATGGGATATAACGATGGTCAAGATATCCTGACTTTGTCGCTGGGCGGTGCCGCTGGGTGGACAGAATCTGCGAGCTCGGTCGTGGCAAGCAGAATTGCAGCCACTGGGAAGATTGTCACTATCGCCGCCGGTAACGATGTAGGAGCTCTTCCTCCCTATTATACTTTCTCCATGAACTCTTTTTCAGGGTTCTTCTGGTTCCTGGTTTTCCTCCGGCCCAGGTAATGGCATCGACGTCATTTCGGTCGGAAGTTTAGATAAGTATGAGGATTTTTTTATTTGACCAGTCCACGGAGTGTTGATGCCTTGTGAAGCACAATGATACCCTTGCAAAATGCCACTGTGGGCGGAGTGGTGCATAACCCAATTACATATTTTGAAACCTTTCCATTCCCTATAACGAAGGCGCTTCCTATCTATGCAATTTCCAACGATACGAATATTGTGGACGACGCCTGTTCGGCCTTGCCTGATTCTACACCTGATCTTTCAAATTTCTTGGTCATTGTCAGAAGAGGGACCTGTGCTTTCGTATGTCTTCGGAACCTTTCCCGACACGTCGTTAATCTTTCCTCATAGACGCAAAAGCTTGCAAACATTGCTACCAAAGGGGCTACCGTTGCGTTCATTTACGAGTGAGAATGACTTCATGCCATCCTCTTATCTTGCTTATTTCTAACCCTTTAGTAATGGCAATGGATTTGCGGGTATCTCTGTTGGTAATTTCACTGCCGCCCTCATCCAGGCGGCGGACGGTGAATTTGTAGGTTCTTCAAGTTTTCAATCATTCAACGTTTCAATCATCAGATGTCACATTCTAGCTTGTATCTCAGTTCGCTGCAGGTGTCCCTGTTACGATTTCTTTCCCCCAATCTGGAGGATCATATAGTTATCCTAATCCTGCAGGAGGCTTGATCTCATCTTTCACTAGGTACTTTACTATTCATGCCACCAGCGTACACTTATTTGCTCCAGCTATGGCCCTACGAACGATTTTTTCTTCAAACCTGCTATCGCTGCACCCGGTGGTAATATCTTGTCGACTTTGCCCATAAACTTCGGTTCTTTTGGCGTCGAGTCCGGAACATCAATGGCTACCCCCTTCGCAGCCGGCTGTGCTGCTCTACTGTTGAGCGTCAAAGGAAAAAACCCGTCTATCGGTAGGACGGCTCGTACCTTGTTCGAAACGACGGCAACTTTGGTCTCTTCAAGTCATACGGACGGCGACCCGTGGCAAACAGTTACGCAACAAGGTGCTGGTTTGATCAACGCCTACAACGCCATCTATACCACCACGATTGTGTCTCCCGGAGAACTCATATTGAACGATACGGCAAACTTTCAAGGACTGTGAGTGTTTGGTTTCGCCAGCTGGCGCCAACAGCTTATACTTGCTCTAGTCAACTATTTACGGTTCAGAATACGGGGAAGACTGCTAAATCGTATCAACTAAGCCATGTCCCTGCGGGTACTGCCATAACTATCAGGCCGGTACGATAGTTCATTGCGATGTTGTAGACAGTCCTCTTGACCCGTGCATTGCCAGGGTACCTTTTTCCCAGCCCTAGGCCCTGTTCCATTGACGTCAGACCAAGCCAAGGTATGGCTGAGTCAAACGAAGTTCACGCTTCAACCTAGTCATAAGACGACGATAGTCGCATCTTTCACCGCACCTTCGGGGCTCAATTCCTCTTTGCTTCCCGTTTATAGTGGATTCATACAAGTTTCAAGCGGCAGTGAAACCGTCCACGTGTCATATATGGGCTTGGCAGCATCTCTGAAGGACCAGCAAGTCGTCGACAACACTGATTTCTTATTCGGCGTACCTCTACCACTTATCTTGAACGCCGATGGACACGTACAGAATGGGCCAATCAACTATACATTTGCCAACGGCAATGATTTCCCCAGTTTGCTTTTCCGGTAAATCGTTCAATTTGCTTTCTTGTCCGCAGTCATTGACTGATGGGACCTCAGTCTGGCTTTCGGGACGCCTCTCCTTCGAATAGACCTGGTTGAGTCCAGCATCGATTTCCAACCAACCTTCAATACTCGTGCGCTGGATCCCAGTCATTTCTTTACATTCCCTCATATGCATAATGGCGGGAGTTTTGCACGGGTGAAGATCGTCGGACCGTTAGCTGAATTGGACTTCTTGAGTCGGAATGATGAGGTAAATTGTATGTTTTCGCGCACCATATTTTGCTGATAAGTCGCCAAAGGATCCTAATAATTTCGGATACAATACGATCGCAATGAAATCACCGGTTTTCGCCAATGGTACTGCTATACCTAATGGCTCGTACAAATTCCTTTTACGTGCGCTGAAGGTGACAGGTGATCCGAAAAAGGAGGAGGATTTCGAGAGCTGGCTGAGCCCTGTCATAGGAATTGTAGCTTAGTGTCTTATTTATTCGTTCGTCCTTCTGTCTTTATAAGATACAACATCTTATGCTGCTGATTAATAGTCCCGTCTCACGTGTGCAATGTCGACTTCATACGCAAGATAAGACCGTTAAACCTGTCTTGGAATCATCATAGCTATGATAGCCTGTCAAATTTGGTTGGATGTAAAGGGCGATAGTTTCCAGGTAGGTTACAATGCCTTGGCGTCGTTTTGTAGCATCTGCCCCCAAGAACTCAGTTGTTGTTTTCGAACAACTTCCGGCTTATCATAGGCTTGTCCATGGGAAGATCTGGTGGGAATCTTCCTTTCTGTAAGGTACGATGATTGACAACCACGAGCTTCGGAGTATGACCACATGCAAACAGTTCTACCGTTATCGTTGATCAGAAAAACCCTTGCTTCCTCAACTTATTCCACTTGCTTGGTTCTTTCTTGGTGTATGAATTAATGTCGGTCACCACACATCGCAACTCTGGCGCATGATCGCGGGTATCGCAGCTCTAGATACATAAATGCCATCTTCGATGCAAGTGCACTTGACCTCCAGGTTCATTCGCAATGGTCTCAACTTCCCTCGTTGCTGCCATCTTGGCCTTGTACACGAGCTCGGTCAATGCCCAAGTGGATTCTCTTTCTGGCATTGCCAAAACTACCACTCTGCTCACGCAAACCAATAAGTTCATCATCGAGGTAGATGATCCTTCGCAAATTCCCACCAAACGATCGCTGGAAGGAGCTTCGGTATGTTTATTGCATTTCCGTCTCTATGGCAATGTAACCTCACCTTGTTGTACAGCCTCATGAAATATTGTACGCCTATCTCGAGGAACGAGATGTAAGATATGAAGTCGACAAGGAGTATGATACGGCGGACATATTTGTCGGGGCGGCAGTGACACTCGCAGTAAGCGCGTTCCTTGAATGTCTGACGCTCATAAATCCAATACAACCAATTTTAGGATGCTCAGGTATCCTTTAGCATACTATAACGACGCGACTACTAGAACTAAGTAACAATTTTAGGACGCAGCTGAACTTGGCGCCGCCGAGGGTATTAAAGCAGTTCGGCCTGTCCGAGTCTATCCTCCTCCAACGTCAGTCTTCACTTAGTCGATTTCCAACCTGAAACGCATCCCCACTGAGCTAGGCTTCCACGGTGGGATGTCATGACGGAAGATGATACGCCGGACATCCAAACCACCCACGCCCTAACGGTCAGGCTTTCTCAATTTTGTTCGTATCATCTGGTGCTAAATATATTGAAGGGAGTTGACAAGGTTCATGCCGAGGGTAACTTTGGCGCTGGGATACTTGTTGGAATGTGAGTCCATATCTCCTAGGATTTCCCGCATATTCCCGACATCTTGCAGAATAGACACTGGTACTATTCTATCGATCTGACTTCTCACCAGCGGATTGATATCGGGGCCTAGGCGTTGATTATACCCATCCGGCTCTTGGAGGTGGATTTGGTCCGAGCTACAAAGTTATCGGTGGCTACGACTTTGTTGGTGATGATTACACTGGTATGAATCTTAACTATGTACGAAACAGACTCTCAATCGGTCTCTGACAGGTTCCAATGTTCCTGTCCCTGATGACGATCCACTGGACCAATGTGAGGGTCACGGAACACATGTTGCTGTAAGCTCGAGACAACCATTCGATCTAGTGCTCAACCGCTGGCTTACAGGGCATACTTGGGGCTGATCCAGATAATCCGTATAGCATCAGCGGTGTTGCTTATCAGGCGTCTATTAATGCCTATAGAGTCTTTGGTTGTGAAGGTTCGGTAGGAGACGACGGCAAGTTCTTTCTGTACACATCGGAAGATACCTTTGACCCATTATTCCAGTACTTGTTGATGCTCTGCTCCGGGGATACGAGGACGGCAATGACATTCTCACCTTGTCGATAGGTGGTACTGATGGCTGGACAGAGGGTACGAGTTCCGTTGTTTCTAGCAGAATCGCTGCGACCGGAAAGGTTGTCACTATCGCCGCTGGTAATTCTGTACGTCCGACTAACCACAGCGGCTCGACATAAAACTGACCCTTTGAATAGGGTGCTTCTGGTGCCTGGTTTACTTCTGGCCCTGGAAATGGTATCAATGTCATTTCTGTTGCAAGTTTAGATAAGTACGGTATTTTGTACCTGTTCCGTGAAGGTGATGTCTAATCCTCCCTTGTAGCACTGCAGTTCCGCTGCAGAATGCCACCGTTGGTGGCGTCGAGCACGACCCAATCACGTACTATCAGACGACTCCTTTGCCTGTCCTTGAAACTCGATTGATTTATGTTACTTCAAATGACACGACAGTCGCAGACGACGCCTGTAGTGCGCTTCCTGATGATACACCTGATCTTTCGTCATACGTGGTTATAATACGCCGTGGCACTTGCACTTTTGTATACACTCTTGCATTCATAAAGCGACATCATTCTGACCATACTCTGGACAGGTTACCAAATTGGCAAATATTGCCGACAAAGGAGCAACAGTAGCTTTGATCTATGAGTCAGTCATATTACTATGAGCTATATGTGATACCTCTAAACTCTTTGATCTCCCTAGTAATGGCAATGGATTCGGTGCTATCGCAGTCGATGACTACAATGCATCTCTCATACAGTCAGCTGACGGAGAATTTGTATGGATTCATTTTTGAGAGATCATAGCTCTGTTGGTAATGAGCCCAATGCAGCTAGTCGAGGCATACGCCGCTGGTACCGCAGTAACGATTACGTTCCCTCAAACTGGAGCGTCCTACGACTACCCAGATCCCGATGGCGGGCTCATCTCTACGTTCACTAGGTTGGTTGCATTGCCCAACTTTCTTCGCATGGGTATTCACGGTCCAGTAGCTATGGTCCTTCCAACGACTTCTACTTCAAGCCAGCAGTCACCGCCCCTGGCGGTAACATTCTATCAACTTTGCCTCTCAATTCCTATGGACTTCTATCGGGGACCTCGATGGCTACACCTTTTGTTGCAGGATGCGCCGCCCTTCTCTTCTCCGCCAAGGGAACAAGCTCTGAAGTTGGACTGTCAGCTAGAAGTCTCTTCGAATCCACTGCAAAGGCGATCTCGTCCAGCCACACAGACGGAGACCCGTACCAGACAGTGACGCAGCAGGGAGCCGGATTGATAAATGTCTATGATGCGATACATTTCGCAACAACACTCATCCCAGGAGAACTAATCTTGAATGACACGGCCCACTTCCAAGGCAGGTGAGTATAGGATGTTGGGCGCCCTTGAAAATCTTGACTAACACATTCTTTTTAAACAAAAGCCAGACGTTGACCATCAAGAATACGGGATCAACTTCGAAAGATTACAACATAACGAACGTTCCCACCGGAACGGCAGTCACCGTCGCTGAGGTAGATCCAGCCTGTAGCTACTTAAAAACCCTACTGATAACGGAAATGAAGGGATCCGTCGTTGTTGCTAACGGACCTGTTCCACTGTCCGCCGATTATGCAACCGCAAGCTTCAGTCATGGAAGCTTCACGCTTCAAGCTCAAGAGTCTATTGACATCATCGTGACAATTACGCCTCCCAGCGGTGTTGATGCATCTACATTCCCAGTTTACGGTGGATTTATTCAAGTGATCAGTGGCAGTGAAATTGTTCATGCTACATACCTTGGTCTTGCTGCTTCGCTCTATGACAAACAAGTCATCGACGATACGGATTATTACTTTGGTGTCGACTTGCCAGTCATTTTGGACGCAGATGGATTTGTGCAAACTGACCCGACGAATTACACGTTCGCCACTTCCGATTATCCGTCACTGCTGTTCAGGTAAGCATTCAAAAGCATTAAGAAGCATCCAAGACGCTGATCCAGACGAAGACTTGCTTTCGGCTCCCCCACTGTTAGCATCGATCTTGTGACCGCTGATGCGACTCTGGAACGTCGCAATAAACCGACCTTAACATTCATCGAAGGCAGTCTGGTGGCATTGATGGGTCCGGATGTAGTCGGATCCATAGCCGAACTGGATTATTATCCTCGTAGTGATGACTCGGTAATGAAGTGGTCTCATCCATCAGGCGATTCATCTGACAACTCTAGAAACAGGACAACCCTTACTACCTGCTGGACCTTACCACCCCAACATTTGCCAATGGTACTACGATTCCCGATGGCAGTTACAGACTACTTTTCCGTGCACTCAAGGTCACAGGAGATCCTTCAAAGGAAAGCGACTATGAAAGTTGGTTGAGTCCCATTATTGGTGTTGTTGCATAAATAGGTAAGAAGGTAGTTAGCGTTATTGGTTAGGAAATTTGGAAAGATGATTGTATTGTACCCCTTCCTCCGAATCTAGCGTCCATGAGTTCTCTTTGATCAGCTTCTCTCGCTCAAGCAAATATTTACCTAAAATTACAGGTATATGTTAAGTACGCGGCAGTTAACGTGCCGAACTCACCCTCCTTGTACTTCTGAGAGTAATCAGATGCTTTGTGGTAGTACCAACCAAGTCTATCATTGCAACCCAAGCAGTGTACGTCGGCAACGGTATGGACGCCGGTCCTATAACTCTCCAATAAGACATTTGAGAAATTACCGCAGAATATTTTGATTCACAGAAGCGGCCGATCTTCCTTCTTACCGAGCTTCACGTTGGTGGCCGAGTACATCAGACTACAAGTCTCCAAGAGATTAGGCACAGTTTCTACAGGAAAAAGATACTGACTATCCTCGTCCATCGCGTCCAGAGAAAGACTTGCTAATAAGTTCGTCCTGGAGAGCCTAATCTCGCCGTTAGACATGTGACGATGCGTACTCCGGTATCAAGGGCAACGAACTATCACAGCAGAACACTTTGCGCAGGAGTATGTGGGATGTCCATCGTATGTTTGAATTACTTGAGTTTTAGTAGCAGAATTTACTGTCGAAGACATATGGATACACCGAGGGTTAAAAAGCGTCAAAGAATCGAGCAAGGCTTGGTCACTGTTTGAATCAGGAAGCGGAGGTGACCGAAAGAGGAATATTTGGCTGGAGCCTTTAACCACAACTTTCTGTCTCTCTCCCATGCTCAGTGCCAATGAGTTCCAGCGAAAACCTACCAGGGAATGCTGAAGAGGCCGAGAAAACAACAAACGGAAGTTCTTCAATTACTGCGGACCTCGGGAATGGCTTTAATCTCGTAGACATCTTGAACACACATTTGCCTGACGGTATGCTCGAGTTCAATATCACTGGAACCACGCTGAAGACATCCAATAGAGGCATCTTTGGCAGAGACAGAAGTGCTGCAGCATAGAATCCATGATGAACAGCGAGAATTGAAGAAAGAAATCAATGCATTGCATGCCCAATTGAAGCAAAGCCAGGATTCCAATAAAATGCAGCTCATTCAAGAACTCATTTCGGTTAGCCTTGATTTGGATGTTACACTTCATGTCTTGACAGAAATTTAGGAACTGCTGGGTCAAATGTCCCGTATACGCGAAAAGGCCGCGGAATCAGAGGCCGTCGTCCGGAATATCACAAAGGATATCCAGGTCCTGGATCTGGCGAAGAAAAATTTGATCCTGAGTATGACTACTCTGAAGAGGCTACAAATGCTTGGTGCGTCATCAACCTCTTGATAATGGACTCGTGCATCTGATACGAATTAGTGAATGCTTTGACTCAGCTAGAAGATCTTGTAAAGGAGAGAAAGTACCGCGAAATGGCGCAAACGCTTTCTGTATGGTCATATTCTCTTTCTTCGATAGCATCCTGAGAACTGATAAGCTCAGGCTGTGAAGGAAATCGCGGTAGCTTTCAAACCTATGGTTTCTGTTCCACGCGTGTCGCAAGTCTGGCGCCAGATACAACAGGTGCAAGGAGCCATTCGGACAATTGTTGAGGCGGACTTCGATAAATTGTACGTGCCTCCACTGTCATTTCTTGCTTGGTTCTAAAGCCTTGGTATTAGCTATTTAGAAGATCCAAACAAGCAACTCAAAGCCTCAACGATTGCGGATGCTTGCCTAGTAGTGGACGCTCTAGGCAATGACGTACGGTCAACCCTTATCGATAGATACGTGTCCATAGAGCTCAAAGAGTACCGGCAAATCTTCCGAACCACTGACGAAGCCGGCCAGCTGGACAATATTTCGAGGCGCTTCTCATGGTTTCATAGATTGCTACAGTCCCATGAGCTGCACCAGGGAAGAATATTCCCAGGCGAATGGAGAGTTGGCTGGCGGTTACTATGTAAATTTGTCGAGATAACTCGGTAAGCACGTACCACGTTTTAAGCATCTGCTCACCCACCTTTGTTCATAGAGAAGACTTTTCTGCATTACTGTCAAAAGCCGGAAAATCCCTCAACGTCAAGACTCTTCTCGATAATCTGCAGCTCACTACAGATTTTGAGGCATCGATGTCTAAGAAGTGGGCAACGCCAGTACGTAATCTTCAGACGCGTCTTTCATGCTTGTTCATCCAGTTCTTGTAGTTTACTGACCTTCTGGCCGTGGGAAATCTGCCTACTGGATCTATCAAACCCATATCCACTGCTTTCGAGCCACACATGAGCGTTTTCGTTGATGCGCAGGACAAGTGAGCGCTTTCGGTGTCTTCGCACCGTACTCTAACAATGTCTTTCAAGGGCGCTAGCGGATATGTTAGCTCCCCACAGGAAGGGTAAAACCGTCAGCTCTCAACCTCGTGGTTCTCTAGAAGCAACTTCTACGCCGATTGATGCCGACGATGGCAATTCTCCTTTGACAGTCCTTCCGTCGTCGACAGAATTGTTCTATTTCTATGGTCAAAGCTTAGAACAGTGCGCGAAACTATCAGCAGGGCAGCCCCTTTTCGATCTCTGTTTGTTACATAAGAAATGGTTGAAAATCTATGCGGGTGTGTTGTATCGATCTCTGTTCAGATATCGTTGTAACGCGGCATGCAGAGGATATTTTGATTGCCAGTCTTAAGAGGTGGGTTCCTTCCTTTATTGGCGCGTTGATTCATCCGGCATTTGTCTTAGGCCCCCAATCACTTCCCAGGGTCGCAAATCTATAGAATCTCGCTACGACGCCAACGCAATGCATCAGGCATCTCTAGTGATCAACACCGCGGACTACTGCCAAGCTACCGCACTCGAAGTACTGTATTCTGCTTCGTATACAGCACGTGATTCTGATATCAATCCGCAAGCTGGAGCAAAAGATTCGAGAGAAAATCAATGCCGAGTTCAAGGATAAGGTGTCTCTCCAGAGAGAATGTGATCTATTCGTCGGGTACGCTATTTCACAATCATACATATCATGGTCACTGACGATAAAGCTCCAGTGCCGTCTCTTCTGCCATCTCCGTTCAGCTCCGGGAACTCGAGGTTGTTTGTGATCCTGCCTTTACGACCATGGTGCGGACATCATGGACGTTGTTAGCTCAGGTTGTTGGCCCCTCGACTTATACCTCTGATTTGGTTAGAGCGGCGGAACAGGTCATCGAAGCCGTCAAACCGCGGATAGAGCAGAAGAAGTATCTCAGGAATCTCTTTGACAAGGCTTACAAGTGTGTTAAAACATACTATCATTTCGTTGGCGTTCTCAACTTTCATCCAGCCTTATCCTCACGAAGTTTACCACTTCTCTCGTCAAGAGTAGGCCGCTGGGAGAGATCGGAGCGGAACAGGTATGTCCTTTACGCGCTAACAGCACCCGTACGTTAACTCTGGCCTCCCCCCTGAACAGCTGTTGATAGACCTGCAAACAATTAAGGCCTATTTGTCCAAGATGCCTGGAGATGCCTTGACAACGACGACGTACGCTTCAAATACTTGCTTCTTCAATTGTCTCTCTAATGTGTTGTTCAGGTACACTCGTGGACTTTCAAAGATCACGTCAAGGCTGGAGTCTCTATTAAAAGTTATCGTCACACCTATTGTTAGTGTCTTCTTTCTCACAAGCAAGAATTAATTTTTGACCAGCTTGATTATCTAGGATCCTCCCGAAGGGTTCATACTTAATTACACCCTCTTAATCGGCGATGCTTCATTTTCCAATTTTCAGAAAGTAGGTACTTGCAACAAATGACCTGGTTTGTATGTTGAACCACCGCATCTAGATCTTAGACCTCAAAGGTACCCCTAAGGCCGAACAAAACAACCTATTGGATCTATTTGTAACCATAACAAGTACGAAGAACGATCTCGATAGCACATCGTTTTTGACCTCTTTGGATATGGAACCCAACTCCGCGCAGATTGTCGGAGGTTTGATCAGTCCTCTGATCATCACCCCAGCCAGTGATGGAATCTTCTCCGGGTTAACATCGCCGCCAATTAGTGGGCCACCAACTGGATCCAGTCTTGGCGATAATGGTTCGGCCAATCGTCCCGGAGAACGTCGCGAAGTTTTCTCAGACTTCAGACGATTCGTTAGCTTTGGATTACGCAGGGACTCTCAAGCACCGTAATAAGAAACTATATGTAACTTATCCTCATACTTCAGAATGGATGCGTCAATTGAAATAGCAGTGAATACTGTATAGAACTTCGACGTCACATGAGTAAAGCTGACGTATAGTACACAATAGAGAGATGAAGATAAACGACGGCAAGAAAGGAATGTGTAGGAACAACCTGCAGAGACGAAATAGATTCGAAAAATGCAAGAATCAAATACAAAGCGACCAGTGTGCCAATGCAATGTCCTGAGAGGAAAGATGAGATTCGTTAAAATCATAATCTCATTCATATGTAGTATCGTGTGTCATTATGACAAAACGAAGTCCGTCTACGTTCTGTCAGTGCCAGTTCCATGACCGGGAAGGGGTGGGTGTCGCGGAAGCAACGACATGTTCATTGGGAGAGCAGGCAGCGAACCATTAGAACGCGGTCTGCGTTCTCCCGCGTCATCCGAGACGCTCTGTCTGAAATGCAACTCTGATACAGAGAGAGGGACGCTATCCGTGGGGGAAAGGGGAGCAAGCTCAGACAACGGATGCGTGTGAACGCGCGCAGCCGTTTGCTGTTCATCAGGGACAATAGGCAGGGGAGGGGGTGGAGATAGTCGATGTCCGGTAGGATGATGGGGAGATGCAGGTAACGACACAGGGAAAGGAAACGTTGTGCTTGAGGGTGATGACGGCGCAGCAGACTCTAGAGCGTGGCTGTGAGAACTTGGTGCAGTAGTGTTGCTCCACCGTGACGCCGGCTGTCTCTCGGAGGGAAGGCGGTAGGATGAAGCGATTGTTTCGTTTTCGTTGGAGCGAGTGCGTACCGAGGCGTCCGACGAGCCGCTCAGATCGAGGAATGAAGTGACTCTAGAGGGTGGAGCCATGGGGTGTAGCGGTGTAAGCCGGAAGGCTGGGGGGCCAGACGGAGTAGGGTCATCTTGAGAGACATTGTCGACAGTCATCCTCTGACTATCAGGGTAGTCACTTTCGCTGGTATTATTTGTGGATGCAGCTTCGCTTTCCTCGAACCTGACGCGAGACGCGCCCGAAGCACGGTGGCTTGCCCTTTCTCCGTGACCGACAGCACTTGCAACGCCGCTAGGAAGGCGCCTTTTACGCGGCTGCGCTGGCTCTGGTTCGGAGTCATGGAATTCAATTCGGAATGGGCTGGTTTCCCGAACATCCAATAGACTCGGTCTGGTGTCTAGCCGGCCTCGAGTATAGTCCGAGGGCTCACTAGTACTCGCGAGCGACTGTTGTTCTTCATGGGCCGGGCGAGCCTGGAGCGAAAAGACTTCGCTTGATCGAGGACTGAGGTGCCTCAAGGCTGTTTGAGACGTCGACGGACCCAATACGGTGGCCGCATCATCAAGATAATCTTTGACGCTACCGCGGTCGTCAGAAACAGGATGAGGGGGCTGGGGAAGAGGACGAAGTCTCGTCGGGCGTGGAGGTACTTCTGGTGCCGTGATTTCATATCTCAGCAGCGGTCTTTGACTCGATGTTCGAGTATGTGACTTGGGCCGTGGGACTGGCAGGCGATCACGAGAGCGGGACGATGCGTTTGATGATTTTTGCGAAGCGAAGGAAGCCGAAGAGAGCGAAGTAAGATAGGACAGGGCTGAGTTCGAGCGGGAACGTTGACGGGCTGCGCTCCCATTCTCGGAGCCTTGGTGGGAAGCGGATCGTGATCCACTTAGGATTGTAGGTAGAGGGAGATCAATCGTGAAGCTGGGTGATGACTTCTCCTTGTCGGTCTTCCCAAACCACCTGCTTTTTCCCTTGTTATTTCTCTGCGTCAAAGAGGTGGGCTCAGGTGATCGTGCGCTGTGTTGAGGGTTGCTAGGGCTTTCGATGTCGTCCACATTACCCTCCTCTTTGATCGAGTCCGAGTGCCGGAATACAATGTCAATTCCCAGGCCGTCAGTGCCTTCGATATCCCGCTTCCACCGGTTTAAACCAGACCAGTCACTATCTCTGCGGCGTTCTCGGGGGTGCGTCTTCGGTAAAGGCGCAATATCCAGGACAACCCCGGCCTCGGATTCCTTCTTCCATTGTGCATCTTTTTGCTGCCTCTGATGTTGTTGAAGTTTCCTACGCCTTCTTGGCCGATAAACAAACAGAAAGAAGAATAGACCCGTTAATAGAATGAAAGCGAGGACTCCTGCCAATGTAAGCGCTGCAATTGTGCCTGATGGATAACCCGATGCTATGGATTCGCCTGTTGAAGTCGCGGAGGTAGTTGGACTAAAAATATTGCAAAGTAGCGTTGAATATGCGATACTTTACGACAGTGTGGATCACTTACTTGGGGTCTACGGTGGAGAAAGAACGCAACCCTCCCACGGGAAGAATCAATGGCGAACCATCTTCATTTGAGATTTCGAAGTTGTGGGCGAGATCCGGGTCTAAGCCGGTGGCGTAATATAGTAAAGAACTATCTTGAGTAAATGACGATTTCGCTGAAAGAAATGTCTGGATATCATCCACTGTAACAGAATAATTTCCTGCCGCAGGTGATGTTGTTCCCAAGACCAGAAAGGATGTACCTGGGACGAAATGAATTATTGTTTGTCATGAAACGCAGAGACGAACCGAAGAAGGATGTTCGAGCGGTGTCGCCGGCTTTGTTTGACTCTCGAAATGCTTGCCCCAGTCCATTGTTGAACGACCATTCCCCATTAAAGTTGATCCTGCTGTCCGTTATGGTCTGCAATGTAAAATTTAAGCTGTTAAAGGTTAATTTATGGCGTGAAACAGAACAGTGGCATAGACCTCACTTGCTAGATACGTTTGTCGGGGACGTTGCTGTAATTACAGCTTTATCGAAAACGAGGAGAGATCCGGTCGGTTCTGGACCCGATTCGGTCGTGATTTGTGCAGTTAATGTAATATTGTGACTTTCGCTGGACAGGCCACTAATTCCAGCGAGCAGCGTATCAGACCGATCCAGTGAAGAAACATCGATTGTTTTCTCGTCCAGAGTAAGGGTATAGAAAGCATTTGTAGCATTCCCGTATAATTGGATGCCAGTCCCTAGCGGCGCGCGGATTGATGAGCACGTTATTCCCACAGAATGGACGCTAACCTCACCATGCCATTGAATGGAAAGCGAAGCACCGTTCAGTGATGATACGTGCAGACTAGTCCCCTCGCCCGTCTCTTCCAAGGATGTTAAAAAACCGGATCCGTTATAATAAGGGTTCCAGCCTGCGGTGAGATTTGGCGTGGAAAAGGTGTCGCGAAATGGATAGTAGGATATGGCGGGTGAGGTATCGTCTACCTCGAATTCCAGGGTTTCTGCCATCGACTCATGGGCAGAGAAAGTTCCAGCACGCTACAACGGAGATGTGGATGGGAACACCGTGAGCATTGAACGAAGACCGGGAGAAGTAAGGACCGAGTTCCTGGAGATAAATAAACCAGAAGGGAAATTCTAGGACTCCAAGTAGAAAAACGACGATAGCTGGGACAAATGTCGGATGACCCTGTATAATGAGCAGGGAGCACGTCTGTGACAGTTAAGAACCGAACGGGTCGTAGGTTTTACCATGTGTAAGTAATCGTTTGCAATTAAGTCGGCCTTCATGCCAGTTTGCCCTGCGACCATGCCAAATGCCCTTATCACCATCTCGACCGCCAAGAATGCACCCGGAGCCGACCTGGTCTCGGATCTAATCTTATCAGCCCGTCATCCAATCAGCATCCAGGACCCCGATCGCAAAGGGGTGATAACCCCTCCAAAAATATTACGATTTTGGTATTATTTACCTTTATCTTGATCGGTCAACACCAGCAGGTCTAGAGGTCCACGGTATAATATTCGGAGTCCGTAGGGTTCCCTAGAGACACCCGGTGGATAACGTAGGTCATTCTGATGCAAAGGACACAGTCGCTAATACCACTATACCCAGACCGACGGGCACAGAATTCACTCTCTGCCTGACCACCTTCATATAACTCGGATTCCTGTGCCTTTTTCACGGATTCACTTCATCATATTTGCCACAATCTGATCCACAGGACGCTAGTCTTTGATTCTGAAACACTTGGATTTCCTTTTAGTCAAAACATGTCTCTTGCTGGTCCAAGCAACCTGCCGATAGCCATCGGCACTCCGGCTTTCTTTCCCCGCTTATTGGCCAACATCCAGGAAGCTTCATTTGGCGCTGAGATACCTCTGGACAACGTCGTCTTGCAATCTATTCTTCTCTGTTTCATCTCGGGGGATAAACACCTTATCCTTCGTGCTTCTGAAGAAGACATACCTCACGTTCAGAGAATTGCTGTATCGGTGAGCGCTTGTTTATTTCATACTCATTCTTGCGAGATGGTCGGAACAGTGCCCATCGCCTCGTGTTGGTCTGTCCCTGGTCAAATACGATCTGTGATCCTTAATCTGAAAATTCATTCAACCGCCATCACTGATATGTGATATCTATTACCATCTCTTTGCTTCTTTCAGTTGTGAATTACGGAATACGATAACAGTGTTAATAGATCCTCTCCTCTCTTTTTGGTGTTGTAACCCACAAACTACGCATACGCAGGCCAGATTCTGAACCCCGACATCCCACCCTTCGGCAGACAACTGCGAGCCCGTTCCTCCGGTCGTTATTCCTATCAGGAACACCATCGTCTAGTTCGACTCTAAGTTCTATAGATGATACCGGTACCCCAGGAGTATCAGCCTGTAAGACAGAGAAACGTCGTTCAGGCTCGCGCAGCACCACAAAACGTAAATCTAAGCACTATTCTCGCTCTTCTTCCTTCGCAAACGACTTGGTTAACGCCCAATCATTGTCGCCAACCTCCCTTCACTCTGATCTAAATGAAGACAAACTCCGTTCCTTTCCTTCCACCATCAGTGGCAAGGAAACCACAGCAGCATCAAACCCTTCCGCTTCCAGATACTCACTCCATCCTCCCACATTCGTCCATTCGTTCCTTGACTCGGCGCCTTTTCAGGAATCAAGAGACTTGAAGTTCTCGCGAATTCCCAATTCTGTCGTACTCTCAGGATTGGAGAATGCCAGTCTTCCTTCTCAAAGGGCACTGATAAGAGTCTTGGCCGAGAAGCGCCTGGTGCTTGATTCCCAGGAAATCGAAGTGGAGCGTTCTTCGACCCATGGAAGGGAAATGAGACAGCCAATTGGCTCGGGTTCCTTGTATGATGATCTTGAGGACGAAGAGATGGACGGCATATGGAACCTCCCGGATGGATTCATGCTAATATGCGTGTGTCCGATGAATACCAGAGAACGGCCCGCGATTCACAAGAATCTGGTAAGCATGGCCCGTCCCAATGTCTGTATCTCCATCTCACGCTTTACATAGTTAGACCACTTCTCCATGAGTGCAACAGTCAATCTGACAGCTGACGTTCGCGCACTTTGCAAGCATCCTCACCTCACTCGCGTACTCAGTCCCACACCGATACCCCAGTCCCTCATCCATGAACTTCGTGCATTTTATCACCGCACTCACTTTCCCGCACACCTGAAGCTATATCTCTCTGACTTGTTCACAGCCGCAAGACACCACCACCAGCTTGATGGGATGTGGTTGACAGCGCGCTCTATGCAGGACGCTGAAGATCTGGCTCGGGCAAGTCGTGTATTATGCTGTGATCCCACGGGTATGGAACTTGTTCGTGAAACTGCCGCTTTGGGGGAAACATCTACGCATGCAGATGAGGGGGAGGACGATAAATTCTTTGATGGGACGGATGAGATATCCTGGAACGTACCCATAAATATGGACGACTCAGAAAGCACAGGCGAACCCATTGTCATGCTCGATGTGTCTGAAGCTGATATCGCGAGGATTGCGCCGCGGGTGATGACTCATAGGCTGAGGGTAAGAGATGTGGATGACGAAATATTCTACGGGGCCATGTCCGGAGCGGCGTTCATGTCTGCAAATAACGACGAGAAACCGACCATCAAGAGCATACTGGTACAGATATTAGCGGAAGTTTAATTCAGATGTTGGATTTGTACTCATTTTTACTGTATAGTAATAACTCAGCTCACTTACATGTCTTGGAAGCAATCTCAAGTTTAGATCAATATGTATACGTACTAAGAGGCACTATCGAAACGTAGGCAGATTTCTTGGAGGATTTTCGTTTGCTTATCGTCACAGTTGTCAATAGGTGGAGACCAGTATATCGTTACCTGTTAAATTGGATGTCCTTTCGCTTTCTCCTTGGACAATTGATCAAGTCAGTCAAAAACAATTCTCAATTCCGCCACACGTAGCAGGGCCAATGCTTCTATGTCTCGTAACTTGGAGAAAATTATTCAATCAGTCTGTCGTGGGTCGGTACCGACATTTACCTCCACAGAACAGAAATGATATAAAAGACACAGATTCCCAGGGGACAAATTATCAACTCACAGCTCTACAACAATGTTCGCTCGCATCTCAGCCTTATCTCTCGCTATTCTGGCTCTGCCTCTCCTCGTGGCTAGCAGCGCCGTCCCAAGACAAGAGACCAACACGACCGTCACCGGCGGCAAGTGCAACACCGGTTCAGCCCAATGCTGCGAGTCTGTTCAGGATGTGAGATTTTCTCCATCTTCGTCATTGAAGGATAATACTCACAATGTCATATAATAGCCCAAGTCTGATGCCGTCCAGAAAACCCTTGGCCTTTTAGGAATTCCCATTGGTGAAATAACTGCCAATGTGTAAGTTCTACTTCCGTGTTGTGGGAATTTATTAGATTGCTTTTGACAGTGGTCTCGCTTGCGCCCCCATCACGGTGCTTGGTCTCGGTACCACCTCGTGTACTAACCAGCCTGTGTGTTGTGAGGGGAACAACTTCGTGAGTACTAGGATTTTCGGAGAATTTGGAGGTAGACTGATCTTGCGCTTTGAAGAACGGTCTTGTTGCTCTAGGCTGCACTCCCCTCAATGTGGTGGCCTAAACGTGTACTACATAATTTTTTTCCACTTCGTTATAATTAATATTGATATTTTATAATTTTCATAAGAATTCGGAACATGGAACTTCGATGGCGTTGAGGGTATATCAGTACCATATATTCTGTAAGAGTGAAATCGACCAGGTGCATACATGTGCAATCAACTAATACATCCGCAAGAAAGGAGATGCTGGCTCCATCCTACGCTTCCCACAAGGGTTCAAGTACAAAGTCCCCGACGCTACGACTGACGTGAGCGAAGACTATAGCCAAAGGAGAATGGAAGTATTATAAACTCTGTATCCTCAATGCCTGCATTGTCACACCGGGCATCTTATCCAAAACATGAGCTGACTCGTCAATGACCCAGTCAAGAAATGCAACGAGTACGACTTCCTTGCCCACCTGCCCCAGCACATCACTGGTATCGTAGGCCAGTCGCACACCTAATTCGTCTAATATGAACTGATCGACCCCTTGAAATATCCGCGATGAAACCTCTTCCGACAGAGAGGATTCTAGCGTGATAGAGCCTCCTACAGCTTTGTAGACATCCCCGCCAAAATGAGTCTGACATTTCTGCATGACAGTAGAGAGACTGAAGATGTACTCCAACATGAAAGGACAGGTCATGCGCAGGGAAGTGTCTTTCGCCAGTCGGAAGATGGATAGGGCGCGGTCGTAGTGAGAGGGAAAGAGTTTCTCGTAGAGCAGTATCTCCATGAGAGCTACATAGAGCCCGGTATCGACTGGATCGTACGCCGACGGTGCCTGCGCTATAGCTGTCGGTATGACCGATAGATGCCGCATCAACGATATAAACTTTTGTCGATCATACTTGTTCATTTGGTCATGACAGAATGAGCGGATGGTTCTCAGCATACGTTCCTTTCCCAAGAATGTGATGGCGCCGTCACGTTGAACATTCTTCAGAAGTACAGCATTAAGAGAGTCGGTTTGAGCGATGGACAGTTTGGTTATGGTGAATGTGAAGATATCGTTAGGTGATCTGAGAAGGTTCATATTGACTGAGAGTGGATCGGTGCCCTCGGGGATTCGGAATCCAGCATCCCCGTTGACGAGTTTCGATACAGGTCGCTCCTGGGGAATTTTGAGAAGATCGCTGTTCACTGGCCCCATCTTTTCGAATATGGGTGTCAGGTTGGACCGTAAGACTACTGCAATCCGAGGGCTGATGACAAAGACACGATGAATTTGATCGCCTGACATCGATAAGCCCTCCCACAGTCCAAAACCGTTGCTGCTCAGAATAAATTCTGATGTCTCATGAGCTTCCCATATACAAAGGAAGCTCATGCCGGCCTGGCCCTGATATGCAAGAGCTTCGTAATGCTCCATGTTGGGATCAACGTTGGTCAGCATCTGAAAATGAACCTTTTCCATTCCATGTTCATTATAGATCGCCATGGCGTCGTCGATGATCTGTGAATGGGGAGTATCCAAATAGTAGCGGAGGATGCGCAGCCACACATCGGTGTGTGTTTTACATTCAAGGTGCTTGGTTTTATAGCGCTCGAGCCACT